>NC_061160.1:43718854-43928854 GCF_022113875.1 Hydra vulgaris | reverse complement strand
AATCACAATATATGAACAATTAGATACTGGAGGTAACTCTGCTACTGCTGCTCACATATTAAACGAACACCAAACAGACATCAAATTCCAGAAATGTTTGGACGAATGTCATCTTACTCAGACGATTACGTTCCCAACTTAACGCAATTCTCTAGATGTCAGACCAGTAAGTACTTTTGACTTAATAATTACAGATGAACCCGATTGTTTTATATTTCTCGAAGAATGCGAACCTTTGGGTCACACACCCAGGGGACAAGCCCATTGCATGATAAAAGTTACCTACGCTCTACCTGAATCTAGTCTTCAAGATACTCTCACCGACCCACGTTTCATATGGAGTAGAGCAAATTTTGATATGCTCTCGGCATACATAACAGCCCATGACTGGGAGAATACAGTAGGTTTGTCTTTAACTCGCGAAAACTACAAAATACTGATCGAAAAATATAAGGAGGCCGTTAAGCTATACATTCCTAGTACGACAAAGCCTTTGAAGGAAAAGAAAGAGCCGTGGAATACACAGTCAGTAAACGAAGCAGTAAATAACAAAAGAGACACATGGCCAAAATTACTAGCTGCCGGTTCATCACTTAAAGACTCAATACGCCTGGAGCACAAACTCGCTTGTAAAAAGATCTTAAAAGAAGTTCGAGAGGCCGTAGTGGACTATGAAATGGGTATCGCTTATGTCTTCAAATCAGACCCAATAAAGCTACACAATTACGTTAAACATAAAAAGCTGGTCAAAGACACTATTAGAACTATGGAAGACTTATCGGAAAATATAACTACCGACAAAAACAAAGTCGCTTAAATCTTGAATGATTATTTTCAGTCAGTATTCACAACAGACCCACTTGATCAGCTACCAAATTTCGAAGCACGTACGGAAGTTATATGCGATTCAGACGATTCCTTTATTACCAAGTCAAATATAAGAAAAAGTCTTAAAGAATCCAAATCTATGGGTTTTGATGGTATTCACCCTCGAGTGCTACGTAATTGTGCAAAGGCCTTCGCACGTTTACTGGCTCTAATTTTTCGGAAGTCCTTCAACGAAGGGATCGTCCCAGACTTATGGAAATGGTTGATTATTTCACCTATTCATAAGAAAGACAGTAAGCAAAAGGCCGCAAACTATCGACCAGTCTCTCTTACTTCTGTGCCCTGCAAAGTTATGGAAGGCACAATTTATGAAACGATCATGAATCACTGCATAGCAAACGATCTCGTTACAAAGGAGCAGCATGGTTACCTCAAAAAGAAAGAATGTACATCGAACCTTCTTGAAACTCGAGACATCTTAAACGAATCAGTTCACCAGGGCAGTGCAGTAGATGTCATCTACACAGACTTCGCCAAGGCTTTTGATATAGTTTCTCATAGAAGACTGCTTGATAAATTACAAGCATACAGCATTCGCGGAGCTCTTTTAAAATGGATAGAGGCGTGGCTTTCAAATCGCCAACAAAGAGTTGTCATTGACGGAGCAGAGTCAGAATGGAAAGAACTCACTAGTGGAGTTCCGCAAGGGTGTTTACTAGGCCCTTTATTATTTATTATTTACATAAACGATTTGCCGGACAACCTACAAAAGCATATCAAAATCTATGCCGGACAACCTACAAAAGCATATCAAAATCTATGCCGTGGCCATATGACAGCAAAATCATAAGAGTTATCGATAATGATGATGATGTAAAATCTTTACAAACAGACATAGATAGCACAGTAGCCTGGTCACACGAGTGGCAAATGAGTCTAAATCTAGATAAATGCAAAGTAATGCATGTTGGAAAAGCTAAAAATAAATCTACACAACTGTATACAATGACAGGCAGAAATGGAATCGTACATAATCTAGAAACAACTACACTTGAGCGAGACTTAGGAGTTCTAGTATCCGACGACTTGAAAGTTTGTCAACAAGTCAAATCAGCTTCAGCAAAGGCTAACAGCATGTTAGGTAGACTCAAAAAAGCTTTCCGCAGTCGAGAGTTAGTACTATGGAAAACCCTATACACAACGTACGTGAGACCACACTTGGAATTCGCAATTCAACCGTGGTCTCCCCATCTCAGGAAAGATATCGAAAAACTCAAACAAGTTCAGCACAGGGCAACTTAACTCATCACAGAAATCAAGAATGATTCGTACAAAACTCGTCTTCAGAAACTCGGTATTACAATACTAGAAACCCACTAGGACAAGGGGAGATCTCATTCAAAACTTCAGAATACAAAACGGTTTCGAAGCAGTTTTGTTTTTTCATAAACAACAACTTGCACTATCTCTATCAACGTACAATTTACGTGGCCATAACAAACGATTGGAAAGACAAAACGTTAATAATTGTGAAGAAAGAGCTCATTTTTTCACTAACAGAGTAGTAAACCCTTGGAACGCACATGCGCCGAATGCAATCACGGCTTAATCCGTAAATGCCTTTAAAGATCATATAGATGGAAAAAGAGCACATTTGGACATTTTATTAAATGACCTTTCAGCATAGAGGGGATTGGTTATCACCTTTTCATAAAATATTTTAACTTTTTTTTTAAAAACAAAAACTCTACTAATCAATTGTTATTTTACTTAAATATATATATATAATTATATATATATATATATATATATATATATATATATATATATATATATATATATATATATATATATATATTATTTTTAATGTCAATATGAAATTTAAAGCAAAATCACAAATCTTTAATTACATCTGTTCAGTTTTTTAATTTATTCGGTTAAATATATACAAATAATGCCAAATTTTCTGTTTATTTTTTTTGTAAACAACAATATATGCACTTTTATTTTTTTATAATATGTTATGTTATTATTTCTATATGCATATAACAATGAAAAAAAAAATTCATTAACTTTTTTTTTATTTTTGAAATTTCAAACTTATTGAAAGCTAACAATTTAATTAAAATATCTAGTACGCTGTTGTGATTTATGTTATTTTATGCTTATGTTCATTGCATAATAGCTCATTTATAAATACAATATCTTCACATTGTTTTGAGTTCCAGAAGACTTCTAGCTACATTGCCAGTTGTAGTACTACCTCCTTGATCTAATGAATTTGCAAAATCACTTGATTTTTGTGTTTCTGCTAGATAACACCTTTATATTTTTCTTTCTTACTTTAAGGAAATAAAAATTACTGGCTGTTATAGACTCTATCCATGAATGGATTCTTGCAGCCATATAAACTGCCAGTTTCATGAAGTTGTCAAATTTATAAAAATACCTGCTCTATGGTTTCCATGGTTTCATTATTTCTTTTTATAATGAAATGTTTTTTACTAATTTAATCTACCTTATTTTCTGTTAAATGCCAAATTAAATAGTGGTTGCTTGCAGCCTTGTTGAGAGTGAATTTGTAATTAAAAAAAAAAGAATTTAAAAATCTATTGTTCAGTTATTCTGCTATAAGAATTATATTAGAATGTATTAATAACTGTTTTAGAATGTATTAATAACTGTTTTAGAATGTATTAATAACTGTTTTAGAATTTATTAATAACTGTTTTAGAATGTATTAATAACTGTTATAGAATGTATTAATAGCTGTTTATAATGAAATTTACAAATGAATTAAAAAAAAAAATTAAACAATCAGTGTGAGAATTTTTCTGTACTTTCACCAAACAATCTTTTGACTATTAAAAATGGTAATAAATTATTTTTTTCATGTAGACCTAGACCTGTAAATATAAAATGTTCATCATGATATATTTATGTAAGATTATCTAAAAAATAAAAATATAATTTTTAAACACCTTTTTAAAAGAAGGTTAAGAGAACAAAAAAAAATGTATATTAGAAGGAAACAACTTACTAAACCTAGTACGCCTGTGTTAGAAGAGCTTGTTGTTACTACAGTAATAGTAATCAAATATATGCTTTGAATAAAGGAGTTAATTGCCCATATAGTTGGCCACGCAAAAGTAATATTCAACTCATTATTTTCAATTGGAGTTACTTGAAATGTTGAATTGATATAAGGGCTGTTTTGTTCATTAATTTGAAAATTTTCTAATAAAAAAATAAAATTAAAGTCAACAAAAATAAACAAAGAAAACAAGTTTTTCTTTTTTATATTAAACAATAAAAAATAAAAAAAATAAAATTTGTTTTTTTGAAATAATTATACAACCATGACTATATATTATTGCTGAACATAATAGTAGTATAAATGCTCATTTGTGTGTGTTTGCACGAAATACACGGCAGCCATTGAATACGAGATAATAGCAAGAAAGAGTCTCTAAACACTTATTTGTATGATAATTTGAACAAAAGTCTATGCAGGTATCTTAGCTATACGGTTGCCTAAGCTTATTTAATAAACATAATAGGAAGTCACTACCTATTAGCTATTGGTAAGATTACCTATGTGGCAAAAATAATGCGCTGTCAAAAGGATCCAGTACTCATCATAGTAGAGATTCCTCTCTTGAAATTAGCACCATTATAGGGAGGGAAAAGATCGTAAACTTGATAACAAATAAATTGGCACATGCGTTAAAAAATATAATTGAAAAAAAAATTATGCCAGAAACATTGGCTTAGTATAAAAAAAGAATGTGACACAATGTAAAGAAAGTTTTAAAAAAGGTTTACATCTTTGTAAGAATAAGTTTGACAACCCTTGTAAGATTAATTTATATATATATATATATATATATATATATATATATATATATATATATATATATATATATATATATATATATATATATATATATATATATATATATATTATATATATATATATATATATATATATATATTTATACCAAATTTATTATCTGGGGTCAACTATAAAAAAAGATATTCAATTTTAAAGGTATTGAAAAAAAAGTGGACATCTTAACAAAGATATACAAGAAAATAACTTCAAAAAGTGGACTTTATAACATAGTTCATAAAATATTAACAATTTACCGTCACATATATGATAAAAACTGTTTATTATATCCCAGTTATATTAACTAAATCAAAATAAAAATAAATAAAAAAAAGGGAGAGGGGTTGTTTAAGCCCATTTTAAAAGTGGGTCAAATTCGATTCAAGTCATTTTATTAAAAAAATTACTATAATTAATCAAAATTTAAGTTTGTTCATGCTTAGATTTAATGAGAATGTGAAAAAAATTTGTATAAAAAATTGAAGTGATTGGAGCCTGGGAACAAAAATACCCCAAAAAGTTTGTACCCCCACATAAAAATGTGATGGGACTAAGTTATTAAAATACTTTAACTTATTTTTTTATACTACATTTAAAACCATCAACAGACCCAATAATTCTTGATATTTTTAAAGTTATTTCACGTGGTCATAACCTTTGAGCATCAAAAAATGTGAATTTATGTTTAGTTTTTGATAATGAACTTAAAAACTTATTAACTCATTAAATTAACATTTGAGACAAGGAGGGTCTATCTTTTTTAGATGGTTTTGTTCCTAAGTTTTAATTACCACAATTTTTTAGCAAACCATTCTTATTTGACATATGATTGAACATACTTATACTTAGAGTTTTTACAATGCCAAGTACAGAATCTGAAATGTAAAATAACCTTGTGTCTGATCTTGGTTAATATAAAAATTTTTAAAAATTAAAAGGAGTAAAAAAAAATGTATACAAAATAGTCAGCATAAAAGAAATAAAAGATAATAATGCCTAATATATTATAGTAATTTTTAAATGAACTCAGGTCTTTAAGTATTAAATCTGCTATAACTCCTTCCTGGCTTATGTCAATATCTTCAGCTTCATCTTCATTGACTTTCCAATATCCTATTGTGTATGTAACAGATTTTTTTTTGTTGCTACCTTTTGTTCAACAATTCTACCAAAGAATAAACGTATATTGCCATCATCTAGCTCCTATTTATGGCTTAACAGATGCCCTATCAAGTTTTTATTTTTTAAAATTACTCTAAATAAAAAAATTACTAAATAAAAGCGATATCAAAATATATATATATATATATATATATATATATATATATATATATATATATATATATATATATATATATATATATATATATATATATATATACTTATAGTGTAGTCGAAAGAGTCTTTTAATGTAAAAAATGTCTCTTTCGACTACAATTTTAATTACCTCGTCCCTTAAGCTGTTTTAGATTGTCGTCGAAATGTCAAAGCAATTAAATTAATGCGGAAGTACATTAAATTTTATTATTTTTTAAAAAAATTTTAAAAAACCGCAATTATAACGACTAGAAAGTTTTTTTTAATTAGTGGTGTTTTTGTTTTTGTTTTATTAAAAAACATTTTTAAAAAATGCGTAAATGTTGCTACATCGACTATCTTATAGCCTGATTCGCAACGGAGTGCTGCTACATCGACATACAAATAGCCTAACTCGCAAGGGTGTACTGCTACATCGACTGACAAATAGCCTGACTCGCAACGGAGTGCTGCTACATCGACGGACAAATAGCCTGACTCACAAGGGAATGCTGCTACATCGACTGACAAATAGCCTGACTCACAAGGGAGTGCTGCTACAACGACTGACAAATAGCCTGACTCGCAAGGGAGTGCTGCTACATCGACTGAGGATTTGGTTTGGGCAGGCAGTCTATCAATTAAAAAAAAAAAAAATTTAAGTTTTTAAACATTTTCTGGTCTGGTTTATTAACACGCTCTTTAAAACTACAGTTTATGAGAAACTCTTTTTGACTACCATGCAAGAGTATATATATATATATATATATATATATATATATATATATATATATATATATATATATATATATATATATATATATATATATATATATATATATATATATATATATATATATATATATATATATATATAGAATATATATATATATATATTTTTTTTTATTTGCATTCACTCCCAACAAGGCTGCAAGCAACCACTATTAAGTTGGGAGTTACTAGGAAAAAAAAGAACAGAGTTATAGAGCAAGGAAACGGTTGACAGAAGACTTGAAAAGTTGAAGGTTGTATGAGTCAGGAAAACATGAAGATGGGAGAGAGTACCAAAGGATTGAAGTGCGGGGAAAAAAACTAGATGAATAAAAGTTTTTAGAGCATGCAGGGACAGATACAGTAAACGAATGAGACTTAGCTGAATGACGAGTAAAACGAGAATGAATTTTAGTTGATGGAACTAGAGATGATAACTCCTTTGAGCAGTGACCATGATAGTATCTGTAGAAAAGAGAAAGAGATGCAACTTTACGAGGATGGAAAAGAGGTTCAAGCTTAGCAGATAGTCCAGGTCTAACAACATTTACAATGCGTTTTTGGACCTTGTCAAGAAGAGAAAGTGAATCGTTAGAAGAACCAGCCCAAATATGACAACAGTATTCCATACAGGGACAAATAAGAGATTTGTAGAGGTAGAGAATGGAATCAGAAGTAAGAAAATGGTGAGCACGATAAAGAGAAGCAACCTTAGCAGAAGCTAATTTAGCAATCGATTGTATATATGGTTTCCATGAAAGGTCAGTAGTAAGAAAGGTCAGGAGTATAAAGTTGAGTCATTAGCAAAAAGAGCTACTTTAGATGAAAGGTTGTCAGGAAGATTGTTTATGTAGATAAGAAACAAAACAGGGCCCAGGATGGAACCTTGGGGAACCCCAGAAGTTACTGGAAATAAAGAAGAGTGTTGGCCTTCAAGGATGACTTTAATAAACTGGTTAGAAAGAAATGATTTGATAATCTCAAAAACTTTCCCAGAAACACCATATGAAGCAAGCTTATGGAGAAGACCAGCATACCAAACTTTGTCGAAAGCTTTAGATATGTCGAGAGCAATAGCCCTAGCCTCACCGCCTTCATCTAATGCACAATAAAATCTTTCAGTTACAGCAGTTAGCAAGTCGGCCGTAGAGCGAGAGGACCGAAAACCGTATTGATTATCTGACAGCAGTTTATTTGACTCAAGATGAGATGTGAGGAATTTGTTGATCAAAGACTCAAAGACCTTGCTAATAACAGAAAGAAGACTGATCGGACGATAATTGGAGGGGTCAGAATTTTCTCCAGAGTTTTTGAATATTGGAACCACAGATGCCATTTTCCAACAAGCAGGAAAACAAGACTCAGTCAAACACTTGTTAAATAGTTTAGAGAGAATTGAAGAAAGTTCTGGAGAACAATTCTGCAAGACTGTGACAGGAATGTTGTCTGGACCACAAGCTGTAGACGAGTTTAATTGAGATATGACTTTAGCAACAGAAGCCGGAGTGATTTGAATGTCTAACAATGGGTCAACCTGTTTGACTGGAATGGAAGGAAGAGAATGTCCATAAGATTCAAGAGTGGAATTAGAAGAAAAGTTCTTTGCAATTAGTTCTGCCTTATCCTTGGGAGAGGTAATAAGATCAGTCCCATGAATGAGAGATGGAATGTTAGATCTACCCTTGTTAACAATGCTGTTGAAGATTTTCCAAAAGTCTTTAGAGCCTAACTTCTGCGATAAGATGCGAGATTTAGTGAACTGAGAATAATGGAGTTTAGCATTAGAAAGCACCTTTTTACATCGATTTCTTGCAATAATAAATAGCCATTTGTTCTCAAGAGAGTTGTTCTTTTGAAAAACATGAAAAAAATGATTACGATTGGATATAGCAGCCGCACAAGAAGGAGAAAACCATGGAGTGATATATAGAATATATATATATATATATATATATATATATATATATATATATATATATATATATATATATATATATATATATATATATATGAATATATATATATACAAGAATGATATATAGAATATATATATATATATATATATATATATATATATATATATATATATATATATATGTATATATATATATATATATATATATATATATATATATATATATATATATATATATATATATATATATATATATATATATATTCCATATATATATATATTTATATATATATATATATATATATATATATATATATATATATATATATATATATATATATATAATATTCATATTTTGAAATAGTATTGATAAGTTGTTATCATATGAAAAAAGATTTATGTTGTAATACAACTAATGACCATTTGAAAAGAGAGTTGTCGATATGATGCAGCAAGATGTTGATTGTTATAATAACAAAGATAATAAAATAATAAAAAAATTGAACTAACTGCTTTATGTGAACAAAGTTTGTTTTGCTTTCAAGAGCTCCACAGAAGCTCTACCAGTTCATGCAAAAAAAACTGTCAGTTCTTTTCTACCTAACATAGAAACAAAACACACACAAAATTGCATAATATTTTAGATAAATTATACAAAAGGTTAATACTTCTGGACAAGGCCAGATTAAGGTTCTTGGGAGCTAGGGACAAAATTTATTTAGGGGCCCCATTCCTTACTGGCAAAGTCAATGATGATATCTTTAAAATTGATATTTTGTAACAGAGTTCTTTAAATTGTCATTAAATAAATAGAATTTATATAACCATTTAACATTCGGAAACAGATATCTTTCTTTACTCTTGTCATCTTTAAAAATGCTGCTCTGCACTTTAATTGGTAATGGAAAGGGTTAGAAAAATCTGATATGCAATGCTAGCATTTGGATAAACTAATTTTAACTTATTCCTATGAATTTCTTGTAGACATGCTAGTGCTGATATATTCTTCTCATATGCCATGAACTAGGAAAACTGGACAACTTCATCATAGTCTTGTGTATCTAAGTCTGAAAGATAAACAGTACACAAGGATTTGGCAACAGCAACAATGACAGGAACAGTCATACACAGAAAACTAGTATAAAAAAAAACTTTCTTTTTGAAAACTTGTAAGCAGAAAGTCTTTATATCAAGCGCATTTTTAACTTGTCTATGATAGAAAGTAAATGTTTAATTCTAAAAAAAGTTAATGTCACTTATAACCACCTTATTCTCTGTATTCTTACCAACTCCTACTTTGCACATCTTCTTTCTGGTAATTTCATGTTTGTAATGCTTAGGAATAATGCTTAGGAATAATGTTTGAGAATCTTCCAGCACAGAAAATCTTAATTTGATGTCACATATTCCAAAAACGATTGAAACAATCACACAATTTATTCGGAATTTCAATGCTAGTAACATCAAATCGTAAAATGATTATGTGCCAGAGCTCCTTTATAAAAGCAACATAAAAAGTTTTGATTTTCTTTAAAAAAATTTATCTTTATTCAGCCCAAATAAATTCTAGGGTCTCAAGAATTTTTCTAGGGTCTCAAGACTTTTGCATGTAGAATTTGAAATAGCTACTGCTGATCACCTTTTCCGACTCAGAATATGGATGGCAACTTTCCTGCAACACTTACATAACAAATTATCTGCTGTCTGTTACTTAACAAAGCACAGCAATTAGACAGACATTGAAGAAACCAGCAACAAATAATTCAGAGAGCAATACCTTAAATATGCTTTTGTCACTTTCTTGTATTTTTCTATCTGCAACATTTTGACTCAGAATTTTTTTAATAGAAATCCAGTTGCTTTGCATTTAATCCCTTCACACATCTTGGTCAGATTGAAATATTGAAAAATCAAAACTAAATAAAAATAATAACTGTGCAGTTATTATTATTTTTTTTTTTTTGTTTAACTTAAGAAACTTTAAAAAATTTTAAAGTTTCTTAAGCAGCAAAAGATTTTATTTAAGCTCATAACATTACTTATATTATGTTCATAACATAAGATATACTCTTTCAGCTTTTTTATCAATTAAAAAAAAACTATGTATATTACATTAAAATGTAAAAGTAAAAATATACTTATGACAAAAAAACTAGTTAAAAAGCCAACTAAAAAAACATTTTATTTACATAATCTATCACATCTGAAAGATAAGGTTAACTATAAAAACAGATTAACATTTAAACCTTCTTATTCTGCTCACCCAGCCAGCAAGTCATTTTGAGCCCAAGTGGGCAGCTTTATGGGGCCCAAATGGCTTGCCCACATACCGCCCAAGTGGGCAGCCCATATGGGCTGCATATGTGGGACCCACATGAGTCCCACTTTTTTATTTATTTAAATTATTTATAATGTTTTAAATAATTATTTATTTATTTTTAAATTAGGTACATATAATTTAATATGTTGTCATAAATATGTCACATAAGTCTAGCTTAATAGAAGTAAAACAGAAAATCAAACAGAAAAAATAATATTTATAAATATACCACAGTATTTAAACAATAAAATAGTAAAAGTAATAGTCTTATACAAATAAGTAAATTTAAACCTTATTTTAAATAAGTTTAATTAAGAATTTGTATTAAAGGACCTCTTCAAGACCTGTACTTTTATACACATTTTTGCTTGTGGGTTTATAAAAACTTTAACAGTGTATTCACTTTCAAAAACTTTTTATACATAAAAAAAAATAATTTTTAAATACAATTTAGAACTCTTTTACTACCACTAATACATGAAATTGATAGCACTATTACAGAGTCTTTAAAATGATTTGACTTTAAATAAAAAAAAGATTTTTCAAAAAAGAGTTAGTTTGAATTTAGTTTAAAATTTGAGAAAAGCTTTGAGACGTAATTACTTTTGAGAAAAAAGAAAGTTTGGTATTGTGACTTATACTCTTCCAGCTAGTTGCCTAGCGGATTACCTCATACCATCGCACGCAAGATATGATGGCATTTAAATTTAGAAAATAAGATGGAATTTAATGCTTTTTAACTTCATATATGGGCCCTAAATGAGCCTCATATGGGCTAGCCCTTGAATAGAAAATTTTAGCTTTTTTAACTACAAATATGGTCCCAAAATGTACCCCATGTGGACTAGCCCTTGAATACAATTGTATTCAAGGGTTAGCCCACATGGGGCCCATTTTGGCCCATACATAAAGATTACATAGAACCCACTTGGGCAAACCCATATGAGCCCCAATTGGAGATGTTTGCTGGGCAGTCATATTATTTTACCCACTAAAAACTGGATATATAAACCCTAAAAAATCTATATCTAGAGTGGCATACATATTTAAAAAATTAGGGACCCCTGCTGAGACCCTATTTTTTGGGGGGCTGGACACAGCTACGCCTATGCGCCCGGTTTAAACCAGCATTGTTTCTAGAAAATGTTGTTAAAAATAAATTGTTTTTGATAAGTAAAATTCTTATGAGAACTAAAGAACATAGTATTTTATTGTAAAACATTAGTTATATTATATTAAACATTAATGAAATGAGTAATTTTAATTTGATTCTGAATATATACATTTGTTAACCTTACTATGAATCTAAATAAAAACACTGTACTGCATGATAAACAATTTTTCACCTAGTTTAAAATGTAAAAATTTAAATTGTACTTCTTTTAGGGGAGAAAAAAAAACCATAACATTTTAATCAAAAATTCAAATATTAATTTAGTTAAATTTAGATATTTATTAGCCCAGGAAAAAAAAATTATGAAAAATGTTTGTTAGTCTTCACCTTAAGAACCTTGAAATAAGTTGTTTTTAGTCATTTTGAGGTTCTTTCTCTTCTTAAAAGTGATTCTTCTTAAGAGTGTTCAAATTTTGTGAGAGGTTTTGGTTTGTTAAATTCTAAAAATTTTAAACTCTTTTTTTTTTTTGAATACTCCCAATATAAATAACTAATGTACTAATGTGTTTTTTAAAATACCTCTAGTATTTTCTGTAATATAACTGTAGAACAGACATCCAAATTTGCAAGATGTTGTCTGGAAAAAAAATATTTTAAATTTTAATGCATATTTTAAAACACAAAAAAATATTTTAACAAATTTGTTAAACTTACTGTACAAATTGAAAGGCATTTTGTCAGATTAAAAGGGAGCGAAAGTGTGCACACTGTCATACACTAAAAACAAAATTAATGTTCAAAATAGTCTGTAATATTCAAAATATTATGTATACAATTTTGATAATAAAATCTATTTAAAACACAGTTAAACATTTAAATTTAATAATAAATTTTAAACTTTATTATCTAAAAAATATATATAGTTGAACTGCTAGATAAACAATAAATAATTATATTGTCTTTAAAATTTAAAGTATAATTATGTTATTTATTTTGAAAAAATGGTCACTGAATAATGAGGAAACTAGATGCAATTTTGTTGCACTCAGGGCCATCCCGAAGAGGTCTTTCATGAGGGAGGGGGGGTGTTGTATGTGTTTTTTGCTAACTAGAGACAAAAAAAAAAGGACCTCAATATTTGACATTTCCCAACTATACCTGAAAATTTGCCAACCGAAATGCCAAATGTGCCTACTCAAATGCATATATAATAGCTTTGAGGTAATTAATTTTTTTAAGTAATTTTGGATTTTATCAAGTAAATTTGGGTTTTTTTTTTGTTTTTTTTAAATTAGTCATAAATTTTTTTTTTTAATTTTTTTTTTAATTTTTTAAAAATGTTTTAATGGTATTGAAAATTAGTATAAATTTATTTAAAAAATATTTTATATAATGTTATTTATCAACTTATAACAAGAATTTTTCAATTTATTTTGAAAAAGATTTTTAAACATAATTTAAAACTATAATAGAAAAAAAAATTCACGTTAAACCTATATGTATTGATTTATTTTAGATTTAAAAGTAATATTTTATACAATTAAAAATGTCAATGAGAAATGGGAAAAAGAAAGCTGGAGAATGGAAGGAAGTAACTGAAGTTTCAATAGAACTTCAATTTTTAACTTGAAACTTAAATGAACAAACTTGTTTCTCAGCGCAGTGGTCTTATTCATAAAGGTTTGTGTCAGAGTTAAAGAGTTAAGAGAGGGTTGTAACCACAATAAGGTAGCCTCCTCCACTGTTAAATCAGAAAAAGTGTTTGATTTAATAATAGGAACTTTCACCTAATTTCTAACATAGGTAATGTTATATTTTTGTCAGTACCAACTCATTATATTTTACCAACAACTTGTTATATACTACCAACATATTATATTTTTTTCAGTACCAAATTGATTAACTAGAACTTAAAAAAAGTCCACAAAAATCCACAAAAAAAAGCCTATAACTTATTATGAACTAAAAAGTCTACCTTATGAAGAAAGACTTTAGGATTAAATTTGATGACTTAAAAAATTGCAGATCTTAGGAGATCTTAGGAAATATTAATATATCATTATAAAATATTAAATGGTTTACAAATCGTGAGTTATTTAAAAAATCAAAAACTTGTTCCTTCAATAACAAGCAATCGACCACCATCAAATTAAAAATGCAAAATATAAATGTTCTTCAAGAAATAACTTTTTCAACAACAGAATAATTGAAAACTATATTTTATTGTTGGACACCAGATCTGTCGCCAGATCTGTCACCAGAATTTAAGGACTCAAGGTCCTTAAATTCTTTTAAGGCTAATTTGAAAATTTAAAATGATTGCTCAAGCATTTTTAAGCTCTCTTCATCAATGTATATTGTTGCAGATATTATTACTACATTTATTTTCAATATGGCAGACTCTTATATTTTTTAAAAACTGGTATCAGCACTTTTTCTAAAATGTTAAAAAGTTTTGAACTTGAAAAAAAAAACTAAAATTATCAAAAACAAAAAACACTTTAACAGGAACTTTAAAATTTAAAAAACTTTTGTACTTTAACTAAAGCGTTTGTTGCAAAATTTATAAATAGTTTTGAGTTAACAAAAATTTATTATTACCTCTTTACAAGGCACATTATAACAATTTTCATCAACTAATAATGAACTTGGCTGACTATTGTTAACCTAAATATAAATAAAAAAAGAATGAACAAAAGATTTTTTTTTTCTTAAAACAACAGTTAATACTTTAAAAAAAAACAGAAGCAACAGAACATAACACTTGCTTACACAACATAATTATTACTAATAATGTTCATTCAGATTTAAATCTAATAAGTAAATGATACTTTGATTAGAAACTATATTAATGCTTACAACGCCTTACAATTTTTATATTTCAAATTAATTATTCATAATTCAGTGAGATACAATTAGGATAATTAAAAGAACTAAATATACTGTTGATATAATTAATGGTAAATTAGTACATCTTTAAGATTTTGACATCTCATATTTAGGACAGCTAACTTTTAGATATGGAGCAAACTCCAAACATATGTTTATACTTATATCAATAAAGATGCTTTGCAAAAAGTTGGATTGATTAGAGCCTGGTAACAAAAAAGCCCTAAAATTTTGAAAACAACTGCTCCAAACATGAGATTAAACAAATTGATAAATATTTTTTTGCTATTCTTAACTAAATTTATATTTATCAAATAATTTTAAAATTCATAATAAAATTTTATGGCATTCAAAATGCCATAAGATTTTATTATTTTACCCTATAAAATTTGTAGATTTCTTAAAATGTACAAACTTTATATAGTTATAACATTTAAAGGCTAAGAGATTATTGTATGAATTTTAAAATTTATCAAGGAATATAGATTAAGTTGAGAATAGTAAAAAAAATTTTATTAACAGAAAATAAAAATGAAAAGAAGGTAGCAAGTAAAATGAAAAAAAAACACAATAAAACCATGCAAATTAAATAAAACACAAAATTTTATTTAACATTAACTTATTTACTCAAGTTTTGCAATGCAGTGTTTATTTATTCATGAAATAAAAACATTTTTTCAAATAATTATCTTACTAATTTTCATTCTATTAAAAAATATATTTAATCAATAAGTACATGGATAAGAGAATAACTTAAAGAATATAAGTTTGAAGAAGCTAATAAAGTTGAAAAGTTGAAGAAGCTAGAGAAGTTAAAGATAAGTTAAAGATTGTTCTTATCTCAAAAAAAAGTTCTACATGTTGAAAAAATCTAACTGAAATAAAACTGTCATTTTTAGAGTACCTGTAATTTTAGAGTACCTGTAATTTATGAAAAAAAATGTTTTTTTATGTATATTTGTTTTTCCTTTAATCTTTTATTGCTTATTTTTTACTAGATATGAAGTAAGTATGCATTAAACTTAGATAAAAAAGTAACAAAATATTTAAAGGAATTCTTAAAACTTTTGTTCAAACAAAATTAAAAACTTTTATTTAAATATTATTTAAACTAAAGTTTTTCATTTTGTTTGAACAGAAGTTTTTTCCTAAAATGACTTAAGGCAATGAAGGAACATTATCTTTAGTTTAAGAATTCCTTTATATATTTTGTTTCTTTTTTATCTAAGTTTAATGCATTAAACAAAGAAAAATAAAAATTTTATTGTCTTTAAAAAATTGTCTTTAAAAAAGAAAGATAAAGAAAAAAGAATAAAATAAGAAAAATAAAAATATAGAGAATAAAGAAAAGAAAAAAAGAAAAAACTAAAAAAAAAGCTAAAAAACAAATCAAACAAAATTAACAAAAGAAACGACAAAACGACAAAAAACCAAAGTTAAAAGAAAAAAAACATTTGAAAATGGAAAGGAATTAAAAAGGAATTGAATAAAAAAAAAAATGATGCGTTTTTATTTGTGAGTATTAATAATACTCACAAGTTTTGTTTATTTGTGAGTATTAATAATACTCATAAGTTTTGTTTTGTTTATTTATGTCGTATGTCAAACTTTTTGTTGCTTGCATATGGCTTGAGTCTGCAATATGCAAGCTTGCATATTGTTTGAGTCTGCAATATGCAAGCAACAACATGTTAGACATACGACATAAATAAACAAAACAAAAATGATTCAATAATACTATTATTATTGATTCAATAATACTATTATTGAATCATTTTTGTTTTGTTTATTTATGTCTTCTCACGCGTACTAACCGGTGTTCTTTTAATAGTAGTTTTAATAAATAAACGCTTATTTGTTGTATTGTTTTTTTCTAATTGTTTTAGTCTGTCGAGCGTTTTTTTTAGAAGTGTTTTTTTTAGTAAATTTTTTTTTAAGTATAGTGTTTCAGTTTTGTTTTTATTCTTTTTTAGGACAAGTTTTTAGCGAGTTTTGTTTTGTTTTTTGTTTTTAAATATTAGAGGGAGCTGAAGCCCTTTTTAGTTAATTCAATTTGTTTTATTCTAGGTAAGCGTAAATCCGAATTTTACAGAACCGTTTTTTCGGCCAAATTCTGTGACACTTTTCGAGTTTGTTAAAAAGTTGCATGGTAACTTGTTTCGCTCTGTTATTTTTTAGAAATATGTATCAACATAGATATTTTCTGAATATTAGAATTATAAAACCCTAATTTTGCATGGATTTCTTTGATGTAAAATTTTATTTATTATGAATTTGATTGTTATTAAAAATTTGCATGTTTTTTGGACATCTAGTATATCAAAGGATTGCTGTTTTTTTGGACATCTAGTATATCAAAGGGTTGCTGGTTCATTTTCCTAATATATTCTCTATCTTTGAAAATTCTCTCAACTTTGAAAATCTTTTTTCTTACTACCTGACAAATTTAATTGAAAAAAAAGCATACTCAGACATCTTACTATTATACTCCAATTATGTAAACATTTCTTATTGTTTGGACATCAAATATATATCAAAGGAACTAAAAACTAAAAGGTTATTTTACTTGTCTTCTCAGTTAGCTAACTCTTACTAAAAATGTCGAAGCAAGATAGCACTATTAAAAGCTGAATTAAACAGCATGCCAAATCAACTACTTGTTGTAAGACTAAAAGTTAAACAAAAAGAAAAAATAAATAAAGTATTAAGGGCAGAAATACGAGATCTGAAAAAAACACACACTAGAAAAAAATTATAATGAGCAGATTCATCACTTTAAAGCTGAAAAAATAGCTTAGAAATTAAATAAAAAGCGTAAGTTAAGGTAACTCAAAACTAAGTATAATGCCGCTGTTTTGACAAGTATCAGGGCAATTGCTAGTTTTGAGAATGATTTGCTCCAGATTGAAACATATTCATTACAAATAAGAATGATAATTTATAATATGTTGTTATGTAATGTACCAACAGGTAACATTCCATATCTTATGAGCAAAATAGGGAGTTATATGGGTGTTATTTTTAATAATACTCCTTGTCAAAGTACTGTTGAGCAAATGGCTCGTGAACTTGGAAGTATTTCAAATTTGCAAGCAGCAGAATGGGCTATGCATAATAATAATTTTACTCTTAGGTTTTGATGCTACAACACAAGAAGGTGTCCACATTATTAACATTAACTTAACATCTAAAGATAAACGTCTTTTTATTGCTCTAGATCAATCAAACAGCATATATGAAGTGCATATATGACTTTCATTGATTATGAAAGCCATATATGCACTTCAATTGATTATATGGCATTTGTTTACTCAGACTTTTACCAAAGTAGCTTTGATGACTCGATTGTTAAAAATATATTTAAGAGAATGTCAGACAGAGTTGCAGTCAACCATCTTACTATAAACAAAGTTTGTGCAACCTGGGGCAAGAATTTGAATGAGTTAAACTGCCATATGCACCCTCTTGACACAATTGCAGTTTCATGTCGGACAGTCTCTCGAGAGTGAGAGTTGCTAGTTATTTAGAAATGGCAGTTAAAGTTGTTTTAGCTATAAACAAAATGAGGTTTATAGACGTTAAAGGTAATCCAAAATTGATTTGTAAACCTTTTAGATGAAAATGATCTACCACGAAGTATTATTCCTAGATATTGTGAAAATCGGTTTCATATTCTTTTTCACACTTGTTTTATTTTTATGAAGCATTATAGTGAGTTTAAACATTTCCTCACTGTTGGAACAGTAAAATGTAAAAGTTTGCAGGCAGTTCTGAGAAGGGCATTTTGTAGTAAAACTGCCTTAAAAAAATGTGAGTGCTTGCATTGTTTGGGATACTCCTTACTATGCCTTGGATGAAAAAGTTTTTTGTTTCAGCTGAGGATGCAACTTTTGACCTTGTAAAAAAAGTTTTGCTAATAATTAAAAATTATAAATCTAATCTAGCTGCTCTGTTTCGCAGAAAAACATTTTTGGGGGAATACTCTTGTCATTAACATTTTAAAATCAATATATGCTCCATTGCTAACTACTAACACTCATATGAGCTTCATTGATAACTAGCTTAAAAGCTGTCTTGTTGCTGTGCAAGTTGTCTTAAAAGCGACAGTATAAATGGTTTTTCTCACTTTCTATTACAGAGACACTAAAGGATGTAAGAAATGTGAAACGAAGGAACTTGGTAGATATATCTTAATGTTGTAAATTTTTTTTTTTTTAAATGGTTTTTTACTAAATGAAAATAATATGAATTATTTTTTTTAGCTAAAAGAAAATGATAAATTGTAATAAATTGTAAATTGAGCTAAAATAAAATTATATTTTTTATTCATTGCTTGAGATCATTTACTGCAGACATTTTTATAAACTAACTTTTATAAGACTGTTATAAGACTGCAGGTATTTTTCTTTCTTTGTTTAAAGAAAAATTATTAATAGGTTAAACTAGTTTCATATTAAAAATTTGAATAATGAAGAATTAGTAATTAGTAAAACGTTAATATACATATATATATATATATATATATATATATATATATATATATATATATATATATATATATATATATATATATATTATAAATTAACGTTTACAGTCGAAAAATGTACCAGAGGAGCGACCTACGGAAATTTTTGTAAAAGGTCCAAAGATTTGATTATTAAGTTGTAGGAACCTGTGGCTCAGTTCTTTTCAAAGTAGCTAACTTGAGTTGAAAATTTATTACACATTCGTGCATTTTAATGAATGAATTTGTAATAAATTTTAAACGTACGTAGTTTTTAATTAGCGATTTTTTTGGTAATATATTTCTACTGAATTTGTCACAAATTTGAAGAAGAAATGTTACTCACACTCAAAATTTAAAACTACGCTTAAAACTCTCTTCAACTATTTTTTAGAAAAATATTGCTTATAAATGTTATACTTTTCTTCAAACTATTATTTATAACCCTAACTCAGACCTTCTATTTGTTCAATTTTTTTTTTCCTCTTTTCTGTTGTGTTTTAATATTTGCTGTTAAATTTACTATTTTAAACTTTCTTAAACTTACTAATGAAAATACTTCAAAAACTCTTTTGAAGTATTTTTATTAGTATTCTCTTCATCACTATTATTGCGAATGTTATTATTACTATACTTTTATCATTATAAATATTATTATTCTAACTGTGGTTAAAAGTGCTATATATAAATTTTTTTCATATTACTGTTTTTGTTATATTATTGTTGTTGTTATTATTATTGTTGTTGTTATTTTTACTGTTATTATTGTCATTATTATCATTAATATAGTATAGTGTATACTTTTTATAATCTTTACTATTACTTTTAATTGCTGTTATTACAGTTATTATTTTTATTTACTCCTACTTATATTATAATTATTATCATCATTTATTATAATTGAATTTTATAGATGTTTACTTCATATTAGTACTTATTACTATTTGTAAATAACCTTAATGTAACAACTTTATTCAGAATATATTTTGTTTAATTTGATCACTGAAAATTTTGAAAGTTAGTGAAAAACATTGAGGCAAGAGCCACAATATATATATATATATATATATATATATATATATATATATATATATATATATATATATATATATATATATATATATATATATATGTATATATACATATATATATATATATATATATATATATATATATATTTATATATATATATATATATATATATATATATATATATATATATATATATATAGATATATATATATATTTATATATATATATAGATATATATATATATATACATATATATATATATATATATATATATTATATATATATATATATATATATATATATATATATATATACATATATATATACATATATATATATATATATATATATATATATATATATATATATATATATATATATATATATATATATATGTATATATATATATATATATATATATATATATATATATACATATATACATATATATATATATATATATATATATATTTATATATATATATATATATATATATATATATATATATATATATATATATATATATATATATATATATATATATATATATATATATATATATATATATATATATATATATATATATATATATATATATAAAGGCAGATGTCTTGCAGCAGCGACAATATTTCTAGCACAATCTGTGCTAAGTGTGTTTATTTAAAATGTCCCACTGCTGTGCAACATGAATGAAATGTTCTGCGCACGTTTCAGCAAAATGTCTTTCTTGTGTCTTCATTACTGTCAAAGCATGTGAATGCATTTTCCATTGTTCATCAATGTAATGCACAGTTACTCCGAGATAATTATGGTTACCCAGCGATGTCCAGTAGTCTCCGGTGAGGGCAACAGTTTGTGCACGTTGTCATGCCGTTGCCTTTATAGTCCTCTCGTTTTCATACAGTTCATGTATTTTTCTTACAATGGTGCGTCTCAGCGGAGGCTCATACGTGCAGAAGAATGTTATTCGGATCGTTGCGATCCGAATAACATTCTTCAAACCGACATCTTCCACAATACTTGTTGGCCTGCAATTTGTAGCTACCCACTTTGCAATGGCATTTGTTATCTTGTCTTTCTTTTGTTTCTCTGTAGTTCTCCCTCGTGCTGCATCTAACGTAGTCTGCCGAAGGTTTCCTCCACTGTTTGTTTGGGTGGATGATTTGTTAGCATCAACGGTGTGCATTGCATTTAAGTGATACTTCAAACTTGAAGTACTCCGATGATAAGAAAATTCCGCTTTGCAGTGTTTACAAATAGCTTTAGTTCTATCTACTCCTTGTTGAAGAGGTTTAAAATAAAAGTGTCCGTTTAAAATTTCGGTACCTTTTTCCATTTTTAAATATTTCTCAATTTACTTACTGCTTGTTGTTTGAGCATAAGCAATAACATAAATACGCACGAAAGTTTCAATTCTGTTATGATTCGATTATTATCGAATTATAAATAATTAAATTATAATTCGATTATTACATAACTTTGAAACTATACAAAATAAATAAACAAAACTATAAATAAACATAAAAATACAAAATGCAAAATAACTTTTTTAATATATTAATACTAATATAAATTAATATAATAATAATTATAAGCAATAATAAGCAAAAAATATAAAATGAGAAACGAAAACTTTGACAGACAGTTTCACAAAAGAAAAATAAAGTTAAGCTTGTGAATCTTAAAAAAAAACGAGCGGCAGAAACTCATAATGAACTCATTGTAAAGACTAATAGGTGGAAAAAAAAATTTCATAAAAACTTAGCAAAAAAATATATTTTTTTACAATAATAAAATCTGGAGATTAATTTTTTAATTTAAATTTAATAGTTCTTTAAACTAAAGATTGACAGGTCTGTTTTGATGAATTTTGTGCAGCCCTGTCACTTTTTAGTTTAATGAACTATTAAATTTAAATTAAAAAGTTTACTTTTCACTTTTTAGACTTTCAAAATAAAAAGTACGTTAACGCGCGATAAAATTATTGTCGGCGTTAATAAATTAATGCGTTAACGCGATAATAACGCCTTAACTTGCCCAGCCCTAATATATATATATATATATATATATATATATATATATATATATATATATATATATATATATATATATATATATATATATATATATATATATATATATATATATATATATATATATATATATATATATATGTATATATATATATATATATATATATATATATATATATATATATATATATATATATATATATATATATATATATAAAATGTTGGTGTATTCTACAAATAGAGTCCTCAATATTCTTAAAGAACAGAGCAATAATAAATTAGTAAAAACACTTATCTATCTTCAACAGCATATTTCTGAACTGATGAACCTACTGATTGAGAAACATGCTGTTGAAGAAAAAAACAAGATGAGTATTTTTACTAATTTATTATTGCTCTGTTCTTTAAGAATACACTAGTGATATAAATTTTCCACTAGTGATGTAAATTTTCCAGTAAAATTTGGTTCAAAATTTACCGGTAAATTTTAATTAGAGAACAGTAAATTTTCCTTTAAAAAATTAAAAAAAAAAATAAGTGAAAAAAATTTTAAAATTTACCAGGTAAATTTTACCGGTAAATTTTACCTTTGCAACACTAATATATACAGGGCCGGCGTGAGTAGGTGTCACGTAGGGGGGTGCCATTATCACTTTTGCCGACTAAAAAATAAAAAGGGCCTTGTTTTCGAAAATTTGCGACTGCATGACGACATTTAAGGGTCAAATTTGCCGACTAAGGGTCAAATTTGCCGACTAAAAATCATTGATGGGAGGTTGTTACACCCCCCACACCCCCCTCTTTGCGCTGGTCTTATATATATATATATATATATATATATATATATATATATATATATATATATATATATATATATATATATATATATATAATATACATATATATATATATATATATATATATATATATATATATATATATATATATATATATATATATATATATATATATATATATATATATATATATATATATATATATATATATATATGTTTATTGATATTGTTTGTGTTTAAGTGTACTTTTCTTGTTAGGGACATTAAGATTATTTAAAATTTCTTGTTTTAAGTGTTTAGACAGAGATTCCTCATTATATTTTTATATGGATAACAAAATTAATTGCTGCTTTGTAAATAATTATGGAGCTTGTTATAAACAATCATGTACTCAAGAAAGAAATCTGATTAAAGATATTGACAGCAATGATCGTAAGCTACTTGAAAAACGAACAAATCTGAAACAAGAACAAATTACTAATATATGCACACACCATCATGATATGTTAGTTGTAAGATATGAGGGTAATCAGAACAAATTACTAATATATGCACACACCATCATGATATGTTAGTTGTAAGATATGAGGGTAATCAGAAGAGTTGCTGCAATCCATTTCTGAGTCACCAAAAGGTGCGTAGAGGTAAAAATTTATATATTTATATTTCATTAGGTAATATCATTATTAATAAGTCATATAAGTTTTTTTGGTAATAAGATTTGTTCAATGTTTCATAGTTATTAATATAACAAATTGTATAGTAATATAATAACATAATATATATAGTTAATGTTATTTAAGTAATGTAATTACTTTCTTTTTAAGCATCTCTATGTGTGATTATAATGCATACTGTGTTAGAAGTAGAAACCATAGGTTTAAATCTTATACCTGGAAAAAAACTGTGTCCAACCTGTCGAAGTAAAGTTATGACATGTTTATCAAAAAGTATAAGTGAAAATAAAAATGATGAAGATTTTGATATTATTAATGAAAGATCCATTCAAAATAAAAAAGAAAGTGTAGATACACACTTTGCATCTGCCGGAGTATCTCCAATTAAGGTCAAAGGATTGCACAAGTCAGGTAAAATCAGAGAAGGTAAACGAAAATTGACAGCATTAACAACCTCCATTAAAAATAAGGTAGCCATTTCCTTTAATGTATCAGAAGAAAGTTTTGAAGAACAATCAAGTTTTAATAATGAGTATATGGAAAAAGCAAACTTGTTTGATAACATGATGGTATTGTTAACTAACAAATTGCAGAATCTACATCAATATCAAAAAAAGTACAACTTGCAACACTTGCTCCAACAGACTGTTCAATAAAAAAGGTATCTGAAACATTGCATGTAACAAACTATGTAGCTCAAACTGCACGTAAGTTAACATTAGAAAAAGTTATTTTAACCATGCCTAATCCTAAATTAGGAAAAGCTCTTCCTGATGTAACAGTTCAACTGGTCAAGATCTTTTACGAAGACGATGAACATAGCCGTATAATGCCTGGTAAAAAGGACTATGTAAGCATAAAAAAAAATGTCTATATGCAAAAACGTTTGCTCTTATGTAATTTAAAGGAATTGTTTGTTGCCTTTAAAACCAAGAACCCAGAAATTAAAATAGGATTTTCAAGGTTTTGCACCTTGCGACCTAAATGGTGTATTACTGTTGATGCCTCAGGAACACATTCTGTATGTGCCTGTGCTATTCATCAGAATTTGAAACTGCTTTTACATCCTCTTGGTGTGACATACAAAAAATTGTTACCTTATATTGTCTGTGATATAACTAATAAAGACTGTATGATAAGGAAATTTGAAAATTGCCCAGCAACTATGAATGCATTGGTTGAAAAACTTTATGATTATCTTGGAGAATTTGAAGATGATGATGAGATTGAATTTGATCAATGGACAACAACAGATAAGTCAAACTTGACACATAATAAAGAGCCAGTGTTTGAATACATTGAACTAGTATGTTGAAAACTGGAAAAACTTGCACCACATTTGTATTTAGCAAAGAGTCAAGCGTTATACCTGAGATCAAGAAAGGAAGATATGAATGAGATAACAGCATTATTTCTGAGTGATTTTTCAGAAAACTATAAATTTGTAGTTCAGGATGAAGTGCAAAGCTTTCATTGGACAAATTTACAATGTACACTTCATCCAGTGATTATTTATTTCAAAAAAGAAGGCATTCTCAAGCACAAATCCTATTGTATTATTTTGGATGATATGATCCATGATGTGAACATGGTTTATAAAATTATTGAGGTTGTTTGCAATGATATAAAAACAAATTTGCCTCAAATAAAAAATATTGAATATTTTTCAGATGGGTGAGCAGGTCAATATAAGAATTGCACAAGTATGTTAAATCTTTGTTTCCATTGTAAAGATTTTGGTTTTGGTAAGCAACCTTGTGATGGGATAGGTGGTACAGTCAAACATCTGGTAACACTAGCAAGTTTGCAAAGAGATATGGATAATCATATTTTATCTCCACAAACAATGTATAAATATTGCAATGAAAACATTGAAGGCATAAATTTCATATATATTTCATCAGAAGATTTAACTTTGGTGAGAACCGCTCTTAAAGAACGATTGGATACTGCTAATACAATACCTGGAACACGTAGTTACCATCAGTTTGTATCACTTGGCCATCAAAAGGTAAATTAATATTTTTTAATTATACCTTTTACCATATTTTTAAATACACGCATAACTTTTATTGATAAACTCAAATAGATATTAGATTCATTATCAAAAATCTTTGTATTTTATTATATTTCCTCTGCATTTGCTGTCTATGCATTTAATAAAACATGTTTGATTAGTAAAACGGTATAATTGCATATGTTACTATTTTGTTTAGGTAGGCACTAAGCTATGCAGTGTTGATGAAAAATTTGCTTTAGTTCATGACTTTGGAAATATCCAGATAACAACTGTAAACCTAGTACCAGGTGATTATGCCTGTGTTTCCTATGAGCAAAAGTGGTAAATAGGAGTCATTGAAGATATTAATTTAGAAGAAAAAGATGTGCTCGTAAAATTTATGTGTCCTAATGGTCCTGCACGGTCGTTTAAATGGCCACTAAAGGAAAACCAATGCTGGATTCCTGATGTCCACATTATTTGCAAAGTTGAGGTGCCGATAACAAAAACTGGACTTCGCTACTATTTAGCCAAAGGACTTAAAAAAAAATTATTTTCCTAAGGAAGTAGAGATTTTTATATTTATGAGTCTATTATGTCTTATCCATTCTTATATATTGTCTTATTATGTCTTATCCATTCTTTTTTTAAATATTATGTTTTGTGAACCAACTTGTAAATAATGTGATGTAAAGCATATATAAAATCATTAAAGTTTAGTATTTTAAAAAAAAAAATTTATATACGTTTAAATTTTGTTGTAAATATCATATGAAAATGAAAAAGATAATAAAGTCACTAAATTTTGAGTTTCTAATTTGATTGATTGGTAAAAGGTGGAGTTATATTAAGTGTCTAATTTAAAAAATATTAAAAAATTTTGTGTCTATATCAAGCATCAATAATTCCTCAAGTAAATAAAAGGCCAAAACAAAATTGGTTCGAAAAGTAGGTGTTGATCTTATTTTTAAGAAAATCGAAATTAAATTTTTTTTATATCAGTCAGATTTTTTTAAAGCTGTCATTGTCCTTTTTTTAAAGCTGTCAATGCCCTTTTTTCTCGGCGTTATAAAATGTATTTTATGGATCTTAAAATAAGCTACATTCCCTTGTTTTGACATATAAAAAACTATATTTTTCGGATTCAACAGGTTTTAAACTCTTTTGGTACAAAGTTTCAGAATTGTGGCATCACTATAAGCACTATATTAAGGTGAAAGTAAACGGAATGATTTTCGGCACTTTTCCCCCCACAGTTTTTAGTCAAAATCAAGGAAACTTCAAATTGCTGTAAGTTATAAACGGTAAGGAATTTTATAAAAAAAAATTACAATCTTTCCTAACATATGTCTATAAACATTTGTGCCAAGTTTCAAAAATTTTGGTGATATGTATATATATACATATATACATCACCTATATATTACCTATATTAAAAAGTCGTAGTATTTAACTATAATAATAATCTAAAATGTTAAAAAAAAAATTTTTTAATGTTTCATAAAATACTATACACATCTCCATCAATTAAAAAAAAAAATAAAGTGGTCATGTGTTTGCTGTCTTTGCTTTGTGCATTAGCATTGTCTTGTCTTAGATTCCATTCTAAATGGTAATTTAAATAGTTTAAAACAACAAATCGGTGAACTACTACAACACTTTGGACAAAAAAATGTTATATTGGGTGGACACGGAAAAATCCGGTCAACTTTAAATTGAGATTTCTCTAAAACCACAAATGTTTTTTATTTCTTTTATCTTTTTAATTAAACGTTACTTCCTTATCTTTAATTGTGTTGATAAACCTTTTTTTACAAATTAATGATTTGCAAAATGTTTCGAAAACAAATTGGTTTGCGTAAATAAGTTGTGAGTTTTTTTTTTGCAAAAACCCATTGACTTCATATCGCTTGATTGCTAAACGTGCAAATGACCCAAAATCTACAGTCATGGATATTATAAATAAGTTCAAGACTACTCAAAGCTTCGAAAGAAAACCTGGAAGTGGAAGAAATAAAACTTTTCACAAATCCAAAAAGATAAAGTTGATTTTACGTTCAATAGTAAGAAACCCAAATCAGTCACTGCAAGATCTAGCAAGATTTCTCTTGTTTTGTCAATTCAGATCTTGAATGCCAATCTCTACATCAAAGGATGCCTCCAACAATGATTTTTGACATTTATGAAAAAATACAAATACCGATGTCTTTTTTGGCCAGATCTTGCTGCTTCTCACTATTCTAAAAAAGTTTTACAGTGGTACAAAGATAATAATGTGAAAATTGTTCCTAAAGATAAAAACCCTTCTAATCGTCCTGAAGAGCGCAAGATTGAAGATTTTTGGGCAATAGTTAAAGGAGTGCTTTGTAAGACAGGCCGAGTAACAAAAACTAAAAAGGACTTCGAAAAAACGTAGATTAATGTCACCAATAAGATGAAAAAATAAAAAATCTGTGAAGTGTTAGCATCAACCCGCTTTAAAATTCGATCTCTCGCCAAACAGTCCATCAAGCCCTTTAAAATTAAGTTGAAACTCTAATCGATCTAAACACATTTAGTAACAAAAAAATTGAAATAAAAAGCATTTATGGCTTTAGAGAAATCTCAATTTAAGGTTGACCGCATTTTTCCGTGTCCACCCGATAGTACATATTATATTCGATAATATTTGATCTAAAGTTAATTTATTGATATCTTGTAGTTGAATTAAACAAAACTAGGCAAACTCCGTAAGCCCATGAATTGAGCAGCGTGCTCGATTGCACAGTAGATGATGCGCTGTGGTAATAATAATAGTTGCTAATCAAATTTTTCTCTGAAGGAGTTGATACTGACAGCACTGATAACTTTGTTAGGTACTGCCTTTTATGGATGAGCAATGCGGTTGTTGAAGGGACAATTTTACGATAAAAGCGCTACTTTTTTAAGTAGAATTTAGACAATTTCAACCGCCTTGTTATTCAAGAATTCGGATTTATTTAAATGCAGAAATATGATATTGAAACTTTTTTTTATAAATTAATTATAAATTACAAAACATTTTAGGTGTTTCTAAAAAAATGGTCAAAAACTTTAGTAAGTCAACTGTTTTTTGTATCATTTTTTTTTTCTTCTAACAACTTTTGGTATTATAATCTTTGTTGCTATTACTAACTTTTTCAGGGATCTTTTTGATAATGACCATGAATCCCACTCAGTCTATGAGGGCTAAGATAAACCAGTGAGCTCTCTTGCTACTTCAAGATCACTTACTGCACTCAATATGAGTGATTTGAAGGATTGTGGATCAGTGGGGGCCTCAAACAATTCACCTGAAACTGGGTTAAATTAATTTTACTCATTAAAAGTTACTCATTAGAATCAGAAGAAAGAACGTTATCCAACTGGAAAGATGCTTAACCTGACTTAGTAATAACTTATGCTGACCCCTCATTGTGGCCAGTTGTTTTGAGTCAAAAAGATTGAGATGTAATCATTTTAAATGAACTCCCTTCACATTCACGAGGTTATTCTGATTCTAAAATAAGAAATTTTCTTTTGAATGTGTTTTATAAATCTTTGTCTAATAAGAAAAAATAGAAAGATATTTTTAGGTTTGGAGCTCGACCACCAAGCCTCTCTACTGTTTCCCTTGCCCACGTTTGGACACAAAAACAGTATATATAAAAGTGGGGAATCACCTTTTTTTTTTGGAACGAATGAATTAGGGATCAATAAACGAAACTCATAGATGTGTAAAGCAGCACCAATCCATCCCGTTGCACCAAAAGTTCTACATGGATTGGAGAGAGACGTACATTTGTCTTACTAGCTCAACTGGTATAGATTCAGAGCTCCAGAAGCAAATTAATTCTAAGACAGCTGAATGCAGGATGATTCTTCGCAGAAAAATTTATTTTTAAGCGCCTTATTTCTTGAAAATTTTTTGATTGACTTTTTGTTTATTGGTTTTAAAACTAATATTTTCATTTATTTGTCAATTTTGACTAATGAATCGTTTCTCAATTCAGATAATTAATAGTAAAGCAGAAATATAATGTGCTGAATCAGAAATAGATAATTGCTGCATACACAAAACTTTAAATTTCGTAATTTTTTGGTTTGAAATAGAAGCGTCGTTTTCCATTTTTGATACGTTCTTTATTTTTTTGGTGCTCTCGAAGGCTTTGATAGCAATCGTTAGTCAGTGTTTTATTTTTCATTGTAATGTGCATCTGCCATGACGGTTTAAATTCTTCTAATTCCTTATCGATGATATCTTCAATGGCTACGAAGGCATCACTACCTCGTTTTGCTTTAGTGCTTCATTTGAATAGTTTCAGCATGAATGTTGTAATAAGGGACCATCCATAAAGAACGTCATGCAAATAGGGGGGGGAGGGGGTCAAAATTAAAAGGACAAAGAAGGACAAGGGGGAGGAGGGGGGTCATCAGAAAAGGACGTCACTTTATAGAATTTTATTATTTTTATGTTAACATTTATTTTTCTAAAGTTATCGTAAGTGAATGTTACGTTGTAATAAAAGAAAGAAATTCGTGTTGATATTTATTTAAATATTATTTTTTTATATATAAAGTTTATATACCTGTGATATATGTGATACAATATAAATATATTACAATTAATTATATATTGCTAAACACTTGGTAGTTTCTCGTATCACATTACGAGAAATATATCACTAGTTACGCGCTACGGGTTTTTGTTCAAATTCTTTTTGCGAAATTCGTCCCCAAGGACATAGTATTGATATCATTTATGATTTTTAAATAGAGTTTTACAAATATTTGTCTGAAGGTAATTGCTTGTGTAGCAGGCAAGAGAATTGCTTGTGTAGCAATTATTAATGATTGTCTAAAGCAAATATTACAAATGGTTGTCCAAAGGGAATTGGTTATGCAGCAATCATTACATAGAGCATATTTTTTTGTTATTTTTTCAATGTGTGGCAAAAGTGTCAAACAAAATTGTTGTCTGTATATCAAAGGATGGATAAAAATAGTCTTCTAAATTTGCTTATAAAATTGTACAATAATGCTCGTCCGTTTAAGAGAAAAGCCGATAGTCAAAAAAAGTCCATAAAATATGGAATGAGATCAAAGAAAAGAAAGATTTGGAGGATCAAGTAAAGACTTTGATCTAAAAGTATACCTCAATGGTATTGAAACAAAAAGGTTCTATAATGTCATTTTGGGCCAATCAAACAACCAAGCGATCTGTTCCTTCCCATTCCAGTTATTCCGCTTTATAGTTCCAGTCCAATACAGATCAACTTATTGAGCCGATAGATATCAATGATACCACGTCAGATGTCTCTCGCACTGACATCCTAAGCACAGTTCAAATTAAGACAAAGAAGGCCAAGACTCATGCTCAAGACACAATCAAAGCAGAAATCGTTGTTTTGAGTCAAGAAATAGTTGCTATGAAGAGCAGAAAAAGAAGTGGCTTATGGACCGATGCTGAAGAAGAAACCTTTAAAAAGAAGAAGGCCAATGTCCAGGAACTCACGACTAATCTTAAAAAGTTGATCGGCAACATGAAGTCAAAACAAAAATCAAGGGCTGAAAGAAAACTGTCATGAATCAGGTAATATTTATATCATATAATAATAAGTTACAATAATATTATTTTAGAAAATGAACATTAACTAAAAACATTAACAAAATTATTTGTATATTTTTTTTGGTACTGTAGGTGTTTGCTGACCATCCGAAAGTGAAAAAATACTCTTAAAGTACGTAACGGAATCGGTCGCCCTACTATTGAGGTAGAACAATCTGAGATATTGCGTGTCATCATACAACTTGCTGAACGTGGATCTGCTGCCCACGATAAAAGACAATCTGAAGTGTATTGGGTACAACTTTAGCTAATAAAAAATTCTATTCGACTATATTAGGTCTCATTATAACTTTTCAGCCTCTAAACACTGTACTCTGTTTACTGATAATTTTTTTAAATTACTTTTAAAGAGCCTTAAATCGTTGGATGAGCTTGGTGCCGAGCTCGAAAAGAGATGTTACCATCTTAGCAGAAGTGCTTTATATACTCGTTTGCTGCCAAAATGGAATGATTTGCTTGAAGGAAAGAGACATGTCCACACGGTTCCAGTCAAGTTGATGCGGGCTCAAAATGACCTCCATTCAAGTCACGTGGATGGTCCATTTTGTACAGCAAACTATAAAGAATGTGGAAGAAGTTTGCTCTTTTTTGGTCCCAAAGGATGTGTGCTTTATAAGTCAAGACGATAAAACTCGGATCCCTATAGGCATTCATCATCGACAGCGTATGCTCACGGATTGGACTTTGAACGACTTTTGACTCTGCCAGAGTTTGATTCCATTACAAAAGATCCTTTGACCAAGTTGGTCAAGCCAGTAGTTGTCTTCAGTGTTGATGGTGGACCAGATGAAATTCCACGATACGACAAAGTCATTGAAATTGGTATATCCTTCTTTTTCAAGTTTTTTATTGCGATCTATCAATATAATTATGTTTCTTCTAATTTAAATATTTATTTTGTTTACAGCAATACATTATTTCCTTACAAATGATTTGGATGCCTTATTCATCATGACGAATGCGCCAGGACGGAGTGCTTTCAATCGAGCCGAAAGAAGGATGGCTCCACTGAGTAAAGAGTTGGCGGGATTGATCTTACCTCATGATCATTATGGAACTCATCTAGACTCTAAAGGTATTCAAATTCATTTTTAATATCAACTCTTTATCAAAATACAAATGTATACAAGGCTTAAAGAAATAATTATATGCCTTGCGACTTATATTTAAGGCAGGACAGTGGATCTTCTTTTGGAGAATCAGAACTTTAAATTTGCTGGAAATAGCTGTGCCTCGGTCTTTTCAGGTCTGATGATTGATCAGTTTCCAACGGTGGCCGAGTATATTGATCCAGACAACAAGACGGAGCTCGATGTTCATAATCTCTTATCAAAGGATCAGGACTGGTTTGCCTCTCATGTGCGCACCAGTCAATATTTCACGCCAATTGTGAAATGTGAAGATCCCGGATGTTGCGCTTTGAAAAGGAGCTCTTACTTCCATGTTATTCCTGGTCGATTTCTGCCTCCACCTATTCCAATTAGCTAGTCAGAAGATGGCTTGAAAGCTGTAGCTATTTCAGATGTTGCCAGCAAGAACCGTTTTCCTTCTGTATTTTTTCTTATCGCTTCCAATATTCAGAGCACCATTCCTCGATCATTGAAATCATTCAAACTTCCTCCTTACGATCTGTTTTGTCCCTCTGTGCAATCAAGTTTGTCTCAGAGAATCTGCAAGCATTGTAACTTGTACTTTGCCTCCCAAGTCATGCTCAAAAAGCATGTCAGCGTTACTCATTCCAATGTTATTAACCAAATGGCTATTACTTTTTCGCAAATCAGGCCTGTTCGCATTGCCGCCATGCGCAAAAGAGAGTTAATGGCTGTAATTGCAATAGAGGAGAACGCGGCCTTTGCTCAATGAGGACAAAATCAAAACGGAGGGCCTACATATTCCGAGTGATTCAACTATTTTAGGCGAACCCGACTGCTCTATTCCAATCATATCAATTGATGATTATTTAAAAAATCCTTGGATGGATGATGCGTGAGGCAAGTTCTCATGACACACTTTGATTAAATTTAATATATAGAATAAGACTAAAATAATAAATAATTTTTTTTTTCTTTTTCAGAAAGGCAAAGGAGCAAAAACATACGCGGAAATACCTAATCAGCTCCTGAATGATATTTAAATAGAGAAATTCACATGTAAAAAATGTCAATAAAAATGCTTAAATTAAGAAAGGATTTTTTTTTTAAATTGGGGGGGGGGGGGAGCTCAAAATATGACGTCCTTTTTAAAGGAGGTATAGTAAAAAAAGACAATTGGTGACAAAGGGGGGGAGGGGTCAAAAAATGTCTAAAAAATAGTGACGTCCTTTATGGATGGCCCCTAATCATTTTTTCGTATGTTTTTTTTACATCAACACTTTCAAATAAACCAATATCATACATTACTTGAAATTAAAACTATTTTAATTCAATAATTTTTTTCTTTTTTTTCAACTTACATATAATTGAAAAAGAATACTCGTATTTACGAATTTGATCGAAACTTTACATTTACACCCCGAGATACCTAGCACTAACAATGATTTTTTTTAAACATTCAAATCTCATTTTGAACTTTATTTTTTCTTTATCGTGGTTTTTAGTAGTTTACTTAATTTTTTACGAGATCTCATAAGATTGCAAAGTTTTATCAAATACAAATTTAACTTGTTGACGTTATTTGAAATATAAGAAAGCTTAACTGGTTTGTTGTTTGATTTCAAGGCTAGTTTATTATATTCAATAAAACAACACTTAAGAACTTCTTCAAAAGTTGGAAGTTTATTTATAGATAATTTCTTTGCACGACTAAAAATAAGGCAATTAAATTTGCTACGAGTATTTTTATTTAATTGTTGGGTAATATTATAAATTATTCAAATTAAAATGATTTGTTGTGAAATACATCAAAGTGAATTGTGGGAATACTCCCACAATAATAATAATTTTAAGAGCAATAATAATATCTTTAAAGAATAAGAATTTTATTACGAACATATTTAAAAGCAAATATCTAAAATAGAAATAACTTATATTTTGTACCTTGGAATAGTTTATTTTAAATATATTTCATCAAACTACAAAAATATATTTATATTTTTGGTGTTAAATATTGCTATTTTGTTTTATAAAAAAAGCTTATGCGTAATATTTCAAAACAGTTTAATGATTTAGTTAAATCACTGTTTATATGCTTAGTAGTGAGTATCTACATTTATAAGTACGTCAAACTGAGTATACTTAAGTATCATTTGTAATTCTATTAATCCTTAATAACTAAAAGTCGCGAGGCAACCTTAATTTTAAATGCAGCATGAATGCAATTGTATTTCTTGCAAATAAAATGCAAGAAATATAATGCAAATATCAAATGCAATGTTGAGAAATACAATACTTGACATTAAGAAAATTTACTTTTAAATACTTTGCAATGTAGATATTAATACTTATCTCTTTTATATCCTACTTCTCTCTCTCACATACTTTCTTAATATAATAATATAAAACAATTGTGAATGTGGAGTGGTTAAATTAAATAATTATAATTAATAAATACAAACATGATATGAAAACAAGGGTTACTATTTATAAAAAATATGATACTAATTATAATTATTACAATTTAGAACTATTGTATTCTATTAACACCTACCTTTAAATGCATACAATAAGAGTATAACCGACCCCATATAAACCACTGTTGAAATCTTGGAAAAAAATATGGTTTACATATTTCTAAGTTTGTCTCTGTAGTCTTTATGTAAAACAAAGTAAAAATAACTAAAGTAAAACTAAGAACTTCCTTGAATTTTTGTACCATAATTTAACATACGACAATACAAAAAAGGATGATCTCTACTTCAATACTACGTTTAATAAATCAATATTCTGTTATTGCCATCTAATATTAAGTTTCTGGTCAGTTTTATTTTACAGTCTATGATGTCATTATTGAGTTAGGAAAACGTTATGATAGTAAGAATTTAGGAAATTTTATTATGCTTTTTACATAATTTAAACTAAAAACTAATTGTTTCGTATTTCATGGTTGATTACTCTCGCCTGCCAAACAAACAGGAAGGGGGGGGGGTCTTAATAAACGGGAGGGTCGGAATTTTAAAATAGCTGAAAACACAAAATTACCAGATAAAAATTATTAAACTCAAAAAAACAACCTAATCAAAAAATTCAAAACTTGTTTAGTTTTTGATTTTTTTTAAAATTAAAAAAAAATCAAAAACTAAACAAGTTTTGAATTTTTCTCTGTTTGGATACGTTTCTTTATATTGCAGCTCGCAATATTATATTGCTTTTTGATAATTGTGACAAAGAATATTTATCCTTCTCTCCACGAACAAACTTTCTTGACATTTTAAATAGCTCCAGTAAATGAAATTAACACTGACTAATAGGATAGATCGCAAGAAGCGAACTTGAGTGAAACTCGACTTCAAAGTTCAAGTCGAACTACAGTAATATTTTATTATACATATTAAAATATTACAGTGCAATGAACAGTAGACCTAATGTGTGTTTTATAAATTAACTTTTTAAATTTTCAGTTTATTTAGTATTTTAAAGGTTCTCAATGAAAAGACTTCTCTAAGTTATCTGTGAGTTTCCTTACAACTACATTGTATTATTATAATTTATTAATATATATTTTTTAAACGATAACCACAAGCAAGTCCCTAGAAGCCCGGTTCTACTACGGATTTGCGTATATTTTTTAAACGCACAGCTTAATAGCCAATATTAATATATAATATATAAGTTAATAGCACTTTATATTATAAACCACGAATTTTTTAATTTATTATTTTAACTCAATGTGAAAAGCGGATGGAGTAATGTAAATATTAATTGTTTTTTAAATATAAAATAATGATTGTTGTAAAAAAAAAAAAAAAAAATAGACTTCAAAAAAAACTTGAGCAAATACGTAAACGAAACTTGAAAATTTCAAAGTGTCGCGCTTGAGAAAGTCAAACTTGAAAAACTTAAAAGGCGTCGATTTTAAGACAGAATCGGGAAAAAAACTTAGCAACCAATAGCGGCAGAGTAAAAGGGAAAACCTTTTAAACAAAGCAAATTAACTATATATTTTTGAATAATACTTCTGAGAGTTCTAACACTTTAAAATATTAAATTTCGAAAATAAATTAAAAGGTGTTACAAAAATAACAATTTTTTCTTTTGTATTTTATCTTTAATAAAACTTGGTTATTTAATAAAAAAATCACTGGATTTAAATAAACATGTTTGTGTTACCTTCTATTTATCCCTAGACTCTACGACATAACAGCTGCTTAACATTTAAATGGCATATATGCTTTGCGGTTATCAGCAAAGCATATATATCGAACAAAAAGTTTTTATTAATTCCAACAAGGCTTCAGGCGAACACTAATTACGTTGGCAGTTTGCGGAAAAATAATTAAAAATTATGACAACAGTTTTCAATACCAGTACAAATATAATGAACATAGAGAACAAAATCTCTCAAAAAAGAAAAAAATGGTTAACAAGAGTTAGATTTCATCTAATGTACGACAGAATTTTTTTGTTATAACGGTTAACAAGTCAGCAGTAGAACGATAGGATCAAAATCTGTATAGATTGGAGCGAATCCAACAATTCATGATCTCTGAAATAGCTAACCTCCAAATACGAAGCGAACTCCAAACAATTACATATTAATACTTATTTTAAATATAGATGCTTTGAAAAATTGCCCCTCAGTTTGAGCTGACTCTATCATTGAAGTGAAAGGAAGAGTGTGGCCATTTGGTTCAATATATAAATTAGAGAAAAACTCTTTTGCATTTATTAAGTTTATTATATAAACAATTAATTTCGGCTAAATAAACCTAATTATTTTTTTAATTTTAGTAAAAGAAAGGAAAAGAAAACTGGTGAAACTGGCTTTAATAAACTCTAATATCCTAACAAGAGACAACGCCTTGCAAATATTGCCACAGAACTGTTTAATTCTATTTTAAAATTTAATGTGGATAATGCAATTTTAGAATTTAAATTATTCAAGTTTCAAAAAAGTTAAAAATTATAAGTACATTTTTAGATTATTTATTAGTTTCCGATTGGTATATAGGGGAAAGCGGGGCAACATGGCAAACGTTTTGAAAGCTCTAAGTTATTGCAAAACTATCAGTCGTGAAGCAATAATACTTTCTGAGTATGCTTATGTTGTTAAAATGATTCATTGCGTACATGAATTTTCCGTTTGCAAATATAACAATCTGAAATAAATATTAAAATAAAAAGTTCATAAACTTGTCATCTGGTCACGTGATTGGGGCAAGATGACTTATTATGCAATTTTTACCTCCAATTTTATAAAATTTTAAAAACCACCGATAACTCTAACTAAAGTAACAAAAAATAAACACAAATTGCAAAAAACTACTTCTAAAGAAGTTAAACTTGAAGGACACCATCCATTATGAGAAAGCGAAAGTGAGGAGTTTTTTTTTAGGCGCAAAAAGTAAGCTTAAGCGTATAATTTTTATCGAGTTGTTATACGAAAACCCATCTTGCCCCATTCGCCATGTTGCCCCGCTTTACCCTAATTGTTGCTACTTTAAAAGGCTTTAACAATATTTATAAACACATTTTAGCAATAACAGCGAGTTTCGTTAATTAATTTAGTAAAAAACTTATATTTCCTTAAATTTAAGAGTCGATTAAAAAATATAGGAACTATTTCTCAAGAATAGAAAAGAAATGCCATACTTTGCAAGATCATAATGAGTTTTTAAAATGCTTTTGCATATCGCGACGTTAGAATTATCTTGTGCTATCTCCAATTTTTGAAAAAATTGAGATTTTATTATTTTCGAATATTTTAGCATTGTGTTGTTCTACTTTAATTATATTGAAAAAAAATGAAACTTTTAACACGGTATTGCATGCAATATTGCATTGTTCTATCTCCTTAATGAGCAAACTTGAAAATATTATCTTGTTCTATCTCCAATCAACCAATCATATTACAATTACAAAGTTGTTTGGAATAATTTTATCAGTTTTGTTGTTTTCAAAATGGCAACTGCAAATATTGACCAAGAAATGGAACCTGCCCTAAATCAAAACGAAGTTAGTTTTTCAACTTAATTTGTATTATAATTTTGGAAAAGTAGAATTCGACTTTCGCTTGTGCCATTTTAGATTAAATTTAAAAGTTATTATTTATACATCCTGGATAATAAAAAATTAATATTTTAATCGTTAGAGCTGCTTGGCATTACACCTTCTCGTCGGTCGCCCCATGGTGGGGTTTCTAGGAAACGTAAAGTTGATAGGAGTAGTTGGAAACAAAGTGTAAGAAAAATCCAACGTCAGTCGGGTAAAGCTTATAAAAATACGAAAGGAGAACAAATGCCAAAAAGATCTATTGTTGCACTAAAAAGTTGCAGAAATTGTAAATTTAAATGTTCTACCAATATATCTGAGATTGAGCGTCAAATAATATTTGATAACTTTTGGACCTTAGATGATAACGGAAAAAAACATTTCTATTCTAAAACTACTGAAAATCTGGAGAAAAAACGCTGTCGGACAGCTGCTGGTGACAATTCAAGAAGAAAAACATCTTATTATTATAGCTTTTTTGTTTCTAATACACAATATAGAGTTGGTAAATCATATTATCTTTCAACATTGAATATTAGCAGCCATAGAGTGTTTTACTTTCAAAAGTTTAATAAATCTTTAACTAGTGGAACACCATTGCAATCAAAATCAGGGAAACATGTTAAAAAAAGGTTACTAGAAGAGTCTAAACAAGTTGTACGAGACCATATTAACCTTTTCCCGAGAATTGATGCTCATTATAGCAGGAAAAAGACACATAAAGAAAACATGGAAGGATCACTAAATATAGGTAGAGTGTATGATCTTTATAAAATATATTGTGATGAAAATGTCTCTCCTCCAGCAAAAGAACATATGTATCGTTATATCTTTAATCACGAGTTCAATATAGAATTTCAAAAACCGAAGAAAGATTTATGTGACACATGCTATGAGTATCGCAACATTGTTAATGCAAGCAATGAACAAACAGATAGTTATAATAAGCACATAAAATCAAGGAATGATACCAAAACTGAACGTGAAAATGATCGCCAAAATGTTGATTCTAAAACTGCAATTGTTTGTATTGACCTTGAAAATGTTTTAAATTTGCTTAGAGCTAATGTGGGAAACTTTTATTACAAACAAAAACTTTCAAATTATAACTTAACTGGTCATTGCTCGCTTAACAGGAAGGGTTATTGCATCCTTTGGCACGAAGCCATGACTGGTCGTGGAGGAAATGATCTAGCCAGTGCTGTAACATGTTTGCTTTTGAAAATCATGGCTGACCTTGACATAAATAAGTTCATACTTTGGTTCGATTCATGTGTACCACAAAACCGCAATAGTTTCATGTCAGCAGCTTTGTGTGAATTTATAATATGATACCCACAAATAAAAGTAATTGAACAGAAGTTCTGCGAGCCAGGTCATTCCAGCATTCAAGAATGTGACAACATTCATAGTCAGATAATTATTAATTTTCAGATAATTATTCACAAGCTCGTATAAATAAGTCTGTCAAGAAAGCAGCATCAACCATTGTTGCAAAACCATTAAATACCAATATACCAATGGCAGCTTGTTTTCGTGCTTCTTATCAGTCTATATCTGTTGCAAAAGCCAATGATATCATTTCCATGTATTCATACATGCCTGCTGTTGATATTGCATTTTATAAAACAATAATAAATTGAACATTTACAAAACATTAATAAAGTCAAAATATTTTTAGGGTTGTTATATGTTTAGTATAAATATAAATAACATATTTATATATATATAATAATATAAATAATATACATATAAATAACATATTTAAATAAAATATTTATTTAGTATAAATATAAATATAAAACACATTGAAATAATATTATTTTGAAATCTTGATAAAAATTTTTGTTTAGCTTGTGTTTTTTTTGTTTGTTTTTTTGTACTTTTATATTCATTTTCCCCCACTTGTTTGGTTTGGATGGTTTTTCATAGTGACATAAAGGCCACTATGAAAGAGTTAAAGCAATGTTTCACAACCTGATGCCCTTCCTGACGTTAACTTGAGTAACAATTTTTTATTTGTAAATATTTGCAATAACTTTTAATAAAAAGTTAAACTCTATTAATGGATACACAGGCATAAGAAAAATAAAATCAAGTTCATCTTGCATGGAGTTTGTGATTAGATTAGTTGAATTGTTGTGAATTATCAGATAGTTACATAATGTTATTTCTTTTATTATTACATTTTTTTTAACATAACTCTTTCCTATATACCTTTCATAATTTATTTTATACGTTTATATTATATTAATACGTTTATATTATTATTACGCAGCCAAATTTTCCGTTTTAAATTAGACGTCTTAGTCTTGTCCAGGGCCGGCGCCTACAGGTAATTAAAATAAATGTAAGTCGTAAGAACAGTGTCGTTAGAGGCTCTTCTATAAGTTCTCCTAATTAGGGCCTCATTTTATTTAAAAAAACTTAATTTTTTAGGTAATACAAAAAGCGTCTTATATTTTGAAAAGGGTCCCGTTAAATTAGGGGCCCATGCCCATAAATTAGGAGTGTATGGTACTGCGTAAGAATGATTAGCAGGTAGAACAAAATTTCATCAATTTCTAACATGTCGTTGTTGAAAAATGTACTTAATATGTTTAATATATATGATGTAACAACATAATATTTTTGAATTTTACTAAAAACCAAAGTTATTTTGTTCTATCTCCAAAAGAGGGTGCGAAAAAAAGGGCGTTAGCGTAATTAAAAAATTTTTTTTTTATCTAAAAATTAATAATAAAACATTTTTAAATCTTAGGAAATACCTAAATTCTCAAAATATTTTTTCAATTTAGCTGCGAACAAATTCAAACTTTGACATCGATTTTCTCAGTTTGCAAAAACATGGAGATAGCACAAGATAATTCTAACGTCGCGATATGCTGTATGAAAAAAAGTAACGATTTAAAATACATTTAAACCAAATGCAATAAACCAGGTCCAAAACAAGGAAAAAATTATGAAAATCTTATTAAGTGAATTTTTTTGGAAAATTACTCTGTTGAAAACCCTGAACTCCCTAATATGTTATGTTGTTATTGCAGAAAAAATTTAGTGAGTTTAACGGAAAGTGAGAAAGCAGATTCCAAAAGATTTTTATTCAAAAATATTGTGTAAAAAAATAATTTCTTTTTACTTTTAGGTCTTAACATTAGAGTTATTTGAGGTGGTAAATGTGAGTGTTTTATTTGTGTGGGTGTAAAAATGGTGCTGAAATAGCAAACTCAATTTGAATCTTTCGACAACCAATAAAAATCTTGTTTTTTGCAAAAGTTGTTTTCAACAAAAAGTAAAAGGTATTAAATTTCTTTGCGCAAAGTTAGCTAAGAAAAGGATTTTGATGTATATTGAACAATCCACTTCACTTGTAACTAAAGGAAAATCAACCACTATCAACAATTTAGTAACCCTTGACGCAAAAATAACATTGAACACTTTTGGCCCTTAGAAGCTTGTTGTTTCTATTGGAGTAGTTAAATCGTAAACAGTTCTCACTTTTCACTCAAAACTGAAACAACTACACTCAAAAAAATCTTTCCTTGCGTATTTAGGAAAAAAATTTCCTTACTGGTTTTTCGTTAAAAATTTCCTTACCGTGGTAAAAATTATTCCTTGATTTAAGGACACTTATTTCCTTAAATCTAAATTAAGTAAAAAGAAATAAAACATTTTTAAGGAAATACGCTTTTATAGTATTCGATAAAAGCGTATTTCCTTAAAATAACGTGCGCCTTTAGTGTTACAGTAATGGTGCTGATATCGTATGAAATGATAAAGATACATTATGTTTAAAAAGTTATTTATTTACCAAAACTATTGTTTTTTTTATTACAAGAAAATAGTAAATTGTTTCCCAATCGTCATCAGAAAAATTAAGTAAGCTGGTATAATTATATAAAAGCCACATGTATCATACATGTGGCTTTTATATAATTATACACATACATGATGTATGTGTATGGGCCATACACATACATTTGGGCCAAATGTATGTTTATATTTTTAGAAGCCAACTTTTGGCTTCTGATAATATGAATACGCTAATTTAATATTATTATTATTAGTCGAGTTACGTCATTTTCTAGGCTTTTCTATTTTAAAGTAGTTTCTAGGCTTTTCTATACGCGGTTTTTTCTTTTAATTTTATTTACTAACAACGCGTATTACGGGTTGCTTACTACTAGTTTACATAATTATACCAACTTATTTATTTTTTGCCATACTATGGCAATACTATACTATACTTTGCTATATAATGGCAAACAATGGAATTTGCCATACTATGGCAAGTGTATGCATTGAACTTGGCTGTTAGGCTAGTAGGATCAAATATGCGTGATTTTATTACTTCTCTACGTTAACCTAAGTTTAAAACTATACTTATAATATAAGTATAGTTTTAAACTTAGGTTAACGTAGAAAAGTAATTAAATCAAGCATATTTGTATATATATAATTTTTAAATATCCTTTGTTTCATATATATATATATATATAGAATAGAAAAGAAAAGGTGCTGTACACACTTGAGGTGTGTAGAGTCTTAATTACGTAGAATTAAGACTATGACAGCCGATTACAAAAATTAGTGTTAAGAAACCGAAATAATTATCGATACTGTTTTTAAAAATGTTTAAATTATCTTTATCTAATATCCATTGTGGAAGAGAATTCCAATCATTTATAACTCTGTTTGTAAAGAAATGGTGACGAATTCTTGATTTTGTAAATTATCTGCGTATTCTACAATTGTTACTTCTACTAGATCGCTCCAGCTCAAAATTTAAAGGAGGGTGGTGAAAATTAACAATATCTTTCCCTTTTGAGATCTTATACATTTGAATCAGATCACCTCTTCTTCTTCTATCAAACAAAGTTGGCAATTCAAGTATCTTTAATCTTTCTTCATACGACTTCCCCCTTAAAGATTCAATTCTCGTAGCCCTATGTTGCACGATTTCAAGATTGTCAATTTCCTTTTTCCAAAATGGACTCCAAACTGTTGCTCCATATTCCAAATGGGGACGTACTAACAATTTGTATAGTAACTTTAATGAAAATTCATCCAAATATTCAAAAGAGTTTTTGATCATGCCTAATTTTCTGTTTGCTTTACCTTTAGCTGAATTAATATGATATTTCCACTCTGGATTATTTTAAATGAAAATCCCAAGATCATTTTCTATCATTGTTTCTGTTAAAACAGAGTTATTCAATTTATATTCATATCTTGGATTCTTTTTGCCAATATACATGACTTTACATTTTGATTCATTAAATGTAATTAACCAATCTTCAGACCATTTAACTAACCTGTTAATATCCTCTTGTAATATTTTATTATCATCATAACAATGATTGATTGAAATAACTTTGGTATCGTCTGCATATAATTTAGTGTTTTTAATAATCCCTCTACATAAGTCATTAATAAAGATTACAAACAAAAGAGGTCCGAGTACTGAACCTTGTGGTACTCCACTAGTAACCATCTTCCAACTTGAAATATATTCCCCTATCACAACCCTCTGTGTTCGGTCTGACAAAAATAATTTACACCAATTTAACAAAGATGATACAAATCCTAGTCTGAATAATTTTTTCAGTAATTTCGTGTGAGAGACTGAATCAAATGCTTTTTTAAAATCCAAAAATAAAACATCAACGGAAATACTCTCTTCATACGCTTGCGTGATTAAATCTAATGTTTCTAACAGGTTTGTTATACAACTTTTGTTATTAACAAAACCATGTTGCTCTTTAGAAATTAAATTGTTTTCAATGAGGAACACCATCATATGATCTTTAATAATTCTCTCCATAACTTTACCAACAATTGATGTTAATGAAACCGGTCTATAATTTGTTGGATCTAGTTTATTTTCTTTTTTGAATAACGGAACAACGTTTGCACATGACCATAACTTTGGAATAGATCCTGTAATAAACGATTCAACAAATATTATTGCTAAAGAACTTGACAAAGATTCTGAACATTCCTTTAAAACTTTTGGGTAAACATTATCTGGACCTACTGATTTGTACATGTTTAAATTACTCAAATGTTTCTGAATAATAGAAATACTAAATTCTGGATCAGAAAATTTTGTTAAAAGATTGTCGTCTAAAACTTCTTCTGATGAGTCATCTTGTATAAACACAGAAGCAAAGAATTCATTAAGAGTGTTTACTATCTCTTGATTATCAGTAGTTATAATACCATTATGTAGCTTTATGGCTTTGATCGAGTCTTTAAATCTTGTTTTGTTGTTTATATAAGCATAGACACTTTTAGGATTGTTTTTTGAATTAAGTGCCAAGTTTTTTTCAAAATTGCGAATACTTTTCTTGACAAGTTTTTTATATCTTTATTTAATTTTTTATACTTATTGACTTCTAAAAGACTTTTAAAACCTGAATTTCTGTTTCTAAACCAACATTTTTTTTTTCTTTACACATGCTTTTAAGTTCACTTGTCATCCATAGTGAGTTATTTTTTAGTTGAAAAGAGTTTTTATCTAAATTTAGCGTTGGGATATATTTTTCACATCCTATTTCATATTTTCTTAGCCATTTTTTGTAACATTCATTAACACTTAGTCCTTCAAATTCATTTATCCAGTTTATGTTATTAAAATACAAATCTAACGCTTTATAGTTTCCATTTTTCCACAAAAATTTTTTCTTCCTCGTTTGTAGTGATATTAATAAATTAGGTTTATTTTCATAACCAAATCGAAATTTCAAAATATGATGACCATGATCGATACCACCTAACGGTGGAAAATGTTCATGAAAATAAACTCTGTTGCTATTATCAGTCAAAATGAGGTCTAAAATGTTAGTATCAATACCAAACTTTACTTGAAAACTAGGACTGATAACATTTTGGTGCAGGTAACAGTCATGTAACGACTCAATAAACATACTTGCTGTTGTGTCACTGTCATTTATAATTTTACTAAAACTTTCATCGTTCCACTTGATGTTTGCATAGTTAAAGTCACCACATATTAAAATACCAGAGCATTTGTTTTTTTGTTTGAGTACATATGTTTGTTTTAATGATTTTATAACGTCAATACACTTTTCACTATTACTAAGACCTGTCCGGTACATACAACCACATAAGATTTGCTCTTTGCCAATTTCAATCAAACACCATACTTGCTCAATATTTTCATTTATTAGATATTTTTCATTTATTTCATAAGATTTAATATTCTCTTGTATGTAAATACATACACCACCACTACGACTAAATTGACGATCTTTTCTAAACAGTTTATAACCAGGAATATTAGTAGTAGACATTGATGACCACCACGTCTCACAAGCAAATATAACTTGAGCCTTAGATCTGGATATATCATCAATGAATTCGTCAAATTTATTATTTAAAGAGATCGCATTTGTATACGAACATGTTAAATAATCGATATTTTCCGTTTTTAAATCTTTTTGAAGGTCATGATTCATTTTCTTTACCAGCAGTGTATGACAAGGTGTATGTAAAGAATGTTTAAAATTATGTGTGTTATACTATATATATATATATATATATATATATATATATATATATATATATATATATATATATATATATATATATATATATATATATATATATATATATATATATATATATATATATATATATATATAAATCCAGGAGCTTAATCGTAAACTTAATAGATTTAATAGGTTATCTTAGATAAACTTAAATAGGTTTACTCAAAATTTGAGTAAACCTATTTAAGTTTATCTAAGTAATTTGAGTCAAATTAGTTATTCAAATTAATTAGTGAATCAATAAAAATTTGAAAGTTGATTTTGGAATTTGATTTTAGCTCAATTTCCAAAAATTAATTATAAAGCTAGACAAAATGTTTGATTTGCTGACTGCATATCAAATTCTTATTCAGTACATAAATCTACATTTATCTTATGTCTTTATTTTCTCAAGTTAACACTAACTTAAAACTATTTTAACTTAGTATTTATAGCATAAACTGTGAATATTTTAAATTTATATGGAATCTGAAATGTCCTAGTTCGTATTACATGTGCTTTTTGTTTTATATTTAGCCTAGCATTGGCAATTCTATAGATGTTCCGCAAAACTTGGCTCATCCCAAACTGAACCTTAAATATTTGTCAAATGATCTCATCAAAATCACTGAGAGAATTGTGTGCAACAGAAAAGTTTGCTTGACTGAATTTTTGATTGTGGAATGAATACATGTTAAGGTGTTTTGGATTTTTAATTTGGAGTATCCTTACAGTTTAGAGAAATTTTTGCAACTTCAAGTATAATTTAACCTTTGGCAAGGAATGAATGGTTGGTACTATCAACAATATAGCTCGACTTTTTCAACTGTAGCATGTACTAACTAGTCATCACCACTGAAGATGTATGAAAGCGTGGCATAATTAAATGAATAAAAGTGTCAAAAAACTTGTATACTTGTATTGTATATCAGTTTTTTTATTTTGTTTGCTTATCATGCTACAGTTATTATATTGTATTAGCTTGAATTTTTGGCTGCATAAGTGGCCTTGTTTCACTCATGCTGCAGTTGTTGCATTGTATTTACACAAAGATTTGGCTGTGTAAATTACTTTTTAAATTTGTATGCATTCGCTGCATTTATTACATTGTATTCACTATAATATTTGGCTGTACAATGACTGTGTTATTTTGCTCTTGCACAGTTATTATATTGTATCGATTTATTTCTTTGTGTAATATTTAGTTGTGTAAACAATTTAGTCTACTTTAATACTTGTAATCTTTGTGACTTGTTTTCCGATAAGTTATTATTATAATAGCCATTTTGCTGTACACTTGTCACTTTTTGTGATTAGTGAATTTATTTAATGCGTTTGATATGATAATATTTTGGACTTTAATTATTTCCCTTTTTTATGGAAATTTTTTTAAGGAAAACTATTTCCTTAAAATTATATTTTCTTATTGTAAGGAAATCTTTACCAGTGCTGATTTCAAGGGATTATTTCCTTATTTTTTCCCTTGAAAATAAGGGAATTTTTTTTTTGAGTGTACAGCACAAACTTCATGTATTAAATATAAAAGAACAATTTATATAATAAAATGTAAAAAGAACAATTAAAGCTATAAAAATAAATAAATAAAGAAAAAAAAAAAAAAACTTAGTTAAAAAATATATATAATAAATACATATAGTTAGCAACTATACATAGTAAAGTATTACTGAACAGATGACTTCAAAAAGTTAATGTGTGTTTTATAAATTTACTCTTTAAATTTTTAGTTTATTTTGTATTTTAAAGGTTCTCGATGAAAAGACTTTTTTAGTCTTCTTACAACTACATAGTACTATTAATATATATTAATATATAGTTTCAACAACAACGACAAGCAAGTCCCTAGTAGCCCTGTGGTGCGACGGACTTGTGCATATTTTTTGAATGCATGGACTAAAAGTCAGCACTTTATATGATAAAATAGGAATTTTTAAGTTTATTTCAACTCGATATCAAACGCACATGCGTAAAATAGTTAACGCTCTTTATATATTGTAAATATTTGTGTGGGATATTTATATAAACTGGAGACATGTAATATGTAATTTAAATTAAAAAATAAGACTTTTTATGGAACTTTGAGATTCATTTTATCCGATATAAACACCAAACTAAGAAATGTTTCAGTGAAATAATACATAAGATTTAATAAACTTGTTCAAATATATCGAAGGCAAACATTTTTATAAATTCCTCATTTTTGAAATTGTTAACTTCTATTCTTCTATAAATGAAAATCTTTTTATTAATACATATTAATACGTTTTTTAGACGTCCTAAACACGTCTTGTGCCTACTGGGATCCTTGCCAGTCAAGAGATGTCGCTAAGTTGTGGTATTACTTGGTACTATATAGCGTCGGGTGGTCTTAATTCTGTTAATTATTTTTTACTTAAGACACTTTAGAACTAAGACTAAGTATAAATCTTACTATTATCAGTATCAATTTATATAAATACTAGAATTTGTTAATCTAAATATCTTTATTCTTAGTATGTAGCTCTCGTGAAAGATAACAAATCTTTGATATCACTCACGCAAATTTTTATTACTGAATGACAACAAAGTTTGGATGAAAAAAATCAATATAATTTTTTAAACTAATTTTGCGGATGTGTGTGAACTAATTAAAATGTTATTTTTTTAAATTTTTCAGTTTTATAACAAGAGTGATTTTAGGCTGTACAGACAGTGGTGTTGTTGAGGTTTGTGTCACCCAGAGCAGTAAACTTTTGGTGTCAACCCTCTAGACTAACATATGAAGGGTGAAACTAAAAAAAATCCTCTAAATTTAAAACTTTCTCAAAAAAAACACACTTTCATTAAAAGAAAGAATTTTTTAAAACAGTAGAAGAGCCCAGCTTTTGATCCCGTTACTAGCCCAACTTTTGATCCCGTTAAAATAAAGTTGCTTAAATTTTTTTAAGGAACATTAATTCGAATTTTATTTAAATCAATTAAGCTTCTTTTTTTTAATGAAATATTGAAGAAGAAAAAAATGTCGTTAGAGGCTAATTACTTATATAAGCAGCCATTTTAAAATATTTTCAATCATGATTGTAAAAATTTCACAAATGCTTGTAACTCCAAATTGTCAGGGTATGTTAAAAATGCTGTTAACTAGGGTTTCTAACACGTTTGTGTAAAATGGAGAATTGTTTTTAAAGATACTCAATCCTTTTCAAAGCATAGTAAAAAAAAGTACCCCATAAAAAAATTACACTTACAACCGGTAAAAAGCCCATACAAAACAACAACAAAATTTCCTGAAAATTTCAAATCAAAATCTTTATTAGAAGTTGAAAACGTGTTTTATGTATTGCAAAGTATTTAAAAAAAAAAATGCATATAAGGATTGCATAATAAAAAAAAATCATAAAAATGTTACAATTCTAAAAACCACCTGCATGTTTTAAAATTTTTTAGAGCATGCAGGGACAAATACAGTAAAATAATAAAACTTAACTAAATGATAACTCAAACAAGAATGAGTTTTAGTTGATGAAACAAGAAATGGGTAACTCCTTTGATGTTTTTGGACCTTTGCGTTTTTGGACCTTGTGTATAAAAGAAAGAGCATCATAATAAGAGCGAGTCCAAATACGGCAATAGTATTCCATACAGGAAAAATAAAATGATAATATAGGAATGTTGACCGTATTGCAATAGTTGTTTGCAGTAAATAACTGAGTTTTTTAGATTTAAAATTTACAAGGCACTTTAAGCTCCAATCTGTTACAGAAGTGTTATCAGATTCTGCCTGTTCTAAGCGATCAAAAAGAGAAGACTTTTTGTCAAGACAGGAGTAAAAAGTTGAGTTCCAAGGTTATCGAGAATATCGTTAATGTAGATAAGAAACATAACAGGCCCAAGGAGAGAACTTTGATAGACCTCATAAGTTACTGGAAATGAAGAAGAGTGTTGGCCTTTGAGAATGACTTTAAAAAAGCGGTTAGAAAAAAACGATTTGATAACCTCAAAAACATTCCCAGATACACCATGTAAAGTAAGGCAATAGTCCTAGCCTCTCCGTTTCCATCTAATGCATGATAAAATCTTTTAGTCGCAGCAGTTAGCAAGTCAGCCGTAGAGCGAGAGGATTGTTAACAATTTGATACAGTAGGTTATTTGACTCAAAATGGTATGTGAGAAATTTGTTTATCAAAGTCTCAAAGACCTTGCTAATAACAGAAAGAAGACTGATCGGACGATAATTGAAGGGGTCAGAATTTTCATCAGAGTTTTTGAAAATTGGAACAACAGATACCATTTTCCAGCAGGCAGGAAAACAAAACTCAGTCAAGCACTTATTAAATAGTTTAGAGAGATTTCCGAAAAAATTTTTATTTATTTATTTTTTAATGTTAATTTTAGGTGCTCCAAGAAGCATACTGGCAAGCCGATCAGGCTTGACTTCTTGGACATCTCTAAGAAGTCCTTACAATCTTATCACAGAGCACCGCGGAAGAGCATTTAATAGGAAGTTCTCGCCCCCTTCCCAACCGATGTCGCAAAACTTGCCCAGAGGTGGGGTTTGAACCACGGATCTTATGTTTCTGAAGCAAGTGTGCTACCACTGCGCCACGGCTGCTTTAATTAAAATTTTGTAAGACTGTGACAGGAACGTTGTCTGGACCACAAGCCGTAGAAGAGTTTAATTGAGATATAACTTTAGCTACAGAATCTGGAGTGATTTGATTGTCTAACAATGGGTTAACCTGTTTAACTGGAATGGAAAGAAGAGAATGATCATAAGGTTTACCATCTCTAGCTTTTACTTAACCAAGAAAACGGAGGCAGAGAATTTTTAGTTTATAGCGAGTTGTTTCCCTTAGCCTTTATCCTAAAAAAGCACACCCCACAATGCGGCAGGGCATGGGATAGATAGTACTAGGTTACTTGACACCAGTTCCAGGGTGATTTTGATGATCCTGAACCTGATCTGACCTGGGTTACTTGATACCAGATGATGGGTGATCATGATAATCCTGAACCTGACCCGCGCTAGAGGTTTAGACAGAACACAATCATAAATATAACCGTAAAGAGACAGAACACAAACATACATAAAGCAACATACGGGTAAATGAACACCACGCCAGAGGTTCAAAAAAACACAAGCACACATAAAGTAACTTACGGGTGAGTGAACACCGCGCAAGATGTTCAGACAGAACGCAAACCCACGGATAGCAATTTACGGGTGAGTGAACACCGAGCGAGGTGTTTAGACAGAACACAAACATACATGTAAAGTATATTACATGTAAGTTAAAACAGTAACTAAGGCACCTCTGACTATATAAAAAACACACACAAAAATGAATTAAATATATATATATATATATATATATATATATATATATATACATATATATATATATATATATATATATATATATATATATATATATATATATATATATATATATATATATTTATATATATATACAATAATAGTAACTTAAATGTAATCTACTTTATATGTATGTTTGTGTTTTTGCACTGTTTTTTGAAATTAATTTGTTTTTGCAAAGATACCATTTTGTTCCAATCAAGGCAACTGGTTCCCTAAATTGGAACACAGGAATTGGATTCCTAAATCAGAACAAGTTCTTTTTTTTTTTTAAAAAAAACATTAAAATTAACAAAAATTTGTAAAAAATTATTTTTATTTTTACAGTGAAAATTTAAACAGTTCAAATTTAAAAAGTTTAAATTTAAACAATTCAAACGTTACTTAGTCTACAAACAAAAAATTTTATAAAAGCTTTAACTGTTATGACGCTCTCTTAATTTATTGATTAAAAATTACTAATTAAAGTAATATTTTTAAGGTTTATGGTTGTTACTAAGTATTTTTTAATTGCACTAGAACTGTTTTTAAAACCCTTTTTTTCAACAATAAATGCAAAAATAAATGCAAGTGTTCCAATTAAGGCGCTGTTAGATTTTTCTAACTCATTTTCTTTTATGCAGATTTATTATTTTTTCAAGAGAAAAAAACATATTTACACCTGATAATCGCGTTTAGCATGGAACTTATAGTAGTGAAAAATATTTAGTTTTATTTATTAGCATACTTTCTCGTCAACATATAAATAAAATATTTTGTTATAACTGATTTTCTTAAACCAGTATCACATAGAATTTCCTATCGCTTTAAACTTTCCTTTTTTAAGTTTTTAATGAACAACATTTTTAGTTAAAACAAATTTTTGACGATCAGTGTAGATTTAAAAATAAAACATTAAAAAAAAGCATTACAATATAAAAACTTTTGAACAATGCACTTATTTATTTCAATTGAGGAAGGAAACCTACATCCTGAATTTTTGCAGCGTCCTCATTTATCCCGCCTCTGTGAAGTAGTGTAAATAAATAAAAATTTTAAAACATTTGAAAAAGTTTAAACATTTTTTAGTTTCCTACTTAAAAAGTTTAAACAAACAATTTTACATACATTAAAGAAAAAGTTTTTTTTTGTGGAACAAATTTATGATTTAAATATTCATACAGTACAATTATAAAGTGGAAATTGCGCTCACTTCACTCATTATAATGTATTTTTTTAACTCGAAATTTTTTTCTTTTTAAAATTTCATTAAATCGAACATTATATAGTGGTATCGAACTATATATAGTGGCAACTATATATTTTGAACAATAGAGTGGAAGTTTTTTTATCGCAAATTAACCGCTTGTATATTCCAAAAATTAAGGGACTTAAAACTAAGACTGTCATTTGCGGTTAAATATGGAATATTTATATAGAATAGAGAAAATCTAATTTTTTAATAATGAATAATTTTTAAATAAGAGAATATAGAATAGAGAAAATCTAATTTTTAAATAAGGTTTGTAGAGCAAAACTCATTTTTAAATATGATTTGTACCGCGCTCTTTCACATAAATCACCGAATTTTGTCAACCTTTCGGAAAACTAACGGAACTTTTTTTTCTTTCTCCACTTCGTTTTTTATACAATTTTATTAGTTTAATGCTTCGCCATTTATTTTCTCCAGAAAATCATTGTAATACGTTTTTCTGTTTAAACTACACATAATTCAACGTTATTACATTTATGCACAAGAGTTTTTTAATTAATTTCAATTCGTTGTAATTGTCTGTTTTAAAACAATATAAATAAAATAAAAAATAATTTTGTAATTTTTTTTGCTTAAAAACAAAGTTTTTCCGAAAACTTGAAACTGCATTTCAATTTTGGTTTTTCATTTCAACTCTCGATTTTAAAAAATAATTTTTTGTGCAAGTAGTTTAATTTATTAAAACCTATTGTCGCAAACCACAGGTGGTTAATGTGTATAGCCTTTGGGCGGTATAAACAGTTAAAAACTTGACAATATTATACATATTATATTAAACTAAACAAAAAAAACAAAATTATTTTTTTCTCTCAAGGTTCCTTTAAACTTATAACATTTCCTTCTATAAATAAAACTAAATTAAATTGTCAATCACGAGTACATATTAATTAAAAATTCATACTATCAAAAAAAAAGTGCATTATTAAAAGCTTCATTTGAGAAAGAATGAAAAATATCACTAAGCAACAAAAAAATGTGTAAATTTTAACCTTAGCGACTCGAACGAATAGGAGCTTTGTTTGAAAAAAAAAGAAAAAAAAGAAAGAAAAAAAAAGAAGAAGCACCTGAATAAATTAAGTAAAGCTTTACACTACGCATATTATATAGTTCTTAATAATGAAATCACACGACATGAATAATATATTTTGCTTAAATAGAGATGATGTACCTTCTACCTTTCATGACCCGTATATAGAACAAGGTTACAGACGACCAAATTTATCCGTTTTAGATTGTTTAAAAAGCGTCACAGCTTTCAAATGCAACGAATCATTCAATATAATATCACATTTTTTAGCGACAATATATTTTGTAAATATATTCATATCGACTTTTGGCGGTGATGTAAATATTTTGGATTGCTATACATGGCCTTTAGTCTGCCATGCATTAGGAAACATAGCATTTACCTTTATGAGTACTATAGCACACACATTTAACTCAATGTCGGTAAAAATACGACATCGATGTTTCTATTTAGATTATGCGTCAATCTCAATTTATGCTGTCGGAGCTGGTCAAACGTTTTTCTATTATACACAACCGTCAAATACAAAAAGTTTTTTTTTTACGTCATCGATGTTTTTTAACACTGGCTGTGTTTCTATAGCAATTTTAGCAACACTATTAAATTGTATATCGAGATTTAAATGGAATTCAATGAAGTATACCATTCGAACCTTAACATATGTCGTAGCATTTTTTTGGAATGTAACGCCTTATTTTTGCAGACTACAAACATGCGTCAGCGAAGCGGATTGTAACTATAACAGTTTGTGGTTGTTTGTAGCTCACGCCATTTTTTTCATTCTTGCTGCTATCGCTAATATCACTAAACTTCCAGAAAAGGTGTTCCGTGGAACATTCGATCACTTTGGACAAAGTCACAATTTGATGCACATTTTCGTTACTATTGGTTGCGTTCTGCAGTTTGAGTTTGCGAAACAAGAAATGAAGCGCAGCATTAAGATGGATTATAAAACACTTGATTATAAACAATCCGTTTACTATATGGCTGTATCATCAATAGTGTGTATCTCAATTGCTTTGTTTGTTAGCGCTGAAGATGTTCCAGTTAAAAAGTGTGATTGAGATGACTTTAACGAAAAGTCTCATGGACGATTAAGTAGATCATCTAACCAATCGCATAAATCCTTAAAAAAAAGTGTGCAATAAATTATTGCAAAATTTACCAAACCGATGTAAATATTGACATACAAAGTAAACAAAGAAAGATATAAATGTGATATATATCACAATTGACAAAATGCTTCCATCAAAATTTATAATAAGTTTTTTTTTTAATTTTTTAAAATCTATTTAAATAAAAATTTAATTTACAATCATACATCATTCATTTATAGATGGCATATCATATTTTACATATAGATGTCATATCATATTTTAGGTCATATAGATGTTGAATTTTATAAAGAAGGCTGCGTATAAACTTTTTTGTTTTAAATATATTTTGATATTTGGAAACATCTGGGGATGTGTTAAAAAGTCTCAGAGCATGTTACTATGCACCATAGCAGAAGTAAAATAAACTCATTATAAAACAAATTTGTTTCTATTACAACTTAAATATTTTATAGCAAAGAAACTGTAAACGTCACAAAATATTTTGAAACATTTTTATTCTTTTTATTTCTATTTTTTATTCTTCATAATTATTTCAAAACTAATTAGCTTATTTCAATTTTATTTTCAAATAATTTTTTTTGCTTTTGTTTTGTTTGAAATAATTGTTTCATATTTATGTTTTATAAAAGAAAAAAAAATTTGATTAAATAATGATTTACTTTTATTTGAATTATCACATGAGTGTCTTCTGTCAAACTCATCATTTTAAACATAATAAAGGAAATCTTTGGTCATAAATTTATATGCAAAGTTAAACTTATCGTAATTTTGTGCAAATATTTTTTGTGTTACAAAATATCTATTTTAAATTCTTTGTTAATGTACAAAAATTTATGAATAATTAATTTCGAACTCGTTCAAAGAAAATCTTTTTAGAATTTTTGTAAAATTTTTGCTATTATAATTATTAAAATGTTATTTAAAAAGTTATTTTTAAAAATTGTTTATTGATGGTTTTTATTTCATTTGTTTTGTATTACTTTTTTCTAATTGTCTAAAATGTTACTTGTGACTTTTTAATTGTGAATTGCAGATTGTCAATTGACTTATTGTTACTTATTGTCTATTGATTTATTGTTACATATGACTTGTGAAATGCAGATTGTCTATTGACTTATTGTTACTTATGAATTGTGAATTGCAGATTGTCTATTGACTTATTGTTACTTATGACTTGATTATATCAGTCTTGTTAATATATCGGTATTTTTAACTAATTATTTCATAATATTATTTAAAAAAACCCGCAAAATTATTAGAAATACTTAAATTAGAACGTGGAGGCAAAACACATTCATCTTTGATTATTAAAAATCAGTTAATTGTGTAATGCAAAATATTGCATTGAGTGGCAGAATGGATAAATAGTTTTGATATTGACTTCCTAAATAAAAATTGTTGTCAACTACTGATAGAGCAAGTGTCATAAAGTCAGTAGTTTGATCAATAACTTTGCTCATGATATACAACTTGTGCAATAAAAAAAATGGAGAAGTTAAAGAACTTTTGACTATGTATGAAAATTGTGAAAAAGAAGATGAACAAGCACTGATGCTGATGAAGTTCTACATGAAAACTTTAGTTGGACTATAATCTTGGATCAACTCCTGAATTAGTTAGGAAATACAAAGATCTTATTAAAAAAAGAAAAATGTTGTGAATCTTTAAAACTCTCCATTTAAAAAAATATATACACTTACCAAAATATATCCTTGATGAAGAAGGCAAAAAGTTAAAGTTGGTTCTTGATTGTCAAACAAGGCTAAATAGTCTGCTTGATATTGGAACAATTTTATAAACTAGAGTTATTATGTAGAAGAGAATTGAATGTCGTCACTGCAGAAACAACTTTTTGATTTATTTTAGATAAATTAGAACAGCAATATTTAGTTTTGAGCATTGATTTGGCTGATACAAACTCACATGAGTATGAGATTTACACAATTTCATATAATTTGTCTAATTAAAGTTTTTAACTTAATTGGTCTACTAATTTACTAAAAAAATCCTAAAAAAAACAAAAAAAGTAGGAAAAAAAAATTAAAATATATTTTTAATGCCAAATAAAATCATTATGCGTCAAGAAATTAAAAAATTGTTGACAAAAGTTTATACAATTGAAGATAATGAAGATAATGAATCTATTAAGGATTCTTAGTCCTCCCATCACTGGATAATGAATTAAAAAATATACAATGATAGAAAAGAAGATGCTTAGTTTTCATTCTTTTGACATTTTTGAGAAAAAATGTTATAGAAAATTTCTGTCTATACAAGTAACGTAGTAAAAGGCAAGCTTCCTATAATAACAAAAAACTACTTGATTGCAATATTGCCAACAAGCATAGACAGAGAAAGCTTTTTCAGCTACATCTTTGACATATATTACATTTTATGTCTTTGGCAGATATTATAGTTTCTACATCTTTGACAGATGTTATAATTTCTAAATCTTTGATAGATATTATAATTTATATATCTTTGATAGATATTACAATTTATATATCTTTGATAGATTTTTTTTTTAAACATCTTCACTTCCAACAAAACTGCAAACAACCACTAATTAGTGTTGGAAGTTACTGAAAGAAAAAAGGTGAAGATTGTAGAACAAAATAACAATTGACATACGACTTAAAAGGTTGCAAATTCTATGAATCAGGAAAGCAAGAAGAAGGAAGCGAATTCCAAAGAACTGATGCTCAAGGAAAAAAACTAGGCGAATAAGAGTTTTTGGAGCACTTATGAACAGTAACTGAAAAAGGATGAGACTTAATTGAATGACAAGTAACATGAGAGTGAATTTTAGTAGATGGCACAAGAGACGCTCTTTAAAGCAGCAGCCATTATAGTGTTTGTAGAAAATAGAAAGAGAAGCAACATTACGGTGATGTGATAATGGTTGAAGGTTGGTTGCATGAGCAGGTCCAACTATGTTTAATTTATACATCTTTGATAGATATTATAATTTATACATCTTTGATAGATATTATAATTTATAGATTTTTAACTGATGCTGTCTGGCACTTGATGATTGTCATTAACTAAACATTTATATAATTTTTATAAAGTTTTATTTTTTACTAATGTACAAAAAACTTCAACATAAATAATTGGGGTTGAGGATGATTGGAGGATTGATATTATAAAATTTTTAATTAAGTAAGATACTTATGCTAAATATATTAAGTTTATAAATTGAATTTTATAAAAATTGAAATACAAAAATATATGTTAAGTATATTGAACTATTTATTAATCAATGTATCATTTATAATATCAATGCAATAAATATAATATATTTACTTGATTTGTATAATTTTATTAGTAACATAAATATATTTTAGTATGTTATTAATATGTCTATTACAGTATTAATAAATATTTACTGATTTTTTGATGAAGAAAAGCAATAATTTTTTGAAAGAACATTTATATCATTGATATTATCAATATATAGTATCTACAGTTAGAGAAATAAGTATCCGAACAAAATATTTTATTATGGAAAATAAACTTTGTCAGGTTGTCAGGTTATTTCAGAAAAAAATAATTTTCTAAAATTAAACAAAAAATTTTCTAAAAGAAAATTTAATTATGAATTCAATATGCAAAAAAAAAAAAAAAAAAAAAAATATCAATAATAATATTTAATTGATATATATATATATATATATATTTTTTTTGCATATTGAATTAAAATATAAATAAAAAATTACGATACATTTAAACTATGCAATTTTTTAGCATTAAATCCAAACAAAATTTTAAAGGTTAAGGTTTAAAAATTAATGCTTCTCCGAGTAATTATTTTTATGGCTTTTTAATACCGCCTTTAGCTTTTATGACTTCTGCAAGTCAACATGGCATCGAATCAACTAATTTTTTTTGTTGTATCTGAGTTGATATCAGCCCAAGCTTTTTAGGGCATGATCTTTAGCTCTTCTTTTCTTTTTAGACATCGTGTGCCACATTTTTTATCCAGAATAGCCCAGAGATGTTCAATTGGATTGAGATCTGAACTTTGCGCTGGCCATTCAAGTAACTCAATTTGCTTTTGGATAAAAAATTCTATTGCTTTCTTTGATGTCTGTTTAGGGTCATTGTCTTGTTGGAAAATAAAATGTTTTCCTAATTGCAGTTTTTTAGTTGAAGCCAGAAGATTTTTATTGAGAATGTTAACATAAACCTCAGAGTCAGTAATTCCATCAATAAACTCCAGTTTTCCTGTTCCGTTTCAAACCATCGATCCCCATACCATAATGTTGCATCCACTAAATTTTACTGTGCCGCAAATACAACTGAGTGTGAATGCTTCACCTTTTTTTCTCCATACTTTTTGAGATCCATCGGACTTCATAAGATTAAATTTTGACTCGTCCGTCCACAAAACTTTCCTCCAGAATGATCCTGGCATAATATTTTTTAGCAAATGCAAGTCTTCGTTTTTGATGGATTTTTGAAAGGAATGGTTTCTTGCGTGGAACTCTTGCTTTGAATCCACTTTCCCTCAATTAGAATTTGAATAGTACATGAGCTTACTTGTACAAAATCTTTCTCAAGAAGGCTTGACACTTTTGGTGCTGATAAAAAGCGTTTTTTTTGCACCACCTTGACAATTTGTTCATCTATTCTTGATGTTGTTTTACATTTAGCTCCGGATCTTGGCTGATTTTGCACATATCCAAACATATTATACTTTTTAATCAGATGCTGATGGTTTCTAATGTTATTCCAGTTCCTTTATTTATTGACCTAAATGTTTTACCTTGCTTGAACAAGTCAATAACCAAATTGCGCTGAGCTTAGGACCATTCCTTGATTTTAACTCCCATACTTAATTATATCAATGGTAAATCAAATGAATTAATAAAAATATTAGTCAATTATTAAAAATTACTCGTAGTAAAACAACAATGTTTCTAAAACTATTGATTTAAAAACTTTTTTTAATAATCAATTTCAAAACTTTGTTTAAAAACAACATGTTCGGATAATTATTTTTCGTTGAAGTGCCAACCAAATTTTAGCAATGCAAGTTAATTATGGTTGATTAATTTTTTGCTATATAAAATCGTGATTAAATTTGCTTTTAGAATAATTATAAAAGTATTTATCAAAAACAAATGTTTTTCTGAAATGACCTGACAAAGTTTATTTTTCACAATAAAATGCTTTGTTTGGATACTTATTTCTCTGACTGTATATATACAGCTGTGACCATAAAAATAGCATACCTCATAATATTTTCTTCGATTTTATAGCATGTTTCTGTGCATTTATTATAAGACATTTCTTATGATAACTTAAAAGTTAGAACTTGTATTTTATTTTGGACACAGATACAGCAATTTGACAATAATAAAAACTTTTATTATTGATTTTCATTTTGCAGATGTGCTCAAAAAGCATATGCTAGTAGAGAATTATGCTAGTAGAGAATAAAAAAGCACTTGCTAGTATCTAATTGCGTAAAACAAATTTGCCTGTAAGCTATTTTACAGACCTGTTAACTGTTTTTGAGAGTTGGTTTAAGTATATTTTTTGGAATTGACTAAATGGCTTTATTTTTCTAAAATTATGCTTTAATTTAATTTTTGGTAATTTTTTTTTTTAATAGTTTATTAATTTTTTATAAATAGTCATTATATTATTGTAACTGTTTGTAAATGATCACATTATTTTTGTAAATGTGTGTAAATGATCACAATTTTTTGTAAGTGTATGTAACTGATCTCAATATTTGCATAATTTTGTGTAACTGACATGTTTTATTGTAACTGTTTGTAAAATTAATCAAATAAAAAATAAATATTCAATATAAATTTTGATATAATAATTGTTTTGTTTTTTGTATAAATGAATTGCATAATTTAAATCCTGCAAATCATGAGGGTCTCGCATTAATTAATGCAGGATCTCGCATACAGTGAAACAACACAGGATACCTTAAGATTGCTTTGTGTTATTGCAATCCTTATAAGTAGAGGGTCCCAAATTTCTATATTTTTTGTTTAACTAATTATTCTTAATTAATTTTTTTTTAAAGTTAAATAAACAATTCAGTTTTTCCTAATTTTTTTGTGGTTGACTTTCTACTTTAATTTTTAGCATTTTAAAAATATTAAAAAACTTATAAACTTTAAAATCTTTGCAGCGTGTAATTTATATGTAGCTATGCAACTTTATGTAGCTATGCAACTTTATGTAGCTATGCAACTTTATGTTAAAAATTATGCAATTTAAATTTTGATTGAATAAATTTGAATTAAAATGAAAGTTGCGTTTAAACAAAAATAAGTTTATCAAGTGTAAAAATTGGTTTTGATTTACTTAGGTAGAAAATACTTTGTAATTAATTTTGTAAACTGAATTTAGATATGGATAGAAATGAAAAATATTGCTACAAGAAGTAACAAACTAATAAATAAATAAATAAATCATAAACTAGTAAGACAAATAAATCAAAATTAATAAACTTCTTTAGAAATCTTCCAGTAATTGACAAACTTTATCATACAAAATTGTCTTTACTTAAGGTTGTTTGACAATAAATTATCTTTTGGAAATTTTCATTAAATAAGATTTTTTTTTCTATTCTTGCAAATAGTTTAGCAAAATTTACCTATATTTCTTTAACTGAAAATAAGTATTATGGTTTGAAAAAAGATACAACAATGGAATAACTAATTATTTACATTTTTAATCAGGTTTTTTGCAATTTATAAAACAATCATAAATAACATTAAACTTAAGCATCAGCGTAGCACTCATTGCAATCAGCTTCAAAAATGCTGTTAATTACAAAAATTCCTTGTAGTAATATACTTAAAATCAGGATTTAGGTACCTTAGAAATATTTTGGGAAATGTGTCTTATTGTTAAAAAAAATAAAATACAGTCGGAACCAGTGACAGAAACAACTGAGACAGAGTGGTTTAGCAAAAAAAGAACTGGAAGCGTTATATTAGGTATCCAAGAGATATTATATCTTAGCTTGTTTAAAATTACAAGGCAGCCCATTTATTTGTAGATCAGATGTCAATAAATATATTGAAAAAGCGAATGATCTGTTAAATGTCAAAAATAATTAATGAATGGGATATTTATTTTATTAATATAGTAGATCATAGCAGCAAAGATCCATTTTATTTAAAATCATATTTTTTGATAAAAATACAAAAAAACGCTGTTCTTTTTTATCAATGTCGCTTATCTGGTCAGAGCCAACATCGAAACTTAGACCTCTTGATTTTGAGAAAGAACTCAAATTCCTGTTATTTTGCATTTCTACTAGTAATTGTTACAAATTGTTTCTTATATGGAGTAATTTTATGTATAAGGCCTAATTTTTTGTTGTATTTATAACTACACATAATGACTACGTATTTTATTGATAAAACGAAAAAAGATATATTAACCACAGATTCTACTTAGATAACAATAATGATTTCATTTAATTTAACAATTGATTGTTTTGTCAAAGCAATCACTTTTATTGAAATTGAAGTAGAAGGCCAAATACTTATAATGAAAAAAAATAAAAAATTAAGTAATTCGAAATCAGCAATAAAAAATTAGACTACACAAAATTCAAAAAAAGTTAATTTTTGACCCCCCCCCCCCTCCCTTCCTTATCATAAGATACTAAAAAATATATAAATTGTGTTGTTGAAAATTGACTAAAAAGAAAATTCACTCTAAAAAAGGGTTTTAAAGTATAGCCCTTAGATAGTCAGACTTCCCTCATGGTTCTTGCTTTTTCAAACAAAGTAAAGAATGTTAGAGAAGTTCTAAAAACCAGTATTTCAATGTCTAATTAAATTTAAAATGATACCTCTCCCAAATATAAAAAACCACATACCTCTTGATTATTTTGTTCTTCACTGGCAATACGAAAATCTAATACAAAAATCAAATAAAACTTTATTAATTGATGAACAATGATTGAAGTTAAGAGCATTAAGATTTGACTTTCTTACCTGTGTGACTATCAGAAATTGCTAAAAGCTTGTCTAAGTCAATATCTTGAGACAACCTTTTATCTTCTTGTTTAATAACTGATTCTAGATTTTCCATTGTTGTGAGTTCTGCTTCAGAAGTTTGTTTGTTTAAATTTATTATAGATTCAAAGCTATTATATAAGTTTTTATTTGAAAGAATTTCAGTTTGATTACTTGCATCTTTATAAATAATTGATCTTCCTTTATTCTCCCTACAGTTCTTTGGTTTTTGTGTTTGATTAGAATTTGTTATTTTAATGTGGAAATCAGAACAAGGTACAATTTTTTCTCTCAAAACTTCAAAAGCTTTGGCATAGCAATCAATAGAAGGAGAATCATTAGAGTGATTTTTATCATCTAGTTCTTCATTCTCAAGAATATCATTTTTCAAGCTTTCAACACAATATTGACACTCATTTTTCTAAATTATATATATATATATATATATATATATATATATATATATATATATATATATATATATATATATATATATATATATATATATATATATATATATATATATATATATATATATATATATATATATTATAAACATATTTTCTAACAAAAATAAAAAAATGAAAATAAAAAAATTGGATTTTATCCCAAAAGTAATTATTTAAAAATTTTTTACATAAAATAATTTTTGTTATTATAAGACTAAATCCTCTGCAGAAAACATTGGTTAGCTTTTACAACCCTCTGCAGATGACATAGGATACTATATATGAAACTCTACTATAAAACTTTTTTTTGTCTTCTCAATAAATGTTATTAAGTTAATTGCTTAATGGTTTTTGAAACTTTGTAATTTTTTATGTGTATATTTTTCCAATGGAGCACTACTCTGTTCTAATGGAGCACTACTCTGTTCCAATAGAGCACTACTCTATTCCAATGGAACACTACTTTGTTGTTAAAGTAGTCTCAAAAAAAAAAAAAAAAAGTCAATACTGTTGAGTCACCAAATCCAATTAGTTTAATTTGCAAAAAATCTTAAAAAATGAATATACATATTTATACAAACCCAAATACACAAACATATATAAATAAACTTACTAATTTATTCAATTGAAGAAGTTTGTATATTCCAACACTACTAATATCTTTTGCTAATTTATTCAAATCCAACTGAAGAAAATTTACCTGATAATAATGTAATAAAATGTAAATTAACATTTGTATAAAACTTAATGCAACACTTTTTTTATTATTATTTATTATATATTTCTATAAATATACACCTTTCATGTAAATATACACAATCTAGTAAATAATGACCATGCATAACATAGAATTCTATAAATCCTTTGTCTATAAAAACTTTTTTTTTCAATATAGATATTTATTATAGATTTCTATAAATATACACCTTTCATATAAATATACACAGTCGAGTAAATAATGACCATGTATAGCATAGAATTTTATAAATCCATGTAACTCATGGACACTCTGAACATTCCCTAAGAATTTCAATTATATTCTATGACATTTTGAAAATTTTATTTGTACATCAACTCCTTTAGAAGATTTAAAAGTTTATAGTTTTAGAAACAGTGTTTTGGTAACAGAACATAATTTTCCTGTGAACTTACTTGATATTAATTATAAACATATTTGTTTAACTTTAGTTTTTAAAATAATCACACAGTGATTATAATAATGCAAATGGTGAAAACCAAGTTCAGATTAGTTAATCGAAATTATAAAAGTTAACTTTAGAGACATAATGGGAAAAACAAAGTGTTTTAAGAGTGAAAAATAAATAACAGAAAAACATATTTTACAGATGCTTTTGCTTTTCCTGATACGAAAAAAGAAAACATTGGTACATCTAGTCAAAATGCATTAAATCAGGTCCAAAGCAAAAAAATATTTATACAAAACTAATAAAAATGTTCTGAATACTTTGGTTTTGATCAGTAATATTAAATTCTATGCTAATTAATCTCAATCTAAGCATGAATTGTTGTTCAAATTGTTGCAAATATTTCATTTGTTAGAGTAAATAGACTGTAAAAACGGTCATCTGCTCGCCAATAGAGTCAAAGGATTACATGGTTATAATTAAGTTGATAAACATTAGTAATAATAGTAATAAATAGTTTGTTATTGTAGAAAATTAAAATCAAAGAGTTTTACATTTTTTCTTTTCTGTAAGTTTGAAATTTATCTTACAGAAATGAAATGAAACATCTATGTACCAAACTAGCCCTAGAAAGGTTTTTGATGAATATTGTGGTCACTTTTAACTACATTATTAATACATATTCTTATTACATTATTGCATTGCTAAATTACTTTACATCATTTATTTATTCCTTTAAACTAAAACATTACAAGATTTGAAAACATCTTCAAATACGACTCACAATTTTCTACTTCATTCCACTTATTTGAAGATGAATAATTTACATGTTTAGTTTAGACAATGCTTCAATCAATGATTTCATGGTTACTGGCAAGAGAAGAATAACATTGTGTTATTATGATAAATTAGAAATTATAAATTACTTTTGCAATTATTTCTAAAAGTTGTAACTTAAAATTTTTATTTATTAAAAAAAATATTTCTGTTTTTGTTTCTCCAACATTGCATAATAGGTAACTAACAGGTTGATTTGGTGATTGCATACAGGTAAACAATAGAACAATTTAGTCAAGTAGACATGGAAACAAGTCAGGAAGACATGGAAACAAGTCAGGTAGACATGGGGGAAATGATTCTTAGAATAAACTTTAGGAAGAAACGTTGATAGAAAATTCAAAAGAATAAATATCCAGAGAAGTAGAGAGACTTGTTCGAAGTGGAAACCTCTACTAATTGTGAGGGAGACATAACATGTAATTTCAGCATCATATGCAAGTATGGCTTTTTTGTTGTTTATTTAAAATTGTTTATTTAGTTTTTATTTAAAATTGTTAAACCATTTACACTTCTATACTTTACCGTTTCAGGACTGTGAACATCATCCCAATCTTTTTCTTCTTTAAACTTAAAATGTGAATGCAAACCAGCTTGAAAGAATAAAATAAAAATGTCACATTAACTTAAAAAATGCCTCACAAACTTAAAAGTAATATTTAAAAATAAAAGGAGGTGAATAAAAAAAAATTAAACCAAAAAAAACCTTCATTATTTTTTATGTAATCAAAATCTCTCACTTCTTCATCTCCAGAACTCTCATCAGAGTGTAAAGCTTTTAAAAATATAATATCTTATAATATATTATAAATATATACAACTGTATGGGTGTATGTGTGTGTGTGTGTGTGTGTGTGTGTGTGTGTGTGTGTGTATGTGTGTGTGTGTGTGTAGTGTGTGCATGCTTAGTGTGCTTTAATAAAATTTTTGTGACTAAAGGTAAAGTAATAGCAATTACTTAAAACATTAATTTAATGAAAAATGAAAAACATCCAAATTTTGGATTTTGATAAAAAATAGATTAAAAATGTATTATACTTTGTAAAAAAAAAATGTGCTTATTTAATAATATATGTGATATATTTCATACTATTTGATTTTAGGAATAAGTGTAATAAAGTAAAATAAAATTTAGGAAATAAACTTTTAGCTTTTTTTGTTTTGTTTTTAAAAATATATTTCAGGCACTCTTTAAAAAAGATATGTCAAGTGTAATACATAACTAAAAAGACTTTACATGATGATGGTGTAAAATTTTTAACAAAAAATCTTACAAAAAACATGCATTGCTAAAGACATTTTACATTACATAAATGATAAACTTTTCTATCTTATGTTTTTGTAATTTCAGATATCAAAAAATCTATATCAAAAAAACTTTATAAAATTAAGACAACCCTTTAAAAAAAAAAAAGAATTTTTTTATCATTTAATTCAAAAAAAGCTATAAAAAATTATAACATTAAACAAAAATAATGAAAAATTATTTTTTGCAGACAAGACTTATCTGCTGGAGGTTTTGCAGACGAGGCATATCTGCTAGAGCTTTTGTAGATGAGGCTTGCCTGCTAGAGCTTTTGCAGATGAGGCTTGCCTGCTAGAGCTTTTGCAGATGAGGTTTATCTGCAAGAGCTTTTGCTAGAGCAGATCACATATAAATGATTAAGAATCAAACCAACCTATACAACAAAGTTAAAATAAATTAGTTTATTAAAAAATAATTTATGTAGTGTTTCTTTCCAAACACCAATTTACTATAACTAAAATGTTTAAGTGCATTGAACAGCAATTATTTTTATTTTGTTTGGTTTAGTGGCTTTGGTAAAAAATTTTAAACTTTGCGATGAATTATTTTGCTTAAATATATTCATTATATAGGTTGCTTTGACACTAAATCATCCATATATAACATGTATTATGAAAAAATGCATATACAATTATTGCTTATTTAATTAAAACATTTTCTTAAAAAGTCTTATAATTACTTACGCAAATCATATTTCTCAGCATTTGATTCAATTTTTCTTCTTGAAAATTCACCACTTTGTTCCTAACAAAGGTTATTAATATTTTTGAAAAGTTCTGTAAAAATTAAATTATTAAAAAAAATGCTAACAACCTCTTTTGCATTCTCCATTTCCAAATCATTTTCTTGTCCTTGTCGCTCCTGATCATTTCCTCTTCCTTTTCCACTTAAATATTTTCCTTTAAAATCACCTCTGCCACGGTGCTTTCTTAAACCCATACTATTTCAAGTTTCAAAAATATCCTTAATACTAAAAAGTGTATAACAAAATATTAATGTAAGAAAAAAATCTATCTGTTAAAGCTGATATATATTGACTGAAACACCATATTTGTCAGAGTACAAAGTGATATATACACTCTTAATGTCATAGTCTTAAACACCATGTTAATCAGAGTACAAACTGATATATGAAGACTGAAACACCATGTTTTTCAGAGTGCAAACTGATACATACCAACTGAAACACCATGTTTGTCAGAGTACAAACCAATATATACCAACTGAAACACCATGTTTGTCAGAATACAAACTGATATACAAAGACTGAAACACCATGTTTGTCAGAGTGCAAACTGATATACACCAACTGAAACACCATGTTTGTCAGAGTACAAACCAATATATACCAACTGAAACACCATGTTTGTCAGAGTACAAACTAATATACACCAACTGAAACACCATGTTTGTCAGAGTGCAAACTGATATACACCAACTGAAACACCATGTTTGTCAGAGTACAAACTGAATCATCACAAGATTTTGATTAAAATAATCAAAATTTTTTTTAGATAAACTCATTGAAACAAAAAAGTTGTTGCAGTCACAAATTTATTAAGAATATAACAAACACAATGAAAAAATTGTGTTGCAGGGTAAATTTAATAAAATAAACTAGTGTTGCAGAGTATATATAATACAAGATTAACTTTTCATTTTTGTTACTCAACTTTACTATTTCTAATACTATTTTTACTGTTTTTTAATCTTTATATTTCTAAAAAAGTTTTTTTTAGTTAGTTTCTTTTACTTTTTATACCTTAGAAATGGTTAATTATGAATAAATCCTAATTACAAAAATTTTAATAAAACTATGCAACTTATTGTTTGAAAACAATAAGTTACATAGAAAATACATTTTTTTTGAGAATAAATAAAAATGAGTACAAACCAAATAAAACTGTAAAAAAAAAGGTATATTATTGCAATCAAGTTAAATTTCAATTTTAAATCTATTGTTATAAAATTAACAAAAAATTGACTAAAATAACTTAGATTTCCAAAATTCAAATTAAAAAACTATTTATACTACTTTTTGCAAATTTTAATTCTGAAAATTATGCAAAAAAAAAATTGAATTATTAACATTACTTATAATAAATTGAATTAAACCAAAAATTACACAAAAAAGAAAATTCCAGAAAAACTTATTTTTTACGTTAACAAACTAATGAATAAGTGCTGTTTTTTCAAGTTAACATAAATTGTGATGTGTATTCAAAAAAAATTGCTAAAAAATAAAAGCAAGAAAATGTGTGCATTTTTCTTTCTAATTTATGTCCAGAATTAAATCTGCATATTAGTTAGTGGGCAAAAAAAAAAAAGAAGTTATTTAAAATAAAATACTACTAGTTTTAAAATAAACTACTAGTAGTAGTAGTAGTAATACTAATGTTAAACTAAATAAAATAACTTTTTTTATATGGTTCAACTTGTCTTCTTATAAAGTATATATGTAAAAAAAAAAGTTTAATATTCACTCTAACAAGCAAATTATTCAATTTTTAGTGAAAAATTTCTGTAATCAACCATTTCTATAGTATAATGAGATAAAATTTGAAAACGTTTTTGAGTAAAAGCCCTGCATAATTAATTAAGAATGCATCATTTATTATACAAAAGTATTGTTTAAAATAATTTTTATCCAACACACTTACAAAGCACAAATTTATAAAACCTTATAACACAGGGTCAACATTTTCCCAGTTTGTCTCTTACACTAGACATGTTAGAAGACCAGTCAATCAGCGCTACAATATCAGATATGTAGTTCCTACTGTAAAACAGGTTCCAACTACGATGGTTTGGGGCTGCTTTAGCGGAGCAGGCAGGGGCGGTATCTGGTTTATGCCGAAGAACACCACCATTAATGGAGCAGTGTATCTCAATATCCTTAAAGAAAAGTTACCTCAGCATATGGCTAGTAGCAACTACACCACTTTCCAGCATGATGAAGCTTCCTGCCATCGCACTGGAGCAGTTAGCCAGATGCTAATGGGTCAACATATCGATGTTTTAGGACCTTGGCTTGGATCCAGCCCGGACCTTAATCCAATAGAAAATTTATGGATGATGATGAAGCGGAAAGTTGCTATGAAGAATCCTAGTTCCGAAAACACCCTTAAGAAAGCAATCAAGACTGTTTGGAATCAAGAAATAAGGCTGGAATATTGCCAAAAATTAGTTGATTCAATGCCTGAGAGGATAAGAGCTGTGATATTTGCCAACAAAGGGCAGCCCACCAAATATTGACTTTTGAGACAATCATGCCTTTAAGATGCTTTTTTACTAATAATTTTATCATATTTTAAAATTAAAGCACAAACTAATTGTTATTGGTGTTAACTGCTTGTTATATTCAGGTTCTAAAAGCCATACTATAAAAAAATGCAGCGTTCTCATATTTATGGCCATGACTGTAGGGCATTTCCAAAAAATCACGCACGGAAATTCGTATGTTTTTACTTTTATTTTCATAAAAATGAAACTAGCAATCTCCAATTTACTCTCATTTAATTCTAATCAATATAAATATTTTGTAAACAAAAAATAGTAAGCATTAATAATGTTAACAAAGAATAAATAAAGTTTGAAATGGAATCACGCACGGAACAGAAAAACTTCTATTTTAGTTACTAGATAAATAAACTTTGATTCCTCAGAAAATATAAGTTTCACCGGTATACATTTTTTAAAAATAATATTTTAAACATTAGTAATGATTTCCAGAAAGTTACAGGATTGCACTATGAATCATAGAGTCACAGCAATCGTTTAAATGCAGTTTATGAATGATCACGCATGGAAGTCACGCACGGATGTTGCAAATTTGCCAATTTCATGTAGTTATTTTTATAAAAATAAATTGCTTGTGAGTATTTCAAGTGAAATATTATACTTCTACGACTCTTATTTAATATATTTTTGATGAGAAATGGCAGTCATCAATTATTTCTAGCTAGAGTATTGCGTTTTGAAAGTTATTGTATATTTTTTAAAATCTAGCGATATTATTACTCAAAAAAATAAAATTGTAAAAATGTGTATATTTTATTTATTCAGATAGTCTAAAATATGATAAAAATATTTTTGTTATAATTGTTCTTTAAGAAAATCAAAATAGTATGCATATTGCATAAAGTCTCAGCTTTTAATTGCTAAAAAGAAGAAAAATAAAAAATCACGCACAGAAATGGAAATGCCCTGTATATATATAAATATATATATATATATATATATATATATATATATATATATATATATATATATATACATATATATATATATATATATATATATATATATATATATATATATATATATGTGTGTGTGTGTGTGTGTGTGTGTGTGTGTGTATAGATTATTAAAAAATCACTTAAGAAAATTTTTTTTTAATTTTTTTATTTAACACTGTGTTTCATCAATAAAGACTCATCAGAATCTTTAAAAAAAATTTAGATATTATCAGGATTCTGATGAGTCTTTATTGATAAAACACAGTGTTGTAAAAAAAAAAAAAATCTTTTACTAATTTATAGTTGTTCTGTTTTTTTAAGAACATTGAGCACATTTAAAAATTATAATATATATATATATATATATATATATATATATATAAATATATATATATATATATATATATATATATATATATATATATATATATATATATATATATATATATATATATATATATATATATATATATATATATATATATATATATATACAGAGGTGTACCTTCCGGTTTTTTCTCGGTCGTCCTGCAGGCGACTGAAATAGTTTTCATTTCTCATTTGAGTCGTCCGCAATCATAATCAGCAGTCCAGTATAATCGTCTGATGACTAAAATACGTCTAATAAGAAACGATTTAATTAAAGGTAAGTTAATAAAAAAAAAATTGAAAAGTTATAACCTGTTAAAAAAGATTGTTAAGTATCTTTAGATGTTGGTAAAGAGATAACTATAAATACAACTTTTAAAGATTGTCATTTTTGTAATAGTCAATATCTGTTTCATGTTGTTTCTTTTTCAAACTGTCTGGTCGTCCTGCCGGGCTACTGATAGGCATTTTTTTTAAATTTAAGTTGCCCTTGAGAAAATGAGTTGTCCCATGCCAGGGGACAACCATGAGGGTACACCCCTGATACATATATATATATATATATATATATATATATATATATATATATATATATATTATAACAGAATGAATAACTATTTTGTATATTTTATTTCTTATTGAATATCAAACTAACTAATCAATGTATTCTTTTAATATATGCAATAATATGTAGTAATATTTGAAAAATTTAGTAAAAACAAGTACAAAATACTTAGTATATATATATATATACAAGAAAAAAAATCTTTTAAATAATAACCTCATCATTAAAAGTAATAAATAAATTTTATATAAAAAATTAAATATATATATATATATATATATATATATATATATATATATATATATATATATATATATATATATATATATATATATATATTTACACACACATTTATATACATAATGCTAATGAATTTGAGCCATCGCTGAACGAATTTGCCATCGCAGAGCTTGACGTTTTTTTTCAGTTGGAACAACATATTTATTAGAAGAATAATTGTGTCTGGGTCTCTGTAAGAAATTAAAGAATAAATTTAAAACTTTAAAATTGTAAAAATCTCTTAAAAAACATTATCTCTTAAAAATCATTATCTCTTAAAAAACACTATCTCTTAAAAACATTATCTCTTAAAAAACATCTTTTAAAATAGTAATAAATAAATAATAACTAAAAAGAATGTTTCCTGTGGAATGTTTTCGATACCTTAAATAAGGTATCGATAACTTAAATAAGGGAAGCATTGAAAATGAGAATACATTTAAAAATGTTAGCCTTGACTGGGATAATAGCATTTTAACCAAAATTCGGAAACCAATATTCAGATTCTTACAGTACAAAAAATTACCCTTAAAAAAGCTCCTGCAAAGAATATTCTTTTAGGGATTAAAATGGTTGCCTAAAATGTTTTTTTTTTTATTAACACAACAATTTTAAAAATAACTACAACAATTATTTTGGGTTTCAGTTCTTTACATACATGACAATGTTTCCTTGAAATGTTTTGAAAAAATTATTATTAAAAAGTCCATCCATAAAAAGAAGTTTTAATAAATTATAATTTTATAACTTGTATGAAGATGTCAACATTTAAATTGTAAAAAAATTGAGAAAAATTTCAGGAAACAAAAGAAAAATTTCAACTTATTTGAATTATATTAGTAGAATCAAAACAAATAATTTTTCCTGAACACAGATGGCTTTAAAATATAAAAATATCAGCTGTGTATATCAGTTTGTTTAAATAAACACAGAAAACTTTTCATATAAAAATATCAGCTATGTATATCAGTTTGTTTATTTAAATAAATTTAGCAGTTAAACATGTACTTTCAAGTAATCGAAAAAAGAAAAAAAAAGTCAAATTACTTTTGAGAACTCAGATTTTGCACATGTCTATTTAATTTTGATGGGTTTTATGTTTTATAATTATTGATTGAAGAGATGAAGAAATGAAATCAAATTCTATGAAACATTGTTGATTTTAGAAAGAAAAGTACATAATTTAAAAATAATTACGCAGATAATAAAAAATGTAAAACTTACTTCAATTTCATTAACTTTTAACATTTGTTCCTAAAATTAATAAAGTAAAACTATTTTAAAAAACTTTTTATACATATGAAATAAAAAATTATAAAAGTCTATCGAACAACAACAAAATAGATATATTCTTTTCACGACTAAAAAAATAATAATACTACCTTCATTTTCCACCTTTCAGAAGAATGATTGCTTTCTCCTGGTACTTTGTTAAACTCCCATTCCTGTTTAAATTGATGATAACGATTAACAGGATCACACTTTGGATAACTTCTTGTTTGAAGGTATGATTTGGATGATCTTATAAAAGCAGGTAATGGATTGTTTGAACCAGAAGTAACGTTACTAAGCTTTGAAGTTGTAGGCAGTTGATATAATTGATTTTCTAGGTGTGTAATATCTGATATCTGACTTTCAGTATCAATTGTTTCATCAAAGATTCTAACCCCATCACTCTTTTTTCTATAATAAAAGTTTCTTTTACTATACCTGTGAAAGTATAACTATTATTATTTAAAGAGACTGGAAAAGAAAATAGTATTAAATCACACTTGCAAAAAATATATAGATTTATGATATAGAGATTCTCTACTAAAGAATAGAGATTCTCTACTAGAGAATAGAGATTCTCTATTCTCTAGTAGAGAATCTCTATTCTTTAGTAGAGAATCTTTATTCTCTAGTAGAGAATCTCTATTCTTTAGAAAAGAATCTCTATTCTTTAGTAGAGAATCTCTATTCTTTAGTAGAGAATCTTTATTCTCTAGTAGAGAATCTCTATTCTCTAGTAGAGAATCTTTATTCTCTAGTAGAGAATCTCTATTCTCTAGTAGAGAATCTTTATTCTCTAGTTGAGAATCTCTATTCTCTAGTAGAGAATCTCTATTCTTTAGTAGAGAATCTCTATTCTTTAGTAGAGAATCTTTATTCTCTAGTAGAGAATTTCTATTCTTTAGTAGAGAATCTCTATTCTTTAGTAGAGAATCTCTATTCTTTAGTAGAGAATCTTTATTCTCTAGTAGAGAATCTCTATTCTCTAGTAGAGAATCTTTATTCTCTAGTAGAGAATCTCTATTCTTTAGTAGAGAATCTCTGTTCTTTAGTAAAGAATCTCTATTCTCTAGTAGAGAATCTTTATTCTCTACTAGAGAATAAAGATTCTCTACTAAAGAATAGAGATTCTCTACTAAAGAATAGAGATTCTCTACTAAAGAATAGAGATTCTCTACTAAAGAATAGAGATTCTCTACTAGAGAATAGAGATTCTCTACTAAAGAATAGAGATTCTCTACTAAAGAATAGAGATTCTCTACTAGAGAATAGAGATTCTCTACTAAAGAATAGAGATTCTCTACTAAAGAATAGAGATTCTCTACTAGAGAATAAAGATTCTCTACTAAAGAATAGAGATTCTCTACTAAAGAATAGAGATTCTCTACTAAAGAATAGAGATTCTCTACTAAAGAATAGAGATTCTCTACTAAAGAATAGAGATTCTCTACTAAAGAATAGAGATTCTCTACTAGAGAATAGAGATTCTCTACTAAAGAATAGAGATTCTCTACTAAAGAATAGAGATTCTCTACTAGAGAATAGAGATTCTCTACTAAAGAATAGAGATTCTCTACTAAAGAATAGAGATTCTCTACTAGAGAATAGAGATTCTCTACTAAAGAATAGAGATTCTCTACTAAAGAATAGAGATTCTCTACTAGAGAATAAAGATTCTCTACTAAAGAATAGAGATTCTCTACTAAAGAATAGAGATTCTCTACTAAAGAATAGAGATTCTCTACTAAAGAATAGAGATTCTCTACTAAAGAATAGAGATTCTCTACTAAAGAATAGAGATTCTCTACTAGAGAATAGAGATTCTCTACTAGAGAATAAAGATTCTCTACTAAAGAATAGAGATTCTCTACTAAAGATTAGAGATTCTCTACTAGAGAATAAACATTCTCTACTAAAGAATAGAGATTCTCTACTAAAGAATCTCTATTCTCTATTAGAGAATCTCTATTCTCTAGTAGAGAATGTCTATTCTCTAATAGAAAATAAAGATTCTCTACTAGAGAATAGAGATTCTGTATTCTTTAAAGAAAAATCTCTGGTAGAAGCGTGTTGCAAACATGAAAAATGTGATCGCAATAACGTTAACTGAAGACTTCAGAATCAATCTTAAAAAATGAATAATTATTTTTATATTTCAAAGTTTTGTAAATAAACAAAAAATAAGTAAGATGTAGTAAAAATAAAAACCTTAAAAGACTTTCATGGTTTTTTGAAACTATGTCTATATTTACATTTATAAATAAGCATTTTAATCTATAGATTTTATTGCTTCTCTTTTATTAATAAATTTATTTTACATAGTGTAAACATAAAAACTAAAAAAGATTAAAAACCTTGAAACTTTCCTCCTCATAACTGATGAGCAAGATGAATGATTGTCTGATGTTATTGATTGAGCCGTAGAAAAACTGGAATTGCTTGAGCAGCTTTCATATAAAAAATTTTCTTTTTCTTCTGAAAATCTCACATCATTTAAAATCTAAAGTCATTTAGTTTTTAAGTCATCAAGTTATTTTCTTGAGTATAGAGTTTAACATTAATCATAATAATTATAAGTATTTCATTCAACACTTGATAAACTATCCACTATCTATGTCATACACAACAATCAAAAAATATAGTACAGTTACAGGACACACTATATCTTGCAATAAAAAATACAATACACACTATATCTTGCATCATACTATAACTTGCACCACAATACACCTTACACCACATTATATTATTACACCTTACACCATATCTTAAACCATACCACATTCTAAACTGTATGTTCTAGATCGAAAGTTATATATATATATATATATATATATATATAATATATATTCATCCGCAACCATATCACATTCTAAACTATATGTTCTAGATCAAAAGTTATTATTATATAATTATATTATATAATATTTATTATTAAAGTTTTTATTATATATTCATCCACAAATAAATATTAAAATTACAAACCTTTTCTTTACAAAAAGCTCTTGGTCCATTTCTAACTATTTTTGGTTCACTTGATACTGATAGAGAGTCTAAAATTTTATTAGATTATAAAATGGCTTCTTTGTTTAGGAATTATTTAGTTTAATTTTATATATGGTAATAATTTGGTGTTATTTAATATGGCAATAATTTCGAATAAATGTATAAAAATTATTCAACTTATTATTCACTTTTACGATCAATTATAGTAATAATAACTCATGTTTGTATAATAAAAATTTAAACATGAACATTTTTATAATAATTAATGATTCTGTAACTATCAACAATTCTGTAAAGGGTAATGTTTATGTAATGAACAATATTTATGTAAAATTTATGTTTATTCAATAATCAATTCTGTAGTAAAAAATGTTTCTGTAGCAATTGTTCCTATAGTGATTTATGTTTCTGTAGCAAATAATGTTTTTGTAGCAATTAATGTTCAGTAATGATTAATCTTTATACTAAAATGTAACTATTAGGAAATTTCTCTGAAGACAAAATATGCAAATCAAAGAGTTTTTATTATTAATAATAAACTTAAATAATAATATTTTGAATTTATCTATTAAACTATTGCTGCATTTAAAGTTGGAATTTTTTTCATGTTGTTTCAAATGTAACTTTACACTGTAACTGTTCTATAATTTAGACATTGTTTTATTACATTTGTTAATTAACTTTTTATTATTGGACAACATAATTATGTATAACCATTATCACTATTGAAAGTAAGTATTTTTAATAATTATTATTTAGTTTTTCTTTTACATTAGGTTGTGCATGGTTCATCATTCTGAAGATGTCTGCTGTTGTAATTGATTTTTAAAAGTACTTTTATAAAACGCTAACTAATTATAAAATGTCAACATGAAATAATGTTATTCTTAAGATAAATTATTAAAACCAAATAAAATAGAGTATATAGAGAGAATAAAATAGAGTACATAGAGAGAATAAAATAGAGTATATAGAGAGAATAAATTATAGGGATGGAACATAGACCAGTATTATGAGCCCTGACAGCTTGTGTTTTTGATGATGATAACCTCTGTAAGGTTTATGTAACAATTATTATTTTTGTAATAATTAATACCTCTGTAATGACTAAAATTTAATATTTATGTAATGATATCTCTATAGTCATTAGTATTGGACCAATTGCACACTTGTGATTGATGGTGTTACCGAATAATTAACCCATTATTGAAATATTCATAATAACAATATTTCAGGTCAGGTTATGGTCACTGTAATCAACCTGCTACTGGCAACATGTAATCTAGTATAACATGTACATTGCATCTGCTGACTACTTTTTTATGTGCTTTTGCTTTTTACTCAACTTTTTATTTTGTTCTTTTTTAATCTCCTTCTTAAGACAGCACTCTTATGAATGTTAATTAACTAGTGAAAATGATATCTGTGGATTTCAAAAGAACTGGAGACTAATCATTAATTAACTCATTTCTAACATCTCATCTTTAGTCAAACAACTTACATTCTGACAGTTAATAAAGATTTCAATTTTCTTTATACTTTTATATATTCTTTTTGCATTCTGCATTTTTTGCAAAACCTAGTTATACTGCTGAATTGTTAACAATATCAATTATTCTCTAAAATCTGTGCGCTATCTTCATATGACATATTTGGAATTGTTTTTCCAGATATATCTGTAAACAGTAGCAAACTGGAAGGAACTGGAAGGAAAGGTATATTACACTTTAAACTACTTATAGCAATCATGACAGAGTTGATACTTTGGAAATAAGAAATCCAGGGTTCAATGCTTAAAACTTAAAAAAGACTTTACTTCAGTTAAAAACTGGAGTGAAACTTTTGTGACTTCCAAATTTGGAGTCTTTTTTGGTACTCTACACCTCTGCTTAGTAGCTACTATAAAATGTAGAGAACTTAAAAATAAAAAATTAAATGTCATTTACCGTAAAACTACCTTATTACGGATGTTTTGAAGTAAAAATTAAATATCTCGCTTATTATAACTGATTTTGAAAAAAAAAAAACACTAAAATATGTGCAGCAACAAGACAAATCGAACGATATAAAAAAATAATAGTATTTTAATTTTAAATTTAATTAAACTTAAGTTTTTAAAAAAACTTGTTTTTATCCCGAATTAGGATAGTATTAAGCTAAACCAGATGGATACAAAATAAAAAAACACACATATAAACTCATTAAATTAATTAACCAAACTGTTATTTTACAAGCTTTTGGCTTGTTTTAGACTTGCTTTCAATAGCTTTGTATCTTTTTTTTGCATTTTCTTTTTTTTGAGACGCAGCAGCAAATTTATTTTGTTCTCTAGATAGTTTTTTGGCAGCTTGTTTGTCTAGTTTTTGTTTTTTCAATTCTTGTTCAGCTTTGTTGGCTGGCCCTTTGATTCGCTTTTCTTTTTTCTATTATCTAAAGGTGTATGTTGATCTTTGAGCAATATTAAAACTGATTGGTTGATGTCTTTTCCGGCTTTTTTAACTGTTTCATTTATTGTATCTAAACTTCTAAGTAACACTTCTCAGTTTGACATTCTACTCAATGGTGTTTTAGGAGTGTTGGTTACAGCTTGAAATAAACTATTAATGTTCTCATCTTCAAAAACCTTGCCTATTGCAGTTTTTCAGAAGAAATTTTCGATAGATCAAGTGGAAATAAACCACTACTGCTAAAGCCACTACGGCAATTTCCAGGTTTAAATGATTTTTTTTGACAAGATCTCTGAACATGGCAGGATATTGTCTCAGGAATTAAACTAACATATTTTACACACAATTAAGCTTGAATAAATATTAATTACCTGTATCCGGAATTAGGTATCTTTTTTTGTGTGTGCTTGTTTTTGACTTATTTTAAATATATTTAGGGAAATATTAACATTATTGCAATTTTTTTTTTTGCATAACATTAATCAGTGTCAAGTTTGGAACAAAATAGTGTTTATACAATTTTCAGTTTTATTTGCAAAACCAAGTTATTTATCTATCTTTTTTTTGTTAATTTAATTTTCTTAGATTTCAAGTTGAAAGCTAACACGATTGTAAATATATTTTTGAGTTGTTTTTTTATTGATTGATTTGTTGAGTTTAAAGGGATCCTAAACTCCCGACACATGTTGTGTTCATATTAAAGATAATGTTAAAAAAAAGGTTTGAACCAAGTTTTTTTGATTAAAAATAAATAATGAAGGCATACCGAGAAAAACTAATGTTGTTGTTTTAGCCGAAGCTCGCCTTCTCCATTTTTTTCAATAACTCGGAGCCTTTAAATTATAGGTCGCAATCTACAGACTTTGGCGATTCCTTTGAAGCGCGTTTAATTCATAAAAGTTTTAGTATTTGACGCCACGGTAGACTTTTAACAAATGAAACTCTGGAAATATTTTTATTTATTTTTATTCGAACTTTTTTTGACTATTTGTTAAATTTTTTTTTTTCTATTTTTAACATTTAAAAAGATATTAAAAACCTCAAATATTTTATGCTGGTTCGTTGCTATAAATTGTTATTGCGCCATATATTTAATGTTTATAAATTATGAATGTTTATTATCTTAATCAAGACTCTGATAAAAAATTGTTTTACATTAATTACCCTTATAAAATTAGTAAAAGCATTTTTATTTGGTTAAATAATATTTCATCTCAATTTGCTTTGCATGAAGTTCGGGAAGTCAAACGAAAAAAATTAGTTTGAATAATCACTTTGAAATATATTTAAAACAAATTATTTTAATGACGGGGGTTTAAAAGTTTTTTATAACAAATGTAGGTAAAAAATAAATTATTAAATAAAAAGTTCAACATTAAACATAATTTCTTTATAATATTGCAACTGTAAATATTGAAATATTAACTTGAACTAAATTTACTTATTATTTAGAACGAATAAACAATAAAAATAAAAAAACCTTAAAATTATGCGATATTGTGTTGTTTATTTGATAATTGCTGTTGGTAATGTTGTTTATGTTGATTATTTTCATTAATATCAAAATAGTCCCAGATTAATCTGTTAGCTGCTTTGCTCATTGTTGCTTTATTTCTAATTTAATTTTATCTCTAAGTATAAATTTATGTTAAGAAAGAAAAGTTTTTATTTCATCGCTCGCTCTTTTTATAAAAGAGTAGAACAAAAGAGAAAGAAAAGTTTTGCGTAATTAAACTTCGAATGAATAAGAGTTGTATAGAATATTTATTTTTTTTGCGTCACTCGTTCTTTTTTTAGATGAGAGGAATAAAAGTTTAATAGTAACTTTTCTTTAAATAAATGAAAATTGGAAAAGAAAATTGCTTGAAAATTTGTATTTGTTGTGTTTTAAAATTTTTTAAATTTTTTATGTTAAGAGACAAATGCCAAATACAATACAAATTAGGAAATACCAAATATAATATGTTTTTTAACGCGCTTTATGACATTTTGACAATTTAAATTACCATTTATCTTGAATTATTTCCATTAATTAATATGTTAATTATTGCATTATATAATAATAGTTTGTCCGTATTTTTGTTAAATATTAGTTGCATAAAATAGGCGAAAATATACAAACTTCATGTTTTTTATTTGATGGTTATAAAATATTGAACAGTAAACTTATAATCAAAATTTATAACGCCGACTTGTGTTGCTATTAATTGTACTTTTAATGCAAAACCAGGATCTCACATATCCTTTCACGAATTTTCATATCTGATACTACTGTCAACTGTATTGTTTAGTGTATTCTTGTACTTTTTTTTCATAACCTTAACAGGTTTTAATTGGTATGGAGTTGCCGACATTTTAAAAGTTTCATTATCAAAAATTAAATGTAAAATAAAATTTTTATTTTACTTATTTAGATATTTCTTTTTTATCCGTATCCAACTTAGCAAATTTAGTAATTTAAAATAAATCAGCATAATCAAAAAATTTTTATAATAAAAAAAAGTTAACAATTCATCAAATATCTCTAATTAATACTGTCAGTTTATGAAATTAATTGTTAATACTTTTTTTTGACGGGAAAACAAAAAATATCATAGTGTAAAAATAACCAGAAGTTAGAAAAAAGTTCCCATTGTTTAAATAAAAATAAGTAAGATTCAGAATATATACTACTGCGCTCTCTTGCACAAAAACGAGAGACCGTATACATAACCTTCTATATATTGTAAAACACTCGTATGAAAATCATAAGATTCGTAAGTAAAGCTTTAATATTTGTTTTAATTTAAAAACAAAAGAAATATAAGTAAGATATATAAATCTAAAAATTATTAAGATATTTGTAAAAAAAAAAGTTTCTCTTATAAAATAAAAAGCTTTTATTATTTTTGATTTTTACAAAAATTTGTTGTAAAAGTAGTTTTGCTCTATGTTAAAAAATTTTTTTTTGAATTATAATGGAAAAACGCAGCTTTGTTTAATTACACTTTTCTTTTGTTAAAAATCTACCATGACATCAAATGCTAAAACTTGAATTAAACGCGCTTCAAAGGAATCGCCAAAGTCTGTAGATTGCGACCTATAATTTAAAGACTCCAAGTTATTGAAAAAAATGGAGAAAGCGAGTTTTGGCTAAAACAACAACATTAGTTTTTCTTGGTATGCATTCATTATTTATTTTTAATCAAAAAAACTTGGTTCAAACCTTTTTTTTTAACATTATCTTTAATATAAACACAACATGTGTTGGGAGTTTGGGATCCCTTTACATATACATACATCCCGATACATAGCTTTTTATAAAACCATTCTTAATTAGGTATCATCTGTAATTAAGTGGTTTTATGATAAACAACATCATAAAATAATTACAAGAAAAATATATTACAAGAATTATTACAAAAAAAAATAAAACTACCATTTGTTGAAGAAAATGTTTCTTGGTGAATCAACAATTGCAGATCTAATGAATAAAGTGAAAAAAATATATTGCAGAGAAAAAATATATTGCATTACCTTTTAAAGATTCTAGTATTAGAAATTAAATCATCTAAGTGATTCAAAAATTTAAATTTATTTCTAGACATCAAATAATCAACTTTTCTTGTAATAATATTAATAGTAATATATTTAAATCTTTTTAGATTACATTACAAATAATTAAACAAAAACGAAACCAATAAATTATACAAAAATGTATAGTGGTTTGTAAAATATAAATTTTAAGTAAAAAAAAAAAAACCCGGTTATTCCATGACAAATGAGTTATCAATTCCAAAACTTTAATTTAATTTACAATTCGTAAACAAAAAAGTTAGAAGAATTCCAATAAGCAAAGTTGCTAATAAGAAAGAATTATTGCAGTGAAATAGATTAGTATGAAGTTCTTACATAAACTGTTTAAAAGATTAATCCATCTTTACTGATGTACATAAATATGTACATTAGTTAAAAAAAAACTCAATATTTATATATATCATAAATTGTTTTTTTTTGTTTTGTTTTGTTTTTAATTTAATATTTCTTTTTGATGAACCCGTTGTAAAAAAGAAATTAAGGAAACATTTCTTTTATCTATTTACATAACAATGATCAGATAGGATGGTATTTTTATCATCAATTTAATCCAGAATCTATAGATACTGTTAGCTTTAAACAGAAAAGTAAAGATATTAATATAACAGGCATGCTTTCTTTTTCTGGTATTCAAAGTATTCAACCTAATCAACTAATTAACATCAATACATTAAAATTTAGTGAATTTATTGTGTAAGTATGATACATTTCATTGGATTGGTATGATAAATGAAATTGAAAATATTGAGCAAGATGTTATGGTAACATTTATGCACTTGCATGGTCCTTTTAACAAACCTTTCTGGCCATCTAGAGCAGATGAGTGTTGGGTTCCAATTACAAACATAATTTGTATCATTGATACACCAGTAACAACAGTTGGATGTATGTATACTTTGACATTTGCGCATCTAAGTAAATCATGTTAAGATGAATGTTAAATCGATGTTAACTGAAACTATATATTTTTGTATTTTACTTTGTAAATAATTAAATAAAACAGAACAAGTATAAAACAAAAAATTTTTTTGAGAAAATAAGTGGGGCATGGCCCCAGTGCCCCAAGCCATGGAGCCTCTGGTCATCTGCCCTGGAAAAAATTTTAACAGCTTCTTTTTCTACTGATGGGTAATTGATTTCCCTTTTGCCTAATGTTCGAGACATAAAGGCAACGGAACGACCATTTTGATTCAAGGTAGCTGATACGGCAACATCTGATGCATCACATTCAACAACAAAAGGTAAGCTCTCATCAATAGAACTCAAAGTGACAGCATGAAGTGCTCGTTTAAGAAATTGAAATACTTCAAGTGCCTCACTATTGATAGGAAAGGATTTAACATTAATTAAAGGCCGAACTTTATTAGCAAACGAAGGTATACACTTTGAATAGTAAGAAAACATACCCAAAGTTTGCCGAAGTGATAAAATGTTAGAAGGAGGAGGTAGTAAGTCTAAAAGATGTAATCGCTCAGAATCTGGTTTTATGTTGTTATGACTAACGCAATAACCAAGAATGTTTATAGAAGAAGCTGAAATAACTGATTTTGATTCATTTAAAGTTAGACCCCAACGTTATGAAGCATCTTGAAACTGCAGACAATTTTTATCTTGATGTGCCTGATCATAACCACCAATGGTTATATTGTCAAGATATAGAAAAGTGTCATGTAACTTTTCTTCTTCAACAAACTTGTCCATAGACCTTTGGAACATAGACACACCATTAGTAACTCCAAATGGAATCCTGCAAAATTGAAATAGTTTCCCATTTGCTTCAAATGCTGTATACTTTTTGTCTGAATTTTTAATAGGGATTTGGTGGTAAGCACTTTTCAAGTCAAATGTAGAGAATACTTTGTACTTTGCAAGTTCATTTATCATATCATCTATTCTGGGAAGAGGATATGCATCTAACTCAGTGTAAAGGTTAACTGTTTGAGAGTAATCAATACAAAGTCTTTTTTTGTTAGATTTAGTAAGATCCTTTACGACCACTACTTGGGCTCTCTATGGTGAGAAACATGGCTCAATTATACCATCCGATAATAACTGCAATATTTCACTTTCAATAAAGTTTCGATCATCATTATTATATCTTCTTGATTTTGTAGCTATTGGCTGAGTTTTGTCTGAAATGCTTGTAAACAAGGATAGTATTTTTATTTTTGCCATTTGCAGTGCACATAGGTTACTTTCCTTTGTGACAATTAAGTCTTTTTTTTCTCCACCGAGTGAGAATATTAAATTTTTGTGTAGTTTTTGGAAGTCGTAACCAAGTATGATATCACTTCAAAGATTTTCTAAGACACCAAATTGAACATTATTATAAAATAAACCATTTACTTCAAGATTAACCGAACAACAGCCCACTAATCCAGACTACATTGTTGTGAGGGCCATCAAAATTTTCTTTTTACTGGGTATTGTTTTTATTTTTAAAGTCTCGATAATTTTCTTACTTATAAAATTATCTGAGCTACAGAAATCAATTAGTGCAGTTAACGGTTCATCATTAATTCTGACAATAACAGCATGCATGCTGCATGAGAGAGGCTCAACGGACAACCACTTGAAACAGTACACAAACTTGGTTTATGTATTGCAGCTGAAACACTGTGGGTTATATTCATCGGCCTGCCAAGACAAACTTTGGAAAAATGACCTTTTTTTCCACATTTAAAACAGGTTACATTTTGAGCTGGACAATTTTTCCTAGCAGAGGTTTGATTACGTTGGTTGTGAGATGGATTACCACAATAAATGCATTTTGTTTGAGGAATAATAGTCATGGCATTGAGTGCTGCTGAGGGTTCTTCTGGTAATTTTATAGCGGCAGCAATATTTAAAAAGGAGGAAAAGGAGGATGTTTTCTGCATATAAGAATCTGAGTTTCTTTGTACAATGTCAAGAGAACGAGCTTGGTTAAATGCTGATTGCAAATTCAATGTTGAATTTTCAAGAAGTCGTTGACGAATGTAATTCGAATTTATTTCAGAAATAAAAGCATCTCTTATTTGTTCCTCTCGATATTGTTCAGCTGAAACATCCTTGTAATTACAGTTTTTACTGAGTTTACGTAGTTCCTGAAGAAAGTTTTTTAAGGATTCACTCGATGTTTGATGTCTTATAAGTAATTGATGCCTTGCAAAAATTTCATTAGGGGTTTTATATATAAGTTTTCTAGGGTTTCAATTACACTTTCATAGGAATCACACTCTTCAATGTAATCATAAACATTTGATGAAACAAAATTAATGATGAAGCAAAATTTGTCAGGAGCATCCTTTCCACAATCCTCAATGAAATTTTCAAATGTTTGTTTCCAATGCTTCCATTCTTTTGAAGCAGTTGGTGCATTATGATCAAGATCAAGCCTTGTTGGTTTTAAGATCTTTGACATTTCCCAATAATTTTATATGTTTGTTAAATAAATTGTAATGAACTAATAAAAAGATTGACCTCTTGATTAAGGCTTTATTTAACAATAATTGTACTAATCTAAAGGTACAAGAAAATAGACACATAAATAAAACAAATAGTTCAATAACAAAAAATAGAAAACACAACAGATTATACAAGAAAATTGCAAAATTATAAAAAAAGAAACAATCGAGTGAAAAGTATGCAGGAAATAAATTTATTGAGCAATCAACACAAGTGATTTTAAAAGATTCCGGAGAAGATGATAATCTAGATTACACAGTTGAAGAATTTCTTCCCCTAAGAAGCCTAAGAAAGAATTGTTTGGAGTTGATTTAGACAAATTCAAAAACTTTGTGTCATCAATATCGTCAAAAGAATAAGAAGATGAAATAAAATCATAGTTTGTGGCTCTTGAATTTTGTATTTTGCACAGGGATGTGAAAGTGATTTAGGACCCTCAAAAGAAACAACTAGATAGATTAGCAATAATAATTTCAGGAACTCTAGGCTACAAGCAAGGTAAATTGTTAGGCATTCAAGAAATAGTGGATAGCACTGAGCCTAGTCAAGCCACAACTACATTTTTTTAAAGCAATCGGATTTAGCAGATAATATAGTTGGATTGTTTTTTGACACAACTGCTTCAAACTCAGCAGCTGTATACTCATCTCTCCGTTAAGCTTAACAGAGCGTTAGTAAAAATTTTCTTTTTACAGTCAACTCTCGATATCTCGAATACTTGATCTCGATCTTTTTTAGCGGTCCAATGGATAAAACGTACTAGTTTAGGCTAAAATTCTCTCGATATCTCGAACTTTAATATCTTGAACTTTTTGGTATCTCGAACAATATTTTTGGTCCACAGGGCAATTTTCTCTCGTTATCTCGAACTTTTCAACATTTTTTTTTTCAAAAATGTTTTAATAAAATTTAATTTTTTTTAAATTCCAATTTTCGAAAAAAAAAAATTTTAATTCGATTTTTAAATTCGATTTTTTTTAAGAATTGAATTTCTGAAAAGTTTTTATATATTAATATTATTTTTTTAATATATTAATTTATTCTTTTTGTCAAATGCAACAACATGCCACTTGCTAAACGAAAACTCACGAACAAATCTATAATAGAAAAATGCAAGGCATTAAAAAACCTAGAGACAGGGATGTCTAACAAAGAGGTTGCCAAAAAGTATGGAGTCCCATAGAACACATTATCAACCTGGATTAAAAATAAAACCAAGTTATTAACCTCACTGGAAAAAAATGGCACAAAATCTAAACGGGACAAACTTCGTAGTGGTAATTTCAAAAATGTAGACAAGGCCATGTACATGTTGGTTTCATAATTGGAAAGAAAGGTCAGTTGAATTTTGTCTTGTTGAATCTTGTTCAATTTTAATATAAACAAATAACATGTATCTGTTTATATTTAATTTATTTAGTTTTTTAAACGTGTAGTTAAAATTCAATTATTCTGTTCCTATTTTTAGGAACGGCATCAGCTTTAAAATAATCTCAGGCAAAAGTGCCGCCTTGACGAATAATATGACTGCTTCGTGGAATGAAACTACACTTCCAACATTGCTTTTGAATTACAAACTTGAAAACATTTTCAATGCCGATGAGTTTGGACTATTTTACCAGTGCCTACCAAACAAAACATACCATTTATCACGAGAAAAATGTTTTGGGGGAAAAAATAGTAAAGTCAGACTAACAGGCATAGCAGCAGGGAGTGCAACGGGAGAAAAATTACCTATGTTTGTTATTGGAAAATCTAAAAACCCACGGTGTTTTAAGCACATTAAACAACTTCCTTGCACATATAAAAATCAGCTAAAAAGTTGGATGACCGGAGACCTTTTTACAGAACGGGTAATGAAACTTGACTCATTTTTTTCGTGCTCAAGACAGGAAAGTAGCACTCCTGGTGGATAACTGTTCTGCCCGCCCACACATTGAAGAGCTAAGCAACATCAACCTAATATTTTTCGCCCCTAACACCACATCTGTCCTTCAGCCCATGGATCAAGGCGTAATACGAAGTCTTAAAGCTCATTATCGCCACAAAATTGTGCGTTTGTGTATCAAGGCTGTCGATAATAATGAACCAATGCTAAAAAATTTCTACACTTCTAGCAATGAAAGATCTTGTTTCTTTGTGTCGAAGGAGACTGTCATCAACTGCTTTAAAAAAGCTGGTATCAGCAAAACAAACAAGAGTATTGAAGAAGCTGATGATGATCATCCTTTTAAATTTTTGACAAAAGAACTTAACCATTTGCGAGAGTTAGACCCTCGTGCCATCCAAGAAGATCTCTCAGCGGAATCTTACATTGGTTTAGATTGTGATGTAGTAACCACCGGTTCACTTGCTACTGATGCTGAAATCATTGCTCAGATTTTAGACCCTAATTTTGAAAATGACAATAATGAAGTTGAAGATAGCGCTGAAGAAGTTATTGACGTCGAAGTCCTGCCACGCCCATCTGATATTCAACTAGAAATTGCTTTTGAAACAATTCAAAATGCTTCGCTATACAGCTCAAAATACGGAAATGAAATACAATCCCTAGCACTAAAACTTGAGGATTTAATGAAGATGGAAAAGATGGATAATTTAAAGCAATATCAGATAACAGATTTTTTCCAAAAGTTGTATTTTTTGTTAATGATTTTTGTCAGAAAAATAACTTGTTTTAATGAAAGTTGGGCAATTTTATTTATTTTCAACCCTTTTCTTGATATTTCAAGCTCTCGATATCTCAAACTTTTTTTCCGTTCCTCTTAGTGTTCGAAATATCAAGAGTCGACTGTAACTACATTAATAAAAAAAGTTTTTTAAAAATATAATTTTTTAAAAATAAATGTTTTATTTTAGTATTAGTTTTATTCTTAAAAATTTAAATAAGGTTTTCATCATTTCTTTACTTAGAAATATTGTAATGAAATTTCAGACAAAAGCTCCATTAAGCTTAATAGAGAGATGAGAATATGGCTGCAGGGTGGTAGAATGGTGCATGCATAAAAATCAAAATTCTTTTAGAAAAAAAATTGTTTTATTTTGCATGCAGACAATACATACTGGAAAGACTGTAGAGCACAGCCTGACAAGCACTATTCAGATGTAATCACAGCCCAAATAATGAATACTTTAAGAAGTTCCAGGAAAAATGGGACTCTATCATAGACAAGGATGACTTCGAATGCTTAGATGGTAAAATCAGAAATATGAAGTTACAGCAAAATTCTGCAATTTCTATTTTCAAAGAGCAACTCAAGAATAAGAATTTCAAACTAAGAGATGATTGCAAGGAAAACACCGAACTTACTTGGAGAAATTCCAGATAAAGGTGTACATTGGCAAATGCCTGGGGCTTTTCGTCATGCAAGATGGATGTTATCGGTGATATATGCTGCTAAAATGTACTTCTTTAGAGATTCTATGGGCTATAATGAGGTAACTTCTGAAAAGCTGAGAGATATGTTTTTTTAATGCTCTTGTGAATGTCAAGCACTGATTAACATGCCCCCTTGGAGTTGACGCTTCTTTAAATGACTTTCAATGAGTTGCAGGACTTTAAAATCATTAACAATAAAATATCAGAAAGCACATCAAGAATATTTAAAAATCATTTTTAGTATTTAATTGAGAAGATTTTTCATTGTTTTCAAAAACATTGTCTGATAATGAAAAAAAGAATATTGTTAAGAAACTTCAATTCTAACAATGTGGTGAGCTGAAAAAAGGTACACTAACCTTTCCTGTAGTGACAAAAAATACGAAAATTCCATCATTGGTTGGACAGAACTCTTAGCTTCTGTTTAAAACTTTTGGTGTGAACACTGAGTGGCAGATAACTTCTGTGCAAACATGCGAATAGAACCAAGACTCTTAAAGCAATGAACTTTAAAAAAAATATGGGAGTTGTTAATGATGTTGCTAAGAGAGTTGTAAAATTGATGCAAGACTTTTCATTGTCCCTCACAAAAGATGAAAAAAGCAAAGTGTGTTATAAGTAGTTGTAAACCACAGAGAGTATTTTACCACATTTCATTTCAGAAAGGCAACTTTGAATAATCCTTAAACAAGCTTTTACTGTTGTAGTTACTTTTTCCTATTCAAATCAATTTGTAATAGCTTTGCGTATTCCTTCATATTCAAATAAGTAAGAAAATGTTTTTTTTTATTTTAATGAGATTAATTTTAATAGTTACCCAATATAAGAAATACAAATAATAATATATATGAGAAATACCAATAAATGTGAAAGATTAGTAATATTTATGATATTTTAATCCCCATATCAAACTTCTTTTCATGGCTATGATTTGTTTTTTTCCTGAACATATATGTAAAATAAAAGCATTTTACATACATATATTCATATACAAGATATACTAAATAAAACATAAATACAACATATATTCATACATATATTTATATACAAAATCAATGATGACTTTACTTTATACTCCTGTTTTGACAAAAAGTCTTCTCTTTTTGATTGCTTAGGAAGGGCAGCTAACCTTAAATCTGATCTCACTTCTGTAACAGATTGGGGCTTGCAGTGGCTCCAGGATTTTGACTCAAAACTTGGTTGTTTACTGCAAAAAACAATACTGTCAACATTCCTATATAAATGAATGGCAACCCTTTCACTGATCCTCCTCTTTACATCTTCCTGGATTATGGTTCACTACTGACCTCTCGTAAAAACCATATATATACAAACAATTCCTAAGTTAGCATCTGTTAAGGATGCTTTTCTTTATTGTGCTCGCAATTTTCTTACTCCTGAACTCATTCTCTACCTCTACAAATCTCTTAGTCGCCCCTGTGTAGAATACTGTTGTCATATTTGGGTTGATTTTTCTAATGATGCTCTTTCTCTTTTAGACAAGGTCCAAACACATTTTAAACATAGTTGGACTTGCTATATCTTCCATGCTTGAGCCTCTCTCCATTCGTCATAAAGTTGCATCTCTTTCTCTTTTCTACAAATGTTATCATGGTCACTGCTCAAAGGAGCTTTCATTTTTAGTTCTATCAACCAAAACTCATTCTCATTTGACCTATCATTCAACAAAGTCTTATCATTTTACAGTACCTGTCCCTAAAATGCTCTAAAAACTTTAATTTGTCTAGTCTTTCCCCCTGCACTTCAACCCTTTGGATTCACTTCCACCTTTATGTTTTCTTGACATATACAAACTATAATTTTTCAAGTCTTCTGTCAACTGTTTCCCTATTGCTATTTTATATCAAACTCGGCCCTGGCCGTCGTCAAATTACAACTCTGGTCATTAACTAAAAAAATTAGGGTCTTATCAGGTAAGCAACCTGTTTTCTTCAGCCACTGGAATAAAGTGGTAATATAAAATTTTGCGGCATTATCTGATTATAAAACCACTGGAATTTCTTAAAAACAAACTTTATAGTACTGTCTTCATTATGGCAGCCTCAGTGTTATTTATCTAATAACTTCACGCCATCTAGAAAAAGGCTCTAATAAAATCAAAAATGGTTCAACACCTTGTGCATAAGTATGATCCATATGCACTCTGTACCAAGGTTTATTTTTATTTGGTCATATATATAATGTCCTTTCTTTTTTCATGTATATAATATCCTTTCGTTGTTTCAGGAGATACAATAAGATCACCATTACATAAAATTCCTTTATTAATAGTTGATTTATAAAGTCTTTCTGCCATAGAGCATCTGCTTCAAATATTTTTGCTAATTCTGGTTGTAATATTCGTCAATACTCTATCGTTTTCTGTTTCTTTTATCTGCTCAAGCTTCACAATATCTAACTCTACTAAGTATATGAAGGTATTTTGTTTTTTTTTCTAAATCTTGTGGTAAAAAAGAAAATCGCAATGATGCATTGGCATAAGAAAAAGTTGTATGTTGTATAAAAAAGGAAAACATGAAGATGGGTAAGAGTTATAAGGTTGTTTTGATGTTCAAGGAAAAAAACTGGATTAATTATTATGCTATAAAAAGTTTTTATGAAGGGACAGATACAGTAAAAGGATGCAACTTATTGAACAAATAGCCAATCAAGAATGAGTTTTGGTTTATTGTTATAGAGATGATGGCTCGTTTGAGCATTGACCATGATTGTATTTGTAGAAAAAAGAAAGAAATGCAACCTTACAACTATGGAAGAGTAGCTCAAGCTTGGCAGATATGACAGGTCTAATTTTTTAAGTTTAATTAAGTTTTTGGACTTTGTCTGAGAGTAAGAGGGTTGTTATTCGTCAATATAGGAATGCCAACAATATTGCAATATTTTTTTACAGTAAAATGTAGATTTTAAGTCCAGAATTAAAATCCATAAGCCACTGCAAGCCTTAGGCTGTTACAGAAGAGAGATCAGACTTAAAATTGGCTGTTTTTTTTCTAAGCAATCAAAAAGTGAAGATTTTTGTCAAGACAAGAGGATAAACTTGAGTCATGAGCAAATACAGCCACTTTAGATTTCATGAAGATTGTTATTGTAGATAAGAAATAATACAGGATCAAAGATAGAACCTTGTGGTACCCTTAAAGTTACTTGAAATAAAGAAGAAATAAAGGGTGGGCCTTCAAAAATAACTTTACTACTGTAGTTAGAAAGAAATAATTTAAAAACCTCAAAACCTTTATATAAAAAAACTGATGCTTTTACTTGAGCAATACTTTAAAGTATTGTGAACGATATTCAAACCACTAGTTTAAATATTGTAATATTTGTATTAACTTTTTTTATTTATATTTAGTAATAGAAAACTATTTTAGTTTACGTTGGCAATAAAACAGGTGTTTATTTTTAAAGAGTATTTAATTGTTATTGTAAAAAGCTATAAAACAACAATAAAACAACCTGCAAAATTGTTTTAACAATATAAAGAGCTTGTGTTAATGTAAACAACTTCGTGACACTGTTGTATTGCTGTTTTATACGGTTTATAACTTTAATAACATAAAACGAGTTTAGAATAAAACAAAGTAAATAAATAGAATTGTTCTAATTAAAACATTATTGCCATAAAACTTTTAACTTCATACTTGCACAAAAACATACCTATATACCATATGAGTCTGTAACAGACCAAACAAGTAAGATCAAAGCAAAAAAACATTAGATACCACGTTTTTTATAATTTATTGTTTTTTGATCTAGCGTACTATTAAAAATTTAAGTATAACTAAGTTTTTCATTCAAATGGTTTGTGGATGTTTTTATTCAATTTTTTCATCCAAATTGTTTGATAAATCAAATTATATTTCCTTAAGTTTAAGAATATGCTTAAATTATTTTTTTAAATTATTTTTAATTTTAATTTTAATTTTTTATAATTTAATTTTTAATTTAACTTTTGTTATCAATGGTTTTATGTTTGCAATAGAATGTTTCTACTTTTAAAACTACTTTCAAGAAACAAAATATAAATAACTATTCAAAATGCTACGATTTAAAGGGATCCCCAACTGCTGAGACAAGTTGTGTTCATATCAAAGAAAATATTAAAAAAAAAAACATTTGCACTAAATTTTTTTGATTGAAACTAAATAATGAATGCATACCAACAAAATTAAAATTTTCGTTTTAGTCGAAGCTCGCTTTCTCCAATTTTTTTCGGTTCTTGGGCTCTGTATAATGTTAGCCGCAATCTGCAGACTTCATAATTTATTCAATACGTGTTAATTCATAATAGTTTTGGTATATGATGTCATCACAAAATCTTTTTAAGATAGCGTTTTTTTGTTTTTTGTTTTTTAAGATATAAGTATTTTTTCTACTACAATCAGAAAATAAAATATTTTATATAAATATATATATATATATAATTTTTTTTTACGTGTTTTAGTATTACTTTGTTGTAGAAGCCAGCCAAAATCATGACACAACTATATATATTTTGTGATTATTAGAGTAATCGCAGGCAGAGAAAAACTAAAGGCAGTATGATGCTGTTTTTCATTTTATATTTAGTTCATATGGTTTAATAGAGTTGTTTGTTTTATGTTTAATTTAGATTTATTTATGGCTTAACTCTTTCACTACCGCAAGCTGCTTGTAGCAGTATGCTTTACGATTTATCTTGCTTTGTACATAAATTTCCATTCTTGACTTTTTTAAAGCATTTCTTATTGTTTAATGATGCGTGTTGAAAACTTTATTATTATCAAATTTTAATTAATTGTCAATGTTCAGAAGGTTTAATTAATTCTCTACATAATCAAGAAAAAATAAGAGCTATATTGTCAAAGTTAAAAAATCCTGAATAATCCATCATAAAAAAAACATTAAATTTAGTTATAAAATAAAACAGCGTACAACAGTAATTACCAAAGTATTTTGAAGAAAAAATATTATTTTTATTTATTAAATGAGGTTTGTTTTGGACTTAATGTTTTAGTTACTACTTACAAAAACAATAGTTTTAAGCGCTTTGCATTTTTTATTGTTTAATTCGTAATGCGAATTGTCAATGTTATGCTATTCAAATGTTATTCAAAAAAATGTGCGGTTGCTACAAAAAGATTTTTGTTTGGCTGGTAGCAAACAATTTAATGTGATTCTTTGTTTTTATAATTATATAATAACTATTTCTTCAAGAAATAGTTATTATATAATTATAAAAACAAAGAATTACATTAAATTGTTTGCTACCAGCCAAACAAAAATCTTTTTGTAGCAAACTTGAATAAAACATAAACTAAACTAAGTAGAAAATAAATATTAAACGACTTATTTTACTAATAACCGTTCAAATCAAACTAAATTAAAGTTTAAACAAATATTTGTACTAAAATATACAAGACTTGTATATTTTAGTACAAATATTTGTTTAAACTTTAATTTAGTTTGATTTGAACGGTTATTAGTAAAATAAGTCGTTTAATATTTATTTTCTACTTAGTTTAGTTTATGTTTTATTCAAGTCACTTGTTTTTTATTCAGTTTACACTTTAAATTAATTTATACGCTTTTGTAAAATTAATCTTTTAGTATCTAGTTTATATTTAGTTTAAACCAGTACATTTTACTGTAAATATTCATTATTTATTAAATTTTAATTTTTATAAATTTTATAAATTTAATTTTTAATTGCATCATAAACTTTTTTTGGGATTTAGTAAAAAGTTGTACAATTAACATGATTTGGTAATTTTGACAAAAAAATAATACGACATCTTGAAAGAAAAGCTTGATGATGTCATATACCGAAACTGTTATGAATTAAACACGCAGGAATAAATTATCAAGTCTGCAGATTGCGGCTAACATTATACAGACTCAAAATAAAATTCAACTAAAACGTGAATTTTAAATATAATAGTGTGCATTCATTATATAGTTTTAATCAAAAAAATTTAGCCCAAATGTATTTTTTTTTAATTTTTTAAATATGAACACAACTTGTCTCGGCAGTTGGGGATCCCTTTAATAAAACTTTCTTTTAATAAATCCCTTTAATAAAACTTGCACTATGTTCTAAATCTGATATTATTACTATAGCTAGATATATGTTTAACTTTCAGCAACGATTTTGGCTAAGCTTGGTATTACTAAATTGGTATTATGGGCACTGCTGAATTAAATTTAAAATTATTGAGCGTTAAATTTTTTTTAATTTTTCCTTTTTTTTTTCAATTTCAATTTTCAACCGCAAAATTATTTGAATAATAAAATTTTAGAATACTAAAATTCTTTTGTTCAAATAGATTTCTTTTTAAACAATATTCTTAAAAATAACTTATGTATTTATAGAAAATGCTTGATCTTGATATCACTTTAAATAAAATATTAAAAAATGGTATCACATTTTATATATTTTTGAGGTTTCTTTTTTAAATAATTATTAGTTAGAAGCTTATACTGTGTTAACAACATATAAGATATAAATAGAAACATTTATATGGCTAATTTTTGTAAGTCTTTTAGTTAATTAAGTAAATTTAATAGTTAAGTAACTGTAAGTTACTGTAGTAATTAACTGATTATTTTGATTTAGTTTAAAGGTAAATTTACTGTGATATACTTCATCCATTCAGTAAATCAAACTAAATATAACTTTAAAATAATACTGGTTTCCAGGCAGAGATTTAAATTAAATTAAATTCATGAGCGCTTTATGTTGAATAAAATCTCTGTGCAAGAGAGCGAAGATTATACTTCTATTCAAAAGATAAATTTAGCATGACATACTTTATGACCCCTGATAAAAAACTTAGACAAAAATAAGAATAACTAAAAAAAAAGCTCAGTTAAAAAAGAAAAAAAACTTAGTAAAAAAAATAATAAATTGCAATCGCTTAATTTGAGCCCTGAAAAACTATGTCTATTTGGCACCTGACTTATGAATTATTGCTAAACAAATTTATAAAAGGTATTTATGTAGTTAGCTTTCTTCATGCCACACTCTTACTATATCTCCCAGACAAAATACAACATGAAAAAGCAAAACCATCAACCTACTAAACACCAAACTAGATTTTGTGAAGACATATATTTTTTAAAAATTATTTTTTAAAAACTATGCTATACAAAAATCTAAAAATAAGATTGAATTATTAATATACCTTTTCTTTTTTTTTAATAAAATAAAATAAAGCAAAAAAAAATGTATTTTTTTTACAAAAACTATGCTATACAACCTAAAAATAAGATTGGGTTAATAATATACCTTTCATAAACTCCTTTAACTTATGATTTGGTATGTTGATATAGCCCAATTGTTTTAATCTCTCTTTTATTTCTTCTTCGGAAAAATCCATTTTGCATTAGCAGTTAAATTATTATCTATTTAAATATATATATATATATATATATATATATATATATATATATATATATATATATATATATATATATATATATATATATATATATATATATATATATATATATATATATATATATATATATGTATATATATATATATATATATATATATATATATATATATATATATATATATATATATATATATATATATATATATATATATATATATATATATATATATATATATATGATCATCAAAATATATATATATATATATATATATATATATATATATATATATATATATTATAATATATATATATATATATATATATATATATAATATATATATGTATATATATATATGTATATTATATATGTATATATATGTATATATATATGTATATTATATATATATAAATGTATATATAAATGTATATATTATATATATATATATATATATATATATATATATATATATATATATATATATATATATATATATATATATATATATATATGTATATGTATATATTATATATATTTATATATAATAATATATATATATATGTATATATATATATATATATATATATATATATATATATATATATACATATATATATATATACATATATATATATATATATATATATATATATATATATATATATATATATATATATATATATATATATATATATATATACATATATATATATATATATGTATATATATATATATATATATATATATATATATATATACATATATATATATATACATATATATGTGTGTGTGCTTGCATATATCTTCAGGAGAGTGTTCTATGAATTACAGTAAATTAAAAATAAATTAAAACAAACTAGTTAAAAGAGCTTGATTTTTTACCTGATGATTGCATTTAACATGAAACTTATAGTTGTATCAACACTCCACACATGTTTTAAAATATGTTTTTAAAAATCCACAATTAAAAAACTTTCTATCCATTATTTTGTGGGTTTTTAAAAAACAATAAAACTGAATGTACTTCCAGATTATTTAAATTGCTTTGACTTTTAGAAGACATAAAAATGTAGCCTATTTGTTGAAGTCGCGTAATTGCTATTAAAAGAGACTTTTTTTACCATAAAAGTTTCTTTTGAATACGAGATAAGGATATATATATATATAATATATAATTTTATTATAAATACGAGCGCATGTTTAGATAACATCTTTGATATCGTACTGAAATAGCCTGTAAGTGAAATATATTTTACTGAAAATTTTAGCAAAAAAATCTCAAAACAGTTTAATAATGTTAATGCTTTTTGCCATATTACATTCCTAAAATTGTTAGGAATGTAAATAGCATTAAACTTAAATTATTTTAATTTGAATCAAATTTATGTCTTCTAAAAAACTGCAAAAAAAAAAAGAAAACTTGAATAAAAGTAATGAAAAGAGAATGTTCAAAAAACACTTTCTGTTTAATGACTTTAGCATTTGACAAATGGCTTGAGTTTAATGACTTGAATCATTAAACTCAAACTATATATACAAATAATATTTAAACAGCTAAAATAGTATTTGTGCAAATGATAATAATGTTTACACATCATAAAAGGGGACCAAAAACATGTAAATACGTTGATGAAATTGTTTTAGCCAAGCTTTAAGAAAGTGAACTTTTAGTAGGTAATTATAATATTTTTTTTTTTTTTTTTTTTTTTTTTTTTTAATTCGCCTCCTCAAGGCCGAGAAGGCCACTACAGACGAGGAGGCTACTTATTTGTGGTTATAACCCTCTCTCAACTCTATAACTCCGAAACACGAACCTTGACGAACAAGGCCGCTGCGCGGAGAAACAAGTTGAGCGCGGTACTACCAGGGACGTGGGGATCGAACTCGGAACCACTCGTTTATGAAGCGAGCGCTCTACCACTACACCACTACCGCATATTATAATATTATATTATTATAATATTATAATATATAATATTATTTATATATTATATATTATAATATTATAATATTATTTGTTGCATATTATAATATTATAATATTATTTGTAAGTATAATATTATTTTATTGTTTTATATGACACTATGTACCATAAAAATATACCAATTTATATTATATATTTGATGATATTTATTGGAAAAATTATTGTTATTGTTGCTGTTTTTGTAATCTCACAAAAGTAATTTTAACAACCTAAATAATAATCAAAAAAAAAAATTTTCTCTAATACTATAAGAGAAAAATTATTTTTATCTAATTATTATTTTAGATTGTTAAAATTATTTCTCTTATAGTAATAAAGGAAATCAAATCAATATATTTTCACTTTAATAATAACTATATATATATATATATATATATATATTATATATATATATATATATATATATATATATATATATATATATATTATATATATATATATATATATATATATATATATATATATATATATATATATATATATATATATATATATATATATATATATATATATATATATATATATATATATATATATATATATATATATATATATATATATATATATATATATATATATATATATATATATATATATATATATATATATATATATATACAATCGTGCAGGACATTTACAAACATTTATAAACTGATGGTAATAATAATAATAATAATAATAATAATAATTATAAATAAGAATAATAAATAATAATAACAATAGTAATAATATTAAATACAGTAATATAAAACAGTATAATCTATATATATATTTTACTTCTATAATCAAAATAAAACATTTGTAGCAAATAGTGATTATCGTTGATAATAATGCGAAATAAAAAATATAATTTAAAAAAATATGACGGATAAAAAGAAGAAAAGAAAATGGAGAGAAGTTTAACGACTTGGAAAGAAGAGTTGAAGAAGTAGAAGTCCTAATAGAGTTTTATTATGAACCAGAATTTTTTAAGCATAGTATTTTAGAAGGAAATAGAAATACTGAATATGCATTAAAGTAAAATAAAAAGAATTGAAAAAAAATTGTTATAGAGAAATAAGCGAGAGCAATTGTTTAGAAGTGGTTTGTTTATTTTTTATTAATTACATGTTACATGGTTTAATAACAATGCCACAAACTTTAGAGCCATATAAACTTTATAGGATGATGAAAATGTGTTTGATTGAGACTAAATGAACATTTATATACTTTTTATGTTTTATTTTTAGAGTTTTATATTTTTATTATATGAGTTTTATATTTTCATTTCTATTTTATGGGTTTTATATTTCTATTTATTAGCTTTATACTTTTAGAACAACTAGGGGGTGATAGCATAAATGATAGTTCAATGATTATTTTCATTGAGGATAAACTTTTTTACATGGGTCATGAAGGAATTCGCATTTATCATTTTATAGAATATTTTTTTAGTTTCAATAGGAAGAGAATTGATTGATACTTGATTGATTTTATGTCATACTTATGTATTTGTTTTAAAGGCATAGAGACTGCAATAAGATACAGACCTAAGTTTATAACTATTATAATTATTTGTGAATTTAAAATAGCTAGTGAAGCAGCTAAGCATATTATTATGTCCCATACAAGTACACAGTTTGATAAGTAGATAAGTTCATCAAGCTTTAAAATTTTAGAAAGTAATTTGTAAGTTTACTTTTAATGCTTTTCTGGAATTGATTTTAAAATGATAACAGAAGAAGTAATAACAATAAGAAAAGTATTTATAAACTGAAGCCTTCATAATTACTTTATTTTTCATTGTAATTATAACTTTTGTTGTCTTTTTAAAGGTAATTCCAAGAACACTGATATACTGGAATCGCGGTAAAATAAAAATAAAAGCTCGTGAAATTTTTTACTTTTGAATGAGAGGCACACGGTTAAAAACGTGTCTCGAAGACAGCCGATCAATCCGATAGATAGTCGCGTAGCGTATTTAAAATATAATCATTATTAAACAAAACAATTTAAAAATACTAATTAAATAAGTTCACATTGCACTTTTTCGAGACCAACATCGTCAGTGTTATAATGCCTAAATGGGGTTCGTGACCCTCTTAAGCAGAGTAGGGAGGCTCTAGTAATCTCCATGGAAAGACATGCCCTTAGCCAATTTATAACAGCTCCGTACCGCTCACCCATTTTTAAGGACAGTTTCTAGCGAGTAGCGTATTTAATTTTTTTTTTTTTTTTTTTGCTGTATTTTTTTGTGTTTTCGTTGAAGAACGTGATAATTTTTTTGTTATATTGGTAAAAAATAAACAAGATAAATACAAATTTAATACAAAAAGGGTGTATACAAAAAATTATTAAAAATATATTAATAAATCATCAAATGTAAAAATTAATTTTATTAATTAATTAATTGTAACAATTATTTCTTTAAGCTTACGTTTAAATGAGATAATGTTCAATAAAAACTGGAGATTTTTCAAAATTATTTTATTGCATTCATACGGTCATTGAAAAACTTTGCAAAACTTACTGTAATTCGTTTGAAAATATGGCTGCTTAACAAAGTTATAATTGTATTTATTTTTTATCTTTTTACATATAAATTATGTAAAAAAACTGGAAAAGAATTGATTTTAGATAAAAATATATAACAAAGAACACTATAAACATTAAGTTGAAATATATTTAGTGCATTCATTTTTCTTAATAGAGGCTTTGCTTAGGTAAAACGTTCACTAAAATTTATTAAACGTGCTATACGCTTCTGATGACGATGAAAAGGTTGCCTTTGTTGGTACTATCCCATGCAATATTTGCATAGTTAATATGGCTATGAATAAAAGAGAAATATAATTGAGTTAGAGTTTTTTTATTCAAGAAACTTCTTTCTTTATATAAAATTCCTATACTTTTTTAAGTTTTGTTGCATAAATTTTTAATGTGATTTTTCACCAATATGATTACCACAAGTAATCATATTGATAAAAGAACGCTAATGGATACAAATTGTTTGCGATTATTTAAATAACTTTTTTAGCCATTTAAGAACTTTTCTAGATGTTCCAAAATGTTTGCATTTTTTAAAAAGAATTTTGTGGTCTATAGTATCAAAGGTTTAGATAAGTCAATGAAGATGCCAAGGTTTACTCAAATTTTTCAAAAAAACAGGAAAAACTCTATAAACAGTTATTATCTCTTAAAGAGATAATAACTGAAATTTCACTGAAATCAGATCATTAGTAAAACAATGGTGATTCAAAATTTCTATTTAATTTCCAGCACACCAAGAAGTGAATTGTTTATATAAGTGTAGCAAAGTAAGATTAAGCAAAATATAAGCTAAGCATCTAAAACTGACAAATTTTTGAATCCCTTTGAAAAAGTTCTGCTTTAAAATGATTTTAGAACTGTTTTTGCATTTAAATAGTAAACAAAGTAAAGTCTATCCAAAATCTAAAATCTATTTATATCTGCTAAAATCTAAAAGCTCTTAAACACTATTATATATCTGCTTCATAAAAGTCATCATATGAAATATTATTAGTAGTTTTAAAAACATTAAATCGTTACGTTTCGAAGCCAGTTGTTTCAAAATCCACTTACAAGAATTATATGATATTTAATAATTTCAAATTTACATTTTTTTGAAGTGTTTTTATTTCTTCCCAAAGCTTATTTCGCATTTTTAAGGTTTCATTTGTGTAATTTTTGTTCGTGAATATTCCACTACCTTTAAATTTTTATGCTTACGATAAGTAATCTTTAGCTTTTTTTATGAAAGTTTAAGAGTTTGAGAAATAAAGTTTGGGGCCTATCCATTTTTACTTGTCCTAAAAAGTAAAAATACGCTTCAATCACCATCTCCTCCGCAATATCAAACTGTTTTTTAAGTGTATTTTGAATGCTTTTGCGCAGTTACTTCATGTTTCAGGGGATAATTCGCCTACTCTGCCGAATTACCCCCTGAAACATGAAGTAACTGCGCCAAAACAGCTATTAAGTTGTTTTGGCGCAATGGTATATGTTCGACGAAAAAAGGAGCAGAATTTAGAAAACATAAACTATTATTTTTATTCTTATTTCCTTTTAACACTTTTACATAACTATAATTTATATTTAAAATACATTTACTTTATTTAAAAAAAAAAAAAAAGTTGAATAATATTTGTTTATAAATTTAATCCGCCTTTTGTAAAAAGGGCAAAAGCGCTTCACTTCTAGCCATCTAGTATATAATATATCATTGTATTAGCGTGATTTGAAAACTTTAGATGTAGAAAATCTTATAACATTATTTCAATCGCTTGAGCGCAAGAATTTTTTTTTTAGATCTTGGAAGGTGCATGTATAAAGAAACTAAATAACTTATATATTTTATGTCAGACCTAAGAACACGGTTGTTATGGGTAATATAACAAAGCGCATTATCTGCAAATATCCAATTTTAGCAGCTTGCTCCTTCCTATGCTCTTGCATGCACATAACTTTTTTTGTAAAAAATCAACGTGTGACTTTGTGGCATTTAATAATAATTATGTTAATTATGTGCAAGTATTGGTCTTTGAAGTTAGTAATGCTTAAAATACAGGTAAAATTTCAAGTTTAACGGGTTTTTTTTTGCCGTGTTAACATACATTCCCTAATATACTAACAGTATTGGTATACCACTTTAACATCTACTATTGTATTGTTACAGCTTAAATTCAAAAGCTCTTTATCAAAAAAAAAAGTTTTTTTGCAAATAATAAAAATCATTTTTTAGAAATAAGATAGTTTTGACAAACTTTTTGAACGAATAAATTACTAGAATTTAATCAAAAAGATTTTTTGTGATAAAAACTGTACACAATGAAACAATATTCAAATATTAGAAATTTTTATTTGACAAGTATTTCAGCGTCCCTGCAACGTCAGGTTCTGTTGAGCGTATCTTTTGTCAGAGTGGATTGATAATGTCCATTTTCAATGCTTGAAACTTAGATGTTTTTTAAATGTAACAAAGACTTATAGGCTATATAGTGACAGTTAATGCTTATGAGTTGATGCTAAAACAAATATCAACTTATCTTTAATTAAAATATGTTAATATTAGTTGTTACTCAGCGGGCATTTGTTTTTACTTCCATAAAGAACGTTTAAAAGACGTTAAAAAAACGTTTAAAAGACATTTAGAACGTAACGTTTAAAAACAAATGCCCGTAGGGTAGCATTAAGCACAAAAATACATAAAAATAAAGAATTACAAGTTTTAAATTTTTATTTTTATGTATTTTTGTTTTCAGCCTTTATATATATCTACAAATAGATTTTCTTATTAATTTTTTTGAATTCTGTGCCTAACCTTGTTCTAATTTTACAACATGTGGTTTTATTGTCAAAGGACTTGCTGCCAGCAATTTTTAATAATATTTGGCCTTAACCTAAGGCCAAAAAATAAGTCTTGAAAATGTCTTGAAAATGTTGGCCTTGAAACTCTTGGCCATAGCCTTGGACTTGAAACTTTTAGCCTCTGCTTTCTCATTGGCCTAGAAACTATTGGGCTTGGCTTTAGCCTTAGAACATGTGGCCTTGGCCTTACCATTTTTGGCTTGTTAACAACTCTGCTTGCCATACTTTCCAAAGTTCGCGTTTGTAACTTATATTAAAATTGATATTAAAAAGTTATTTATTATGAAAAAATTACGGTTTTGACAATTTTTTTTCAAAGTTTAGAAGATTTCACACATTGCAACTCAAAAGTATTATTTCTAATTTTAATTTTTTTTTTTTTTTTTGGTTGTTTTTTATAATTTATAAAAAACACATTCGAATATTTAAGTTACAAATGTAAAATTATTTAAATACATTAAATTATTTTTGAATTCTCCGAGTGGTTGTTTACATTTAGGGGTCGTCCATAAAGTGCGTACGCTATTTTTTCGTCTAATTTTACTCCCCCCCCCCGCATTTTATAATACGCTTTTTTGAGTACCCTCCACCTCCCTAAAAGGACCTACACTTTTAACCTATTTATCTAACATTTTATGATATTTTTTTTATTTAGTGTTTCCTTTTTTTTTATAATTGAACCACTGCCCTGCCATCTCATTTACGCCATTTGTAGACCCCCTCTTCCCCTCCGAACGTTCGTACTTTATAGACGATCCCTTAAAACTTTAAGTTAAATAATTACGAAATTTAGAATAGTTGTAGGACACGGATGCGGCTTATTTTATAATTAGGAGTAATTTCTTACGCTCCCTACGCTCAATTACGTGTATTAAGTTAATTACGTAGAAGTTACGCGTAACTGTCTAAGTGATAACTTGTTCGAAAAACTGCTGCAGCTAAAAACAAATGTGGATGACTGAATGATAATTAAGTATTAATGTAGTATAATAACTAAACATTGTGTAAAAAAATAAGTTTTGAAAATGACTATAAGGGTCGTTTATGAATTACGTTGCAATTTTTGATTGGTTATAATCCCCTTCCTCTCCCTCGTCACAAGAGTTGTATAAGGCGTCACAAAATCACTTATACTCCCCCCTTCCTTTAAGCGTGACGTAATTTTTTGACGATTTCATAGTCGTAAACTTTGGTTAAGTATTTTGTATCTAGTATTTTAAATACTTTAAACTTGTATTTGTATTTAAAATGCTAATAGATAGTAAAGTGGAATATTTTACTACATAACTGCCTTCATATTTGGTCAGAGAAGGCCAAAATTTTGTGTGTATTTTCGTTCCAGCGCCTCCAATATCGCAATTTTTTGCAAAGCCTCCTTATTTGGTAGGCATGAACATACTTTTTTTTTTTCAACTTTTTTTAATTTTTTAAATTTATTTTATCATCAAAAAAAAAATACAATGCCGTGCTTTATATAAATAAAATCTACATGACTGGGGCTAAAAGAAGACAATATTTGCCTTATTATTACGCCACAAATATACTTAAGCACAATATGTGAAAGTATCTTATCTGAAACATCAAACATTTTTGATGATGCCCCTGATTAGTTTACATTAGTATTGTTGAATAAGCCCTTCTTTTTACATAGGAGAGTGCAGCGCCAAACATAACTAAAATTTAGATTTCTACGGCGCTCTCCTTCAAAAATAGAAGGATATTGGTCACCTTAATACATTAGTAATATATTGTAATGTATGTATAATATATTGTATTTGAATCTTTGGTGAAAAAAAGCTAGTTTGTTACCCAAAACTGGATAGCAACTCTTTTTGCACCACAATATTCCTAAACTTCTATAAATCTTTACATAATTGATTACTGCAAATAAAATTGTATTGTGTTGGTTAAGAAATTCGCATTTTTTACGTAGATTTACCTTTAGTTTTTTATTTCTATATATCCTATAGTTTATGTAGGACAATGATTTTTTGACCTAGTTTACACAGCCTGTGTCACATGTCCTAAAAAGAAAATTCTGGCATTCCGGGCTGATATATTGTAATTCCGGTTGGAACCGGAGTGACCTAAAAGTCACAAATTCGGATTTTATTCGAAAAACGGCTATAATAAATCAATGTTTTAATCCACTGATCTCAAAATAATAACAAAAAATAACAAAAATGTTACTATTTTGAGATCAGTGGTTTTAATCACACGCGACTCATGTGCAAATTCCTCAGGGCCGGAAAAAGTGGATTTTTTGGGTTTTTAGGGTTTTTTTTAAAAAACTCAATAAAATAGAATTTCTGTTTTTTTTGTTTTTTTTTGTTTTTACAATTTAAGTTTTGAAAACTGTTATTATGACATTGTCATTTTTTGCTAAAGTTTTAAAATCGAATTTTCTGGAAATCTCCATATTATGACTGTCATGCAGTCATTAATATTTGATTTTTTCACATTGATAATGATATCTAGCATTTAAAAATAAAATCCAAAAAACCCAAAAACCCAATTTCTGAAATAATAAAAAGTAGGTTTTTTCCAGTTCTGAAATTCTCACAAATTCAAAGTTTTTATAATAAAAATACTTTATTATATATATTTTATAGTATTTATAATACTTTAATTTATGTTTTTCAATTGCTCATTATCGAAAACTTTGATTAGACATAATTTAATGTGAATTTTTTGTTGAATAGTTTATAACAATCTGTATCTAAGTAGCATTAAACTCAGATACAGACCTATATTTTTTCAATTTTTTTCATTTTTTTTTTGTTTTGTTAAAAGAAAAAATGGGACGAGCTGAAGCTGAAATTTTTGTTAAAGAACAAATTGATTCAAATTTCATTGTTGTATTTTCAAAAACATATTGTCCATATTGTACAATGGCAAAGAAAGCACTTGATGATGTCAACGCTACTTACACTGTTTTGGAGCTAGAAAACAGAGATGATTGTCAAGATATTCAAGATGTACTGATGGATATGACTGGTGCTCGTACTGTAAGTAATAAAAGACTAATTTAAAAGCAATGAAGATCTAGTTTAAACAAAAAACTAATGAAATTTTGTTTTTGAGATTGTTCAAATCCTTATATGTATTAATAGGATAATTCAGAATTTTTACAAATGTTAAAAAATTAAAAATTTGAATTACAATAGCAAAAATAGCATGTTTACAAGAAAAAAGTATTATGCTACATATTAGTTTTGCTTACAACAGGATTGTGTTGATGTTCATTTCATTTGTTAGTTGTTGAAGCATAAATCATTTTTATTTTTTTTAAACCAAAAAAGAAACTTCATTGTTCCTAGTCATTCATTCTGTTTTACTATGCATGGTATTTTGTGTGATATATACATTATATGAAGTACAAATGTACTATATTTTGTGTATTTTATAAACACTTGACTTTTTTTGTTTTATATTATTTTAATTTTAACCGCTAAGTTTCTTCAGAAAAAAATCCTGCAAGTCACGCTATGCTGTAAAATAAAGTGCTAAAGCTCTAAAGAGCTAGCGTCTCTTGTGTCATCTACTAAAATTCATTCTTGTGTTACTCATCAATCAATAAAATTTCATCCTTTTACTGTTACTATTCCAAAGTGTTTCAAAAACTCCTATTCGTCTAGTTTTTTTCCTCGAACATAGTAAATGACTGAGGCTGGGGCCGGGTTTGATAAAATATAGCCAGGGCAGGGGCTGGATTTGTGGTTGGGTCTGCATAAACATTTATACATCCTAAAGTAAAGATGTTTTTTTTAAATTCATGTTATATTTTGTACATATATACATATATAAACCTCAATATGATCAACATGATCATAATCATCATTACCATCATCATCATTATCATCATTACCACCATCATCATTATCATCATCATCACAATTATTGTCATCATCATTAGCAGCAGGCTTTATCCTTCCTCTTTTATACTGTTTTTCTAATCATGGTCAATGCTCAAACAAGCTATATTCTCTATTACAATAAACCAAAGCTCATGCTTGCTTGGCTTCTTATTAAACAAGTTGCATCTTTTTACTGTATCTTTCCCTAATTATTAATAGTAAATATAAGTATAAAATTATAATATATCAAGAATTATAAATTTTTTTCTAGCCCCAGCTATCAATCCCTGCTAAATCTTATAAATTTGCCAGGGTCGGATTTGCAAAAAAGCCTCCTTTTTAGCTGGGGCCGGGGCCCTAGTCACTTACTACTTGAACATCAGTTCTTTGGAATTTGCTTCCTTCATCTTGCTTTCCTGATTCATATAATTTGCAGTCTTTTAAGTTGTCTGTCAATCTTGCTCTATAAATTTTGTCTTTTCTCTTCCAGTAACTTCCAACTCTAATAGTGGTTGCATGCAGTCCTTGAAAACCTGGAAAAGTCCTAAAATTTGTTAGATCCTGGAAAAGTCCTGGAAAAACAATCCATTTTAGGATTTTAGCTTTTTTCTGAAATAGTTTAATATTTCTTTATTGTGCTTTTATCTTTTACAGAGTTGTTAAAAATTTTGCATAGATTTACATTGAATTTGATAATTATGTATTTTCTGTAATACAAAAAAAAAATGTTACAGTCAGTATCTATCAACTTCTATAAATAACTATATATAAATATATAAATAAATATATATAATATATATAAATATATATATATAATATATATATATATATATATATATATATATATATATATATATATATATATATATATATATATATATATATATATATATATATATATATATATATAAACTATATATAAATATCAACATCTACTAATTATTTAGTTATTTTTCATTTTCATACTTTTTCATAAATCAGAATTTTTTTTTGTTGTTTTTTTCTGATTGAGAAAAGATCACTATATTCTTGAAAATCTCAAAATTTTCCTTGAAAATTACTGGAAATATCATGGAATTTAGAATTTGCTATTGGCTGGTAACTTTGATTAATATTCATGGAAATGTTGTTCTTTATAATGAATTATAACAGTTAAGTGTTTGACAAGTTAAGATGAAAAGTTAAGATGAAAGCTTGTTGAACACATTAATCTTGAGATTTTAGATCCTAAAATAAATTTTACCTACCTTTAAAGCTCTAAATGATTTTAACACTTAATGTCTAATATATTTTAAGCATGCTTTTTCAAATATTGTATGACTTATTTTGTTGCTAACAGCAATCCAAAGGATGCCGACATTTTAAAAAGTTGTCTGCATATTGGGGCTTTGCTTTAAACTGAAGTTAATTTAAGTTTAAGATGATGCCTCACTAAATCAATAATTTTATAAAAAGCATATTGAATTACTATATACTAATAAATCAGATGCTGTGTATTGCATATACAATATGTGTGCGGCTTCTTTTTTTTTTTCCATATGCTCTACATCTAATGAAAACATTTAGAATACAATAAATAGTCACAAGCAAAAAAGCTTAGTTTTGTGGAAATTAATTGATAATCCTCCTTTAAAAAAAGTGTCTTTAAAGCAGCAATTTACAAAAAAAATCTGCTTTTGTATTATATATTTTGTGTTTATACTCACTAACAATTTTAATCTTATAAATTTACATTAGAATTGTTGTATTTTTAGTAAAAATCTGAACACTTCAACTATGGAATTATTAAAATATATAATGAACAAAGTAACAAATACTGAATAGTATGGAGTTATTGAAATCAGGCTACTTATGAAAAATTATGTTTCCTCGTGATTATGGTTTGTGTGTTACTATTAAACTAGGTTTTGGATCATTTTTAAATTATTTATATTACTTTTTTTATACAATGTGTATATTGTTTGTTCAAAAGAATATACTGTAAATCTACTCTTAGCTGCTTAATACACAGGAGGGGGCATTTATTATTTTTTGGAAATTATGCTTTATATAATGACTTTAGTCATTATAATGATAGGATAACAGATATTGCTGGTAAGAAAATAAGAAAACACGTTTGGTATTTAAGCGAAGATTTTTTATTAGATTTTTTCGTTATTTTCTGACTTTGACGAGAAAGAGGCCATGGTTGCAGCTCTGAAATACCACTAATAGAAACTGATCTCAGAGAGTTAATTTAAAATTAGTTGTATAGCTTTGGGAAAAAGTTGTCTGATTATGTCAATCAAAAATCAATCTCTTCACTGCACTTAAAACTGGTTTTAATATCTCGCTACTGTTTCTGTCTAAATAATAACTAGTATGAGTCACCAATGACTATGTTAAGTTAGCAATTTCAATAGTGTGCTAACAATAACACTGGTTGTTTATATTTCAGATTGTTGAATATCACAGAAGTCTTATATATGTTATTTAAAAACTTAAGAATAGAAGTTGATCACCCATTTCTCTTGTGAATACTTTGACAAAATATAGTATTTTTTAATTTTGAAAGTTAACTAGGATGAAAAAATAACAGCTAAAAATAACAAATAACTTACTAATACTAACCTTTCCGTTTTAGGTTCCGTTGTTTCTGTTTTAGTTAAAGACCTCCTGACTATATATGTCAGTAGTAAATAAAAGGAAGCAAGCATTTATTAATTGGAATTTTAAAAAGAAAAGATTTTAAAATTGATTTTACAATTATTCCACAAAAAAAATTTCTGAATTTTTAACTAAAGCATTTTATATTTAAAAAATAGTTGATATTTAATAATATATTGTTTCATTAAAAATTGCTTTTTATTTGACTACAAAAGGAAAAAAAAGGGTCATCAAAGTATTAAATTAATGTTTTATCTTTCCTTTTTTTCTTATTTTTAAAATTTTTTTTTTAGGTTCCTAGAGTATTTATAAACCGCAAGTTTATTGGTGGAGGAACTGATTTAAAAATGCTGCAGGAAAATGGGGAATTGAAAGAACTTGTGAAATCCTAATTTATATTAAAACTATTTTTAATAATAAAATAATTATGAGAACAAATACTTTATCTAAATAGATTTTTTTAATTTTTTTTTTTTTTTCTTTATCATTTTTGAAAGCTGACATTAATTTAGTGGTTGTGAACTGGTATATTGCATTGAGGTGAAAACTAAGCTCTTTTTTAGAAGATTTCAGTTTAAATTATTTTTAATTCAAGATTTTTAAGCCATTCTTTCCAATAGCTTAATAGAAACGGCTAAAAACGATTTAACGCCGCATCTTTTTTTATTTTTTCAACCATTATTATTAAAATTATAATATTTAAAGAGTTTGTGGTTTCAAGGACCGGATCTAGGATTTATTTTATATATATATATATATATATATATATATATATATATATATATATATATATATATATATATATATATATATATATATATATATATATATATATTAAGACTTTTTAAAACAATGTTATGTATTAGTAATAAGCACAAAGTTAAAATATTATTGTAGTTAATATATTATAAGCATTATTAACTAATATACTGATTTTCCCCCATTCTTCTTTTATATATTTGTAAATATTTCTACTAAAATATTTACATATAGCAGGCCTCGATTTTAGGGTCGTCATTCGTCAATGTCGACTTAACTACCGACCTAAAGGTGTTTGAGGCCGGCAAAAAATCGCCGACCTCGTTTCTATGTTTTATGGTAAAAACCTTTGTACCAAATTTTTTTTGACGACCTGATGCCGACCTCTAACAGATGATCTACCTGATTACTTGCATATGGGGTCGTCCATAAATTACGTCACGCACAAGGGGGGGGGGGTTAGTGGTTTTGTGATGATTTGTTGCGAGGGGGAGGGGTATCCGATTTTGTGACGCAACAATTTTTTATATAAATAATGTAAGCATTAGTTGATGATTGTTGTTATAAATGATAATTGTAAGTTGCTAAATAAATATATGGCAGAACTGATTTTTAAATTGTAAGAACGGCTAAGAATTAACAAAATCAAATACTTTGAATATCGGACTACTTTATTTGTCATTAGAAGCAAAAAACTATTCAAATAAACAAAACTTTGAAAAAGGGGTTATCCACAAATTACATCACCTAATTTTCTACCTTTTTGACCCCTTTTCTTTAGTCAAATCATTGTAACTTTTATCACAAAACTGTTATCACAAAACTACTAATCCAATTCCCCTCCCCCCCTCCTATATCCCTAAAGAGTGATGTAATTTACCTCCCGGTTCGGTTCGGTTAACTTAAAAGGTTCGGATAACTCAAAGATTATTTACATTTAATGTTAAAATTATTATATTAAATAATGTAAAGTTTTATTATATTTCATGTAAAAAACTCAAATCAAAAAAAAAAAAAATTTTCCCGCCTATTCGAAGCAATTTTAATTCCCTAACGAGCTGATAGCTCGTTAAGGAATTAAAAATTGTTTTGGATAGGCGGAACCTTCTTAACCGGTGGCTCACTGTGTTGTAATATTTAAAACATATGCGCTTTTAAAAATCAAATTCTACCTATAATCTTCTTTACCTGTTGTTTTATCGTAGTAATTTATTTGTTGTTTTGTCTTTCAAAATCGAATAAAGAATCTTTATTTTTTATTTTTTATTGTTAACAATTTTTTTATAATCAAATTATAAAAATGGATCGAGGCGTTTTATACAAAGAATTATACAAAGGATTTGTAAAAGCTTATGGCCATTCTAAGTCAAAACAAAACTGCGAAAAAGAAATAAAAATCATATGGAATGAAATAAAAAATGATGAAAAACTTCCTGAACAAGTAAAAGAATTATTAAACACATTTTCAAGAAATGCAATGAAAGTAAAAGGAGAGTTGTTTAATTACTGGTCGTCAACTGCAACAAAATCCTCAATTTCTCATGACAAAGAAAACAAATCAAATCTTGTTGAAGGTCAATCAAAAACTTTATTCCACGTAGCTTCTGATGAAATTGATTTTGTAGCAGAACTATCTCAAGTAACCAAATCAAGTACTGCAGATTCAATTGTGCGATGTGCTAAGACAGAGAGAAAAGTTTAAGATTCACTAAAACAAGAAATTAATTTGATTAATGAAGATTTGATTGGGTTGATGAAGAGAAAAGAATGCGGACAGTTAACATCGGCGCAAGAAAATGAGCTTATAGAAAAAAAGAAAAAGAAAAAAGAACTAGAAAAGAACTTAAAGAAGAAAAAAGATTCAATGTTGAGAAGCCGGAAGTTCAGAAGTAATAGGAGGGAAGTCTTAAAAAAGCTATGCAAATCAACTCCATCAGCAAAAAAGACTATCCACCTTCAAATGAAAGTCCACGAATTGAAGAAGAATAACCGGATTTACTAAAAACTATTTGTGACATTGCTCATGAAAAAAGAAGAGATGCTGTTGTTAGAAGTTCAAAAACGTTAAGTGAATTGACTGAAACTTTGAAAGAGGTAATTTGTAGTTTTGAGAATTAGGACTACCGTGAAAAAGTAAATACTTTGACTTTATATTATGCTAAGCAAATTATCTCATTTAGTTAATTATTTTAATAAAACTTTTATTGATGAAGTTGTTTCTTTTTTTAATCGATTTAAGATTTTTTGTCAAGTAGCTATTTAATTTACATTTGATAAGTTTATAGAAAAATAAACGCACCATTTAATTTATCGGTTTTAGGGAAACTAATTTTTATTTTTCAGCTAGGTTTTCAATTTAGTAGAAGCGGTACTTATCTTCGATTGAATCCAAGAAATAGCGCAACTCAAAAAGGGAAGAGGCATATAAAAACTGTCCCAGTTAAGTTAATTAGATCCCAAAATGATAAAAATGCCAAACATATTGATGGGAAATTCTGTACAAAAACAATCAGGCGTCTTGAAGAGATATCATCTCTCCTTGGTCCAAAAGAAGTTTTTTTCCTCAGTCAGGACGACAAAGCCAGGGTAATATAAGTTTTTTTATTTATTTAATTTTTCATATCAAGAAAAATTTAATCTGCATTATTATCACATTGTTATAGGTTCCGATTGGATTGACTGCTGCAAATAAGCAAGCGCCGTTGCTTATGCATATGGAATATAGAGTGACTCTACCAGATCATGACTGGGTTATTGCTAATAAACACAAATTGATCCCATCTGTGTACGTTATTATTGAATACTATTGAAGTGCACCCAGATGGTTTAGGAAAACCGAGTTTCGTAGGTTACTCCGGCCCTACATATATAGCTGTTTGATCTGGAAAACATTCGTCATCGACTGCATTATTTCACACTCTTGATTTTAATAAATTAATTGACTTAAAAGAATTTCAGGATTTTTCTAAAAATAGTTCTTTTGTTAAACCAGTTGTCATCTTGACTGTAGATGGAGATTGGCACCATTAAGTCGTGAAGTTTCAGGCGTGATCCTACCTCATGATCATTATTGAAATCATCTTAACAATGCTGGTTCTACCATAGATAATATTCTTATATTATAGATAAAATAAATTTCCAGTATGCTGGTGAAACTCTTGCGGAAATCTGGTCTAATGTTTCAATTGACAAGTTTTCTGTAGTTGCTGAATTTATTGTTTCAAAAAAATCAGAAATCTTATCTAGTACTTTAAAAATCAAGGACAGCTTCTGGTATGCTCGTCATGTGCAAACAAGCCAGTATTTTCTCCAAATAGTTAAGTGTGAAAATCGGAATTGCTGTAAACAATCAAGAGGATCATATTTTACAGTCATACCTGATCGTTTTTTTCCACCATTGATACCGCTATCAAAACCCCCAGAGGAACGGCTCCAAGTTCCGAACGCATTATGCCATAAAAACCACAAGTTTCCGTCCCTTTTTGTTGGAAAAACCTTAAAGTTAGATGATATTATGTCTGACCTGACAACAGTTTATAGAGTTTTACCTTATGATCTATTTTGTCCATCTGTGCAATCTCTTCTTAAGAGTCGATGTTGCAAAAAATGTTCAATGTATTTTGCATCCAATGTGTTGTTGAAGAGACATGTTACTGTCCATGTAAATTCAAAATCACCAATCGATGCTGCTTCTGACATAATCAGGCAAGTGCCTACTTGTTTGGCTGCTCGTCGTCAAACTGAGCTTATGGCAATAACTTTGTTTGAGGAAAACGGAGAGCATATTGATTGGATTGAAGAAAAAAATGAATTAGATCTATCTAATGTTCAAATCATACCAAAAGAAGATGTAGAAAAAAATCTTTCCTTGTCACTTTACACAATGGATGAATACTTCTGCTCACCTTGGACAAATGCTGAATAATATATTATATGTATGGTAATTTTAAAGACGAATTAGATAAATTTCGTTTGTGAAAAGTTGTTTTTTCTAAATTTTATATTTTTAATTATATTTAAAAAACCTTTGAATGTATTAAAACAAAGGGAAGTAAGTATGCTCACTGTTTATTTGAAAATGCAAAAAACTAAGCGCTATTGTTTAAAAGTTATTGTTTTGATTTTTTTTGTGACGATTTGCTACAAGAAGGAGGAAGTACACAATTTTGTGACGCAGCAATTGTATAGGCGTTGTCCACAAATTACGTCACGCAATTTTTGAGCTTTTTGACTACCTCCCCCTCCCGTCACAACATCGTAATTTTTTAGTAATAAGTGCCATAATTACATAAATTTGAATGGGTTGTTAATAAACATAATTTATTAACAACCCATTGTAAATAAAGGGGCTCTAAATATATGCTAAACACTCCCAAGATTGGGCTTATGTAGCTTAATCACCATCATTAATGTACCATATAATTTTTTTTTTGAACAAAAAAAAACTTAAAGTCTAGGTTGGTGGGCGTAAAACTTCAGAATTGAAAAACTGTTGGAGATGTTTATTTGGCAACATTTCAAATTAAACAAAAAAAATCAAAGTTTTGCATATCTTGCTCCTCAGCCGTTGATCTGTTCACGAGACTAATTTGACGGTTTATTAAATCCAAAATTGTAAAAAACTGCGTGACGTAATTTGTGGACGACCCCTATGCTAATATCCTAATATAGACTTTTCAAACATAAAAATGTTTGAAATTTGTTATATTTATTATAACTTCAACAAGAACTGCCTTAGGCTAAACTATTCATATTTAATGACTTTTCAAAAATAAAAATATCAATATCGTATCTAGAATTTTGAAAATAAAAATATCGTATCTAGTATTTTGAAAACATCATCATTCACCAAAAATTTTTTTTTTTCTTTTTTTAGAAAAACCGATTCCCCTCACATTTGGGCGGGTGATGCCTGTTTTTAGGGTTTTTTTGTTCCCAGGCTCTAATCAGCGTAATTATTGGCAAATCATCCTTAGATGACTAAAGTACAAAATACAAAAATTTGGAGTTTAGAATTTACCTGGAAATCAAATATCGAAAAATCCTGGATCCGCCCCTAATTTGGTATACCTTTTCATTTTCACTTAAAGAATTATTGGCTGCAGCCTGTCGAATAGCCATACCAAAATAATTTTTTTTTCTATTAACTGCGCATTCTGTCAATTTTCCTTTTCCAGTTAACCGAATACCATGATGTTTATCTTTTTTTGGTTATTTAGTCTTGCAACAATGCCCTTCTGGATATGACTAACACACTCTAACTTATTCGGTTTGATTTGAAACTTTCCATATGGATTACTGTTAAGAACATCAATGTTCTTAACAGTAATCCATATGGAAAGTTTAAGAATGCAGAGGAATCCCCATCTTCCAAATAATATTTATAAATCAAAATTTTTTTTCTACAAAGCGATTAAATATCTTTACAACTGCAGCACTTTCCATTGTCCCTGATGATGCTGTATGATTTAAGGAGCGAATATGATTAGCCTTCCATTGAGTATAACCTGATAACTCTACTTTTTTTTCCACATTCTACATCCCCTACTTGCAAAAGACTTCAAAATCAATACATCGCTCTTCTGAAATTGTGGTCACCACACCATTCAGTGAAGTATGTCCGCGATTTTGCCATCAGCCAAGTATTTTAAATACGTTAGTTACAATATAACTAATAACATAATATAATTATTAGTGTTGAAATATAACGCATTATATCAAAGATTAACAATAATTTAAAAGTATTAAAATTTTTCAACAAAAAATTAAATTAAGTCCTTTGCCAATATCACGGAAAGCAATAACCATTCTAAGGTTGATACCAAAATAGTTTCTGCCTTGTTTTGGTACAGCTTTTTTAACATTATCAGATATACATATGCAATATTGAAACTTACATTTGGTACATTTAAAATCCAACTTGTGAGAAAATCCACTTCGTTTATCGTTGTCACCTGTAACAACAATACAACTGTTACATTCTGGACAACTGCCAATATTATTAATAATTTTTTTTTAAATTGAGAAGTTTATCATAATGTTATAATTTTCTGCATTACTATTATTATCAACTTTTGCTAAAGAAACTTTGCTGGCTCTAATTGAAACATGCTCAACATTTTTGTCTTCTGGAGTAGGTGTTTTTTTCCTCAAAATGCTCTTTTTCTTTTTAAATTTATTATTTTTTTGCTTCGCATTATATTTTCCAATATAATTTCTAATATTCTAAATGTATATAATATAAAACCGATAAATTATACTAAATAGTATAAATAACACTAAATTATACTAAATAGTATAAATAAGTTAAATAAAAAAATAAAGTTATGATTATGATTATGTTCAGTGTCATAAAAAAGTAAGAAAAATGTTATAATCTTCTATATAATATTGCCGAACTTAATAGATTTAAGGTGAGTTTCTACTCTTCCGTTTTTCTACGGAAACGGGATAGGAAAGGGAAAAATAATCACTTGAGCATGCGCAGTTTTACTTCGGACAAATTAAAACTTATAATACGCATGCCCACGTCATTATTTTTCCCTTCCCTCACCTTTAATAGTAGTAGTAGTGTCCCTTGGAGCGTATTTGACACGAAACCCTTGGCAGCCATTGCAACCGAGGTAGTGGCGAGTGAGAGTGAGAGTGAAAGGTGACAGGTTGAAAGTTTGACAGGTGACAGGTGAAAGGTATAAAGTTTGAAAGGTGACAGGTTGAAAGGTGAGGTGAAAGGTTTCACCTGACTCTCCGGTCAGGTGAAACTTTTTACACGTTTCAAGCAGGTATTTAGACAGGTATCCAATTGGCGATTTACGTAACGTTACCATAACATTTAAAGTTTATTAAGGTTAATTATAATAGAAATTTTTATTTTTCTTTAATTTAAGAAGGAAACAATAATGACAGTTTTTCTACATACATATAGCTTTTTTTCTACAGCTCACTACAAAATATTGAAGTAAGGAATAAGTATAGAAAAAGGCGATGTGGAATAAATTTATAATTTATGTGGAATAAATTTGGAATAAGGTGATGTGGAATAAATTTACCAAGACCCGAAAAATAAATCTAATTATAAGTCATTTATAAGCTCTAGCGTACAAGGAACAGTTTCATGCTATATGTATTATATAGTGGTTTTTCATTTTAAATATTTTTGAGGGCCCCGGAAATAAATTCAGCCTAGGCTTCCCAAAGGGTTTATATCTGGCCCTGGTTGTGAGAAGAAATTCTTTTTACAAAACTTTTATTTTATATTTGAGAAGCATCAACAGCACTTGTAACGTATTTTGCCAAAGCATGTGCGTCACAAATAACAACTTACCGAAAATAAAATAAGACACTTTTCTTACCCTTAACAAATTCAAAACCAATAAAAGAGTCAAATGAAATTGTTTTCGAATCCTTTTAGAATTTTATGTATACATTACAAATCTGTTTATATTAAAATTTGAGCTGCTTTTACGAGATTTTTAATCAATTTTTATTTTAGCCTTTAATTAAAATATATATTTTTATTTTGGTATGAAAATATGGTAAAGGACAAAATTTTAGTCTTTACCATTAAAAAGATATAAATATACTTTTTAGATTAAAGGCTAAAATAATTCATGTATATATGAATTTTAATCTTTGATCAAGCTGCGCGGATTTTAATTTAAACAGATTTGTAATAAAAAGTTTTGCAGTACTGTAAAACTTTGTAAAAGTTATGAAGTTGTCATCAATTAAAATTACTAGTAATTTTAGAATAAACAAAAATGATTTGGTTAACACAATGAAATTCAGGATTCTTTAATTAATAATTACTGAAAAACTATTCGTTGAAGTAATTGCTGAAATATTGCAGCAAGCTGAAGTATACTTCAATTAACTTTCCTGTTTGTTTAAATACAAGCTCTAGCTTATAATTTAATTTTCCTGTTTGTTTAAATACAAGCTCTAGCTTATAATTTAATTTCAGTTCATGAATACATTGTTTAACGTGGTCAAAAACTAAATGTTATTTGAGAGTCTTTAAAGATTGCGGAGGTTTTTTTTAAGTTTAATTTTGAAAAACTTCTCTATTTCCAAAGCCACCTTTGACAACATTAATAATAATAATAATAATAATAACAATAATAGCAATAATAATAATAAATAAAAATTTTCTTAGTTGCTAATTGATGTCTTTTGGTGAAAAAAGAACCTTACTATTTTTTTTTTTTTTTAATTTAGATGAGGTCTTGAGGGTCCTCTTTGGATTCTAAATTTATGACGGGTCTTAATATTGTTGAATATTTTTTTCTTCTAAACTATATCAACCTGGTACTCAAAAGAAGCAGAATAATATGCTGATTTTGAAAACAATCTTTGTATTAGATAAAAAATAAAAAATAAAAAAAGGAATTGGTTTTTTTTATAAAAAAAACCTCGTTTTGTCTTCGACAAAAGGTTTTAAGGTATTTTTTGCAAATATTTTTCTCATTATAAAATTTTTAAAAATAATATTATTATTTATAAAACAAGCATTTTCTTCTGCTTTTTTTGAGTCCAATGTTAATATGGTTTTGAAAAAAAAAATTCAAAAGATAAGAGTAAAAAAATATTTTTTGATTTTGATGAGATCTTGAGGTTCCTCTTTGGATTCTAAATTCTTGACAGGTCCTAATATTTTTGTTATTATTATTAATAAAATTTACTTTCATTTTATAATTAATAGACATCGATTCGTGTCTCAGGAATATTGATTTTTAAATTTATTATTTTTTTGCTATGAAAATCGTTCTACTGCTATGAAAATCGTTCTACTGTTATTTTTTGTTACTGAAATTTTTGTATGTATCTTGGGTAATGACCTTGGTCAAGCCGTCCCAAATAACTAACAGTTCCCATATTTCAAACGTAAATACGGTTTAAACACTAAAATTGGTTTAGTTAAATAAGCATCTAACAGTATTAAAAATTAATTGAAGCAAATATTCTTTTAGATTTACTTGACTTGATTTGACTTCAATTTTTATTTTTACATGATCTATTCATTTTTGCAAACCCACGTTCGTATGCACATACTTATCAATTTTTTACATTCAACAACCTTTGTAAGATATTGAAAATAAAAAAAAGCGCATTCGTAAAATACGCTCGTTAGATTCTAACTAGCATTACGAACATAGGAGCAAAAACTAGTTTTTAAAATAAAATCAGTTATTGTTTTTAGTTAAAATCAGCTAAGTTTACTAAGTTTACAAAATTTTAGATAAGTGTTTTTACTAAATTATATATATATATATATATATATATATATATATATATATATATATATATATATATATATATATATATATATATATATATATATATATATATATATATATATATATATATATATATATATATATATATATATGTATATATATATATACATATATATATATATATATATATATATATATATATATATATATATATATATATATATATATATATATATATATATATATATATATATATATATATCACTCTAGTTATAGTGAAAATGGGCCGAGCTGAAGCTGAAATCTTTGTTAAAGAACAAATTGAATCAAATTTCATATTTGTTTTTTCAATGACATTTTGTCCGTACTGTACAATGGCAAAGAAAGCGCTTGATGCTGTCAATGCTACTTACACGGTTTTGGAGATAGAAGACAGAGTTGATTGTGAGGATATACAAGATGTGCTGGAGGAAATGACTGGAGCTCGCACTGTAAGTATAGACTTATTTCATAGCAATCAAATAAAGTATAAACACATATTCGTTTTTTTATTATTTAATTTTTGTTAAATAAAAAATTAATGTAAAAATAAACCAAATTTAATGACTTAAAATGAAAACAAATTTATCTAAGTGCAAAAAAGTTAGGTAAATCTTCAGTACATACATCAACTATTTTATAGCCTGTTGTCACAAGGAGTGCCATTGCATCGACTGAAGGTTTGGCATAGAGCAACATTCTTTTTTCTTTCATTATTGAAATAAATGCTGCCCCATGCCAAACCCTCAGTCAATTTTAGAGGTACTCCTTTGTTGCAGCAGGCTATATATATAGTTGATGTATGTACTGAAACCAATAACACATCGTGCCAAAAAAGACATAACATCATTTTGTTACCTGCAAAATGTCTGTTATTTTTATGTAACCGAAGCATAGAAATTCATATAACAATACGTAACTTTGTAACATAACGCTACGTGCAAAATATCCATTATTTAAAAAAAAATCTAGATATAAGACAAAAATAAAAACATCTAAAAAAAATAAATACATATAAGTAAATTAAAATATATTTTTTTTAAAGGTAATCTCAATTGGTTACACTTTTTTAAAAAAAAAAGAGTAATGAAACATTTTAAAATATTTCAATTACATCTTAAGTCTTGAAGTTTTAGGTTACATTACTTCTTGATTGGTTACATTATTATAGGTAATAAAACAAATAATTAGTTAATTATTTGTAAATAATAATTTTTGTATAATAAATAATGTTAATAATAATTTTAATCATAATTTTAATAATGTTAATAATAAGCTTATTGTTTGTTTTATTACTTTTAAAAGTGTAACCAATCAAAGCATAATGCAATATTAAATTTATCAGACTTGAGACATAATTTAAGTATATTAAAATAATCTTTTTTATGTTGCATTATGTCTCATTTTTATTTTTTTAAATTCTTTTTAAGTGTAACCAATTGAGATGTAACATAACATTAAAAAAAATCTATATTTGAGACATATTTTGTTAATGTATGATATCTAGATTTTTTACGTTACGTTAAGTTTTTTTATTTAAAAAAAAAAAACAATAAATTGAGACAATGTTGCAAATTAAAACTTTTTTTTTCTGTGACAAAGTAACCAATTGACACAAAGCTGTTTAACAATAGAAATAAAATAAAAGGTGATAGTTAGCTATACAAAAATGATTAAAAATAATAATTATCAAGTTTATTTACTTAAAATAATATGCATTATCAAGTTTATTTACTTAATATTTATCTAAAATTTGAGAATGTAACCTAGTTACCAATTCTAACCAATTAAGACGTAACGTAACTTTAAAATGTTATGGGGATGTTGTTTGTTTAAACACTATGTAATTTAAAGATTAAAAAAAAAAAAGTTAAGGAAAAGAAAAAAAAATTACTAAAGATCCAAAAAAATTGTGTGGTAATTTAAAAATCAACCAATAAAAAATTATAATAAAGCTATTTGTGCATTACATAAAACATTAAAATTAATTTTTGTTTAACTTTGAGGAATTGTTTATTTTAAATTTAAATCTTTTAAAATAGAAATTAAATGATTGATAATAAAAATAGTAATAAAAAATATATATTTTTTTAATTATTTAAACAAAAACTTGGAAGAAGTAGTCTTTTTGTGACTTTCAAATCAAAATTAAAATCAAGGGAGTTTAAAAATATATAAAAACCAGGGATGCAATCCTAAAATAGACTCCTATTTTAGGATTGCATCCCTGGTTTTTATATATTTTTAAACTCCCTTGATTTTAATTTTGTATATGTCTAGCCATTCCAGACGATTTTTTTATTAATCAAATATTAAAATATAATTGATGTCATTGTATAGAGCTTGCCTTGACTTAAAAAATGAGGGGTCATTCATCCTTTGAAGTTAAGCGGATCAAAAGTTATTGAACTTTTTGTAGTGGAAAAATTAATGATTTTTTGACAAAAGGTATAGGACTTAAGTATGGAAAATTTGCTGTGTCAAGGCAACAAAAATGATAGTATTATTGACTTTAGAACAACTTTTGAACCGTTAATATATTTGACTTGAAATTTTCCATAGTGACCCACCAACAATAAGAAAATAAAATTCCAAGATTTTTTTAAAAAAATCTGTCGACAATGACCAGAATTGTTTATTTTACAGACTGAGGGTATTTACTAATTTATATATTTTTGGGGTCTAACTAACTTTTGAATAACTTTTGAACCGTTAATACATTTGATTTGAAATTTTTCATAGTGACCGCCAGTGAAATAATCGCATAAATTACAGATCGGTCTGTAAATTGCTGAAAATGGGGTGTACAAACAAGTTAAACATATCATCTTTAAATAGTTTGATATTTTTTTAAGTTTTTTGATATTTTTGAACCATTATGACATTTGACTTGAAATTTTGAATAGTGATCCAGTTTTTATTAAATCTGTCAGGGTTATCCAGAATCCTTTATTTTACTGAAGGGTTTCTACTGATTTAATTGTGCTGAGGAAAAAAATTAGGGTTACACTATACAAATATGCATAGAGAATCATGGAGTCCAAAAAAACATCATTTGAAAAATATTTTATAATTTAAAGACCTGTCAGTGAAATTATTGCATAACTTACAGACCGGTCAGTAAATTACAGAAAAAGGAATGTACAAACCAATACATTTGATTTTTTTGAACTACATTTGATTTTAAATTTTAAATAGTGATCCATTTTTTATCAAATCTGTTGGGATCACACAGAATCATTTATTTTACAGACTGGAGTTTTTTAACTTATTTAGTTATGTAATTAAGAACAAATATTAAGGTTACAATATGCAAATATGCATAAAGGAATCATGGAATCTAAAAAAATACATCATTTTGAAATTATTGCATAATTTACAGACCGGTCAGTAAATTACTGCAAAAGGGTTGCACAAACCAATTAGGCAAATTGACTTTGAATATATTTTATAAATTCCAACTATATTATTACGTTTGAATTAATTTCCAATTATTATTACGTTTAAAATTTTCGATAGAGTTACAAAACTATTAGAAAATTAAATGCCATAATATTTTTTCATTTTCCGGTATTATGAATAATCATTAATTTTACAGACTTTTTACTGTGTTTTTACTTATTTTCCTAGTCTTGGAGAATAAAACTTGAGTTACGTTGTAAAAAATCCATGCAAATATGCATAAAGGATTGTAGAATCCAATTAGTTCATCTGTTTAAAACTATTGCTTAATTTACAGACCGATTAGTAAATTATTGCATAAGGACATTGAAATCTTTCTGAAACATTCAGAATTACCTATTTAATAGACAAGATTCATTTATAAAGTTATAATTTAAATTTAAATGAAAATAACTTACAGCAATAGAACTTCATGAAATTTTTAGTACTTACATCAGCAATAGCAGATGTAACAGCAGAAACTCTCCCTAAAAATGTGATAAAATTATTATTAAAAACACAGATACACAATAATTTTAAAAAAATATTTGTTAATTCGCTTTAAAAATTAAAAAAAAAAAAAAAAAATTATAAATTAACAATTAAAACTAAATAAATATAAAATAAGAAACTTTCTCTTTGAGAATGTTTATGTGAACTATTGACAACACCTAAGATTAAAAAAACAAAAACAACATTAAAACAAAAAATGTTGCTATTATACAACTTATCTCTTGGCTTTTAGTGAATGATTAGAAGTATCAAGTTTCAGTAATGAAACAACCTAATAATCATTTTTAACAATAGATACCAGCAAGAAGGTAAGCCAAGTTGTCTATCAACACAAAACATCACAACAATAACATCACAAAACATACAGAACACTAATGTCGATACTTAGCAAACAAGGTTAACTTCTATCCTCAGCCCTTTACAGTTTCTAACCAACATTAATGATCATCCTGAAAAGCTCACAGGTGAAAAGCAACATTAATGATCATTCTATAAAGCTCACAGGTGAAAAGCAACATTAATGATCATTCTGAAAAGCTCACAGCTGGCTTTATTTGTTGATGACATAAGAAACGTGGATTTGAATCATCTCGATTTAGAGCTGACTTGTTAACTGGTGATAGTTTTCTGACCAGTTTCTGTTAACTGTCGTTACAGAAAGGTTTGAAAATATAATTAGATAGAGGCGGTGAGGCACATTCTATTGCTCTGGATGATATGGTGTATCTGGCGAAGTCTTTAAAAAGTCTTTGCAATTTTGTTGATATTCCTATATTGATAAATGTCAACATTTTTACTGTGTCTTCTATTTTACATCGTCTCTGATTATCTTTTTGTACTGACCTCTCATGGAAACTTTATATACAAATCATTGCTAAGTTAGTATTTGTATACGATAATATAGTAATTTATTGCTCCTAGGTGCTCTAAAAAATTATTTGTCTAGTTTTTTCCTTGAACATCAATTTTTTGTAATACTCTCCATTTATCTTGTTTTCCTGATTTATATAATTTGCAATCTTTTTAGTTGTCCGTTAATTGTTACCTTGCTTTATAATCTTCATCATGGATCTTCCAGTAGCTGCTAACTCTAAAAGTGGTTGCTTCCATCCTTGTTGGAAATACAGATAGTTAAAAAAAAAAAGTCTCACAAAATTAAACAATGTTGATGATTTGCTACCTTCTGTTAATTGTTCTATCCCTACTTCTAGTCAAACATCTTCTGACACAAATTCTAGAGAGTTTATTCAAGAAGATGTTTCTGCTTCTAAAAGTTTATTTTCTGATTTAAACTTGAAAACTGCTAATGATGTTTTTTCAAGCTCTGTTACTCAAACTTCTATAACAAGTCTTTATCAAGTTATTCTAATGATTGTCTTCTTGAAACTTAAGTTTATGGATAGATTTTCCCAGTTTCCAATTTGGATCACCAACTAACTTTATTATCTGGTGATTTGATTAATCACCTCAAAATTCCTGAATTAATCAACCTTATTTTCAAAATAGACAAATTAACAGAAGATGTAATATAAAATAATATAAAATTAAATAGCAATCTTGTCAAAATATAACTTTCAGAAATGTCAACAAAACAAATGTTAGAAAGGATTGTAAGATTAACCAATTAAACCAAATTAAATCTTAATAAGGATGTAAATAAGAAATAACCCTTATAATAAGGATTATATTTTATTTTAAATAAGGCTTATTAAGCCTTAATAGGGATTATTTCTTATTCACATCCTTATCAATCATCCTAAATAAGAAATAATTTAAGGGTGTGAATAAGAAATAATCCTTAATAAGGATTATTAAATGGTATAAATGTAAAGTTTAAATCATAATTTTTTGTAATAATAAAAATAACAGTAATAATATGGTTTTATAATGAGATTTTATATCATAATTTATTATCTATATAAATATTTTTTATGGAATAATAGTCTTTGAGTTTATTTTTTGAGTAGCAAGTTATTCTTGGCAAATTCTGTGGCATTATCTAATACTTCTGGAAAACTAATCAAATTTCATTTCTAGAAAAGACATTTTGTAGTACTATTTTAACTATGGTCATCCAGAAAAAGATTCTACTAGAATCAAAAATAGTTCACCCTGTACATAGGCAGGATTGGTAGCACTCTGAACCAAAGTTTTCACTAGGTCGTGTCCTCTTTATCCTCGCCTTCATCAAAAAAAAATTGATACATAAGTCTTACCACAAAACATAGAAATGAGGACGGTAATTTTTTGCCCACCTCAAACACTTTAAGGTCGGCATTGCCGAATACCGACCCTAATTCCAAGTGTTGACTTACATAGTTATCAATTCATGAACTGTAATCTCATCATTAACTAGCTACTTAATGCAACTAAGGCCTGGTACACGTTTTTCCGAACAAAAACACAAGTTTTTTCAATAACAATATATGTAAGTTTTTTCATCAAAATGTATGGGGTATTTGGTATGTATGGAAAGATTATTTTAACCACTATTTTAATCTGGTAAAAGTAATGCGTTTATAACAAATCGCAAGCGTAGTTTTATTTAGAAAAGATGTAATTTTTAACATAGTACGTTGGGGCTTGGTTATAGGTAAGTCTATGAATTGATAAGTCATTGAAAACAAACACGTATTGGTGTTTGTTTTCAATGAATGTAACTTGGCATTTCTAATCAGAAATTATTTGGGAAAATTATTAATGAAAAATTTTTTTATGAAAATTGAAATTACTATTTTCAATACCACACCTAAATCAAGGTCGATGACACGGGGGGGGGGGGGCCTCCTACTTTTTTTCTAAAGGGCCTTTTTTTTATTTTTTTATTTTATTTTTTAAGTAAAATCTTGATATATAAGAATTTTTTTCACAAATTGATGATTGTCCCTCCCCCCCTGATTCCAAAACCTGTGTCGTCAGCCCTGTAAATGAGTGTGTTAAACAATAATGTCACATTAGATTTAGATAACCTATGGTAGTGTTAATTTTTCTGCCCAAGTCGTTTTTGCAAAAATAAACATAACTTTTAGCCCCATTTAAAAAACTGTTTTTGATATTTAGTATCATTTTTTGGACTATTCGGCAATCTTGAAATAATAAATTATTACATTCAGAATTAGACACTAGATAATCGGTATCGATTAAGTTGATACCAAGAAGAATAGTCTCGTATCGCGTGGTATCGCTTATATACTCAAGTCAATAATATCAGTATCGGTTCGATACCACTCGATACCGAGAAGGATGGTCTTGTATCGTGTAGTATTGCTTATGTTCCAATGTCGATACTATCAGTATCGCTTTGATACCAAATGATACCCATAATAAAAAGAATCGTATAGTATCGCATGATCTCAAATCAAGACTCTCAATAAAACAAAAAAACAAAAAAGTAAAATGTGACTTATTGAATTTTTATTCATTCTTTGATGTAATTTTTAAAGTACAATCTTATCTGTCTTGTCACTATCAAGATTGTATCTACAATCAGTGATGACAAGGCCAGAAGCAGAAAATGCTTTTTTAGATGATGCAGAGGTTGGTGGAGAAAATGCTCTTTCAGATGATGCAGAGGTTGGTGGAGTAGCCAATCAAGATCGTGCAACACCCGGAAGGATAGGAAGTTCCACTGCATGCTGCTTCCACCATGCTAAGGTGTCAATTTTACCTGCATTTTTGGATCTAATTGTTTTTTTGTATTTTTTGTTCTTATTAATTGAGCTTGAGACAGACAATGAAGAATTCTCAAAGTATTCTTTGGTTGTGGGATGGTTTTTAACTAGTTTTTGAATAATTTCATTGTCAACATCAAGATGTCCACTAAAAAATGGATGAAGGTAATGTCCAAGTGCAAATGCGGGTAACTTATGGCCTTTGTCTGGGAATTTCTTATTTAGTTCTGATAATAAGTCCTCCAAAATTTTTTTACTAATTTGTTGTTTCCATGAGTAACAGTTATTTCTTTCTTTCTCAATGAAGTTAATAAGTGCTGTTACTTTCCACAGTGACATGTCAATTTGGATCTCTGTGTCAGAAGATGAAAAAAACTGATAATTCTTTAACAGATTTATGCACTGGAACAATAGCTTCAAAGAGTAGGAACTGTTCATCTGTAGGTACAGTTTTCTTCCAATCATCACCTGTATTGTGTAAGTATGCGTGGAACCTTCAGTCGAAGCATGGCGTGCAGCATATCATAATGGCTATTCCATCTTGTGGTTACTGTGGAGGGTTTTTCAACTCACATCTAACCTGGAACAAGCATCTTTTAACAAAGCACTGAAGGGCTGTTGATTTATGAAGCCTGGTAGTAAGTGAGCTGGCTTTAAAAAAAGCATCTTTTAGTTCCGGGGTACCCTCAACTGTTCTTTGAAGTGCAGTGTTGAGTTTGTGATCACAACATGTAACAGAGCCTTCTTCTTTAGTCATTAAAAATACACTGTTGTTTAGAGCACATGCCATATTTGATGCCTGATCAATAACACACAGCTTATTGGGTATTTTTTTTAATGATTCAGGGCATGAGAATGTGTTAAAAGCACTTGACTTTTGCAATGTTGATACCAGTGTGCTGCTCTTTGAATAAACACACTTCTAATGTAAATTTCTTTAGGGCAAAGTCTGGTGAGATATAATGTAATGTCACGGAAATGTATGAATCATTTGCGTTTGATGTCCAGTGGTCGATGGTTATGGCAACCTGATTAAGATCTATGAGCTTTTTATCCGTAACTTATATGGTAAAACCGAGGGAGTTTGTTTTTTAAAAAAGTTGTTGAATTTTTTATTGTGGCATTTGGTAATATTTTGTTTATAAACCTCTTAAAATTTTCAGAATCAGCAAAACTGAACGGCAAGCACTCAGTAGCAATCAAAGTAATGATGTCACAATCAACTACTAATTGACGCCAATCTTAAAGTGGCCACTTTTTTGTTACCGCTTTTGGGAGAGTGAGAATTTTAAAGGCTACGTCTTTAGCGGATCCAGAAGCACCTGCCTTGATTACGTTTAGTTCTTCGTCTCTCTGTGATCACCGCTCGTCTTCTTTTTTTTTGAAATTCAATGAATAACTTCCTGTTGCGTTTGAATATGCTTTTGCAAGCCAGTAGTATTTGCTTGCTTTGTTGCAAGCTTATTTCCACAAGTTTTACACAGAGCAGATTCTCCTGAAAATGTAACAAATAAAAGTTTTAGGGGCATTTACTGTAAATTTTACGTCAATGGAATTGAATTAAGTCAATTGAACTAAATAATTTGAAAAATGTTATTACCAAAAAGACCCTTTAATAAGCGTGATTTTAATTTTTTTTTTTTTTTTTCTTACAATTAGTAGGTATCTTTATTTGAAACAAAAAAAAAATTCAGATTGGACAGTCATACAACATGGCAATCAATTTTTGCAGCAAAAAATTGTACTTTGCGATTTATGAATTATTGCTCCACCAATTAAATTAATTTTTTTATCTCAATAATAAGTGGACACGGACATAAAAAAGACGTCTTTTAAACATCTTGTACACGTTTTGGACGTCTTTTGAACGTTCAAAAGACGTCTTTTTTTTGGTCCAGTGCCCACTAGGTAAAAGCATAAAAAAAACTGCGTTTTTAGTTAAAAAAAAATTTTATTTTTTTTTTAACTAAAACTTTAAGAAGTTTAATTCTCATGAAAGAATTGAACCTAGAACTCCGTGCTTATATGCCAAATCCGTTCGGCCTCGCAAACTTACGTGTTTAAAGATAAATTATTATATCTGATAATAATTCTGCCAGTAATTAATTTTAGAATTAATTCCTGACATTGCCGGTAATTACCTTTTGAGAATAAGTATAAAAAATACTTAGTAAGTAGTGCTTACCTATATTTTTCTTGAAATAATCCCAGATTAAAGATGTTGTTAAAGGCATAACGGTTGAAGATTAGTTTTCTTTAATAGCTAAAGAATACTTATGTTTAATTGTTTAAAACTAATGTTTAGTTATTTAATGTTGAACACAGAACAAAGACCAGGCAAGAATTGCGATACCATGAGAGATTTAATAAAGTAACGATACCAGGAGAGAAATTAAAATCATAATGCGATATCACACAATTAATTAAACTAAAATAACTGTAATGACTGTTCAATGCAACTAAGGCATTGAACAAACAAACTCATTAAAAAAAAAAAAGCCGATAATTTAAAACAAAGCCAATTGGTTGTTAGTGGCAAACCGAAAAGCTTTTTAGTTATTAGTATTTAATTTATGCAAACAAAGAATTTGTATTGAAAGTAATTTATTTATAAATTTTACCGCCTCTGTTTTTGATTGTTTACGTATTCTGAATGGAATAAATTATTCTTTCAAGATGGCCGAATAAGTCATGAGTATTTCAAAAAATGATACTAAATACCGAAAACAGTTTTTTAAATGGGGCTGAAAGTTATGATTATTTATGCAAAAACGACTTTGGTAGAAAAATTAACACTACCATAGGTTATCTAAACCTAACATGACATTATTGTTAAACATACTCATTTAGGTGTGGTATTAAAAATAGTAACTTCAATTTTTATTAAAAAAATGGTTTCTCATGGATAATTTTCCCAAATAATGTCTGATTAAAAATGTCAAGTAACATTCATTAAAAACAGACACCAATACGTGCTTTTATAAAAAAATCATTTTTATAGACTTATCTATAGCCAAGCCCCAAAGTACTTTATGTTGAAATTGCATCTTTTCTAAGTAAAACAAAGCTTGAGATTTGTTATAAACGCATTACTTTTACCAGATTATAATAGTGGTTAAAATAATCTTTCCATACATACCAAATATGTCATACTTTTTGATGAAAAAACTTATATAAATTGTAATTGAAAAAACTTACATTTTTGTTCAGAAAAACGAGTACCAAGCCTTAGTTGCATTGAGTTTTACGAAATCAATTCCTTTGAACAATTATTTCTAGTAAGCGCCTAGAACAATCATTAACCATTGCATCAGAAGCAATTTTCTTTTGAGAATTATATGAAAAACACTCTTTAATGATTGCAAAACTATTCCCTTGGAGATTATTTCCGCACAGAAAATTTTCGTTTGAATGGAATAAAAATTCGATAGAGTTGGAATAACGATATCGGAAACTACACATTGCAGGGGCTGATCCAGGTCATTGTTCTAGGGGGGTAGTCGGACCAAAAAAATATAAAAAATAAGTCTCGCGTTTTTTGAAATAAAATTACTGTTTCATTTGATATTTAGAATGATTTTAGAAAGGTTATAAGATAGTCAGTAATAATAAATATATTGAATGGTTATATAAGTATTTCTTCTTATTTGTTTAATTTTATCAATAATATTTTGAAGTTTGACATTTCTTAGGTAGGGGAAGGGGGTAGTTACCCCGAATACCACTTACCCTCCCTTACCTTTTTGTTCGCCTCTTACTGTTTAACATAATTTAATTATTTGTAAAAATTTGATATAGAAATAAATGTTAAAAAAATCTTTTCTTTTCTTTTAATCACAGTAGAAAAAATTGTAATAAAGATAACAGATGAGATATTAAAATACAGAAGTGGTACCACACAATTATTTAAATTAAAACAAAGATACCAGATGAGAAATTAAATGATAAACATGATGTCATACAACCAGCTAAGAGAACTTTTTTTTTATAATAAATGAGCCATTATGTATCTCATTAATTATACGAATTTACTATTTCAAATTACTAAGCGTTTATAAAAATAACATGAAAGTTCTCATTATGACCCGAGTTGCAATACCAATTGATACTATCGGTACCAAACAATACCAACATAATCGATAACTTTTGATACTAGTATCGATATCGGTACCGTAAGGTATTGCACCGACACCAAACGATACCAACATAAACGATACTTTCGATACCAGTATCGCGTAATCTCGATATCGGTACTGTACGGTATCGCAGCGATGCCAAACGATACCAACATAAACGATACTTTCAATACCAGTATCGCGTGAATTCGATACCGATACTGTATGGTATCGCACCGATACCAGACGAGAAATCGAGACTCGAGACCGATTATCTAGAGTCTATTCGGAATGTGTAAACAATTAAAAAAAAAAAGTCGGAAAATTTTATAAATAATTTACAATCAATTTGAATTCTTTGTTTGCATAAATTAAATACCAATAAATAAAAAGTTTTTCGGTTCGCCACTAACAACCAATCGAATTTGTTTTAAATTATCGGCTTTTTTTTTTACGAGTTTGTTCTGTCTTAGTTGCATTGAGCTAGGCTAGTTCAAATATTTTAAACAATGAAGCGCTATTAAAGATGGGGTAATAATTTTAGATCTAGTCAAAATTTGACAGTTTGAGACTTGCAGTGGCTGCTGAATTGGAACCAAAACAAAACAAAAAAATTGTTTACGGATTATTAGTTTTCCAAAATCTGGAATATTTATTAGGGAATTTTGACAATTGAAATAAAAGTTGTTCTTTTATATTGATACCGGGCTGAAATATATACCTTAACAAAAACATTAGTGGATGAGCCCTTGCTTAGATGGAGTGTATTTATATTTATAATATTTATATTTATAATATTATAAATATATTGTAATTACAAAAGAAATAGTTTCAGTCTGATATTAAAATTATTTTTGGAAATTGAAATTGATGCTGAAATTTATTTCTAGTAATGAATTTATTTAGCTATTTATTTATATTATTTAATTTATTTATATTTTTTTAGGAATAAAATTATTTAGTCTATATGTTTGTTTTTTTTTAATTTGTAAAATTAATTATTTCTTAAAGCACTTCTTAAACATTTACTTTTTGTTGAGCTTTGAATAATTTATTTTAAATTAAAGATTAGATACAAATACCAGTCTGTTGATTTATTATTGTTGTTAGTCAGTCTTATTGTAGTTATTATTATTTATAATATATATATATATATATATATATATATATATATATATATATATATATATATATATATATATATATATATATATATATATATATATATATATATATATATATATATATATATATGCACACACGCACATGTATCCAATTTTATTTTTCTAGGTCCCAAGAGTATTTATAAACCGCAAATTTATTGGCGGAGGCACTGATTTAAAAATGCTACATGAAAATGGAGAATTAGAGAAGCTTGTGAAATCAAGTTAAAATATTGTATTAGTTTTGAAGTATTTTTAAATTATTAGGATGTAATCTTGAAATAGTTTGTATTTATGCTTTTGCTTTTGTGCGAGCGAAAAAAAAAAAGTATAAGGTGACAGGGCTGGCAAAATACCTTGGGCCCCGCATGATATCAGTAATAACCTTGAGCAATAGTGTAGGGTAAGTTTAGCAATCAACAAATGAATGAATATGCATGGTACGAAAAAATGGGTGAATCATCAATAAAACTTTCACTAACAATTAGCGTGTGTTTAATTTATAAACTTTATTTTATACACTTTAATTACGTAAGTAAGAGAGGAGAAAAAAATAATAACATAGTCAGTATTTAACTAATCTGGAAACGCGGGCCGTTTTGTTATAACACTTAAGTTCCTCTCTATACTAGTGCTCAGCCTACATTTGAGTGCATCAAATTGTAAACATTGTATTTTGCTATAGTTAAGTTGCATATATTCTTGGGATAAATATTGATATGGCAGCAGTAAATTGTGTTTGTTTTAGTTATTCAGTTTTAAGTTATTAATTTGGATTGCATACATATTTCGTATTGCGATTAAAATGATGAATATAGCATAAAATAAAGACATTAACTGTTGATAAATATAGTTACGTGAAAGAGGTTGTAGTGGTATGAATATGCATATTCAAACCATATAGCTTATATTCTATGACATATTTTAGATTTAAAAGCTATTTATTTTATACATATAACCATATAACAATGAATTCAAATGATTGAATCCACTTTTTGAGTGCCTTAACTAAAGTCAGTTAATGATCTTCTAAATCAAGTTATCCAAGAAGTTTTAAGGACTTCAGTATTTCTTTTAGTTGTTTCAACAATGGCCGGACAGCCTCTATGCGCGCACTCCATCTAGTTTGGGACATCCCAGTTGCCTTAGTCAAATTTTTACAGTGCACGGGGCTGCTACTGCAAAGGTTATACAACAATTGGATGTTGCCAAAATAGTTCTTGACTACATAAGAGGATTCTGCAGAATGAACGCCAGCTAGATTGAGACTATGCGCTCTGCAAGGCATGAACAAAGCTTGATGATTTTTCTCCAGAATGATAACCTGCACTCTTGTATACACCAGGCATATTAGCCTTGTTACCGCAACCCTGGTCCCTAGAGTTTTTTAAATCAATTTAGCCATGATTCAAAACATCTATAATCAGCTTCGCAGAACTGTTTTTTTTTCTTCATACAATCTACCTTAAGTAAACAGCCGTGAGCAGCCGTGGCGCAGTGGTTAGAGTTCTGGCTCAGAACCCAGAGGTCTGGGGTTCGACGCCAGCTCTAGCCCAACAAGCGACATTGGTACGGAAGGAGGCGTCAACTTCCTGTTAAATGCTCTCCCGCGGTGCTCTATGATAAGACCGTAAGGACTTCTGGGAGCACCTAAATACATACAAAAAAAAAACAAAAAAAAACGCTCTATTACTATCAATTAGTTGTCAGATCCTAGGCGGACAAATTGAAGAACCAAAGTGATTTGTTCCGTATGAGACATGTCCGGAGTTCGATCAGAAATAATTGAAAAATAAATGCTTGTGTAGACTTCTTCGATAAACAGTTTCACCACATGCTTTAATAAACTCATTTTGAGCTCTCCAGCTCAAATAGTGCGCTTGCATTCTTGTTCCATTTTTTTGATGTAGAGAAACTTTTTCTAGGTGGAACTCAAGTGTCTTATTGTTTCCCCAACTGAAATAAAGGTTACATCTAGATTATTATTCCAAGCAACATTAAAATTATTTTATGAGCACAAATTGCTAACACACCTCGAAAGCTTAGATTTCTCGAAACTAAATGGAGAGTGACACCCAGGACGCAGCGTAAAATTTCATACCACTTAGATGCCTCATTTCTTATTGACTTTTCAAGTTCTGAACCACTTAGATGCCTCATTTCTAATTGACTTTTCAAGGCTTTAAAGACTGATTTTCAGACGATGTACAGTGGGCCAGAATTCACTTTTACTGGACGAAATTCATTACTAATTTAATATTGGAGCTATATTCACTAAACTTAGCATGAGTACTGATATGATGTTTGCACTTTTTATGAAGCTATATTTTTTATTTCGTTGCTATGGATACCTCTATTTTGATTACAAAAACCTATTTTTGTTATCTGCAGATATTTTATGAGTGCTATATTCCCTAAATTTGGCATGAGTACCAATATGAGATCACACTTATTATAAAAATGATAATTTTTTTAATTTAGTTGCTATGGATACTTATATTGCTTATTACCAGATACTTTCCTTAGTTACAATGATGTAAGTTGATATTTGAATATTCTATTGGATTTTCGACCCACCTATAATGAATAACAATTGATTTTTTAGGTTAATAATGTTTTTGCTATAATAAAAACAAAAAAATAGTGCAAGAAAGTATTGTCAATTTTAAATTACATTAAAGAATTATAAAACAATAATATCGTTTAAAGATTGTTTAAGTAATTGTAAAAGATCTGAAGGAAATGCTTTATGATTTGTTCGGTGTGATGTTGATTTACACAGTGATGAAATAACAGGATCACTGGAAACTAAGAGTCTATTGATAAAATCAGTATTTGTTGCTTTTCTGGATGTTTTTTGGCTGAAATTTTCACGATAAGATTTGAAGTCTTTATTTCTAACCTCTTGAGCTTCCTCTGACATAAGTCCGATGGGTAATGTAAGCTTTTTAATTATGTCATGTCCATGTATCAATACTTTGTGAACTGATTTAGCCATGTAATATCATGGATAAAGGGACACATATAGTCTAAAAGTGTCAAAGCAATAATCCTTGAATTTTAAGCTGTCTATTTCATATCCTTAAGAGAGTGTTACCAATCGTCAGGTTAGAATTATTTTGTTCTAACTCTCCATTTGTTTAAACTGAGATAAATCAAGTTGAAGTTTTACACTGCAATCCAGCAGAAGTGGCAATACATTTTTTAATAATGCAAACGTTTTTCAATACTTGACTATATGCTCATTATAATTATTTGTTGTGAAAAAATTTTTTTTTGCTCAAATCGCTATTATGGCCCCACCCTGTTTGGAGATAGAACAAAATAACTTTTAAATTTTAACTTCGTGTTAATATTATTTTGTGCTATCTCCATTTTTTAGTAAATACAACTTGAACGTTTTGCCAGGAGATGATGGATTACAAGAAATTACTTTTAATTTAGGGATTTAAAAGCAAATATAGACCCTAAAACACTTAGTTGGCAAATTTAAATGGATATGGTCATTTAATAAGTTTTCTAGATATATTGCTTCTGGTAGGATGGGCAGCTTCAATTTTAACAAACTGATTTTAACCAAAGCTATATTATTTATAATAAAACTACTTTTTATCTAAAAAGATTTATTAAAAATAAAAAATAAATGTCTTTAATACAAATAACAAGTTAAGAACAGTTTAAATGAACCTTATACAAGATAAAACTGAATAGTGCATAACACAAATAAAGTATATCCGGATAAAGAGTTGAAAAAACAACTACTGAAATAATGTTTTATAGAAACAAACATCTACAGCTGGCATGTAAGGATACATAGAAATAATGTCTTTTATCTTCTCACTAGAAATTTCAATATTTTGTCGAAAACAAGATGCCAATGGAATTGATAATTCTTCAAGATTACTTCCTGATGATCGTGTGTTTTTTGGCTTAGACAGCCGTGCCTCTTTATAAATATCTGTAAAACGAGTCTTGAAATACACATGACCAGGAGCATTAAACCTATATACAAGCGTTTTAACATTAAAGTATGGAACATTTTTGTAGTTCAGAAGACTAGCAATTTTTGAAAAATTTTTAATATCGCTTTTTTGCATTTGGTATACAAAAAATGGTTTACGTTGGTTAACATTCAACATTGCTTTCACCAACCCAAGAGGACTAAATATTTCTGCTGAATGTAATGATTTCTCAATCTGACTATGTATATTATCACATTCCTGAATAGAGCTGTGCCCTGGCTCACAATACTTTTGCTCAATGATTTCAATATTTGGATGATCAATAAGAAACTCACGCAATGCAGCTGACATATGACTGTTTCTATTCTGTGGAACGCAAGAATCAAACCAAAGTATAAATTTATTAATATTAGGAAGATCCTTGTAAACTTTATTTAGCATACATATCACAGCACTGGCAATGTCATTACCAGAACGACCTGACATACCTTCATGCCATAATATACAATATGCTTTTTTGTTCAGTGAAGAGTGACCTGTTAAGTTATAACAGCTGAGCTTTCTTTTATAAAAGAAGTTTCCCATATTACTTTTTGGCAAGCCCAAGACATTTTGTAGATCAATACAAACTATGGTTGTGGAAGGGGAGTTCAACTTTCGATCTTTATCTCTCTCAATTTTTGTTTCATTCTTTGATGCAATATGCTTGTTATACTTTTGGATTTGCTCTTCATTTGCATCTTCAATAATTTGAAATTTGTAGCATGTATCACACAGATCTTTTTTCGGCTTTTGAAATTCAATATTAAATTTTGTATTAAAAACATTGCGGTACATACATGCCTTTGCTGGTGAAACTTTATATTGAGTGCAATATGTTAAATACAAATTATAAAGTTTCTTCAAATTTAATGACCCATCAAAGTATTGTTTGCAGGAAATGCTTCGACAATAATGTGACTCAACTCGTGGAAACAAGTTGATATGGTTTTCTATACTCTGTTTAGTCATTTCAAGAACATTTTTTTTTACAATGTTTCCCCCATTTTGTTGGGGCAGGAATACCAGTTGCAAGTTTATTTTCATGATAGTATGATATTTGCCTGCTGCTGATGTCTAATGTAGACAAATAAAACTCCTTACATACACGATGCTTGATATTATCAACAAAGAAATTGTAAAAATAAGTATATTTTCTCCTTGAATTGCTTACTTTATTGGTTCGAGATCTTTTTTTATCTAATCGTTCAGTAGTTTTACTAAAAAAATGTTGCTTTTCAATCTGAGACATTCCCCACAGTCCATTAAATAATATTTTTCTCTCGTCTTCTGAAATCTTCTCAAAACACTTAAACTTGCAACAATTTTTACAATCTTTTTTATTTTTAATACTTCTTGGTTGAATAACTTTGCCTCTAACATTTATATATTCCTTTCCTGATTGTCTAAGTCGCTTTCTTTTTGACTGTTTCCAGTTATAACAGTTTGCTTTACGTTTTCTTGTTTTTCCACCATGTGGAGGTAATCGCAGTTGATCAGAAATTAATGGATGCGTTGAAACATAGGGTGTAACCATGATATTAGCTTGTTGTGGGTAATCTGAAAATAAAAATCAAACATAAAAAAAGGTTATGCAATGCAAAATAATTTTATGTTTGAAGTTATATTATTTTAAGAAGAGACAAATTTTTTCCATATATGAAACGATTCATTTGAGTCTTTATTTATTTAGTATATAAAACGTGTTGTATATACTAAATAAACAAAGACGTACGGAATACGTGAGGATATTTAATATACTGTTGTATATGTCACATACACATACAATATATACATACATAAATAAAAAATATACACACATATAGTATATGTGTATCACGGATTATATAACCAATTCTGTTGTATATTTGACATATATGTATGTATATGTATATATATATATGGTTATATACATACAATAGTGTATATATATATATATAACCATATATATTATATGATATATATACACTGTATGTCACATATACAACAGAATCCGCCTGCTTTTAATTAGATGATGATACATTTCTTACTAAAATAATATGTAGAATTATGAATAATAACTAAAAAAACCCGATTGACACAAGAATATATAAGAAAATACCTATATTTTTGTTTATTACTCTAAGATATACACTATTTTCATCCGCCATTTTAAAATTAAATTAGAGGAAATAAACACGAACTGATTACTTAATGTGAATTATACGCAATTTTATTGGTTGTTGGAAATATAACAAAATAACATTAAAAACTGTTGATATTTTGCAAATAGAACAATCGGATACACCTGATTTGACACTATTAAAAAAAAAAATTAATTTCAAAAGTAATACAGCTAAAAAGAAAAATTAACAATAAAAAAGAAATTGGTATTAACTCATTTTTCTCAAATTTGGAGATAGAACAAAATAATTCTAACCTGACGCAATGTAAAATCTGAATATAAGATTTTGATCAATATCCAGAATTTCAGCTGTTTGTTCATATGCTGCAAAAGCAAGCCTTGAGGTATTGTCATCATTGCTCGTTCCAGAACCACCACTCTTAGGGAAATCAACAACAAGTCCCATTTTGTTCATAAAATCACTCCAAATCTTTTGTTTAGCTAAAGATGCCTTTTCTTTGTGTTCTTTAGATCTTGCTTGCCACTTTCTTGTTTCTTTTTTATATGCAATGTGCAAAACCATCTCAAAAAATGGAATCCATGCATGAAGAGTATTTTTTCATATTTTTTGGAGAGACACCACACACTGAACAGCATTGGTATGAGTTAGTTTTTTCAGATAATATTATTTGAATTTTTCCATCAATCAATGTAAGTTCAATAATACAATTCACTTCAATAAAAGAACCGCAAACCTCTAATAAAATCATACCCATGCTTTCAATCTCACTTTTAATGGACATATTTTCTTCGATCACAAATTCCTTAGATTCCGTTTTGCAAGCAAATCTTATGACTCTACAATAGGCTCTGGATGACAACTTTTGATTTCTCCAAATAGACACCTTTTCATTACTGTTGTTAAATCCAGTCAAATCCAATGGGGCTAGACAAGTAATAAATAATAATTTTTCACGTTTTAAATCTCTGCTCATGTCAGGTTTTGATAAAACTTCTTTATAAATGGTTTGGCCAGTAGTACCATCAAAACAAGCCTTACATGTGAGTGTCATTGTTTTTATTGCTTTGTCGTTCATTATCAAGTGCCTCAGCACAGGTTCCTGAACTGCACAGACTCTTTGCAAAGTATGAACCATTAAATCTTTTAAAAGAACTGAAGTTAAATAATCCTCCTTATATTTGCAAAATAAAGTTTCAATTTTGCACCTCTGACATCATTGTAAGCGGGGTTGAGGGTATATATTCTTTTTCCAAGGCTCCGCTTCTAATCAAGTGATAGGAAGCTTTTGTCAGACTGGCATCAATTATTAAAGCCAGTGCTTCGTCTGCTGAATACATAGTTGATTTATCTGTATTTGAAATATTTAAAAAGTTCTTGGCTGCACTAACAATAGATTCATCTCTAAATTTTTTACAATACATATCTCTTTATTTTTTAAATATTTTGTATTTAAAAGTTTTAATTACTAATTCTTGTTAGTAATTAAGTTACTGCAAGTGTTAGTAATTAAAATTAAAAGTTATTAAATTACTGTTAGTGTTAGAAATTTTTTTTTGTTTAAATGCTATGCAAAATAAGGTAGCCATAGCAACTAAAATAAAATAGCCTCATAAGAATTGTGAATCTTATTTTAACACAATATTGTACACTTAGCGCAGATAAAATACTGTTAAAACAACGTTAATGCAAAAATGAACTGTTGCTATGCAAAATTCAGTACCATAACAACCAAGTTAAAGCATATATAAAATCTGAACGGGGATTTAAGGGGACGAGCAATCAATTAAAACTTGATAGAAGCATCAAATAGCTTAAATAAAAATAAGACAGCACATGGCAAAATATGGTAATTACTAGTTATAGTGCGGCAAAAAATAAATTTAATGAAGATTTTTTTTTTTTTAATCTGTGATTTTCAAAGTATAACTGAGATAACATGCTATGACATATATATTTCACACATTGGTTTTTCTTATCTCTAAATACTCTAGAATAACATGTACTAATTATTTGTTTCAAAAACGTAGATGTAATTGAAATATAACACAGCGTTAATATCACCGTAAATTACTTATTTAAATTTTCTTTTTTTTTAAATTTCAATATTCAAATGCTTAGAGTCCTGGTAACTAAGGGGTTTTATATTAATAAATTATCAATAAATTTCTCCTAATATATATAGATACTAAATTAAATAAGTTTTTAAGATTAGACAACTAAAATTGTTCTTATTTTGTCCACCTACTGGCCCACTGTGCGATGTAGTGATTTCTGTGTTGAACATCACACAGGTGGAAAGTATTTACTTTTATGGATTGTCTTCCACCCGCAACTATAATTACAAAAATTAGCAGGCCCTATTATTATTCAAAAAAGTTTCAAAATTATGTAATGTAGGTACTCAAATAAAACGAGATTTTATAAAAATTTCAAAAATAATAATTTTTTCATATAAAAATTATTATTTTAGATTTTATTGCATAATAACTATAGTTTTTTAACTAAAAGTGAAAAAGGTGCATTTTTACATGTTTTTTAATAACAATTTTCTTTAACAATACGATTTTTATAAAACGATTATTATTTTCGAATTTTTTATAAAATTTCGCTTCTTTTGAGTACCAGGTTGATCTACTTTTGAAAAACTTTTTTTCTCCAAAATATTGGGGTACCGGCAATTTTCCCAATAAAGTTGCGCCCTTTAAATCTATCACAATCATTCTCATATTTGATAGTATCAATATTAATAACTATTAACAATGTTTAGAGCTTGTAACAAGAAAAAAAGTTTTATGACCCACCCTAATATATATAAATATGTATATATATATATATATATATATATATATATATATATATATATATATATATATATATATATATATATATATATATATATATATATATATAATATATATATATATATATATATATATATATATATATATATATATATATATATATATATATATATATATATATATATATATATATATATATATATATATATATATATATATATATATATATATATATATATATATATGTATATATATATATAGCAACAGTTAAAACTATTTAACTCACTCAAAAATACTCAAAAATATGAGGTAGTTTGAATCATGCTTGAATAATCTTGTATTTATTATAGTTTTTAAGGAAGTTTTATTAGATGTTCGGCATTTTTTATTTTTTTGTTAAGAATTTAGTTATTTAGTGAAATTTAATTATTATAAAAAAGTATATATGTATAAATATCTTTTTTATTTATTTATTAATAAATGTATATTTTTAGAATACTTGTTAAAAGAATAATGATAAAAAAGTTTAAAAAACATCAAAAGTGGGTCTAGACAAATATATTTGTATTTTATCGTTATTTTAGTAGTAAGGAATAACTAAAAAAGTAGTAAGAAAAAAAAGGGAATTTTTAAAAAATATATCGTAAAAATTTCACTTCAAAACATCATAATATGAACCGGAGTTTAATTATAAAATTATATATAAATTTTTATATCAAATAAAAATTGATTTAAAAAAATCATTTCATACAATCAATCCATTGTTTATGATAACGAAGCTAAATATAGATTTATTAAGTATAATAGCATTATCATTATTCATGCGTAAAAATGGTGGAGGGCGGAGGGCCAATAGCTCTCCAACTTTTGGTCAAAATCCCCTTAATTTCCTTTTCAGTCCCCCCCCCCCCAAAAAAAAAAAAAAAAAAAAAAAAAAAAACTTTCTTTAGTTAATAGACTTAGGCTAGGTTTAAGTCTATTAACAATGCTTTACACATAAACACAAACTTAAAAATATGAGTAAAATGATACGTTAATTTAAAATTAAGTGTTGTTTATTAAACAAATAGTTTAAAAAAAGCAATTTGCAGAACTGAAATTCCATTGGGATTTTCATATTTTCATTTCTTTGTGATAAGTTTTTATTTTGTCATCTCAAGTAACATTCGCAATTAATATTTATCAGTTATTCCTTATAGCTTTTGAATAATTTAAATCTTCTCCTCTATCATGGAAATACCTGAAATTAGAAGGCGACATGTAAGTTGAATTAACATATTCTAATTTTATATGAGGTGATATAATCTTATATATTGTGACATTTTATATACAAAAAAACAGCCAATAACACCGAATGTTTTAGATTCTTTAAACTTTTGCGCAACTAAGAAAGTCTTTGAAAGCTTATTTCAAATAATCTTTTAAATTAAAGGAATATTTGCAATAAGTTTACCTTGTCAGCTTTGCAACAGAAAAAAATGAAAAACATGTTGCTCTAGGTTTCAAAATATAGAGTTTTAAGTTTTTAAATTCTTTTAGGCGCTAGTGCATTTTATGAATTAACAAATTTTGATTGCAAAGTTAACTAATTACCAAAAATTGTAGAATACCTGCTAGGATGTTTACTTTATAGCATATGTTTTTTGTGTCTATTTTTGGCGCAACTCGATTCCCCCCCCAACCCTATTTTTATGATTGATTATAATAGAATACATTATACTAACTTAAAATTATATAAAAACATAGACTTGAAAACTTGAGGAAAGTATTATAATTTGAAGTTAAAGTTTAAAAAATCACACTAAAAACACTAATATTCCACCATTTTTTTAAAAAGCATTTTAACACTGTTTTAATTTAGGAATCAATAAACTAGAAATTATTTTTTTAATTATGTGGCGTGGTTTTTATTGCAGTCAAAATTTAGACATATTTAAGTCTAATGCACATTTTAAGACATATATCGACTGACAAATAGGATTGACGTAAATAAATATACATACATTGCTGACAAATAGGGGTTGGCGCAAAATAATGTACCTACATCCACTGACAAATAGGGATCAGCATAAATAAATGCAAATGCATAGACTAACAAATAGAGATTGGCGCAATTAAATGGTTTGGATCAGGGTTAGGGTCAGAGATCAATAAGAAATGCGTTTAAAGTTTCAATAGAAACCAGGTTTTTTAAAAGTTACTATTGTAAAGGAATTTAATGTTTTTATATGATTCTGAATCAGTGTAATATAATTATGGTCAATCATAAATAAATCATAGGGGGGGGGAGTATTGCCACTATTTTTTTATTATAAGCCTTGGATTATTTTTCACTATTGACCTCTCATGTAAATCGTACATCCTATCCAAAGTTACAAAATTAGCATTGTTGAGTTTGGGTCCTGCAAATCAATTGCTGTTCCGATTGGAGATTCGATTCAAAAAAACTGATTCCAGATTTTCGAATCATTTTTTTGTTTTGTATTGTTGTTTGTTACTTTTTCTTACTCCCTATTCTATTCTACTTCTATAAATTCTTTATCCAATTTAAGCTTCTGTCATGTTATTGTAAGGTTATATCTTCTTTTTTTTTACAAATACTGTTTTGGTTGGTACTCAACATAGTTTCCTGACTAGAAGAACACTTGATCTTATTAAATCTAATTATGGGTTTTAGTTTTTAACTTTTTCTGATATCTCCTAACAAAAGCACAGCTTTAGAATTTAACTTAATAGTTCCGAGGTTGGCTAATGGTAAAAGTTGTAAAATATCAAAGTACTAGCAATGCCATGTTATAGCTGTAAAATATCAAAGTAATAACAGTGCCGTGTTTTGCATTGATGATGTTAGTTTTTTTACTTTGGTGTACTTAACTTTGGATGGATTAATAGAACTTTATTTTTGTTTAACTGATTTACCCCTAACAAGGCTGCAAGCAACCAATATTAAGTTGGGAGTTACAAGAAAACAAAGACGTTTGTTAAAGAGCAAGTAAAGGGTTGACAGAACAGTTGAAAGATTTGAAAAATTAAAGATTGAGTCAGGTAAACATAAAGATAGCAGAGACTTCCAAAAAATTGAAATGCTGGAAAAAAAAACTGTATGAATAAAAGTTTTTAGAGCATGAAGGGACAGATACAGTAAATGGATGCAACTTTGCTGAATAACAAGTCAATCCAGAATGAGTTTTGACGATGGAGCTTAAGTTAATAACTTATTTGAGCATTATTAAAAGAACCTGCCCAAATATGACAGCAGTATTTCATACAGGGATGAATAAATGATTTATAAGGTAGAGAATGGAATCAGGACTAAGAAAATGGGCAAGCGTGATGGGCAAGAAAACCTTAGCAGATATTTCTGATAAATACAGAAATATATATATATATATTTCTGTATTTATCATATATATATATATATATATATATATATATATATATATATATATATATATATATATATATATATATATATATATATATATATATATATATATATATTTATATATATATATATATTTATATATATATATATATTAATTATTTTCGCTTCTAACAAGGCTGCAAGCAACCACTAATTAGTGTTGGAAGTTACTGGAAGAGAAAAGATGAAGATTGTAGAGCAAGATAACAATTGACAGACAACTTAAAAGATTGCAAATTATATGAATCAGAAGCAACATTACGACGATGTGACAGAGGTTGAAGGTTGGCTGCAAGAGCAGGTCCAACTATGTTTACAATGCATTTTTTGCACCTTGTCTAAAAGAAAAAGGGCATCATTAGAAGATCCGCCCCAGATATGGCAACAGTATTCCATACAAGGCCGGATTTGAGATTTATAGAGATAGAGAATAGAATCCAGAGTAAGAAAGTGACGAGCTCGATAAAGAGAAGCAACTTTAGCAGATGCTAATTTTGCAACGGATTTGATATAAGGTTTCCAAGAAAGATCAGAAGTAAGAGTTATATGAACTATTATATGAATCAAGAGACTATATAAAATATTATATGAATCAGGAAAGCAAGATGAAGGAAGCGAATTCTAAAGGACTGATGTTTGAGGGAAAAAACTAGAGGAATAAGAGTTTTTAGAGCACATTGGAACAGTAACAGAAAAAGGATGAGACTTAATTAAATGACGAGTAACATGAGAATGGATTCGAAGGGGCATCATGAAAAAAATCATGAAAAGAGTCCCAGTCAGCTTTAAGGTCGTTGTAAGATGTACGAAGATAGGGGAATTCTGATGATAAAGAAGAATGAGATAATAGTTTTAGAGAGATCAAACTGTGATCAGAGACACCTAAGGGTGAATGTGGAGAAACTGAGTGCTGACTAGGATCAGAAACAAGACACAAGTCGAGTAGAGAAGATAAATGATTCGGGATGTTTGGAAAGCAAGTTGGAAAGTTGACTATTTGAGTTAGGGATTGAGAAAGGCAAAAGTTGTGGGCTTTAATGTCTGCAGATTCACTGACACTAGATTCAAACCTAGTTTCCCGACAAATGGGTGAATTCTTACGAATATAAATGCCCAGGCCATTGGAGTCTTTACGAATTAAAGGAAGATAACCATCAACACTAAGATCACAAGATGAGACATCTGAACTCAAATTAGTCTCACAAAGAGCTAATAGGTCTGATGAACTTTGCAAAAGATAAGACTTATCAGAAGAAAAGTTACTTTGAAGACCACGAATATTAGTGAATAATAGGTTAAGCAAACTTGGTGATGACAGTGGTTTTTTGTGTTTTATAGTTTTTGTAACTTTATTTTTTTTAAATTTGTTAAAAAACTTGATTCGAAACATAGATAGTACTCAGTAAACTGTTTTATAACCCAAGCAATTGCCTCATTACCATTAATAGACCCTATACCTTAACAAAGGTCTCCAATGTGGCCTTGGCAATGCACACCAAAAGTATAAAAAGGGACACCATGCGCAACATAGCACTGTTACTACTTTGATATTTTTCAGCTGTTGACGGAATCAACCTCTCTGAGAGCTACCACAGAGTTTGGGAAACCTCACCACCAGCTGGCCTCAGAACCATAAAACTGAGTTTTAGAGCTGTACCCTCATTAGGAGACAATAGAATGAGTTGTTTCGTCATAAAAACAGAGACACAAGCAAAACTCATGCATCAAGTCAAGAAGAAATAAGAAATACATGCATGGAGTCAAGAAGAAATATGAGAAATACAGAAGATATGAGCTTTAGAGTTAGCACTGTCAGGGTGATTGAATGAATCAGGGTGATTGAATGAATCAGCCATTCAGTATGAAGAGTATCAAAGTCACCAATAACAATATTGACAGAGGGATAAAGAGAAAGGGTTGATCAAAGTTCATTTGATCAGCAGCCCTTGGGATTAGGAAAAATGAGTTTGGCAAAATATTGCCAACCTTAATCTTTTAGTTGTCAGCAAAAAAAAAATACAAAAATTTTTCCATAAAACATAAAAACATGGTTGGCAATTTGTTGTCAACCTCAAACATTTTATGGTCAGCAGTTAGGTTGGCTTTACCAAATGCCGACCCTAATTTCAAGGGCTGGATCAGAAATTACATTTAAAAAAGTGCAGTCTTGAGAAAAAAGAGAACAATGGAGAACAAAGAGATAATTGATTGAATAAAGAGGTGCTAAGTGGAAGCAAATAAAAGAATGGTCAGAGTATTCAAAATGCTTTCTCAACAAATAGGTGTATTGATGCGTGAATATACTCTAAAGTCAAACATGTGACTATTGGAGTTTTTGCAAATCAAAAGATAGTAGCCAACAAAACTGAGATTCAGAAAAGAAACTTTTAAATTCAAATTAGTTTCACAAAAACTAGACTTGTGAAAAAATTTACTAAATTTGCTTGCAAGTAGTAAATTTTTTCTCAAAAAGTAAATTTTAGTAAGTTTTGTAAAAAGTAAGATTTTACTGATAGAAAATTACTTCGGAGACAATGAATAATTTGTAAAAGTTATATTGAAACAGTTAGGTGATGTATTGCTTTTCTATGTTTTTGACTTGTTTTTTAGACTGTATTTTTGGGTACTTTAGTCATGATTTAAGTTGAAGAGAACTTGACTCATTCATAGAGCATGGCAGCATAATTAACCCAAAATTGTAACTTTATATATATATATATATATATATATATATATATATATATATTATATATATATATATATATATATATATATATATATATATATATATATACATATATATATATATATATATATATATATATATATATATATATATATATATATATAAATATATAAATATACTTCTGTTCTTTACCAACGATCTGCATGGCATTATTACTCATCTAATAAAATGTTGTGCTAATGACAGTAAGATCATAGCAGTTGGATAATTATGTACCTTACAAAATGACATTGAAAAAACTGTTCAATTGTCCCAACTTTGGGTCATCAAACCCAAAAAATATGAGGTTATGTATGTTAGCAAATATTATCAAATTAGATATACACAAGTTTATTCAATGTCCAATTATGATGGCAATTGATGCAATCTTACTGTAACAAATTATGAATGAGATCTTGGAGTCATTGTCTTGCATGATCTAAAAAGTTAGTAATCAAATGGGAACCACAGCTTTATCAAATAACAGAATTCTTGTTAAAAATACATTTCATAGATGCAGTCTTTTCTCTAGACACATGTATATACATCAGGTCAGAGGTATCTGGTGTTGCTCTTCTTCATCAATATTTATTGTTTTTTCTTGACACAGTAATGATCTGGTGATATCTTTATTGCACAGTTTAGTCATATTTTAAACTCTAACAATTAGTTAAAAAAATTTTATTACTTATTATACTTGTTATTTATTTTATTGGTTTATTGATCGTATAATTATTTATATTGATTTTGAATAAACAAACTCATTTAACTAAATGATTCATGCATTTATTTTTACATTAGTTTTGTGAATTATTAAGTTAGTTTATAAGTTACATAAAAAAATCAATTTTCAGAAAAAATACAATACAAAGTTCAAATAAACAACTTGGTTACGTGCTAAAAAAAAACATATAATCAAGTAAATCAGATGTAAAGCAACTACTTTGGAGCAATGTGCTTTATTAGAAAAAAAAGTTTTTTAAAAACTTATTTAAGATATTTGTATTTGTTTTTATACGAAAATGTTACGCTTTCAGAAATTGTTTAGTTTTTCCATATAAACTAGATATCTATGATAAAATATACTAAAAATCTATGATAAAATATACTAAAAGATCTAAAGTATCTTTTATTTAACAAATCACAATACATAACTAAAGTAACTAAAGTATCTTTTATTTAACAAATCACAATACATAACTAAAGTCACTAAAGTATCTTTTATTTAACAAATCACAATACATAACTAAAGTCACTAAAGTATCTTTTATTTAAAAATAGAATTGCTGCTTAATTAAATTTTCTACAAAGTTATGTCATTGAGCCTCAAATTTAAAAACTGTTTTAGAAAAAGAATAAAAAAATATACAAAAATCCTTGAAAATACTAAGGAACATTACTGGTACAAAAAACAATGCTGTTGCAAAGTTACTTACATCTAATTCTCCATCGTTAAACTTGGTTGTTTGCAACTAATTCTCCATTATTAAACATGGTTGCTTGCAGCAGATAAAACGCTTTACACAGACATAATGATAAAACATGTTTTTTTTGTTTTTTTGTATAATTAAAGTTACTAATACTAACACTAAAAATTACTGCCACTTTTTATTAAAATTTTTTTTTTTTTAATTAAAGAGTTTAATTAATTTTATGCTTAATTTCGCACAAAGTACATTCAAAACTCATAACGTGACATTTCTATTATGTAAAAAATTTTTTTTTTTTTTTTTTCACTAATTTAAATCTTCTTTTTTGTTCAAAATGTTTCAAATATCTTATAATTTAATTCAACTGAAGCTAAAGATTTAATCAATTTTAGATCAATAGTTAACTATGAAACAGTTTGTTTATTCATTGTTGTTGTTGTTGTTGTTGTTGTTGTTGTTGTTGTTGTTGTTGTTGTTGTTGTTGTTGTTGTTGTTGTTTATTGAAAAATATGTTGCCTTGAAAAATATGTTGTTGTGTGTTTGAAGTATTTTTTTGAAAGTTAGCTTAACTTAATTAGTCCACTTCAATAACATTACTTTCAAGTTAGAAAAAGGCTGAAAAGCATCTAATTCTATTTTTAAATCGATAAAAGTAGGGCCCTGTATGCTTAGACTTTTATATAAATTTTATATAAAGACATGAATTTTTAATGCTTTTTGAGTTTTTTATAATTTTTTTTTTAATTTGCTTTAGTTTGATTTTTAGATAAGCTTTATCTCTATAAATAATATTTTTTAACATCATTTTAGTTTATGTGAAACAAAATTTTTTTGTACTTTTTATTGATTTTAATTTTTAGGATTCTTACAACTTTAGTAATCTTGCAAAACATGAAGCTAAAGAAGGCTGTTACTCTGACATCAATTCACTTTTGGAAACATGCCCAAAAGAAAAATTAGATGTATGTGGTAAAATTCAAATTACTAAATGTATTTCTATTTTTATTTAAATTATCTGCATATATTTATCTCTGATTTTATTAATTTGTTGCTTTTTATTTCTAAAGTTTTTAAATTTTAAATTATTATTAGTAATTTTTATTACTAATTATTTTTTATTTTTGTACTTAAAAATGTTGCACCTAGTTAAAATGGTGGATATGTATAGGCTTATGATTAGAAATTTTGTAAAAATTTTTGTATTAGAAAGACTGTATCAAGTATGACAATTATCCGTACAAGAGTTGCCGTAGTAGCAAATTTTTATGACTTTATCAAATGGCACAAACAGAAAAAAATTGTGCATTTTACCTGTACAAATGTACCATTACAGCTTTTTAGACATTATTTTGCATGCTTCTTATTCTTTTACATATACATTTTTCAATATATCTTTATAATATATGTATTGTAGACATATATATATATATATATATATATATATATATATATATATATATATATATATATATATATATATATATATATATATATATAGTATGCAAAAAAAAATAATCGTACACTTGAAAAAAAATTGTAATTTTAAAGATTGCATCAAAAAAATTAGTTTTTTGTTAAAATATTTGAAAATTTTTTTTAGATATCTTATCAAGTTTTGTTTTAAGAATTTATTTGTGTATTGGTGAGTTAATTGCTTTTCATACCTATTAAATTTTACACAATTGATCTAATGATGCATTTAATTGACTGCAAAAAAAAAATCGTACAGTTCAAAAATAATGTCAAATTGATCAAACTTCATGAAATTTAGACGATTTGGCATTGAGTTGACCAAATCGCTAGACGATTTGGCATTGAGTTGACCAAATTTTGGGTTTCTTCTGTTATATTATCCCATGCGCTCATTATAGCTTATTTTAAGTCATCTTTTTGTCTAAATGCTCGATCACCAATTTTTCTGTCCAAAATATACCACAAATTTTCTATAGGATTCAAGTCTGGACTTTGAGATGGCCATTCCATAACATTGATGTTATTTGTGTCAAAGTATACCTTTGTTTTCTTAGCAGTATGTTTTGGATCGTTATCCTGCTGCAGTATAAAATTCTTTCCCATTCTCAATTTTGTAGTAGATAGTCGCAAGTTGGCTTTAAGAATTTCACAATACATTGAAGCATCCATTTTTTTATCAATAATTGTCAAGTTCCCTACCCCTTTTCAACTCATACTACCCCAAACCATCACATTTCCTTCTCCATGCTTTACACTACCTCGCAATTAACTTAATTTATAAGCTTCTTCTTTTTTTCGCCACACTTTTTGAACTCCATCCAATGAGACAAGGTTGTATTTGGACTCATCTGACCACAAAATTTTTTTCCAATAAGATATCAGCATTTTTTTGTACTTCCTTGCAAATTCTAATCGACGTTTTATTTGTTTTGAAGTTAAAAATGGTTTTTTTCGAACTACTCTACCTCTATATCCTTGTTCTCTAATACGATTTCTAATTGTTTGAGGGGTTACTGTGATATTGTGATCTTCTTGAAATTTTAAAGCTAATTTAGCTGCCGAAACAAATCTATTTTTCTTCACATTAATGATGATATTGCGATCAGTTGCACTAGTGGTCTTGCGTTTTCGTGCTCTGCCAACCACACTAGCAACAGTTCCAATCAGATTATGCTTCTTAACAATTGAGGACACTGTCGTAAAAGTAATTCCTGTTTCTTTTTGGATCTGACGGTAGGATTTTCCTCGATTTTTTAAATCAACTACGAGGCTTTGTTGATGGAAAGACAAATGTTGTTTTCTTGATGCCATTTTGCTGAAACACTATATTTTATTCTTAGAACAATAGTGTATTTAAAAAATTACTATTTTTAATTTTACTATCTAGTTTAATCATTCAATTCGCTCAATTTATGCTAAAATAACGACATATTTTGTCAGCGTATGATTATTTTTTTTGCAGTCAATTATATGCATCATTAGATCTATTGTGTAAAATTCAATAGGTATGAAAAACAATTAACTCGCCAATACACAAATAAAATTTTAAAACAAAACTTGATAAGATATCTAAAAAAAATTTTCAAATATTTTAACAAAAAACTAATTTTTTTGATGCTATCTTTAAAATTACGATTTTTTTTCAAGTGTACGATTATTTTTTTTGCATACTGTTTATATATATATATATATATATATATATATATATATATATATATATATATATATATATATATATATATATATATATATATATATATATATTTCAAAAATGATTTATTCCACCAATCAAAAATGTTTTTTATATTTCATATTATTTGGGCTATTGTAAAACTTAAAGTTTGGCAGGTTTTTTTTATCATACTCTTCAAGTATAAAAACATTTTTTGTATTAAAATTTATAATATAATTACATTTAAATTTACATTATAATTAAAATTTAGCAAAATTTAAATTTAGTTTCTATGGCAATGTCAGTGATTATTGAAGACTTAGTAATGTTGTTCAGATTTTCTGATTAGACATATTTTTTTTAATTTTATTGCCTTGGACTTATTATTCACAAAAGTATTAATTTAATAGTTTAATTTGTACACTCTGCGAAATTTCCATACTTCTCTGAAGTTATTGTAGATTTTATGCAGAATGTATTCAAAAATTCAAAATCAATCAAAAAAGTTATCTTTATTAGACCTGTTGCAAACAAATGCCTTTATGACAATTTTATGTGTTTCTGATACAATTGAAAAGTTTTCTAGAATGTTTTTAAAATCGGTATATACACAGGCAAAATTTCCATAGTTTTATCAGTTTGTTTTGAACACTTAATAAGAGTTGAAGTTTGAGTAAGATTTAAGATTTTGATTTGTTTGTTCTTTATGGAAGTTTTGTGTATTTTTAATTAACATTTGTTATTTAATTATTACATAATGAGGAAGAAAAAGCAAAAATTGTTTCTTACAAAGATATAGGTTTGTTCAATCAACAAATTGCAAAAATAATCAAAAGGACTCATCATGCAATGAGTAGTTTTATAAACTTAAATGAAAATAAAAATCACCTTAGGGGTCGAAATAAAAAAATAACCAAAAGGCAACATTCTTTCACTTTGCGTTTAGCGTCTAAACTGACGCCAAAACGTCAAAACAACAAATAATTAATTATTATTTTTTTACCAATTTTTTATCAATAGTATAATAATTTGAATCTTTTATAAAAAAATATAATTTTATCATAATATTTTTTTATAAAAGATAGAATGCTGTGTTTATAATTTATAATATCAATATAATATTATTATAATATAACTTAATAACTTTATAACTTATTTTAATAATAAAGTATTATAAAGTAAAGTATAATCTAGTTATTAAGGCTTTGAGCGCTTGAGCTCTTTTGAAATGCTAATATAATAGATAAAATTCTGAGAAGAGGTTGATTACATACTGATACAAAGATTACATTTATACAAAAGCATTTATGCTTTTTTTTATGCTCTGTATTATTTTAAGTTTGTTTTATTTTGCAGTTAATTTTTATTATATTTGTTTAAGCATGGTAAGTAATACTCATATTTTTGTTCATCAGTATTTAAATTAATGATTTTAGGTTTATTTTATATATATCGTTTATATCCATTTTATATTCATATTTTGTCTTTGTTTTTTGTCTAGAAAAAACTGTCTTAATTTTCTTTGTTTGAAAACTAAATTTCCTTAATCCTACTTTATTACTCCCTAAGATATTCATTGATTGTGTGTGACTATTTGACAAATTTATATGCCAAAACTTGTTATTATTTATTTTTAGGAGTTCAGGAAAAATCTCATAGGCTTTAAACAGTTGTTTTCTCGAATGGTAGATGATGATGAACCTCATTTGAACTGGAACAGCATATCTCCACCTCCAAAAGAATTGGTATTAATAAGTTGTATATTTTACAACATATTTTTATAAACTTAATGTTTTTTTTTAGATATTTAGCTATTTTTTAGATATTTAGCTATTTTAGTTTTTTTAGATATTAAGATATTTTTTTAGATATTTAGATATTAGCAAACTTAATGTTTTTTTAGATATTTAGCTTCTATAACTTTTACAATAGACAGATTTCAGTAATATATAAATTTTTTTTTGCCTATTATAGACTCTAAATTTTGCAAATATTTTTCAAAATTCAATTTAAAGCTACTCACTAAAAAAAAAATGTGTAGTATACATTTTTTTTCAGTGTGTAGCTTTAAATTGAATTTTGTAGAAAATGAAACTTTATTGTTAAATGTCTTTAATGTTAAATGTAAACTTTAATGTTAAATATGTCACATTTAAAATATTGTTTTCACTGTAGGTTTAGTAGTATTATTTTTTTGTAGTGCTGTTTCTAAAAGTTTTGTTATAGTATGAGTACATTACTTGTAAAATATAAAGAGATTTATTGACCTAAAAAAAATATATAGAGATTTATTGACCATAACAAAAAATACCAGTTCTAAAAAGTATACAGACTAAAATGTATTGTTTGTTTTGTAGATATAGTAATGTTTGTATCCTTGAAACTATTATTAATTCCATTGTGATCAAATGATAACAGGGGGACTCACAGATATAAAGAAAAAGATGATGCTGTGTTTTAATTATCATAAGAACTGATTGTGACAATTGTCAATTTGTTAAAGTGATAGCAACTAAATTTTTTTTTGTTTGTTCAACATCTCAGAGTTGGAAGTTATTAGAAGAGAAAAGACTTAGTTGTAAAGCAAAATAACGATAACAGACAACTTAAAAAATTGCAAATTATATGAATCAGAAAAACAAAATTAGCAAATTCCAAAGAACTGTTCAAACAAGGAAAAATACAAGGATAAAAAAGAAAAACGCTAGATAAAAAATAATTTTTTTAGTACTTAGGTATAGTCTCAGTAAAAAGTCGAGACTTAATTGAATGACGAGTAACACGAGAATGAATTTCAGTAAATGGCAAAAGAGACACTATCTCTTTAGAGCTGCCCTCTTTAATAGTATTTATAGAAAAGAGAAAGAAAAGCAACATTACGAAAAATGAGACAATGATTGAAGTTTAGCTGCAAGAGCTGGTTAAACTACATTTACATTGCGTTTTTGCACCTTATCAAAAAGAGAAAAGGGATATCATTCAAAGATCCGCTCCAGATATGGCAACATATAAGGGCGGATTAAAGATTTATAGAGATAAAGAATAGAATCCATAGTAAGAAAGTGGCAAGCACAATAAAGAGATGCAACCTTATCAGATTCAAGTTTTGCAATAAATTTGATATATGGTTTCCAAGAAAGATCAGGGGTAAGGGTTAACCTTTGAAGACAAAGGGTAGATGACTCATTGAGTACATTACTGTTCATAAATATAGGAAGATCTAGATTGTGATAATGATGAATTAAAAAAACTTTATCACTAGTTCACCTTTTATTGTACTACAAATATGGGGAAAATAAATGTACTTAAGACTTAATGAATTAATAACTGGAGCTGACAAAATTTTTTTAAGAATCTAACATTCTTAGGTCCCTAATGAAAAAAGTATATTAATAATTGTCTGAAGAAGAATGAAAAATCAAAAAGATTTTAACCTTTTTGACAAACTAAGTGTCTGACAAAGTTTTGTAAATTAAGAAAACTTTTAAAAAACACTTGTTTTGAGGTCTCTATAACTGTATACAACAAGTTTAATTGTTTTAACTACATGATTATTTTGTAAATCCCAATTTTGATTTTAGGTAATGGAAGTAATATGTTTTTTACAAATTTAACTTCTTTATTTTTTTCACCTTTAATTTTTAAGATTTTAACTCATAGTCTTAAAACTTTAAAAAAAAAAAAAAAAAAAAAACTTAAAAAATCTTTAATAACCAAGTTCTACAAGATGGTTCTGCAAATGTTTTTGCAATAAGTACTATAACAACAGGCAGCAATAAGTAAAAAAGATCCCTAAAATATAATATGCTAAAGGTATTAACTGAGACAATTTTTAAAAAATTGTCTCAGTTAATACCTTTAGCATATTATATATACGCTCGCACGCACACAAAGAAATATATGTGTGTTTCTGTTATGTTTATATAAAGCACTGCTTGCTAAATGAGTTTCATTTAAGTCACACCACAGTTAAAACCACACAAAATATATGTAGTCAAATAGTCAAAAGTTCTTTGTCAAAGGTGACAGCAATGCATTGGTTTCAATAACTTTTATGACAACAACTTTATGTTGCAAGATTGCCCAGGTCCTACAAACCAACAGAATTGAATTTAGAACATTTTAAATTTGGATCCAATATAAACTACCAACTACAAGTGGTCATAGAGAATAGCGATGCACCTGTTTTTGGAGATTAATTATGAAATTATAAATAAATAAATTTTTATTAGAAATTGCTTATTACTTTATAGCCAACCCAATAGATTGTATTGTCCAAACCTAATCACTCTGTTGATGTATGTACTAAAGAGAAAGGAGGTTGTTTCAGTATGGGGTTGTCAACAATGTTTCATGCAATTAACAAAATTTTTCTTATATCTAAATAATGCTAAAATAAGTTTTAAAATTTAGTGAATTTATGGTAATGAGTTTATAGTAAATGAAATATAACTTAGTAAGTGAAATTCACTTTCAAATTTGACCAAAAAGTGACAAAAAAACTTGAAAGGTAGTTAAATATAAAAGTTTGAATAATTAATTTTAAATCCATCCTTTGAAAGATTATGAACTTTAAGTTTTTAAAAAAAATTATTTTAGCTTCATTATTTATTATGCCCTTTAATTTATTAAAGTGTATAGTCATAATTATTTAATTATATGAATATATATGTATTTTTTTAAATTATAACTATTTTTTTTATTTTAGTATGTATAGTAGGGTGTTGACTTTTTGGTATCTCCAGTTTCCTATATAAAAAACAGATGAACTTTGGTTTGAAAGTAACTGAAAAGTCATTAGTTTTATTTAATTTTTGAACAAGGTCAACCACCTCTGATTACACACTGGCTCTCATATATCAGTGAATTTTTTGTTTTTAAAATGAGTTACTTAAATTTTATATACAAAAAAACAACAATTTTTAACTAAAAATTGAAAAGGTCGTTGTTTTTATCATTTTGTTTGTAATATTTTTTTTTAAAAAGTTTTAGTAGAAAAGATAATGACTAGAGATACCAAAAGTTAAAATCCTAATGTACAGTCATATAGCGTTATTATAAATAGTATATAACAGCAATTTTCATTAGAAAAGATTAGAGTATTTTGATAAAAATTTTTGCAGATAAAAACATATGAAGAAGTTATGCTAAAGTCATCTACAGATGTAAAAAAATTGTTAGACAAGCTTGTTGTTGTTAAACTAAATGGTGGTCTTGGTACTAGTATGGGTTGCACTGGACCAAAGAGTGTAATAACTGTTCGAAATGAATTCACTTTTTTAGATATGCAAGTCCAGCAAATTGAGGTAAACAATACAATGTTTAAATAATGAGTTATAATGCATTATATTTATTATTATGCATTATTTACTATAATTTATTTATACATTATTTATTTTTACTTATATTTATTTATACTTATTATTATGCAATTTTTACTATTATAATAGTAATTATTGTTAATGTATATTAGTAGATGTTAATATACTAGAAATATAGGTTTTTTAGTAGTAGAAAAAAAAAATAGGTTTGACTTTTTAAAATTTTTTTGATACTTTTTTGGTTTTTGGTTTCTGGCAAAATTTTTGGCATTACACCAGCATTTGAAAAATATATAAACATATTTGGGAATAAATTTGTCTGTATTTTGTTTACTACTATGTTTCCTAAATTATTCGGTGCCAGTTTTTTATGATGTAGGTTTAAGCAAAGTTTCTGTATCTTAATTGGAGTGATTAATTCTTGAAAAATTGAAGCACTCACTTGAGCATATTAAATAATAGATTTAGTATGTTGATATTTAATGAACTTATGCTAATATATTTTTTTAAAAGAAATTGTATGTAACATGATGTAAATTATAGAAAATGAAATAAATTGAATGACAATTAAATTTCCAAAATTGAACTTTTTTAACCAGGCATAACCAGTCTAGATTAATAACCAGTCTGGATTAATATTCTTTTTACTAACTTGAAAGTCATAAGTTTCTCAGGCATTTTTTTTTATGAAAATGAAAGATAAATCCAATAATAATTATAAAAAAAAAGTTTTTTTTGCCATACAAGTTTTTTATATCAAAATAATTTCTGACCGAACTTTCAGGCAATGTATGTACTAAGGCCCCCACAGATGGCTGCTTCAGCATGGTGTCATCAATGATATTACATACAGAGCTAAGTATGCAAAATTAGCTTTATAATAATAGTCTAATCTAGTTTTGTTGGTTTATAAAATGGTATTTTCAAGATTTTCAAATAGACCATGTGAAAATAGGGGTTTTGTTAGTTCTTGATTGCTTATTACCAAAAATCTAGATACAAAATTTAATTCATCTATAATCTAAAACTGTAGCATATTATTGATCTATTACTCAACTTTGATCATGATCTATAACTCATCTTTGATCATGATTTTTGCCATGATCTTTGATCATGGCAAAAATCTATATTACTGGTAAAAATCAGGATTTAGGATCTTAAGTTCTTTAAACATGTACTTCAAAACTTAACCAGTCATTAAAAAAATATACCTATATTGTATGCGCAGTTTTCTATAGCTCATACAGTATATACCTATATTGTATGAGCAGTTTTCTATAAGAAATTACTGGATTAGTTTTTATTACAAAAATATTTAAATATTTAAAAATATTTTTTTTACTTTTTAATTAACTTAATAGCTTTAACATTAAAAAACTTTGTTTCACATATTCCAGTTATTAAAATTTACTTCTGGAACCATTATCAACATTAAATAAGAGCTGTTTCACATATTGCAGTTATTAAAATTTACTTCTGGAACCATTATCAACATTAAATAAAGTACGGTAATGTTAAATAAACATAGAAAGTCAAGTGATTAATTAATTTTTTTTTAATTAACTAACCTTAATAAAATAGTAATTGCATTTGGGATATCATGAATTTTCATCCAAATTATCTCCAAGTTTTCATCCAAATTAATTAGTTATTATTGTGCATATCATTATATATTTCTTCAGCTCTTTGAAAAAAGGTTCCAATCAATGACAGATATATTTTAGAAAATGCTAATTTTTATTTTAATTTTTTCTATTTATGTGTTGTGTGGAATCTGTACTAAATTATCTTTAGTAACCCATTTTTAGAAACGCTTTTTAGGTTAAAACTGTTTTTTTTCTTTAAACAATGACCTTCTGGAAAGTTTTTTTGCAATAAAATATATTCAGGCATTTTTAAGTTTGTTTTTAATTCATATCAAATGCTTTTTTTTTTGCTTTTATACTAGTATTTTCAAATGATAATTTTATATAATTTTTTGTGTTTTCTACTATTTTTTTCTAAATAGACAAAAATCAAACTATTTTTTTTTGTAAATAATCTGAAGTTGTTCTTCAGAACAGAATGTAAAAATATTTTTACTAAATAACAACTTTTCTACATCAGTGAGAAAAATAAAAGCCAGTAAACAATCAAACTTTATAAAGATGTTAGTTGTTAGTTAAAATTAATTTTTGTTATGATAGTTAAAACATCTAATCAGCAGTTAAACATTCGTTGCTGTTGTTTTTTTGAAATAAGAAACTTGCTTTTTTTAATAAGAAACTTGTTTCTTATGTAAACAAGTTTCTTATTTTAAAAATTTTAAACCCAAGTGTATATATATTTTTAATATATTGTTTGTATAAGAAACTATTAGTACTAAGTTGCATAATTTATTAAGTAATTAATTTCCATGCGCAGTGCAATTCCATTTTAAATTTCCTTATAGCTAAAGTTTTTAATTAAATGATTCAAATGGAAACAATAATAGTATATATATTGTGTTTTTAAATATTATATATATATATATATATATATATATATATATATATATATATATATATATATATATATATATATATATATATATATATATATATATTTATATATATATATATATATATATATATATATATATATATATATATATATATATATACAGTATATATATTAGTGATGTACCAATTAATCTGCATGGGCATTGGCTTAATTGGCCACTTTTTGCACAATCGGCATCGGCCTTTTTTACCAATTTTCCAACCGATGGCATTTTAATATTTTTATCCTGCATTATTATAACAATGAAATAATAAGTAAACTAAACTTTGTGTACTTATAATTTTTTGGATAAATTTTTATTTTAACTTTGTTTGTAGGCAAAAGCATTAAAAGTAACCTATTTAAGCATTGTTATCTATATTTTTTATTTTTTTTTTACTTGGGAGAAAAAAAGAGTAGAGTTATAGAGCAATGAAGCGGTTGACAGAAGACTTAAAAAGTTGAAGGTTGTATGAGTCAGGAAAACATGAAGATGGGACGTTCCGAAGGGTTGAAGTGCGTGGAAATAAGCTAGACAAATAAAAGTTTTTGGAGCATGAAGAGACAGATACAGTCGAAGAATGAGATTTTGATGAATGACAAGTCAAGCGAGAATGAGTTTTGGTTGATGGAACTAAAGATGAAAGCTCCTTTGAGCAGCAACCATGATAGTATTTGTAGAAAAGAGAAAGAGATGCAACTTTACGATGATGGGAAAGAGGCTCAAGCTTAGCAGATAGTCCGGGTCCAACTCTGTTTACAATGCTTTTTTAAATCTTATCTTGAAGAGAAAGAGCATCATTAGAAGAACCAGCCCAAATATGATAACAGTATTCCATAGAGGGACGAATAAGAGATTTGTAGAGGTTGGGAATGGAATCAGGAGAGAGAAAATGATGAGCATGATAAAAAGAAGCAACCTTAGCAGATGCTAATTTAGTAATCGATTGTATATATGGTTTCCATGAAAAGTCATTAATAAATGATAATCCAAGAAGATGTAAAGAAGTGGAATCAGTGAGAGGGTTGCTATTCATTAATATAGAAATTTCGACAGTACTGCAATAGTTATTTGTCTGACAGCAAGTTATTTGACTCAAGATGGAATGTGAGAAATTTGTTTGTCAAAGACTCAAAAACCTTGCTAATAACTGAAAGAAGACTGATTGGACAATATATAATTCAATATATAAGTCAGTAAGTTTACCAGATTTTTTAAAAATTAAAACAACAGATGTCATTTTCCAGTAGGCAGTAAAATAAGATTCAGTCAAGCACTTATTAAATAGTTAGAGAAAATTAAAGAGAGTTCTGGAGAACAATTTTATAAGATTGTGACAGGAATGTTGTCTGGACCACAAGCCATAGAAGAGTTTAATCAAGATATGACTATGAGCAATGGAAGCAGAAATGTTTTGAATGTCTAACATTAAGTTAACATGTTTAATAGAAGGAAGAGAATATTCATAAGATTCAACAGTCGGGTTAGAAGAGAATTTCTTTAGAATTAGTTCAGCCTTATTTCATGTATTTAAGTATAGCCAAGTCATATCAAAACTCATCTATCATAGATGAGTTTTTTCCGGAAATTCCCGGAATTCCGGAAATTCACTTGAAACACCTTTAATTTTTCCAGAAATTTCCGGATGATATTAATTTGAAAAAAAATTAATATATTTTTACATAAAATTTTACATACGACAACTTTTGCATTTAAACAAATATGTTTTCTTTAATTAAAATTTTCAGGAGATCAATTTTCGTAACATTTTTTTTTCTTTTTTTTTTTTTTGCTTTTTAATTCATTCAAACTTTTATGTAAAAAGTTAAAAAATCTAAATTCCGTTTTAAAATAATCTAAATTCTGTTTGTAAGTTAAATGCAATTTAATCCCTTTCCGGGATTTTCCAGGATTATCATAGAAAAAAAATTTCCGGGATTTTCATATAGTCAAATACTCATCTATGTTCTTTATTTTTAATTTTTTTATTTCAATTCCCTCCCTAATGCCACAAAGGGCACTTTAATCGAGGAGGCTTCTTTAGTTATGGTTACAACCCACTCTCAAATTTATAACTCAGAAACACAGACCTTGATGACCGCTGCATGTAAAAAAAAGTTGAGCGCTGTACTACCAGGGATGTGGTTGGGATCGAACATCACAAAACAAAAGTATTCTAAAAACAATTTATTCATCTAAAAATAATTTATATGTCTAAACAACATGATTGTTGTTAAAAAATTAATAAACTAGTAAACTGCATATGATTATTTTTTTAAAAATTAAAATAAAAAGCGTTTCTCTAAAATTACATTTATTTTTTTTGAAAGTTTTCTTTCATAGTAGAAAAAAATAAAAATGTATATTTTTTTAACTAAGTTTTTTCTAAAATCTTTTAAAATAATTGTTTGGCTTTGATTTTGGTCCAAGTATTTGTTTACCAGTACTGATTTAAAGTTGTATGGTTTTATATTTTCAAGTTTTTAATAATTAGTAAATTCATCGGTATCGGCATCTGTATCGGCCTTTTCCCATCCATGTATATATATATATATATATATATATATATATATATATATATATATATATATATATATATATATATATATATATATATATATATATATATATATATATATATATATATATATATAAAGGCCTTGTTTTAAATGATAAAGTGCTTAATGCATGAGCTTAACGCGATACTTGATGTCATAAAGTTGTCTTAATTTTTTTTATAGAGCTTAAGTGTTTTAACTACAGCAATAAATAAATAACCGCTAACTAGTTCAATTTAACAATTAACTCAAATAACTTTAAATGTTTTAAATATAAATTTATTATGAAAAGTTTGTTATGTTTTCAATTTTTATTTTAATATTAATTTTAGTTCAATATTATTCAGTAAAATAATATATATACATATATATATATATATATATATATATATATATATATATATATATATATATATATATATATATATATATACTATATTTTTATTTTTATTTATATACCAAGTTAAATAAAATATAATAACATGTTAAAATATTTTAACATGACTTGTGTCATTTATAAACGTAGGGCAGCTGCCCTTAAGGCACCATTGGTTTTGGATAATATTTTATTTTGATGAAGATCACATAACTTACATTTGATTTTAATAATGTAAGTTTTCTCTTTTTCTGTGATAGTTTCAATTAGAAAAGCATCGGCAAAGTCCAAAGATTTAAAAGTTTTCAAAGTAAATTTTTTGTCCTTCAAAATACAACCCGTATTTGAACTTTAAACAATTTGGAGATAATAGAAATATACTAGGTTTTTATATACTAGTTTGTCTTATTTTATACAGAAAAATACATAGACATTAGTAAAAAATAGAGACTGTCATTAAACTAAAACGTGCCTTAGTATTGATTTAACCATAGTCATAGTATTTAACTAGTCTGGAAATGCGGGTCGTTTTCTTAAAACACTTAAGTTCGTCTCTATACTAGTGCTCAGCCTACTTTAGAGTGCATCAAATTGTAAACATTGTATTTCGCTAGTTACATATATTCTCGCTAGTTACATATATTCTGGGATAAATATTAAAATGGCATGAACAAATTGTGATTTTTTTGGTTATTCAGTTTCAAGTTAATATTTTGGATTGCATATATATTTCGTATTCCAAATAAAAATGATGAATATAGCATAAAATAAAGACATCAACTGTTGATAAATGTAGTTATGTGACAGAGTTTGTAGTGGTATTAATATGCTTCTTCAACTATATAGCTTATAAATATATCAGCATTTAAATTATATACTATATGAAAATATGTTAGAGATGTAAACATTTCATCAATTGTATAACTTGATGGATGTATATGGGTATAAATGCTTTGTATTATATTCAGAGTATATTTATTTAAAATGTTAGCTAATAGAGCTTAATAAACTCTATATTCTATATATAGTTTACTTAGCTGGATTAATTTATTATTTTATATATTTCTCTTTACACTATGTTGGTATTTTTTCTGGAAACAAGAAAAAATCAGGTACAGTTTCATCATTTTGAATGGTTTCAAAGTTAAATTAGATAATGTTGATATCTTTTAAGATATGTGTTATACCCTTAACACAGCATATTTATCTACCTTAGAGAGAAAATTATATCTTAATTATTACTTTAATTATATTAAAAATAATGATTTGTTGTTTAATTTTCTACCTTACAAGGAAAAAAATTTTTACTTTTAAAGGTAAAATTTTTTATCTTGGAAGGTAGAAGATTTAACCTTACTATGTGCATATCACATATTCTACCCTACAGTAGAACTTCTACCTTTTTTACAAGTGCTATACTAACAATAAATGTTGTGCAAAAATGTTTTTCTATTTTTATTAACAAGTAAAAAATTTAATCAGTAAAAAAAAATAGGATTTTAATAAAATAACTCGTATTTAGATTTTTATTTTTATATAAATTATTATTTTTATATTATAATATAGATTATTATTTTTATTGCAATTTATGCTTTATTGCAAATAGCAAATAAAAAATATATACTTGATGCAATAAAGATGATGCAAAAGTTTGCTACCAAATATTGCATCACTATCATACATAAATCAAATTTAATTTAATTATAAAAAAAGTACAGTGTATTAAAGAAGATTACAGAATTCTATTTAAAAATCACAGTGTATCAAATTAAGTTACTAAATTTTATTTCAAATCTTAATTTTAAGCTATCATTTAATATCTATTTTGTTGAATGCAGAAAAATATATCTCAAAATCTAAGGTTATCTTTAACTAAAATAAGATATTTCATGTTAATTATCTAGTTTCAAAGTCAGCTGCAGTGTATGATTATATACTTGACTTTTACAACTAGTGCCACTGCATGACAAATGTTTCTTTTGCTTTAGAAAGCAATCAAAATTTGCACACTAATTTTCTTAAAAGTTGTTGCTTGTAACTTGCGATGTTTGTGCAAATCGCAAGTTGTTGAATAGGCATTTTAAATGATTCGTTTATGCCTAATCCACCACATTAAAATAAGACAACTTGTTACTGTCTTAATTAAATATGACTTATCCAACTTAAAACATATGGAAAAAAAAGATATATGTAAGGATGGTAAGTTTATACAGTGGAACCTTGAAGACAGAGAATGTGGCCTTTGTATTTTACCTAAACTTACTTTTGAGCATATAAAGTTGATAAAATATTTATTAAAAAGTGTTAACCTTGCTGCCTAAGTAATAAATTTTTGCTGTATTAAAAATTTTATTCCATTATGGAAAAGCTTATCTGAAGATTATTTCTGACACTAACAATCACTTAGTGCTTGCAAGGGTAACCTATCATTTGGATAGGTTACCCTTGACTTTTAATAATAACAAAATAAAGAATATTTTTAGTAGCTGGAAATGTAATGTATTTACCTACACGGGTATTATAAAGTGGTAGTAATATAGTATTAAGTTATGCCAAAAAAAAAAAAAGATGTTAGTAGATTTGTTCAAAACTAAATATTTTTTAGATATGTAAAATAGCAGTGATGTCATTATTATTTTAAAATTATAAAGACAATTATATAATTTTTATTATTCAATCTTTTATTGTTATTTTATTATAAAGTTACTACACCATAAAACTATTAAATATACATGAAGCATTTATTGTACTACTCTAGGAGCTAATTATATACCAATAATATTTTTAAAAAATATGTGGCTATGAAAATAGCCGTTTTAGTAGGTTCAAGTCATCTCACTTTTTCTTTAATGTTCTTGTTCCAAAATATTCCAAAATATTCCAAAAATAGAGGGTGTTTTTTAGTTGATGTTCTTTATATACCAATTTAGTTTGACTTTTTTGAACTTTGAAAGCTTTCAGGTTATATTTTGCAATGTACAATCTATGAGCTTGTATGTAAAATGTTAGATGATACTTAGCTGCAAGCAAATACGATAAACACTGCTCATTATACAACTTAGACATATTAATTGTAAAATTAGAGGTACCAAAAACATTCCCACTAAGACATAATAGAATGTTTTGTTTAGTAATGTAGAGGGATACATGCTTAAATGTTATAATATCATTGATAAAAAAGGTGCCAGTCAGATAAACAAAGACAAGATTTGCTACGTCAAAGCATAAAAGAAATTGTTTTTACAGAAATTGTTTTGTAAAATCGATTCTACAAAATATTTTTTGAAAAAAACAATTTTTTTCATGTTTTAAAAGCATTCATGTTTTGAATGCTACTTCATGTTCTTTCATGTTTTAATCAGCTGTAAAAAATTTCAGCATTTCAAACAAATGAAGCAGTTATATTTTAATAGGAACTAGACTGTAATGACTTTTTGAAATAATTGAAATATAATACTTGGTTTTAAACTTTTAATGTCAGCTTGTAGCAAAGTACCATTTATCTGAAGAAAGCTTTACTGCAATCTTGATTAAATAATTATAAAATCTTATAGGTTGAAGAATAATCTTTGCTTTCTTTTATTCTTTACTAAATGTTTATTAATAATCTTGTTCTTGTGCTTGGCGTTGAGGTGACGAGTCACCGTGTGATATACATCGTTTCTCGCAGAACAAACACATAAATATTCTTTCTTCACTTTGGTTAGGATAAATTAAAATAGGTAGTCTAATGTTTGAACTAAAATTGAGATCTGCCTCCAACAAATAACAACTTAATAGCAGCTAAAACAGCATCGAATTCATTCAAATTTTCAAAGTCTGTGCTACAAAAAGTCATTTTAAAAACATTTGATGCATTCTCAGTCCGGTCACCCCTTAAAGCTCAAGTTATTTTACAAAATCTATATTAAAACGGCCTGCGTTTTCAGACTAGTTAAATACTATGACTATGATTTAACGGAGTCTGTAATGTGGGTGTGCATAATGAAACCTCTGTTATATAAATATATTCAACGTAACATTAGTGTCATCAGCGGGTGTTATAGTCTACTCGTGATTTTTTTACTTTATAATATAACTTCATTTATGAAAAATTTTTTTTATTGAATTGCACGCAGAAGAAATTTAACAAATTACCTTCATTCAAAAATTGCGAGTAACAGGTAATTTTTTTTTTCTGTGCCGGCCCCCTACCCCTCATAACTTAAAGGTAAAGGTACCTTTAACTAACAAGAAAAGCAAAAAGTAATAATCAACGAAGTAATTTTTAGTACAATACGAATATATTGTTCATTCATTGGCACATTTTTTTAAATATCTCGCAAAAATGTGTTGATATTTTTGTTATCATAAAAATATTAAGATATTTTTTGAGATATTAAAAAAAATGTCAAAAATTACAAATTTTTTGCAAATGTTTTTTAATAAGAATTTAGTAAAAAACTCTTAAAAAATCTGTATTTATATTCTGTATACATTTATACATTTATATTTATGTATTAAATATTTATATTTATATATTAAATATTATATACATTCTACATTTATATTCTGTATTAATAAATTTGGAATATAGATTTTTTAAAAGTTTTTTACTGAAAACTTTAAAAAATTACTAATTTTTATTAAAAACATTCGCAAAAAATTTGTAGTTAAGGATTGACGAACAGTTTTTCATGTTACTAAATATTTAAATAAAAAGATTAGCGTATAATTAATTGTTATAAAAAGGTAAGATATATCGCGTTGAAAAGTTACTACAATTATTTTTAACGTAATTTCTTTTTTGTAATAAATATTTTTACATATTGTTATTCAAAAGTTAATGTGATTTTTTTAAAAATTGATTACTTCTTTTATGTTACCGCTAATTTAAAAGTTAAAAAATGATAAAAAGTAGCTTAACCAAAATAGCTCTACGCGTACGTAAAAATCGCTTAAGGCGTACGTAAATCGCTCTGGGCGTAACGCTTTAAAACAAGGCCTGTATATATATATATATATATATATATATATATATATATATATATATATATATATATATATATATATATATATATATATATGTGTGTGTGTATATATATGTGTATATGTATATATACAATATATATATATATGTATATATATTTATCTATTGATTTATGTTGTTTTTATTAATTTATTTTTTTACTTTTATGTAGTATATACCATAGAAATGGTTAATTACATTAATATTTAAAAAAAAATTGAATATATAGCTTGTTAGCAAATCTTATACATTTTTTTTTTTGGAAAAATAAACTTTATGAAAAGAAAAGGGGTTGTCCATTAATTACGTCAAAAAAATAGGGGGAGGGGGTCTGAACTTTTTTGACAATTGTTGACACAGGGAGGAGTCAATTAAAGTTGATGTCAACGATTTTTTTTTTTTTTTTTTTTTTTTTTTTGAGTTTCATTGCTTAAATAACAGAAAATTAAAGTCAAACTATATAATAAACTATAAAGTTATTTTATTAATATTTATATTTTAATAATATTTATATTAATATATCAAAAGTTATATTAATATTACTAGTATTTTACTTTTGACAAACTTTTATTTGTCTGTAATTACCAATATGCAGAATTAATTTCGGACATGGGCGATTCTCAAATTAGTGAAACAAGAGAAGTGATTTTTAAAACGCTTATTAATTATTATTATTAATTTAGTTTTTTACAATCTTTTTGCATATTTTTATGAAAAACTAAATTTACATTTTAAAATACATTTAGAAGTTTTTGTATAGTGTATGGAAAAATATTGATAATTATTCTACAGTTAGTAAGTTTGAAATTTTTTAATTTTTAATATCAGTATATTATTTTCCATTTATCATAATAAATAAATATTTAATATAGTGTTAATTACATAAAAGCGTTTGCATAAGTATTTTAATATAATTTAAACAAAAAATCTAGCTTTGTAAAAATATTTATATATTTATTACAATTCAGTAAATAGTCTTTTTGTGATATCACACACGTAACAAAAAACGATAAAGAGTTTTATTTGTGAGCAAAATAAAAAGTATTTTTAGTTATAAGTAAAGAGTATTGATGAAACAAAATGAAAAAAAAATTATTATAGTATAGTAATATATAAAAAAAAAAAAAAAAATGTAAGTGTATAACGTTACACATAACACAGTTTTATAGTTAATGATATATATGTGACATTACAAAGATAAGAATATTAAATTCAAAAAATCAGGAAATAAGTAGTTGGTGTGGATTGGAACAAAATCATAAATATTATATGATAAAAAATATTTTTGTATATAAATGCCTTTAACATGAATATAGTATTGATATAATTTGTTTTTTTTTAAACTAATCTCAATTTTCTTTATTAAATTTAACAAGAAAACAACTACATTTTGAAAGTTATTTTCAGTTTGAATTTGCTTGAAAAGATGCAATTAAGTAATTTAATGAATTGATTTTAAGGTCTTTGTAAATTTTAATAGTTTCCTGTTTAAGTTTAGGTTAATATATAATGAAAATAAAAATTTAGATGACCTCTGTTGTTCACAATCACTTAAGTCTGCAATACAAAAACAAACTTAATAAATACCTCAAAAATGTAAATCCAGCAGAGCAGGCCATGTGGTAGTAGTGGAATAAGACAACTCTGGCCATCTTGAATTACAATCAAAAAATGGGTGCAAAGGAGAAATAATAGAGGAATTATCTACTTTATCTAAATTTCAGGAACATGTTCGTATAAAAGGAGTTCAAGCAGCTGAAATTGAAAAAGACAACAGAATTGCAGGGAAAAAAGTTCTTCAAGTGCATTTTGCAATGGCATATGTTTGTGAATATTAAAATGAAGTACAAAGTGCACATTACAGTAGGAACACTGTTCAATTGTTTACTGCAACAATAATTAATTGTTAATTGCAAAACATATCTTGTCTGCTCAAACACTATAGACAAAGGCAAAGACAGTGTTTACTGCTTTATTGGCAAATTATATGAAATACTCATGTCTGAAAACTGTAATAATGATACTGAACTCTTTTCACTGATGGCCCATCATCAGAAAATAAAAATAAATTTATAACCAGTTATTTTTGCAATATGACAAAGCATTTGAGTGGTAATATTTTGGATCTTCCCATGGTTGTAGATCGTGTTAAAGAAAGAGCCATATATCTTTTTTGAATGAAATGTATTTCATTCTAAGGATTTTTTCAATGTTCTTAAACCATTAATGACAGCTACTAATATTCTCTATATTAGCATTGATGAAATTATTAGTGAAATTGAAAACAAAAAACCTTGGTTAGAAGTCAAAAAAACACAGGGAATACAAAATATTTATCATGTCTATGCTTTCAATGGGTGCTTGTCATTTTTAATATAAGTTACTTAAAGTCATCTGAATTTCAAATAAACTATATTAATGACATGCAAGCTCCGGAAATAATTCCCCAATCTTCAGAAATGGCTATTAATGCCTTACTTGCTTGTGATCCGAGTGCCTTGTGCAGAGCAATGAAACTGTGAAACAATGAAACCCTGATAAAATAAAGCTTAAAAAGTTGGAACTTTAAAAAAACTATAAAACAAAAGTGCTACTCTGTTCAATCTTTATTTCAGTTATGTTAAAAAATTGAAAATTAACAAAAAAATTATTAAATTATTAAAAGTTCATACAGTATCACACGTAGCAAAATTTGTCACATGCATAACACTAAAGTTTATCATTTATTTTTTTGAAGTTAGTGAAATAATGAAAAAGTATTTTTTTATAAACATCATTATGTTGTCTGTAACTTAAAAAAAACCATTAAACTAATCATAGCTAATTTGCCGAAAATTTTAATCAAAGTTAAAAATTCAAATTTATAGTTTTTTACGCGTCACACACATAACACAGCTAATAAGTTCTTTTACTAATATGTGCAATAAACATATTATTAAGAGAAATATTATTTTATATCAGACATTTTATATCCTACTATAATAATATAATATATAATAATAGTAATATATAATAATAATAATAATTTATCGTGTATATCTGTAGTAAACATTTTTTTATGGCCCCTCATATTGGAAAATATTTATACCAGACACAGGTTGCACGAGAATCGCCCACATATATAAAATAGAAAAAAACATACACATTTTTACCTTCTATTTTCTATTCACCTTCTATTTTCTATCTTCTTCTTTCTCTTAGCTGTAGCAATTTTTTTCTTATCTTTAGCTACATTAGCAAAATTAATTTATATTGAAATAAAAAACACTTATATCAAATAAAACAACTCCATAAGTTTGAACAAAAAAAAACAGGTTTATCTGTTTCTAAAATTTTCTTTTTTGGATACTTTTTGGTTTATTTCAATTTATTTCAAGTATAATCAATAGTAACTCAAAATTTATTTTGCATATTGTTATTCAGAATTAAATTTTGCACAAAATTGTGTTCATAGTTTTTTAGATTAAACTTTGCAAATCTAAGTTATTTTGGTCTACTTTTTAATTTTATAATGATACATTTCATATTGAAATTAAACTCAATTTAATAATAATATTTTTTTTTTTTACATACTTTTATTTGGTTTAATCTCATTTTTATTTAAGCAAAAAAAAAAATTATTCCAAATGATAAATGTTACAACATTTTCTTAAAATTTCAGTAATAAGGATTCATCCTTATTCAACCATTTCTATGGTAAAAAAAAAATTATTTTTATTAGCTTATATTTTATACATAAAAACTATTTTTTTAGTTTCTTAATAAAAAGTATGGATCAAATATACCATTGGTTTTAATGAACTCTTTTAACACTCATGAGGATACCAAAAATCTTTTGCGAAAATATATTCATGTGAATGTTAACCTTCATTGTTTTCAACAAAGTCAATACCCTCGTATTTATAAAGAATCCTTGCGAATTGTCACAAAATCTATCTCGAGTGGTGAAGTAGGAAGGTTCTTAATTAAAATTTCTTATTTTATAATGAATTTTTTATGTTACTTATTGTCCTAACCCAGTTTACCAATTTATACTTAGAAAGTAATGCTTAGTTAGTTATTCAAATAAAACTAATGATAACAATGCCAATAAATATTAAACACAAATTATTGTATTTAATATTTATTGGCATTGTTATCATTAGTTTTATTTGAATAACACTAAAGTAAAGTTAAAGTCAATAAAATTTATGTTTAAATTAATTTTGTGGAATCTCTTCCATAAGTTCTTTGTATTTCTTTTTTATTGCTCAGTCTAAGCAATGGAGATTTTCTGTACTACATATCGCAAAATTAATTCTCTAATGTCAATTTTGCTGATAATCACATGAACATTTGAATTTTGGATGAGTAATTCAAAACTGAACAGAAATAATTTTTGTTCTGTTTTAAATGTCATTTAATAAATATTTTTATTTCAATTTATATTTTATTATTTGTTAAGTAACATCAAAGCGCAACATTTTTAAATCGTAACAATTTTAAAATTTAAATGACATTACTAAAGTTTATATTACATTTGCTTCAATTATTTTGAATATATTTTGTTGGTAAAATAAAGGAAAGTTAATAAAATAATATTAAAAAAAAAAATTAAAAAAATTAATAAGTTAGACAGTGATTTTAATTAATTACAATTTATATTAAAATGTAACAACCACAATTATAAATTAATAACTTTAACATGATTTAAAATTGATAAGATAATTATAAAAATTATATTTTTTGGAGAACAATCAGTAAAAAAAAGCATTCATTGGAACGCATTCCCAACTATAAATGCTGTTGATAAAATTTTTTTTTTTTTGATTTTATTTGGATGATTGCTATGTAATCTCGTTATATTCTATATGTTTTAATAAATATTTTGAATATATATCATTTGAATAATTGACTGAAAAAATTTTTCAACTGAAAAAATGTCAATACCTCAATTTGAATTTATTTCTCACTTAATATCTAATTCTAGTTTAAAAACTTGTTAAAACAATGAACGCTTACTTGGTCAGGATCTAATGAGTCACAATATATTTCATCATCACTCTCGACAACTTCTTTGTTAATGTCTGAATAAATAAAAAACTAAACGTAAATTTTAATTTTAGTTAAGATTTTAATATATTTAGTGTTTGTATATTCTATACTTTATTTCTATATTAACCTTTAAAGATAATAAAAGTTAAAAATTTTAGAATATTGATTTTAGTTGGTATCCACCTGGACATGGTGATATGTATCAAGCATTTTATAATTCTGGACTTCTGGAACAATTTATTGCAGAAGGGAAAGAATATGTATTTGTTTCAAATATTGATAATTTAGGAGCCACAGTTGATATATGTATCTTTTTCTTTATTTATGACTGATGTTGAAAAATCATTATTAAAATGTCAAGACAAAAAAAAAGAATTTTTTCTTTTTTTCATATCATAATTTTCCATAACTATATATGTTAGCCATTTTAAACTATTTACTTACTCTGCCAATGGAAGAGAGATGTGATTTTGTCATGGAAGTAACAGATAAAACGAGAGCTGATGTGAAGGTGAAAATACTTAACTTGGTCATTTTAATTTAGTTTTAAGTTCAGTGTTTTTTATTTTCAAAAAATGACACATTTTTAACAATTGTGAAATTTTATTGTTCCAAGTATAAAAACTTTTTTTTTTTTAAATTGTTTTAAACAAATTGTTAATAAAAAATGATTTAAATAACTTCTCAGATTGTTTTTTAAATTTTGTCAATTAAAAAATAGGGAGGTACACTTATTGAAGTTGAAAAAAAGTTAAGATTGTTGGAAATTGCTCAAGTACCCAAAGAACATGTAAGTTATATTATTTTCATCTTTATAGAATCTATATTGATTTTATTTATTTGATTGGTAATGTTAATAACTAAATAATACTAAATAATTTTTAAAAGTTTCTTTTTGTTTTTGTTTGTCGTGTAAAAAAATATTAAAAACAATTCATGCAAAAAAATTTAAGTTCTAATATGTTAAAAATAGTTTTAGGTCAGCTTTGTTTATTCATTTATATGCAAATTTGTATGAGACTTATCAATTTAACAAAAGAGAAGTTAGATTTAACTTTATTTAATTGTATTTAGGAGTGTTTTTTTTTGTAGGATGATTGTAGGCGTTAATTATAAAATTGGTTATTGGATTATCTTAATCTTCCTTGAAGAACTTTATCAGATTCACTTAATGAGTGTACCTTAGTAGAGTATGTCAAGAAAGATTAAGGTGGTTTGGGTGCAGATAATTGGGTGTCAGATTGTAGAGAGTTAGACTAAAAAGTAGAGGTAGGAGAACTTGGAGAGAGTTTGTGTTACAGATAACATAAAAAGATCTTAGTTAAAGAAAGAAGATGCTTACAATTCAGTTGCAAACAGGAAAAGTGTGCGATCGCACTTAATACCTGACCATGCATATAATAATTTTTTTAAAGGTTGACAATGGTTTTTTAGCACTTCAAAAATACACTGAAAATTATAAAAAGCTTAACTGTAAAAAAAGGAAAGAAATCTTAACGAAGGAGAAATTAAAAAAAAAAAATAATTAAAAACTCTAGAAAAAACTTAACTGCTTGGTGTAGTTAAGGTGATTTACAAATTATTTGAATTCTTTTATTTGAAATTTGTATGGTTTTATCACCGTATTATATCCAAACAAAAGCTTTAGATGGTATATATTTTTTTTCCTCAGGTTTTTTTTTATTATTTAAAGAAACTTATCTTTTTTATATATAATTTTCAAAACCTTTTTAGTACCCGTAATAGTGAATCTAATGATAGTGTTCTTTGGAGTCTTTAGATCGATTCTGCTCATTGGCGTTAACATGAATTTAGTTAAAATCTTTTTAAAAAGTTACTTAATTTACTACTGATCCTAGTTCTAATCTGTTCTGACGTATATTAACTATATATAGTTGTTAAAACACAATATTTCTATCAATTTTCACAAAAAATACTAGAATTCTGACCAAGAAAGAGCTTATAATTAAGAAAAATTGCCAATAAACGATCAGAATATATCATATTGTTAAACTATAATGTTCATTTCACCTAAAAAACGTATTAGTTTAAAATCTTATTCAAATTTGGATGAGCGATTGTGTTTTTAAGATAATTAAAGAAGAAAAAAAAGAATCTTTGGTCAGGGTTTTTTCACTACAAAAATTTATATTATATGATACTGCAAAATTTATCATTTTAATACTTTTTGTCTTTTCATAATTCACAGACCTGCCATTTAACGGAAATATGTCGTAGTCAACAAAATATCATGCAGACGCTATAATATTTTAAAAGTGCCTACACTGAATAATATAAAACTAAAAATTTAAAACTCTTTAAAATTATTTAATTATGCTTATAACAACATTAAGGTTGAATATCTTTAAAACTTCGATTTTTAAATGTTTTATATATAATATAATATTAGGTGAACTCTTTTTAATAGAAAATTAATCATAAAATAAAATCGTTCATAAAATTATATTTGAACATAGTCATAAAATGCAGAAATTTTTTGAAATAAATATAATTTTTTATAATATTCTATAGAGTAAAACAGGGTAAAATGAAATAGCGGGTAGAATGAAATAGTTATTACAATGTTTACTCTTTTGCTCCTAATTAACTATTGAATAATTTTTTTGCAAATATTTTAGTAAGATTGTATAAAATTTTATTTTTAATAAAAAAAATTTTGTTATAAATTTAGAAGTTTTTGAATGCGTAATAAGATTTTTTTTATTTGTTTGAAAAAAACTTATAGCTCTCGGAAATTAAATTCAGTATTATTGAATTTAAAATGTTTACTGGTACAACTTTTTACGCTGATCAAGAATTTTTTTCAAAATTAAATTTGTTACTTAATAAAAAAAATTATGAGTTAAAAATGGAAACGGAGTGTTGTGGGGTTGAATGAAATACGCTAATAAAAAAATACAAAGCAATAGCTTATTTCTTAAAAATGGCTTTTTTTTTATTAGGTCTCAAATGACCAATAAATCTCCAACTATAAATTTATGTATAAGTTCCAATGAATGAATTTTTCTAACTGAATTTAAATGACTTTTACTTACTGCTTTTATAAAATGGTTCTAATAAATGAATGAAATACGATACTCTCTTGTTAATTACGGTCACATTGTCTGCAAATAACCTTCAATATTGTAGTAACTCAGACTATTCAAAAGTAAATTCAAGAAGAGGTTGCAAAACAACTGCAATCAGCCCGATCACTTGCAGCAGCTTTGCAACAAATGTTTCGTATCCAACACGTTGACACACAAAAAAAGAAAAAATGTAGATGTGCCAAGATTCCAAAGGGAGTGTCTCAACAAACCTGAAATACTTGAGAGGTTGAAAGATGCTGAGAGCAAAAAAGCAACAAACCAAGCTAAAAAACAGCATAAGCTTATCTCTAATGGAGAACAGCAAATGAACCAAGCATTAAGTCTAACGAAAATATTAGCTGCAAACCAATTCAGGTGTTAAAAGTGCCTAAAAGTTTTGGGCGAAACTTCAGCATATCAAAATATGGAATAGTGCCAGTGTGAAAGTTTAGATTGCAAGGTTTGGCTATATCAAACATGCATACCAAAGCGATACGTAAAAGACGCTAAGTTTTATTGCACCAAAAAGTACCGCACAAGTGAAAACTCAACCTCTAGTACCTCTAAACGACTCAACATCATCACAAGAATAAAAAAGCTTATTTTATTTGATTGATTTTTTTAATTGTTATTAATTTTTTTTTTAATTGTTGTTATTGATTGCTTTTTGTTTTTTTAATAAAGTGTTGTTTTAATTACATTTATATTTGCGTATTTCATTCTCCCCGAATGTCAGTGTAGAATGGAATAAATTTTTTTTAATCAATAAAAGTTTCATAAAAAACTTTACAAAAAAATTTTCAGATTTTTATATATTTAAACACAGCTCAATATTCTATACAACTAAAAAAAAAGGAAAAATCTTTTTTCCGTAAAAAATTAATAATTACAATCCTTAACTATTCCATTTGACCTCATTTTACTCTATATTATATTTAATGTTTTTTATTTAAAATAATCATTAAAATTTGTTACTTTATTTAAAAGCGTTTAAAAAAATTTATTGTTGTTGTTTTTGAAACTTTCTAATTAAATGGTTTTTACCACTAGTGTTGTATAAAAACATTAGAAAGTTTTAAAAACAATAAAAAAAATTTTTTTTTTTTAGTTTTATTAGAATTTTTGTAATAGCATTTTTTTCAAATCAATGTTATTTAAAATTCTTTTTTATTTACATTATTTATAATTATCAACTAAGACTTAACAATATTAGATATAATAGATCAATCACAGTAAGTAGCACTAAATAATGTTAAGTGCAGTACTTATGTGATAACATATTCCATACAAGGGTATATAATAGACTTATAAAATATAATAGACTAATAAAGATAGAGAATGGACACAGTAATAAGAAAATCAATTAATGAGTGGCAACTTCAAAAATAATCAGAGAAAATTTAATGTAGTGGATTTTCTAAGAGTGGTCATTCAAAAATAATCAGAGAAAATTTAAAGTAGTGGATTCAGCAAGTTGCCATTCATCAATACAGGAATATCAACAGTATTGCAATACTTTTTAGAAAACAAATATGTATGTGTTAAAATTTACGATTGCCATTTAAGTTTCAAGTGGTCACAAAAGAGAGATCAAATTCACATCATAAGATGGCACATGAGAGCAATGATGTAATTTTGTGGTACTACAACGATTACTGAAAATGAAAAATTTTGCTGTCCATTGAAAAAATCATCATGCCACACCTTATTAAAAGTTTTGATATGTCGAGAATAATAGCTCTTGCTTCCCGCTTTCATCTAATGCAATAATAACTTTTTTTGTTATTACAGTTTACAAATCAGTAATAGGCGACGAGAATCAAAATTGTTATTGTTGTAGAAACGATTGCTGTAGAGTTGTTGAACTCAAGATGAGATATTAAAAGTTTGTTTGCCTTTTTTTGCCAATCTTGCTTTATCCTTGGGAGAGGACCAGAAACATGTAAGAAAGAGGGACTGTTAGACTTGATATTTTATTATATTTTACTGAATACTTATTTTGATTATATTAATATATTAGTGGTTTATTATTGTTTTCAGGTAGAAGATTTTAAAGCAGTTTCAAAATTCAGGTTTCATAGTTTTTTTAATTAGTTTTAGAGTATTTAATAAATATATAAACTATATACATAAAGCAATGTTGAATTTTTTAAAAACAAATATTTTGAAAATTGTATAAGTTTTCTTTTAGTTTACAAATACTGTCAGATAAATGTTTACTTAATTAATGAAGGAATAATTAACTTACGTAACTTAATGTGTTTTGAAAACTAGTTTTGCTGATTTTCTGATTTAATTGATTTTTCAAAGATGTTGCCTTAGTATGCAACTAATGTTTCAAATTTAGACAGCATCTTTGGAATGTTGTTCTATAATTAGCAGTTGTTGTAGAATAACTTTCTGGGAGTGTTGTCTTCATATAATCTTTCTTTTTATTCCTGTTCTGTTTGTTTACAAAAACTATTTAATATATAAGTAGATACTTCACACAGTGTTCTGGTTGGGTGCACAATATTAAGTTTATAGAACAACTCCTTAACCATTTAGAAAGACATATTTCGTAAAGTTGTAATAAAATAGTTTATATTTGCCCAATAGTTATTGTTTCAATGTCTTATCTTTTTTTTTTCAATTTAAACTATTATTTGGATTAACTCTAGGTACACATGTCTTCACAGTATCATAATACCTTTAATAAATTCTTTGTTAATACTAATTTTTTTTCTTTGCAAATAAAACCTTTTTTTTTTACATAATTAGTATACTAAAGCAAGTTTTGAGTACATAGAAGATATGCATGATCTTGCAAAAAGTGGCTTGAGAATTTCTCTTAATAATTCCTAAAGTAATTAATATAAGTGCCTTGAGCACAAGAGCATATTTTAATTTGCTTTATTTTATATTATTAAATGCATTATAAACAAACATCTATCTGATTAGTATCAATTTCTTTTATATTTATTTCTTCATATTTAGAGTTTTCTGATTAGGCAGTTTCATATTTGCTTTAGAATTTTCAACACAAACAATCTTTGGATTAGATTAGAAGCTATTAAACAAGCCGTAGAAGAAAATACTTTACATTTGGAGTTGATATTAAATCATAAGGTGATAGCGGTTATTTGTATTATTATTATTATTATTATTTTTTTAATATTAGTTTTTATTTTATTTCATTAAACTTAAGTTGTGGCACTTCACAACAAAACAACTTAATTTAAAGCATATTTAAGTCTAAGTTATGAAATAGCTTTAAATTGCATTTAAAGTTAGACAATCTTTTATTTAACAATTCTAATATTTTTTGTAGAAACATAAACTAGTGTTAAATTCTTTTTTAGTTTACAAAAAAAAGTAAAAATTATTAAGTTTTAATATTTAAAAAAATTGTTTATACATATTAAAACCTAATCATAAACATTATTATTTTAATTAATTAATCTTTTATATCACAATAATCACTACATAAATTATGTTTACACATTAGCATTAATGTTTTTTTTTTTCCATTCTGAGGCCTTACATTGTTGTATGCATATTTTTTGTTTTTGTTTATTAATTTTTTGGTTTTTTTAAGTTTTTTGTTTATCAAATTTTTGGTTTTTTAAGTTTTTGTTTCGTTATATATTTGTTGTACATCTTCGTTCGTATTATTTTTTATAATACAATTTTTATTATTATTATTATTATTGTGAGTACTATTTGGGTGCATTGTCTGTCTTATTTGTTTTGAAATTTTTCTCTATTAATCTTTATTTTTGTCTTGACAACTGCCAAAATATGCTTCGTTAGATAAATAATTATCCTTTATTCTAGTGTACTTCATTTCTTTAAAGTTTTTAAATAATATTGGGCCTAGCCCATAAGGGTTAGTGTTACCGTCATTGAGCACGACTATTTTCCAAATGGCAATTACTGTCACCGCGAAAGAGGATGTTTGTCTCTGGAAGATGCCTGGGTTAGCTTTTTAGTCATAAGTCAGTTATAAATCCATGCATAGTGGTGTTTAATCCATCATAGTTTTCTTGAGTATGGCTGGGCTGGCTTGGTTTGGTTCAGAGATAAACCTTTTACGCTGGTTACTAACAATACAAGACTTTACTGAACGATATAAACAGCACAGACTTACACATTGCACTTATACACCCTTATGCACATACAGCCTGTTTACATCCTTTGCATGCTTTTTGTTCTTTTATAGATAAACTATCTTTATTTGAACTCATCCTTGTTTAGATAATATTTTCTTTTAATAGATAATTTAGTTGCAAAAAACCGGCCAGATTTTTTAGTCGTTTTGAGAACATTTAAGTTTATGTATGTTTCCTTGTTTGTCCGCAAAATAATAAGTTCATTATTTTATCGTAAATTTTAAAATATTTTGCTTAACAGACTTACATGGAAACATAAATAAACTTGAATGTTCTCAAACATCTTTGTGTGGAAAAATAAAAAAAGATTATTTGCAAACACAAAAAACCCGCCAAATCTACTAACAACTATTTCTATTGGTTCGATTTGTGCGATTGATTTTGTAAACAAAAATACTTTCAATAATAACTGCATTTTCAATGAAATTATTAATAATCATCAAAGTTAATACAAATAATTATAAAAAGAAAGAAAAGTTTTTAAGTTCTTAGAAATTGGTTTACTAACTTCAATTAATTTTGCTTCAGCCATTCTTACAAACTCGTTATACTTAAACTTAAAATTACTTTTTTCTGTTTTGAATACTAATTAAAATTATAATGCCCATTCACTAAACATCATCAGCGGTATTGTGAAGCAGTTCCACTTTTTCCTCACTAAGTAATTTAATGTTTTTAGCTAATTTCTATCTAGCTAATTGACATTCTACAGTAACTCAATGAATTAATTATTTCATTTGTTTTTCTTACTAAAAAGAATTGTTTCAAATGTGTTAATCTTTTCAAACTATGTGAAGCGTAAAACAGTTATTGAAAAAACTTTTTTATTTATAAATAAATAATCTAGCGTTAGTTTTATTGGTTGAATCTTGTTGGACTTTTCAGGGCTGGGGGCTGCATTATTTTGGTGGCCTTTTTTAAATTTAGATTTAGATATGGTCTCAAAGTTTCTTTTAGTTCGGACTGTAGAGAAAACTTCACTTCTTAACAATTTTTTTTCCTGCTTCGTATTGTTTTTATATCACGATTTATATCATTGTTATATTACCCATAACTAATTTTTTAACCACTCATTTGGCCTAAAATTATCTGGTTTTATTACAATATTTAGTTAGTCTTATTGCAATATATATTATTCATCTCCTGATTTTCATATTATTACTGTTAACAAGGAACTTTTATGTTATATTATCTTGCATTCATTACTCAGGTTTGTTTTAATTTTCACATGCACAATTTTCATCTTTAATATTATTCAGAAAATACTTTTATATCCTTTATTTAATTTTTGCATATATCCCGCTTACATTTTTAAGGTTTTTGTGCTACGTTCTTTTTCGCTATCATATATTATTCAATTATTGTTATGATTTTGGGTTTCGTGGGTTGCTCATTATCCTACACTTTTGATTGGTTATCATATTTCGAATGAGGTTTTTATGACAGCGTTAGAGTTTTTTGTTGATTAAAATATTTTTTTTTTTAATGAGGTATACTGTATATATATATATATATATATATATATATATATATATATATATATATATATATATATATATATATATATATATATATATGTATATATATATATATATATATATATATATATATGTATATGTATGTATATATATATATATATATATATATATATATATATATATATATATATATATATATATATATATATATATATATATAATCAAATTCTATAGTTTTTTATCACACACAAATAAATTTGAATTGCTTAGGTTTTAAAATAAATTTAAATGTTTTGTTTTATTTAAGCAATTGGATAATGGGGAGAAGATTATACAGATTGAAACAGCTATTGGTGCTGCTATCAAATGCTTTAACAAAGCTATTGGTATGAACATTTTTTTCAATTTTTTTTTTTTTTCGATCTGAATTATACATTAGTTATAAGGTTATAAATTACTATAATATAGCATACAACAAAATATATGACTTATATAGGTTTAAACATACACAACTTTTTAGGTATATATGATTAAAAAGGTTTTTTAGTTATAGATATCAACAAAGGTCGTGCCTAAGTAATTTATCATTAGTTTCATCAACCTTTGCAACTACTTATCGTAACTTTTATTTTTTTTGAAAAATATAAAAGTTACAATAGTTTGAAGTTCATTAATTTTAATAATAATTAGTTCAGCAACTTAATAAATCGACTTAATAAATGAATAAATTTTTGAAGTCACTGCAAATCAATCAGAAACTATTATTAATGTTTATTTATAAATGATAAGATTTTATTTAAAGGTTCCAATTTTGATTTTGATATAATTAACTTATTGTGGTAAGTTATAATCATTTGTGGTAAATTATAATCAGAGACATTTGTGTGCTATAAATTAATTTAGTTTTTTTTTTTTTAAGTATAATAATAAACTTATAATGACAAGTGGTAAAAATTTTACTAAAAAAACAAGTTTTTACAGTTTACATTAAAATTGTTTTATTGTATTTAACAAAGCCAAAAGTAAAAAGCTTTAAATTTAATCATAAGATTTAATATATGATAACTGTAGATTGTCATGACTTGTAGAAGTTAAGTTTACATAAATTGATTCGTAAGAAAAGTTGCAGTGAAATGTAATAGCTCCAACTAATAATTTTGTTTAAATTAGGACATTTTGTTTAAATGTAGACTATAGACAGGAAAAGTACAACTAAAATATTACATTGCTAATTAATAAAAGTATTACATTGTTAACCAATAAAATTTTTATTTTATTAAATCATGATAAATTTTGTATTGTATACAGTATAATTTTGTTTGAAATAAATATTTATTAACAAAAATTTTATTTACATTCATCGTATGCTTTTAATAATATTGTTTTTTTTAATATCATATTACATTATTTAATAAGGCTTTTGATTATTTGATATTATTTAATATTTTAAAATGTAAAGATATTTTTATACCAGGTGTAAATGTCCCTCGAAGTCGTTTTCTTCCTGTAAAAACTTGTTCTGATCTTCTATTGATTACTTCTAATCTTTACCACATGAACAACGGAACGCTTACAATGAACCCAAAGAGAAACTTTTTAACAACACCACTGGTGCAACTTGGAGAGCGTTTTCAAAAGGTAATCTTTTAATTTGTTTTAAAAAAATGTTATTAGGGCATAGTGTTGAAAACATTAGGGCCTAATGAACTTTCTAAATTACTAAATAATCATCTTTATGATTTATTTAATAGTTTTGTTTGTTTTTAATTTGGAAAATCCTAAATTGTTCTTTGTTTAGCTTATCTGTAGTAATGTCAAATGTAAACAAACATAAGACATTTAAGGTTAATTATTTTTAGCATAAACATTCAAGGCTAATTTAATTAACCTAGTGTTTTAGTTTATTTACCAATTTTTTTTATAATTGCTTTTTGTGATTTGCATTATTTAAGTTGTTTTTATAACATAAAATCAGTTATTTATTTTTGCAAATTAAAATCACTCTATAAATCCATTGAATACAGGTAAAGATTTTGAAGGAGGCTAGATCTTTTTTAGATTTTTTAAATCAATATCCTAAATTGATTCTTGAATAATTTATCTGTATTAATTTTTTATGTAGGTGAAGGAATACTTAAATCGTTTTGAAACAATACCTGATATAATTGAGTTAGATCATTTGACAGTTGCAGGTGACGTTACTTTTGGAAGAAATGTAACTCTTAAAGTAAGTTTTTCAGCTTATCATTTTTTTGTTTGCATATTCAAAGCAACTAAAAGAAATAAAAATATTTTAACTTTTAATTTCTTTTTTAATTTCAAAGTTTATATTTTATTGCTCATTTTAATTCTTTTTTATAATAAATCATAGTTTTTATAATAAATCATAGTAATCAGGTTTTTGCTATTTTTTTTTTAATAAATAGTTTATTTTAGATTAACTTTTTGTGATTACGGCATATGGTTTAACTGATAACTGGCCTAAATAACTAAGAAATCTTTTTTTTTTTAATTTTTGTCAGTTCACCACAAAAACTAATATAGAAAAATGTATTTTTTTAAACAACTTATAGTGAAATTTATTATTTTTAGTATATTATCACTGAATTGAGCGTATCAAAACTAATAATTTATTTTTTGGATTTTAAAGAAAACTGAATACAAACTGAATACATTGAATGTTTTAAATCCATTATTTTATAAAGCTGAAAAAGTGTTAAACTTTTGACACCATAATCGTAACATTTTTTTTAAATATATACTTTACTTTAGTATCTTTGTTTTGCTCTGAACATCTGTTCATAATACTTTTTAATCTTATTTTTTTTTATTCTTTCTCTGTTTCTAATTTTTGCCAATTTTTCACTTGGGCTTGACAGCTCGGTCTAGTCTTTTGATGCATACTTTTTCATTTTTTAAAAGTAGTGCAACCATTCACAAATAATGTGACTTGATTTGATTTTATTCATGATGATGAAAATTTTATTGATAAGATTTTTAAAACTGAGGAATTCTTGTGAAGCAAACTTATAGTACAAGAACAAGTTTATATTTACAAATAAAGGAGTATTGTTACTACCTAATTACAAGCACTGCAAATGAGCTAGTTCTTTAGATAATAGTTATAGCAATTTACCTATTATTATTAGTTTTTGTCCAATCAGTTAAATCTAAAAGAGTAAATTTTAACAATTATGATGCAGAAAAAATTAAAAAAAAATTTACGTCAGCATGTTTGTTATTTGCAATTTCTCTTTTTATGAAATATCTATTGAATATTTAAAATTGTAGCATTATATAATATCCGTTATATGGTACCATATAATATTATGAGAGTAAAGGGATGAAACTCCACTTATTGTGAATAATATTGGAGCATCTTATAACATGTACCAGAAAAATCTGCGCGTGTTTTAATGTGGTGTTTACAGAAACTGTGCATTACTTTAATTAAGCAATTGTTTTAAAATGTCATGTGAATTAGTTTTATTCAAAATTTTAAAAACTCTGTTTTCAAAACAATTTTGCATTTTCTAATTGAAAATCCAGGTGTATCAAACAAAACAATTTCTAAAAAGTTGCAGATTGCTTCGAAAGCCGTGTAAAGTGTTGTAAAACGAAGTGGAAGAAAAAAAGTTTTTGTTTTATAAGTTCTTATAAAAAAAAGTGAAAGATGTCTTTGACAGAAATCTAGAGATTTCTGTTTGAACTTTAAATAGATTCAAGATTCCATTACACAAAGAATGAACATAAATCTTATAAAAAGAAAAAAGTTCTTTGTTGTGAAGAAAAGCAAGAAGATGTTGCAATTCGTCGTTCAAAGCTGCTCTAAAAAAATCATGTGCTAAAAAATCTTTTTTGATTATTGATGATGAAACTTATTGTGTGGCATGTATTTCTGATCTCTTCCAGGACACCAATATTCAGCAAATAGTCGCGAAAAACTGAATTCCAAATATAAATCCATTGGAATGCAAAAATTCACTAAAAAAATATTAGTTTGGCAAGCAATTTGTGAATCTGGTGAAAAGAAGCTTTTGTTTTGTGACTACGAGAAAAATTGAAATTAAAGTATACAACAAAGAATGCATCAAGAACTTTTTTTTGCCGTATTTAAGATCTCATACGAGTAATCCGTAATTTTGGCCCGATTTTGCATCATATTATTACTCTTGGAAAACTTTAAACTGGCTTAGAGAACATAAAGTTCATTTCGTTGAAAAACACTGCAATCCACCAAATTGTCTCCAATTACGTACTTTCAAAAGATATTTGGCTAATGTCAAAGGAAAACTAAGTTTCAATGTAAAAGAAGCTAAGACTTCAATAATAAATGGATAAGAGCTACCAAGAAAGTCCAGCCGAAGACCGTGCAAAAGCTGATGTCGAATGTAAAATGTAAGTGTGTGCGTTCTCAGGCACACAACTTAACAAACTTAAGTAATATTAAGTAACAAACTTAAGTATCTATTCCTCTATTTTTTCTTTTTCCAAATACGGCGTAGATGAACTTAATTTTTTTTTTTTTTTTTTTTTTTTTTTTTTTTTTTTTTGTGTGTGCAACAAATTGTTTAAAAATTACTTGGTAATGTTAAGACTCTGGTGTAATCAGCTCTTTTGTAGAGTTTTAAAATTATAATTTGATAAGAAAGAAATTCTAAACAAATTATAATTTTCTTTTCGACATGGTGTATGTGTCGTTTTTTTTTTTAGGGTACTGTAATTATCATAGCCAATCATGGTGAACGTATTGATATTCCATCAGGTGCGGTTCTCGAGAACAAGATAGTTTCAGGAAATCTTAGAATTTTAAACCATTAAGAATGTTAACGCAGTTTGTTAAAACTTTTTACAGATTTTCTTGTGTTTTAGTCTAATTTTTATTTTAAAATTGTATTTTATAGTATTCAGATAGTAGATAACGCATGCATGTTGTCATTTGGCTTAAGGAACTTTTCTTTCTTATTATTTTTTTTTTTTTCGTTGCTTTTTTGATACCTTTGTTTTTGTATATTTTTTGTTGCTATGAGTTGCTATGTACGTTGCTATGCGTTGTGTTTTGTATCGTGTATGTTACTTATTTTATTCTTGTGGGAAAAAAATCTTTATTTTATCAAAATGATAATTTTATCTTAAATTTTTAAAAATATATTCAAATTTTTATTATAATGAGCTTAAAATTTTAAGAATTATTTTATGTATTTTTTATGAAAATTAATATAATAGTTGACATTTGAAATTTTTTTTTTGTCAAGACCATATACTGCTCTAAAAAATTACAATTCTTTTTAAAAATAATTGATAATCATGAGCGAATGGTATCTATTTTTAATAGTTGGTGAATTTTTTTTTTCTATATTACCAACTGGGCTTCAATTACAGTTTAGATTTTGTGTTGAAAGAAAAAGAAAAGTTTTGTATTAAAAGTAAAGAAAAAGTTTAAATCAAACAAAAACAAAATTGTTTATTTATTTTAACAAAAAATGCAATTCAAAATTAGAATTTAAAAGCTTCAATCTTTTTAATGCCGGTTTTTATTACATCTTATTTTATTAGATTTTATCGAAAATTGAGAGTAAAAAGGAAGAAAAATGGATAAGATGCTGCTTAAGTCTTTTACTTGTAAATTAATAAATTTTTCACAAATTTTTGAAAATTCATCCATTTTCCATAACTTTTTCATTTTTAAAATAAAACATTACACTTTTTTGAAAAAATCGTGCTTTTTTGATTGCATTTTAGCGGCCGTGGCGCAGTGGTTACAGCGTTTGCTTTATAGGCAGGAGATCCAGATTCGAAACGAGCTCTGGACATATTTTCGTGTCACGGTAAGGAAGGAGGCGTGAACTTCCTGGTTAAATGCACTTCCACGGTGCTCTGTGACGAGTTAGGTCATCTTGGGGCACCTAAATGAGAAACAAAAAAAATTGCTTTTTGTTTTTAAAGAATGTTTCTTAAACATCTTATATACGAGGCTTAGTCATTGTCGGATTTCAACACTATTAATTTTAAAAAGATACCAGCATTCAAGGCACGTGCAATCTCTGATAATTTTGGCTTTTTACACAGTGGACACGCACGTAAAAAAGACGTCTTTTAAACGTCTTATACACATTTTGGACGTCTTTTGAAAGTTCAAAAGACGTCTTTTTTTGGTCCAGTGCCCACTGGGTAGGAGGAAAATCATTTGACACTTTATCTATCTCCTTTTCTACCTCAACAAAATCTTTGATTAAAATGACATTCAGAATTTCTTGATCTGTGTAGCAATTATTTCACTTGTACAGATCTTAAGATCTATATTTACGTCATCCTCAACAGCTAATTCTTTATCTGATAAATCACGTGATTTTCTCTTCAAACAACTTAAAAGATCAGGTTCACCATTTATATTTGCAATCTGAATTTCCTGCAAGATACCTGTTATTCTAAAACATTTCTTTACAGTGTTTGTCTATACAGCGTCTCATGACCTGACCATACTCAAAGCTTCAAGAAAGTTAATCTTTGGGGGCGTTTTACCAGCATTGATATATTTTATCTGACATGACAACATTTGTACAATAAAAAAAAAATGACAACAGTTGTGCAATAAATAGCTTTTAATGCTCATATTACTATCTGGACTCTATCTGGTCTATAGGTAGAGTTTTGGAGATTGTGTTGGATGGTAAAAATTTAATTGCTATGAGGTTATCAAGACTTGGATGAGCTGTGCAGCTATCTACAATTAGAGCAAACTTCCTACACTCAGCATTGAACTTTGCTTCAAGACTTCTTACATAATCAGTAAAGATTTAAAGTCCATCGAGGATTTGTTTTGGAACTTGTATTGTCAATGTAGTCTTATAACACCTTTGAAACACCGTGGTTTTTCTGCTATTTCAATTATCAACATAGACAGCTTAAGATCTGTACAAACACGTCAACCTCATTTCCAGCTACTAGGTCAGTTAAAACTTTGCTAAATTTTCCTCATGCACATCTTTCATCTTTTAGATGAAAGATTTTTGTCGAAAGCTGTTGATAAAATAAACCGAATTTGTCAGCGTTGCATCAATCACACCTCAATTTATAACCCGGAAAGGATCATTAGCAATTGGGCCTGCTCCCAACTTGCTATCATTTCCTCTGTGTACAACTTTTTTTAGCCAGAAATAGTTCGAAAAACAATATTATATCTATTTTTCTTCCGATCTAGCCACCCTTCTAAAGCCTTAAAACTTGTTATGTTGAGTTTTTTTGTAAAATCTAAAGCTTTCTCACTAAGACGTTCCAAAAACCATTAATATACAGTTTTATCAACGGAATCATGCGTTCCAAAATTTAACTTTTTTCTCTTTGCTTCAAATTGATCAGACAATTATGTCTAATCCAGTTAGTTGAAGTGTTTTTGAGAAACACTAAAAATTTGGGCTACATTTTTTTTAGTTTGACCTTTTTCCAAATCTTTATGATCAAGACATTTTTCCTTCTTAGCCTGTAATAAAAAAGCAACTCGAATTTACTGAAAACAAAATGTGGTGTACCCCAAGGGTCCATTCTTGCTCCTCTTTTGTTTCTTATTTACATAAACGATCTCCCAAATGCCTCTAATATTTTCAAAACTATAATGTTTGCCGATGATACAAACTTATTTAACTCATCAAAGTCTATTGAAGACTTATTTAAAAAAACAAATAATGAATTAAAAAAAATTAATATATAGTTTAAATCAAACAAACTATCACTCAATAAAACTAAATATATTCTATTTCACTTAATAACTTAAGCTTCCCCTTAACCTACCAACAATTAATATATAGAAAATATAATCATCGAAAGAGCTCAAAATACAAAGTTTTTAGGTGTTCTAAGTGATGAACACATCTCTTGGAAGCCCCACATCAACTATATAAATACAAAAATATCAAAGAACATAAGTTTACTTTATAAGGCAAGAGCTTTCTTGACACAAAAAAGTCTAATATTCGTTTATTTTTCATTCATACATAGCTATCTTATGTATGCCAATATAGCATGGGGCAGTACCCACTTAACTAAATTAAAACCGCTTTATCTGCGTTAAAAGCACGCTTCAAGACTAGTGTTCAACAAAAACAAACTTACTCATGCTCTACCCCTACTGGAGCAAATGAACGCTTCAAATATTTTTCAATTTAATATTTATCAAAATATACTTTCATGTTTAAATATAAACTAAGTCTGGTTCCAGAATATTTTACAGCACACTTTTTTAAAAATAACGTAAACAATTACAATACAAGAGCAACGGGAAACTTTAAGATACCCTTTGAAAAAACTAAACTATCAAAATTTTCAATAAAACATCGTGGTCCCTATTTATTTAACAAAATAATTTCTAGAAACGATTCGCTAATAAATTTAAACAACGAACAGTCCCTGAAAACAAAGTTAAAATCTACAATAATCAAGTTAAACAACTACAAGGAGTTTTTTTAAACTCCAATTTAAAATTTAAAAATAAAAATAATATAAAACAACCCTAATAAAACAAAAAATGTAACTTTTCAAAGGAAACAATAAAAATAATACTAAAAGGAGATAGTAACATTAATAATTTTAAGGCATATATGTACCACATTCATATTTACCACGTATGCAACTGATTTTTATGTGTATTACACCTCAAGAAGGTACTCGATGACAAGACTGACCCAATCTTCTGCGAGCTTCCTATAACTATAAACAATTAATTATTTTCTTCAATCTTATACAAATCTTGTTTTTATCATACTTTTATATATATATATATTTTTATTTTAATTGAAAGAATATAGAAGGTTTATTTCTTGGGTAATTTTTACGTTCACGTTATTCTATTGTGTACTTTGTATTTATTTTTATCATGTCTCAAAGTTGAATGTAACAATATTTTAGATTTATCCATTTTTTATTTTGGACTTTATGTTTACGATATTTATATTTGTATATCTTTATTTGCCAATCGGTGATTGGCCAATTGTAAATACTTTGTAGTTGTAAAATAAACATGTTAAAAAAAAAAAAAAAAAAAAAAAAAAAGTGATATCTTCTTTTTGTGTAGGAGCTATGTTGAAGTTTTCAATGCACTACGTTTATTCTGTTCAATTTTTGTGTTATATTTTGATAACGTTATTGTTTTTGCGTGTGTGTATATACGCATATGTGTGAATATGTATGTATTTGTATGTGTATGCATGAATGTATGTATGTATTTTTGTATGTATGTATGTATATTTGTATGTATGTATGTATGTATGTATGTATGTATGTATGTATGTATGTATGTATGTATGTATGTATGTATGTATGTATGTATGTATGTATGTATGTATGTATGTATGTATGTGTATGCATATATGGATATATATATGTGTGTGTGTGTGTGTGTATGTGTACGCGTATGCGTATTTTCGTATGTACATGTATGTGTGTATAAAAATGTTTGTGTATGTATGTATATGTATGTGTTTGTATGCGTATATGTATATATATATATATGTGTGTGTGTGTGTATATGAATGTATGTGTGTATGTATATATATATATATATATGTATATATATATATATATATATATATATATATATATATATATATATATATATATATATACATACATACATACACACAAACACAAACGCCATATTTTATATGGCAGCTGGCCCGGTGGGCCGGCTGCTATAAAAAATCTTGTGCTAATAAAAATCTAATATATAGCAAATCTACCGGCTAATTATATAAATTTTAGCGCCCATTTTGATCGGATTGAAAGTAGTATTATATTAACGTAAACAAACCAAGTTAGTTACCAAATGTTAAACACTGTGTTTTATAATTACGTAGCTTTTAAATTTGATGTTGTGTGTATATTGTTTACTGACAAAAAAGTACCGTAACAGGGGGTTACCTTGGCCTGCGGGGTTACCTTGGCAATTTTTAAAAACGTTAATTAAGCATCTCTAACTTTTAAACAGTAGAGTAACGTTTTACTATTTTAAATAGTAAAACATTGCTATTTTAAATAGTAAAACATTACTTAACTGTTTAAAAATTACAGATGTTTAATTAAATTTTTTAAAAATGGCCAAACTAACCCCGCTGGCTAAAGTAACCAGTTGTTACAACTATAATTATTTTTTGAAACCCCCATCAGATTTTTGAAATTTTTGAAATTTTTAAATTAAATTTTTTACTTTTTTAAATTTCATCCGAAGCAAAACAATTGTCAAAAATATTATAAACATTTATACGCGGTGACGCCGTAAAAAGGTTAAAAGGTGTTGTTTATATTTATCAAGAAACATAATAACTTTAAAATTCATTGATAAGCTAAATAGGTGCAAAAGAGTCTGGGTACACATTGCTTGATGACAGTATAGATCATGGGAATCAATGGTAGCATGCTGCAATAATTGTATGCATACTAAAACACTTTGAAAGCGTTACGAAAAGTAAGAGCAGACCCATTAGAGATCATACCGTTTCTTGACTAAGCTAGGAACAAATCAACTGGAATAAAAACTGTTGTTAATAAACTTAAAACTGATTTTAAAATTCATTTTCATAAATACAAAGTTTTTTTTTTTTTTTTTTTAACAACTTCGCTTCCAACAAGGCTGCAAGCAACCACTAATTAGTGTTGGAAGTTCCTGGAAGAGAAAAGATAAAGATTTTAGAGCAAGATAACGATTGACAGACGACTTAAAAGATTGCAAATTATATGAATCAAGAAAGCAAGATGAAGGAAGCGTATTCCAAAGAGCTGATGTTGGAGGAAAAAAAACTAGACGAAAAATTTTTTTGGAGCACTTAGGAACAATAACAGAAAAAGGATGAGACTTATTAGAATGACGAATAACACGAGAATGAATTTTTGTAGATGGCACAAGAGACGATAGCTCTTTAGAGCAGTGCCCATTATAGTATTTGTGGAAAAGAAAAAGAGAAGCAACATTTCAAAGATGTGACAGAGATTGAAGGTTGGCTGCAAGAGCAGGTCCAACTATGTTTACAATACATTTTTGCACCTTGTCTAAGAGAGAAAGGGCATCATTAGAAGATCCACCCCAGATACGGCAATAGTATTCCATACAAGGCCGGATTTGAGATTTATAGAGATAGAGAATAGAATCCAGAGTAAGAAAGTGACGAGCTCGATAAAGAGAAGCAACTTTAGCAGATGCTAATTTTGGAACGGATTTGATATAAGGTTTCCAAGAAAGATCAGAAGTAAGAGTTAATCCTAGAAGATGAAGGGTAGATGACTCATCGAGTACATTACCGTTCATAAATATAGGAAGGTCTAAATTATTGGGATAACAATTTGCTGAAAAAAATTGAGTTTTATCTGAATTAAAGTTCACCAGCCACTGTGAGCCCCATGCTGTAGCAGAAGTGAGATCCTTTTCAAGCTCAGGTGCCTCTTGCAAGCAATCAGAGGGAGTTGGCTTCTTATCGTGACAAGAATAAATGGTAGTATCGTCAGCGAACAATGCCACCTTAGATGTAAGAATATCTGGAAGATAGTTAATGTAAATTAAAAAGAGTATAGGGCCAAGGATTGAACCTTGAGGAATCCCTGAGGTTACAGAATACGAAGAAGAGTGCTGTCCATCAAGGACAACTTTTATACTACGATTGGAAAGAAAGGATTCAATAATCTCAAAGATGTTTCCAGATACACCGTAAGAAGAAAGCTTATGGAGAAGACCAGCATGCCAAACTTTATCAAACGCTTTAGAAATGTCAAGAGCAATGGCCTTAACCTCTCCACCTTTATCTAATGCGCGATAAAACCTATCGGTTATTACTGTTAACAAATCAGCCGTAGAACGAGAAGATCGAAATCCATTTTGATGATCAGAAAGTAGGTTATGAGATTCGAGATGAGAGATTAAGTGTTTGTTAATTAAAGATTCAAAAACAGTACTTATGATAGAAAGAAGACTAATGGGACGATAGTTAGACGAATCAGATCGCTCTCCAGAATTTTTAAAAATACGGATAACAGATGCTGCTTTCCAACAGGCTGGAAAACAAGACTCTGATAAGCACTTGTTATATAGTTTTAAAAGGATAGACGATAGCTCCGGAGAACACTTCTGCAGGACTATAACAGGTATGTTGTCCGGGCCGCAAGCTGTAGAAGAGTCCAAGCAGGAAATCAGTTTAGATACAGAAGCTAGAGTGATACGGATGTCAAACAGTGGATCAACCTGTTTGACGGCTATATTAGGTAGAACGCAACTAGTGGAATCAAAAGATGATATTGATGAAAAGTTCTTGGCAAACAATTCAGCTTTGTCTTTAGGTGAGGTGACAAAGTCTGAACCGTACAAAAGAGGTGTAATTGCTGACTTGCCCTTATTATTGATACTATTAAAGATTCTCCAGAAGTCACGAGAGTCTAATTTTTGTGATGAAATACGAGATTTCATAATCTGAGAATAGCGGGCTTTGGCGTTAGACAAAATCTTTTTACAATGGTTCGTAGCAGTAATAAACAGACATCTGTTTTCTGGAGAATTGTTTTGCTGATAGATATGGAAGTAATGGTTTCGATTGGCAATAGCAGCAGCACAATGTGAGGAAAACCATGGAGAAAAGTGAGGCTTGACCTGGAATCGTCGAGAGGGAATAAAGGATTTCATGCCAGCCTGAATCCACGAAGTTATGTAAGAAGCACATTTGTCAATAGGAAGACGAAAGATTTCTACCCAGGGGCCATCACGAAGAAAATCACGGAAAGAGTCCCAGTCAGCTTCAAGGTAGTTGTAAGATGTACAATGATAGGAGGATTCTGATGGTAAAGAAGAATGAGATAATAGTTTTAGAGAGACCAAACCATGATTGGAGGCACCTAAGGGTGAGTGTAGAGAAACTGAGCACTGACTAGGATCAGAAACAAGACATAAGTCGAGTAGAAAAGGTAAATGATTCGGGTTATCTGGAAAGCGAGTTGGAAAGTTGACTATTTGAGTTAGAGATTGAGAAAGGCAAAAATTGTGGGCCTTAATGCCTGCGGAGTCACTAACACTAGAGCCAAGCCATTCAGTGTGATGAACATTAAAGTCACCGACAACAACAATATTGGCTGATGGATAATGAATGAGGGCTTGGTCAATATAATTAGAAATAACATCAAGAAGAGTGCAGTCTTGAGATGAAGGAGAGCGATATAGAACAAAGAGAAAAGTGATAGAGTGAAGTGGTGCTAAACGAAAGCACATAAAAGAGTAGTCTGTGGATTCAAACCTAGTTTCTCAAAAAATGGGTGAATTCTTACGAATGTAAATGCCTAGGCCAAGCATGTGACTATTGGAGTCTTTACGAATTAAAGGAAGATAACCATCAACACTAAAATCACAAGATGAGACAGCTGAACTCAAATTAGTCTCACAAAGAGCAAGTAGGTCTAGTGAACTTTGCAAGAGATAAGACTCGACAGAAGAAAAGTTACTTCGAAGACCACGAATATTGGTGAATGATAGGTATAGCGAACTTGGTGATGACTGTGGTTTTTGTGTTTTATAGTTTTTGTTACTTTATTCATTTTTAAATTTGTTAAAGAACTTGACTCGAAACATAGATAGTACTCAGTACACTGTTTTATAGCCCAAGCAATTGCCTCATTTCCACTAATAAACCCTAAGCCGTAACAAAGGGCTCCAATGTGGCCTTGGCAATGCACACCAAAAGTAAAAACAGGGACACCATCCATGCGCAACATGGCACTGTTAGTACTCTGATATATTTCAGCTGTTGATGGAATCAGCCTCTCTGAGAGCTACCACAGAGTTCGGGAAACATGACTACCAGCCGGCCTCAGTACCATAAAACTGAGTTTTAGAGCTGTACCCTCATTTGCAGATAATAGAATGAGTTGCCTAGTCATAAAAAGAGAGACACAAGCAAAACCCATGCATCGAGTCAAGAAGATCCAGCGTTCAACATCCTAAATTGGAAACAATGTATTAAAATAAGACAGCAGCCGGATGCATTTAACATCTGCAAAGACAGCAGCCGGATGCATTTAACATCTGTCCAAGATGAGTATTTTTATCGAGACACCATCTCTAGCCTTTACTCAACCAAGAGCCCCAAGGCAGGGGGTGTTTTATGTCGGAGTTTGCATCTCCTAACCTTTGCCTAAAAAGGCATATCCTACAAAGCAGCAGGACATGAAGCAGATTGTACTGGGTTACATGTTACCAGTAGCAGGATAAACCTGACCTGATCTGAGACATTCCTCTTGCTGACATTCCTCTAGATAATCCTCTTGATAATCCTCTTGCTGACATTCCTCTAGATAATGCTCGCCTGGAAATTGCAATGATTCTCAAACCTCGTTTTAGATAAAAAATTTATGAAACAGATCATAGTATGTTTAAGGAAATTTTATATAGGGTACTACTGCTTTCTTCTAGAGTATCGATACTCAAAATGAAAACGGTAGTACCCTTGATATAAAATTTGCTTGCTTGTTGTAAATGATCACTTACAACAAGCAAAAGAAGTTAATTTCGTTAAAGACTCCGATCATAATGATCCAATCAAAAAAGAAAGCATGGGCATATATAGCTTATTAGAGAAAATAGGTATAAATGAAAATGCTTCACAGAAATATGAAAACACTGATGGAGGGGAAAAAAAGTAAAATAGTAAAAATCATAGAAGAAAAACTCAAAATTAAAAAGGAAAATGGTACGAACAAAAAATATCTAAATTAAATTGTAATTTTTTTAATTTATTACAAATATAATTAAAAATTGATGTTAATTTTTAAATTAATTATTATGTTGCATTTAGCCCTGTTAATAGAAATTTATTTTCAGGTTTATTTGCACACCAGAATTGCTGTAGACAAAATTATATTATTTATATTATGGAAAGATTGCTGTAAGCAGGCACAAACTATATATTGGCAGGCCGTTTCTTCCTGTAGTTACGGGTATAGTTGCATTTAATATTTTTAATTTTCCATGCAAAAAATAATTATTTATCAACTATAAATGTTTATTTACAAGCTGAATTAGAGTTTTTTTTCTTACTTGAAACTTTAAATTGATTCATAGTTTTGATTCAACATGGACGAAGTCAACTTTGACTTTAGCCTATCAACATTACTAAAAAATGAATGCCCTTATAAGTGGTGGGGTGTTTACAATTACACCTGCTCCAATAAAGACTCTAACAAGTGGGATTCGGCAAAGTTTTCAATGAAAATTTTGTGCGCACCTCTTTCATCCGTAAAGAGTGAACCTCTATTCAGCACAACGGCAAACATATTTTAAACCAAAAGAAACAGGCTGTTGCCTGAGCATGGAGAACAGATTACGTTTTTAAACTATAGTTTGCCTGATTTCTAACAATGGATAATTAATTTAAACGTAATAAACTAATGAGTATAATAAAAACAACCTCCCTCATTTACTCTAATTTATGGTAATTACTAAATGGTAATTTTATTATAATGCAAAGTACAAACTAATGTAATGTTCAACTTCTAATTTATGATTATTAATTACTAGTTAGCTAATTATCTTTTTTTCATGTAATATTAAATTTGTTCAAACAAGGTTTTGCTACATCCTAAAATCCTATGACTTTGCGTAAGTAAAAAAAAACCCTTGATGATTTGAGTAAAATACCTTGCGCGCTAAAATACTTATAAATGCAGAACATATACTTTCTACATGCAGTGCATATAATAATTGTAGTAAAATTTTAAAAATGTTTTTCAGCAAATAATATTATCCCTAGATAGCTAGATCTGCAAGATAGCAAATTTTACCTTTGAGAGTGCAAAAGCTTCGGCTTCGGCAGAGTGACTTCGGCCGAAGCTTCGGCTTCGGCAAAATTTTGGCTTCGGTACATCCCTAATTTATAGTTTAACTTATTTACTTAAATTTATAATACTTTTTATTGACAATTCAGTAAAAGCAAATAAACAGTAAAAATTAAAAGTAAAGAATAAACAACGCAAAAATAAAAATTTCTTAAAAAGATTATTATTTTAAAAAAAGTGTATTTTATTTTAGTAACATTTAAAGATAATTTGTTTGGTTTAAACCATTGGGTTAATTGGTCTAGTTCTTTGTTTACTGTTTGAAATAATATATTGATATCTTTATTTGAATAAATTAAGCTGGTATCATCTGCAAACAAAGTTTTATTTAAATGTTAGAAAATTTATTTAAATTGTTTCTATAAACGAGAAATATAAGTGTTCCTAAAATTGATCCTTGAGGAGCACAACATTTAATTGTCTCATAATTAGTTTTTCCTTCATCATTTACTATATACTGCTTCCTATTAGTCAAATAACTCTCGAACCAGGACAAGTTAGTATTTTTATACTAAAACTTTTGAGTTTTGATAGAAGGATTTGATGATTGACTATATCGAAAGCTTTACTTAAATCAATGAAAAAACCTAGGGTATACTTGGCTTCATCAAACGATTTAAAAAAAATTCTCAAACAAGGTGAGTGATTGCATGATCGGTGGAATGGTCAGATTTGAATCTAAATTGATTATGGTAAAGAATATTTTATAATGAAGTATGTGAAGAATAACATCTAATGAAGTTACAAGTATGATGATGATTTTTTTTACTTTTACTTTTTAAAAAAGTAAAATTAGGCACGATGTCTAATTTTACTTTTTTTTAAAGTAATTAAATTCATTTAAAAAAGTAACATTGTTGACGTCAACTTGTCTTGACCTCAACTCCCCCATGTCAATAATTTTCCAAAAAATTCCAACTCTTCCTCCACCTATTTCTTTGACGTAATTAATGGAAAGCCTACGAAATGCCTTATTAACTACGTTGAATAAGGCGTTTTTCAAAACGCCTTACTCAACGTAGAAATGCAAATGTACCAAATAACGGGTGTGCACTATATGTATGTTACATAAATAATATAAACTTTGTCCTTTTATACATTTTTTACAAATTAATATTTTATAACTACTAAGTATTTAAAATAATTGCAACAAGTTTAAAGACTACTGATTGATATACATTAAAAAAGAAAGTTTTTCCAAACGAAACCTGGGGTTTAGTTTAGTAAACCGAATACTTTTTAACATCCATTGCACCAATCAAAACAATGAAAACAAAATTGTTTGAAAAAATATTTTTTTCAATTATATACAATATTTACAAAAATATTTTTATAGAAAACTGTTAGAAAAATATTTACAAAATAATCAAATTTTTGATATATATAAAAAGTTTGAATAAATAACAACCATTGATCCGATAAGATAAAATATAATTTTTATTTCTTCATTTTAATGTAATTAAAACAACCTCCTATAGAATTAACCACTAAGAGATTTTGAACTTTATTAAATATTAAATTGGACACACCCAGTATTGGGCTCGACATTTTAATTCATCTGTATAAAAAGCTTTGGTTTTGGGCGCACCAGCACACCTGCATTTGAAAACAGGTTTATTACCAACATTTTCGTAAATCAAACCATTTTCTTCGCCTCCCATACAAGTAACTCCAATAATTAAGTCCTAAGGTAATAATTGTTGATAAGGTGTATTAAAAAATCTACATAGTACATACGCCTGGATGTATTATAAATAAAAATACTTCTGAAAATATAACTACAGGAATAACTGATTCAAATATATCTGCAGGTTTTAAATTACAAAAACGTCTACATATAATACAGCTAAACACATCTGCAGGTATAGATACATGAAAGCTAATAAAAACAATAAAATAAAAAACCTCTTTGCTTTCAGCCTCAACTTCAACCATAGATAAACTGACATCATTTTTATAGGGAGATGATACTATTTTGGTTCTGAACTCACATTTTTTTATGTAATAATCGCCAGGTGGTCCAGGTGGTCCAGGAGGCCCTTGTTGAAAAGTTTTAAAGACACTCTAAAATCATAACAAATAAAACATTAAATTTTTTTTTTAAATATTTAAAAATCAAATTTATAAATTTATTTGTAATAAAAAAAAAGTTAAAGTTTTTTTATTAGCAAACTATTGAAAAAGTATACTATAGTGGGGGCTCGAAAAAACAAAATTTTTCATAACGCTTTCAGGGTAGAGCTTTTCTCTACACATAAGTAACTTCTGTGCAAAATTTCGTCACTTTAGTACAATGTCTTCTGTCCAGGCAAAAGGCATGAAATTTCACAAATTAATTAAAATATCAATATATTTATATATTTAAAAAAATATTTTTTAAACGTCACAGTACTTTGTGGTAGTGTGCAAAAAATGCGTCTATGTATGGTTAATTACTGTGCAAAATTTCACGCCCCACGGACAATATGTTCTGTTCAGGCAAAGAGCCTGAAATTACGCACAAAATTTGTTGTTGTTTTATAATAGTTTTATTTTTTATAAAGTTAATTTTTTTAACGTAATTTCAAAACCAAGTACATATTTCAATTGGAGTAAGTGCAGCTGTTTCTATTCTTTTTTCGATTTCTTTTGTTCTAATATTGCTTATCTTTTGAGACAGTAACTTTTTGTATTATATACAAGTATACATTACGTTAACATTATAAAATTCAAGTTAAAAAAATTAATTTGTATTTTTTATAATCCTTGCACAAGTTGAAGTTGCTATTTTGTCTTGAAATTTTCTTGGCTTATACGTGAGCAAATACGGTAATTAATATTAGTTTGGCAGAATATTTTCCAAATTATTATTATTATTAAGTAATTAACCAATAATTACATTTTTACAACTAATAAATTATTATAAGTTATTGCTTCACGGTGTGAGTAAGAAAGAAAACAGCAGTGAGAAACAAAACATGGAAAAATCTTCAAAAATTTCAAAGCGAAGAGCATTAGACTGCTTAATTTTCAGATCACCAACAGATAAGATACCTCCAACAAAAGAAGATATTATTTACGTTAATATTTAATTTACAAAAAGTGGCGTCTTGGAACTGAAACAACTGGTAATAAGGAGCCTACATTTTCTTCCATATCACATTTCGTTTGTGAAAAGCTGCAACTGCTGTATTTTGATGCTTCCATTCCAACAGTTTCAAAGAAACGTGTAATTGATATGATTGATGCATATCACAAATCTTGTATCGATATCAAGTCTGTATTTTGTATCAATATCAAGTCTGTTTATAAAAGAAAAGAGAAAAGCATGACAACTAAAGCACGAGTTGAGAAAGAAGAGAAGAGAAGTTTAAAGTTTCACACTTTCTTTTTGATATAGCAGCTTGTAAGTGTTCTACGTTTACAGACTGCAATTGCCCAAAAGAATCCAAGATCCCCTTTAAAGAACAAACATTTCTTGCTGATCAGAGAACAAAGCGCTTAGCGTGCATTGGATCGCTTGATTTGCAAGATGATAAGCCTTCATCATTGTCAAGTTTCTGTAAAGATTACAAGACAATGAATGAGAATGAGGTACCTAAACCTGATGACTACGACTATAATCCCAGACAGTCAGCTTCATCTTTTTCGCAAATGCGTATGAAACTTTCTAACACCGCCTTAATAATTCAAAGATTTGGGGTATTGCTCCAAGTCACGGCTGCCATAGCTACTAGCATTTTACACGACGTAGGCCTAGTCAGTAAATTGGATACATCTTTAGTGATTGATAAGAATAAAACTGCTTGAGAGAGGTATCAAACCATGGAAGAACTTAAAAGTGAAATAATTAAACACTGATAAAGATCATTTAGTAGGTCTTTACTTTGACCATTGACGTGACAAAATATTGTCAACAGAAAAAGAGAAGGATAAATACTATCAGACAGAAATTATAGAGAAGCACTATTCCTTAGTGAAAGAACCAGGATCTAGCTAAGTTGGCTATGTTACAACAGCATCAGGAACAAGTCTAGCCATTGCTGAAAGTATTTACAACTATATCACATCAGAAGTGAGCAAAGGTTTAAACAATGTTCTTGTTATAGGGTGTGATGGAACGGTTGTAAATACTTGTTTGAACTCCTTAATGGTCCTACCTCTGGATCTACTTCCTACACCGGTTGCATTGGAAAATCTTTAAAGGCATATGAGCTGCTTCCAGTGGTAACATTTGAGCCAGTTAACTGCACCTTGCTATCAGTTAATATACCAAATTTGAGTAAAGACCAGAGGTATTTGAGGGATATTGCTCTCGTCATTAGCTCAGGGATATGTCCTCCAGGACTTGCTAAGCAAGATCCAGGCCCCTAAATATTTCAGGCTGGTTGACAACAGCCAACAGAATATTAAGATTGTATGTTTCCATTGCAGAACCATCAGATAACTTATGTAACATAGTAGAGTTCGTTCTCAGAGTGTATGCACCTTCTTGGTTTCCTATTAAAATCCATCATTCAATTAAGGATGGAGTGTGGCATCTTTACAACTTAATTCAATCATCCAGATACTTGGACCAAGTTAACCGCAACGTCATTGACCAAGTAATTTCTTGGAATGCTTACTTTGCATCTCCAGAAAACATTCTGCTTGCAATGCTAACTGATAAGAGAACACATCAGAACCCTCGGCATACAAAGAGTGATAAAAGCACAAGAATCTATTAAGATGGTTGGAAACGTTGGGACAAGAAATTCTTATATTCCAAAAATAAACTTTGAAGCGAATGACTACATTGATCTAATCCACTGTTTGTCCAACAAAGTTACTCTACCACCAGTACTAAATAATGACTTTACAGAAGATTTGAAAAAAATGCTAAAAGAACCTATACTGATTGACTGGACTTTTACAAAGTTCCCATGCCACACACAAGCTGCGGAAAGAACAGTAAAATTGGTTACAGAGATCTCAAAGAAAGTGTGTGGATTTGTATTATATCAAAAAAATTTGTATTAACTATTTGTATTTTCATAACAAACAGGACAGATTTATTTTCTCCACTCTAAAATCAAGAAAAGCCATGCCTGAATTTAGGTACAGAAGACAGTACAAAATCTAAAGACCTTACAAAACAATCATTTTCGTACTCTTAACTTTATATACTTATTTTTTAATTCTTATAATAGTATGCTTTATTATTCTCCTTATAACAGTATTCTTTATTATTATATACTTTATATGTAAGTGTATAACAGTTCAAGTTTATGTTTTATAAATTTCAGTTAAATAATGAAAAAACAGCGTATTTGTCTATTTTTATGTAACATCAGGCTCTTTGCCAGAACAGAAATAATTTTATGTGTGGCGTCAAATTTAGAACAGTAACTAATCATACACATGTGCAGCCACAGCCAAGACAATTTTATTTATAATTTCAATATTTTTCTTCCATCATACATGGTAAAAAAAGCAAAAAATATAAATGAATAGAATTCCAGTTAAATATTTAAAAAGTACGGAAATATATACCCATTTTGTGTAACTACGAATATTTCATTGGTTTGAAAAGAAATTCATTATTTGTATGTGCGTACAAATGTGTACATAATATAAGCATTAATTGCAAAAAAAGTTTTAATAATTTAATTTTTCTAATAAGTAAAATAGAGATGTAGTGCTATGTTACGATGATAGTGAGTCGCAGCTGACTAGTTTACAAGTCCGACATTCTTTAATATGAAAGAAAAATATTTGAATACTTATTGTCCAGAACTAGTCTAGAACCCCTGTTTTTACCAGGAGCTACGCTGCATCTGTCATAAAAATTGCTGGGACACATTAACTTACGCTGCATATGACATACGCTCCAGTATATAAACTAATTTAAAAGTTTGCGGTGTGATTATGGCATGCATCACCTATAGTATACTGTGCTTTTAAAGAATACTAAGAGATTTACTGATAACAAAAGTTTAAAATTCATATTTTAAGTTGTATATAGGGTCGTCCATAAATTGTGGTGCTTGGTGGGGGAGGGAGGGGAGGGATTAGTGGTTTTGTGAAATTTTAACTCAATTTGTTACTAGAAGAGTTACAGAGGTGTGAAAATTATTAAACTCAACTTGGTTTTTTTAAATAAAAATAAATTTTATATTCTAAAAGGAATTTATTGAACAATTTAAAGTTACATTAATATTTTGTATGCATGCCTTTAGCCTTTAGTAACTTGGTAACCATGCATAAGCTTGGTGGGTTGCCAACACTGCTATAAACATAAAGGTGATCAATCAGCTGTTGTAAGGAGAATTTATACTGTAAATACATTCATCAAAACGCTGAAGGTGAGTTTAATTAAATTATTATGGTTAACCATTAACATATGTTTATTTGCTATAACTTCCATTTTAAAATGTATAATATGTCTGATTACAATTTGTTTTGTTTTTTTCCACAGATTTTGAGGTTATGGGGAGAACCAAAGATCTTTCACCTAGAAAAGTTGCTGTTATTAAAACATTGCTTGAATAAAAAAGTATTCACAACAAGAAATAGCTTCAAGACTACAAATTTCACAGAAATCTGTAAGCCGCATCAGCCAGGCTATTAAAAATGGGCAAGATTACAATTCTGCATGACAAGGAAATTGCGGACTATCAGAAAATTAAATATTTGTATAATTTTTTACTAAATCAAGAAAAATATTTGTGATTTAGTAAAAAAATATACAAATATATATATATATATATATATATATATATATATATATATATATATATATAAAATTTTTTTTTACTTGTTTTATTATTGTTTTATGTTTACTATTTATTTATGTTGTAGAAGCCAGCCAAAATCATCACACAATTATACATATGTTGTAATTATTAGAGTTTTTTTTTTTTTTTTTTTTTTTTTTAACATCTTCACTTCCAACAAGGCTGCAAGCAACCACTATAAGAGTTGGAAGTTACTGGAAGAGAAAAGACTAAATCTGTAGAGCAAGATAACGATTGACTGATGACTTAAAAGATTGCAAATTATATGAATCAGGAAAGCAAGATGAAGGAAGCGAATTCCAAAGAACTGATGTTCGAGGAAAAAAACTAGAAGAATAAGAGTTTTTGAAGCACTTAGGAACAGTCACAGAAAAAGGATGAGACTTAATTGAATGGCGAGTAACACGAGAATGAATTTTAGTAGATGGCACAAGGGACGCTAGCTCTTTAGAGCAGTGCCCATTATAGTATTTGTAGAAAAGAGAAAGAGAAGCAACATTACGACGATGTGACAAAGGTTGGAGATTGGCTGCCAGAGCAGGTCCAACTATGTTTACAATTCGTTTTTGCACCTTGTCTAAAAGAGAAAGAGCATCACTAGAAGATCCGCCCCAGATGTGGCAACAGTATTCCATACAGGGACGGATTTGAGATTTATAGAGATAGAGAATAGAATCTGGAGTAAGAAAGTGTCGAGCTCGATAAAGAGATGCAACCTTAGCAGATGCTAATTTTGCAATGGATTTGATATACGGTTTAAAAGAAAGATCAGAAGTAAGAGTTAATCCTAGAAGATGAATGGTAGATGACTCATCTAGTACATTACCATTCATAAATATAGGAAGATCTAAATTATTACGATAACGATTGGCCGAATAAAATTGAGTTTTATCTGAATTAAAGTTCACCAGCCACTGTGAGCCCCATGCTGTAGCAGAAGTGAGATCCTTTTCAAGCTCAGATACCCCCTCCAAGCAATCAGAGAGTGTAGGTTTCTTATCACGACAAGAGTAAATGGTAGTGTCGTCAGCGAATAATGCCACCTTAGATGTGAGAATATCTGGAAGATCGTTAATGTAAATTAAAAAGAGTATAGGGCCAAGGATTGAACCTTGAGGAACCCCTGAAGTTACAGGATGTGAAGAAGAGTGTTGTCCATCGAGGACAACTTTTATACTACGATTGGAAAGAAAGGACTCAATAATCTTAAAGACATTACCAGCTACACCATAAGAAGAAAGCTTATGGAGAAGACCAGCATGCCAAACTTTATCAAAAGCTTTAGAAATGTCAAGTGCGATAGCCTTAACCTCTCTACCTCTATCTAATGCACGGTAAAACCTATCGGTTATTACTGTTAGCACATCAGCTGTAGAACGAGAAGACCGAAATCCATATTGATGATCAGAAAGTAAGTTATTTGATTCAAGATGAGAGATTAAGTGTTTGTTGATTAAAGATTCAAAAACCTTGCTTATGACAGGAAGAAGACTAATGGGACGGTAGTTAGATGAATCAGATCGCTCTCCGGAATTTTTGAAAATAGGGATAACAGATGCTGCTTTCCAGCATGATGGAAAACAAGACTCTGATAAGCACTTGTTAAATAGTTTAGAAAGTATGGATGAAAGCTCCGGAGAACACCTCTGCAAAACTACAACAGGAATGTTGTCAGGACCACAAGCTGTTGAAGAGTCTAAGCAGGAAATTACTTTAGATACAGAAGCTGAAGTGATGCGAATGTCAAGCAAGGGATCAACCTGTTTGACGGCTATGTCAGGTAAAACGCAACTAGTGGAATCAAGAGATGATATTGATGAAAAGTTCTTAGCAAACAATTCAGCTTTGTCTTTAGGTGAGGTGACAAAGTCTGAACCATACAAGAGAGAAGGAATAACAGATTTGCCCTTATTATTGATACTGTTAAAGATTCTCCAGAAGTCTCGAGAGCCTAATTTTTGTGATGAGATACGAGATTTAATGACCTGGGAATACCGAGCTTTGGCGTCAGACAAAACCTTTTTACAATGGTTTCTGGCGATAGTGAAAAGATGTCTGTTTTCTGGAGAATTGTTTTGCTGATAGATATGGAAGTAACGGTTTCGATTAGAAATTGCTGCAGCGCAATGTGAGGAAAACCAAGGAGAAGAGTGAGGCTTGACCTGGAATCGTCGAGAGGGAATAAAGGATTCCATGCCAGCCTGAATCCACGAAGTTATGTAAGAAGCACATTTGTCAGCAGGAAGACGAAAGATTTCTACCCAAGGGCCATCACGAAGAAAATCACGGAAAGAGTCCCAGTCAGCTTTAAGGTAGTTGTATGTGGTACGATGATAGGGGGATTCTGATGAAGTAGAAGAATTTGATAATAGTTTTAGAGAGATCAAACCGTGATCAGAAGTACCTAAGGGTGAATGTGGAGAAATTGAGCACTGACTAGGATCCAAAACAAGACATAAGTCGAGTAGAGAAGGTAAATGATTAGGGTTGTCTGGAAAACGAGTTGGAAAGTTGACTATTTGAGTTAGAGATTGAGAAAGGCAAAAGTTGAGGGCCTTAACGCCAGCAGAGTCACTGACACTAGAGCCAAGCCAATCGGTGTGATGGGCATTAAAGTCACCAACAACGACGATATTGGCCGATGGATAAAGAGAAAGGGCTTGGTCAATTTGATCAGAAATAACATCAAGAATAGTGCAATCTAGGGATGAAGGAGAGCGATATAGAACAAAGAGAAAGGCGATAGAGTGAAGTTGTGCTAAACGAAAGCACATAAATGAGTAGTCTGTAGATTCAAACCTAGTTTCACGGCAAATGGGTGAGTTCTTACGAATGTAAATGCCCAGGCCAAGCATGTGATTATTGGAGTCTTTACGAATTAAAGGAAGATAACCATCAACACTAAGATCACAAGATGGGACAGCCGAACTCAAATTAGTCTCACAAAGAGCAAGTAGGTCTGGTGAACTTTGCAAGAGATAAGACTCAACAGAAGAAAAGTTACTTCGAAGACCACGAATATTAGTAAATGATAGGTTTAGAGAACTTGGTGATGAAGATGGTTTTTTGTGTTTTTTAGTTTTAGGTACTTTAGTCATTTTAAATTTATAAAGAACTTGACTCAAGTGTAGATAGTACTCAGTACACTATTTAACAACTAAGCAATAGCCTCATTACTATTAATAAACCCTAAGCCGTAACAAAGGGCTCCAAATGTGGCCTCTGCAATGCACACCAAAAGTACAAACAGGGACACCATCCATGCGCAACATGGCACTGTTAGTACTCTGATATTTTTCGGCTGTTGATGGAATCAGCCTCTCTGAGAGCTACCACAGCGTTCGGGAAACCTGACTACCAGCCGGCCTCAGAACCATAAAACTGAGTTTTAGAGCTGTACCCTCATTAGGAGATAATAGTTGTCAGGCAGAGAAAAATTAAAGGCAGTATTTAATACGATTCTTTGTTTTTTTATTTACATTATAACTATTTCTTGTATATTTTAGTACAAATATTTTTTTCAACTTTAATTTAGTTCGATTTGAACGGTTATTAGTAAAATAAGTTGTTTAATATTTATTTTCTACTTTTCTGTTCAGTTTATATGTTTTATTCAAGTCATTCGTTGTTTTTTTCAGTTTATACTTTAAATTAACTTATATGCTTTAGTAAAATTATTCTTTTAGTATCTAGTTTATATTTAGTTTAAACCAGTACTGTAAATATTCATTATATATTAAATTTTTATTATTATAAATTTAATTTCTAATGGCATCATAAACTTTTTTTGGATTTACTAAAAAATTATACAATTAACATGATTTGATGATTTTGGCAAAAAAAATAATACGACAACTTGAAAGAAGAAATTTATACGATGTTGTCATATACTGAAACTGTTATGAATTAACACGCATTGAATAAATTATCAAGTCTGCAGATTGCAGCTAACATTATACAGACTCCGAGAACCAAAAAAAATGGAGGCGGCAAGCTTCGACTAAAATGTGAATTTTAAATTTAATGGTGTTTTAATCAAAAAAATTTAGCCCAAATGTTTTTTTTAAACATTTTCTTTAATATGAACACAAATTGTCTTGGCAGTTTAGGATCCCTTTAAACAAATTTCTACCCTAACATTAGCCAACCCATGTTCCTTTTTTTTCTCCCACTTAACCATCAATTTTTAAGATCTTTTCATTACTCATCTGCCAATTCAGGTCAATACTCAGCTGTGTTACTGCAGTCTGTTATATTATCTGATTACAGGTCTGCTTCTCTGATGAATCCATGTTTTAAATATGTGATGAAAGCAATCAACATGTGAGATCTTTAAACAAAGAGTTTTCTGAGACTTGTGTTGCTCAGACTGTGAAGCATCCTACCACATTATGGTGTGGAGTATCATCTCAGCCAAAAGCATAGGGAGTTTATATATTGTTGAAGACACAATGAATCAGCACCAGTATAAGAAAGTTTTGGAAACAAGACTGCTGCCAATCGAGAAACTGGTTTCATGCCATAAAGCCAAGTCAGTG
>NC_061160.1:43641354-43713854 GCF_022113875.1 Hydra vulgaris | reverse complement strand
CCCAAATATTGGACCAAAACCAAAAATTGACATTCTAATCGGTGTGGATTACACTGAGCTGCACTGTGCAATTAAGGAAGTAAAAGGAGGATTTAATGAACCAGTGGCTCGACTCACGCCGCTCGGATGGACATGTGTTGGTGGTACTAGTGGATCTCTTCAAACCCATTTTACGAAAATAACATCTAATACAAAGGAAATAGAAGATGCAAACAACACCATTAAAAAATTATGGGAAATTGAAGGCGACGAAGAGATGCAATTTAGAAAAATAATGACAAGTCCAGAAGACTCTACCGCCCTTAATATAGTAACTAATTCGCTAAAAATTGAGAACGGAAGATATGAGCTAAAATTACCATGGAAATGTAATAGACATTTGGACAATAATTATACAATGGCGTTAAACAGATTACAAAATATGGAAAAATGGTTAATGAAAAGCAGTATCAAGAAAAGGGATACTTGGAGAAAATCAATAAAAAGGATCTTGGAGATGGTTGGTATTTACCAAATTTTCCAATTCTTCGTCCTGATAAATCAACTACAAAAGTCAGAATTGTGTTTGATAGATCTGCAAAATATAATGGTAAATCAATTAATGATGTTATTTATCAAGGTCCAAAACTTCAACAAGACCTTGTGACTGTTTTGCTGAGATTTCGAAAATACCCAGTAGCTTTAGCTTGTGATATAGCAGAAATGTATTTAAAAATTGGAATACATGAAGATGACCAAAGGTACCAACGAATTTTATGGAGAAACCTTGATTCAACTGCCAAGCCTGAGGTATTTCAGTTTAATCGGCTCGTATTTGGAATCAACTCAGCGCCTTTTAGGGCTCAATTTGTAACGCAAGAACACGCAAGAAAGTATGTAAAAAAATTTCCTTTGGCTTCTGAAGCTGTTCTTGAAGCAACTTACATGGACGACACAATAACTTCTGTAGTTGATGAAAAAGTAGGAATTCAATTATACAAGGAACTCACGCTACTATGGAATTCAGCAGGAATGTTTGCACGAAAGTGTCTTTCAAACTGGGTCGAAGTTCTTAAAATAACACCAGAAAATGATCGTGCAGAACATATAAATTTAGATTCTGGAGAATTGCCTGCAATGAAAACACTTGGAGTTGTCTGGGAAGCAAAACTGATTTATTTAGTTTTTATTCTGTAACAACCGAAGAAAATACGGTATATACAAAATGAACTTTGCTTAAAAAAATGGCAACGTTGTTTGATCCATTGGGTTTTTTGGCACCATATATCATTCGAATTAAAATAATTATGCAGGAACTGTGGATTGATGGAATTGAGTGGGATGATGCAGTTCCGGATAGGATTGCAAATAATGTTGATCAATGGTTCCAAGAACTAAACGATCTCCCAAAAATAAACATTCCCAGATGTTTACAAACAACCTTAACAGTAACAAATAGGTCAATTCATGTTTTTACGGATGCATCTTGTAAAGCTTACTGTGCTGTTGCTTACCAACAATGTTTATATGACACAGGAGAAGTGACCTGTGTGATCATAATGTCAAAAGCCCGAGTAAGTCCATTGCAATCTATTAGTATACCAAGACTTGAGTTACTTGGAGCTGTCCTCGGTTTACGACTTGCAGAAAAGATTGTCAAGGCATTGAAGCTGGAAACTAAGGACGTAACTATATGGTGTAATAGTCTTAATGTTTTATGGTGGATAAAAAATCAAAGTCGAAAATTGAAACCATTTGTTGCCAACCGTGTTGGATTCATTCAATCAAAGACTGAACTAAAACAATGGAGATACATACCAACAAAAACTAATGTAGCTGATTTACTAACAAGAGGAACAACAGTTAAAGAATTAGAAAGCAATTATGTATGGTGGCATGGACCAAGTTTCCTTAATTCTTTAGAAGAAAAATTGCCAGAATCACATTGAAGTTACACAAGAGGCTTCAATTGAAGTAAAGAAAAATCCAGTATTAATGAATTTTGCATTATCCACTGAAGTAACAAAGCAATTGCTTGATATAAACAAGTTCTCATGTTGGAAAAAACTTGTCAGGATAAACGGCTGGATCCATCGGTTTATAGGAAATTGTCGATTTGAAACAGACTTTCGTAAAAAGCGAAAAAGAAATCATAGCTAAAGTTCAAAAAGAAAGCTTTAAAGAAGAATATAGCAATATTGAAAAAGGAAAACCGATATCGATATCAAGCAAAATTATTTCTTTAAATCCGCAAATTGACGAAGACGGATTATTGCGATCTTGCAGTCGATTGCAAAATGCCCATTACTTACCCTACGATGTCAAGTATCCAATCATTTTGCCGAGAGGACATACAATAACAAAATTGATTGTTAAGCATTACCATGACGAAGCCAATCATGTGATGGGAACAAATCAATTATTAACAAAAATATCAGAACGATATTGGGTAATACAAGGACGAGAAGAAATCCAGATGCAGAAGCAAAATGCAACAAATGTAAATTAAGAAGATGTAAACCTGCTCAACAGCTGATGGCCTCTTTACCAGCAATGCGCTTTAAAGAACCACTACGTGCGTTTGCTAGAATTGGTATCGATATTGCTGGTCCATTTCTTACTATGCAAAGTAGAGGGAAGATACGACAAAAGAGATACTTGTGCTTGTTTACCTGTTTACTATCACAAGCAGTACATCTTGAGATGGCTTATAATCTAGATACAAATTCATTCTTCAATGCCTTTTATCGAATGGTCAATAGAAGAGGATTACCATTAGAAGTTTTAACGGACAATGGAACAAATTTTGTTGGAGGATGTCGAGAATTAAACGAAATTGTCAACGACTTAGAAAAGGATAAAATTACTAACTCTACAGCTGATAAAGGAATCATTTGGCACTTTAATGCTCCGTTAGGACCTCATCTAGGCGGTGTATTTGAAATAATGGTCAAAGCTGTCAAACGTGCAATGACAAGGATACTCAAAAAAGCCGATATTACAGATGAAGAACTCTGTACGCATTTACAGGTGCTGAGAGTTAATTGAATTCTCGCCCGCTAAAATATCAGAGTGCCAATATAAAAGATGATATTCCATTAACTCCAAATCATTTTTTTGATTGGGCAAGTTGGTGGACAATTTGCACCTGACTCAGTTCAATCTAAAGGCTATCATCCTAAAAAGCGCTGGCGTCAAGGGCAAGAACTACTAAGTCATTTTTGGAAACGGTGGATGTGAGAGTGGCTTCATCTTTATCTAAAAGATATAAATGGACTCAGAAAAAACGTGAAATAAAAACGGATGACATTGTGTTAGTAATTTCTCCAGATACATCTAGAGGACATTAGCCACTTGGTAGAATTACGGGAGTCTTTGAAGGTAAGGATGGACGTGTAAGAGTTGTGAAAGTTAAAATTGGCGAAAAAGAATTTATACGACCAATTACAAGATTGTGTCTTCTTGAGTTTGATAATTAAATGTTTGATAGACTAGAGTCTATCAAAGAGGGGGAGAATGATTGGAAGAAAATTGAATTAGCATAAAAGAAAAACAACATTCCGATGCAATGATCGATATAACCAGTAAATAGCGCCAATATGGTTATAACAAACTAAATAACAATTATGTGGCGACTATTTGAACAATAGTGTTTTTTTGTTATTGAACGAAATTTTTGTATAAATAGAGTTTTTGTTGTTGTTGTTTTTAAGATACAAAAATATAAAGAATATAAGTAATATAGTTAATGTAAAAACGGTTAAGATCTTAAAAATATAAGTTATAATACATATTCGGTATTATTTGTGATCGGATCAATGGCTCTTTGTTTGTGGTATTAAAGCTGACAAAATTAAGGTTAGATTATGTCATTAATTTAAATGCAGGAAGTAATTAAACCACAAAACCACAAATTAAAAGACTAAATGTTTTTAAAAACATCCTGAATGTTTTTAAAAACATTTGACTGTGGGTTTTATTTTTAATAAATTTAATTTTATTTAAATTTATTTTGTTTAAATTAAATTAAAAGCAAAAGAAATTATTTTATAATTTAATATAATTAAACCAATTATTTCGAAGGCAGATTGTTTTTATTTAAAAAAGTGCACAAGGTAACTTCTACAACAAACAGTAATAAAAACAAACAAAAAAGAGCTGAATATGTTAAGAACATCAATGAACAAAATAGCCAATGAACCAAAAATGGCCATCAGATAGTTTGGTTGGATGAGACAAATTTTGAGACAAATTTATTGTTTGGCGCAATAATGCGCCAAACAATAAAGCGACAATAAAGAAGAGCAATAACAGTCATTTAGCAATAATGAAAATGCCTACTTCAAAAGGTACAAACATACATTTGATTACATCAACAACAAATGTTGTCATGATGGAAACTCGCAGAAGATCATTTATTGTAGATTATTGTAACAAGTATACAAGCCTTCCCGGGAAGCGCATGAGGTTGCACGCGTTGTTCATCAACGCCTAAAGTAATTTTTTTAGAAACACTGATCACGGCAGTTTGTATCTTTACTTATAAGGCGTTTCAATAATTTGCAGCAAAAAGCTTAACTTATCTACTGAGAAAAAAACATTCTTAAAAAAAGAAAAACAAAATTGTAACAAAACATCAAGTTTTAATTAAATAAATTTATAATTAAATAAAATTAGAAAATTTAATAATAGTTAAAAAAAAATTAAATTTTTTTTTTTAAATTTTTATACAACTTTTGCATTCTTTTTTAAGAGTGGTTGTTGTTTTTAGCTACCCAATTTGATACAAGTTAATTAAAAAAAGCATACAATCTTTTATAAAAATTTAACAACAATTGATATGATATTCATGATTTTTATCAGTCCGCATAATTAAGAAACTAATTTGCTATGTAGGCTTCAACTAAGAGAAATTTTGTTAATTTTTTTTCTTACTTTTATTCGTTTTGATGTCTTTTCGCTTTTAAAAATGGTAGACGGTAAAATGCGAACTGCAAACTGTGAGTTGTTAAAATGAAAACTTTTTTGCGAACCATAGTTCTATTGGTTGTTTATGATGTAATATTTTTTATTTTTAATTTACCCTTAAATTGTTTATTTTACTATATATTTTATGGACTTCAAGCAGTAACATAAATTATATTAAATTTAAAAGAAATACAATCTAATTTAAATATCAAAATACATATTTAAATATCAAATACATGTTTAAATATCAAATTACATATTTAATTTAAATTAAAAAATTGACAAGCAAAAGTTTTTTTAAATATCATAACTGTAGTGGTCATTAAAATATAATGTCTTGGTTTGCAAAAATGTTGGTATTTTACAGGTTTGCAGTTCACATTTTACCGAATACTTTTAAAAATGCTTTTGCTGTATTTGACATTTTTTCTTAATACTTATATAATAGGAAAATAAGAAAATAAATTTATTAGTAAAATATAAAATTTGATTAATAAATTTTATAATGAAGAAACAAATTAAATGAAAAAATAGCAATTTCTTTTGTCGCATATTTATTGTGTATTTACCGCATTTGATGCATGTCTGAAATTGCTTCTTTTATATTGCCTAATATATAACGTTAATACGAACTACTAGAAACAATAAACATAATGATTGCTCTAATTGAAAAATGTATTTAAAAACTTAAAAAAAAGTTTTAAATAGGTTCCTAAAAATTATGTTTAAAAGTTTAGTAAATTAACAATGCACTAGCCAACAAGCTTTTGGAACATCATCAATAACAATAGTTCATAAGGAAATAAACAATTTAAAATTTTAAATGCACAATATGGATAATCCAACCAAAGTGCAGGCTATTTCCATGGTGGTAGTGGAACCAACCAAACATTTTATATTTAAATATAAACATTAATAACATTTTATTTGTTGAAAAAAAAAAAAGTTTTTTTACAAATAAATAGCAATTAGTTTTCTTATTTTCTTGTGCATTGATAAAAGTAGTACAATTTTGCAAAACAATTTGAAAAATAAATTGTCAATATTTTCTAGAGTATATCCTGAGTTTCTAAAATATTTCCTGACTGAAAAGTCCCGAAAAAATTTTATATCAAAAAATGTTTTTTTTCTGTTATATTATTAATTAAATAAAAACTTCTATTATGGATATAACTCTTTATTTTTTTAGTTAATTTTTATACAATATTTCAAGGAAGTATAGATACCCTTGTTGACAAGTATAATATATATATATATATATATATATATATATATATATATATATATATATATATATATATATATATATATATATATAATATATATATATATATATATATATATATATATATATATATATATATATATATCCTTCTTATGTATTTTTCTGATGTTGGTAAATGCGAGGTGAGATTTTTAATTTTGTTTCACTGATATAACATTTTTTGCAGGAGCATTCAACTGAAAACGGAGTTTTCAAAGGAATCGTTCATAGGGCATTATATTTATGTTCTGATAATAATATTGAAATTGAGTTATTATTTCTAGCTAATGTTTTTGAAAAAAATGGTTTAAAAAAAACAAACCTGGAAAATATTATAAAACCATTATAGAAAATTTACATAATAAAAAACAAAATACAATTTCATCAAAAAATATTTTACTGCGGATTCCAAGAATAAGCCTAAAGTTAAAAAAAAGTTTTCAAAAAATCCGGTTACACAACAGTCTTTAAATCACCAAAAAATTTACAACATATACTTACCACAAAAAATAAACCTCTTCCTATAAATTCTTACCCATGTATGTACAAAATTGAATGCTCCTGCATAAAATGTTATATCGGTGAAACAAAATTAAAAATCTTATCTCACATTTACCAACATCAGAAAAATACATACAAAGGAAAATGAGATTATTCAGCAATGCTATCGCCATTAACTACGTTACAAACCTACGTTACAAACCTACGTTACAAAGGAAAATGGGATTATTCAGCAATGGCGATAGCATTGCTGAATAATCTCATTTTCCTTTGTATGTATTTCAGTGTGAAAAGCTCTTGAAATACAACACCATAAAAGCGCACCTTCAGACAGCGGTTACATCACAATTTCCTTTTGGAAACCTACGTTTCAATATTTGAATCAGAAGAATTTTGCATTGCTTTGTTTTTATTTTGTTTTTGTATTTTTTTTAATGGTTTTTTATATATATATATTTATGTATATATATATATTTATGTATATATATATATATATATATATATATATATATATATATATATATATATATATATATATATATATATATATATATAATATCTACTATAGCATATTTATATGCGCAATTGCTCACTTTTTTTGCTAGTCTAAATTAAGTGAGCGCTTTTAGAAAACGATGAGGGAAAACGAAGAATAATGAATGAAAAGGTTGCTGACCCATACCAAACCCTCAGTCAATGTAGCAGCACTCCACTGCGAGTCAGGTTATTTGTCAGTCGATATATGTACTGAAGCCCCCGGAGCAGACTATTTCAGTATGATGTCATCATGCTCGCAGCCCCGCAGCAGGCTATTTCAGTATGATATCATCATATATATATATATATATATATATATATATATATATATATATATATATATATATATATATATATATATATATATATTATACTTGACAATGAAGGTATCTATACTCCCTTGAAATATTGTATAAAAATTAACTCAAAAAAAAAGAGTTACATCCATAATAGAAGTTTTTATTTAATTATATATTAAACTCTTTAATGATGTTTTTTAAAATTCAAATTTTTGTTTATTCTTATCTGCTTTTTTTTTTTTTGACTTTTATCATTTTTAATAGTAGAAAATAACAAACGCCCTAAAAATAAGAAAACGAAAACAGTAAAATATTTAGGTTTATAATTTTTTATTATTATGTTATTTTTAATGTTTAATTTTTTTTTAACTTATTTTATTCAGATTTTCTATTTCATATAGTCTTTGTTTCATTTTTTCGAGTATTACTGTTTTATTCTCTCAAGTTTCTTATAGTTTTATTTTGCTGCAAACTCTTAAAACACTTATTATATAAAAATGTATTCAATTTGTCTGAAAAAATTTCTTTAAGCATGGACGAACAAAGTGTATGACTGCATGCACTTCCCGAGAATGCTTGATTATATGTTGGTTATGTGTAACTGAATATTGCAATGATTTTTAATGACATTTTTAAAATTCAATTTAAATCTTTATATTTACTTGTAAATAAATTATTTGTGTTTTATTTATTATTCATCTATTTTTTCAAATGAATCACAAACAAACAGACAAAAAAAAGAAAGTTTTAACTAACACCTTACTTTGCAAGGTTATTATAACTTGAAATTAATTTAACAAAATTGTTGACTATTTAATAAATTGAACTATAAAAGTACTTAACAAGATATTTATGAACATGGAAACAAATGATATTATAACAATATCACTTAAAGTAGCACATGTATCGCAATCAAAACACTCAATTAAATGACTAGCGAAAATAGAGGTTGTGTACAGAACATCTGTAAAATTTTAATGTGCATTATATTTATGGTTATAAACTTCTACAAACAGCTACAACAATATTAAAATTTTCCATTTATTAAAAAAACTTCATTAAGGTAAAAAAAAATGCGGATACAAGGTTTTGCAGTCTCACCAACAAGCACACAGTCTTTCTACATTATAGATAATGGAGAACCTTTAAGTATGATTTATACACTTCTTTTAATAACTCTAAGCTTAACTTTTATCTCTTTAATTTTAGTTCATTTACTTTTTTTATTTGAGTCATGACATTATTTTATACATATTTTTCTTGTTAACAACATAACTTTTTATAATCTACCATGTTTATTACCACTATAGTCTCTACTAATAATTTACAGTTTTATAAATTTATGTAATCAATTCCTGTAATTATCATTTATATTTTTTAGCACCATGCTACTATAGATAAAAATGCAAATAAATAAATTTTAATGTAGTAATGTTTAATTTAAATTTATATACAGATTTGTAAATTTAAATTGTAAACCTGCCTGTTAACAAAACATGCTTAAAAGTTTTAAAAAGATTATTTTTTCCTCAAAAAAATCAAAGTTTTTTTTTTATTTTTTTGAAAAGAACTAGGTTTTTTAGTTAAAAATATTTTCAACTAAAAAATTAAATTTTTAAACTTGTTTTTAAGGATTGACAAAAAATAAAGCATTTTGGGTTCTTCTTTTTTAAAAAATTGAAGTAATTTAGCGTGATTTTAGAGTATAAAACATCTCATTCAAATGTATAGTATCACTCTAATATAATATAAAAATGTAACCTTTTACACACTTGTTACAACTTGCTTGTGTTACACCAAAAGTTGTTAGCACAGATAAAGTGAAAGAACCAAGAGACATAAGTATTATTACAACAATTAGAAATCTTTGTAATCTTTCTTTCATAAAACTTTTCTTATTTTGCAAAAGTAACTTTTCCTCATAAGAGGAAGGAGAGCATGCAGTTTTAGCAAACCCATTAGTCTTGTTTCTTGGTGGTAGTGGTTCATAAACCAAATTTTTTTTTTTAACTCCATCAACTTTTTCTAAACTTTTTTTAAGTTCTTGTGGGTTTGCATAATCATGTACATCCATCATTTCAATTTCTTCCGTTGAAAGCATTTGTGAACCTTCATCTGAAAAGTTAGACGAGCTTTTTTCGTACAAAGTCATTTTTTGATTGTTTTGATATTTCACTACCTAATAAATTTGTCAAAAATCAAAATAATAATGATTACTCTTCGAGATAATTTTACATTTAAAGACTATTTTAAAAACATAAGTTGATCATTCAATATTATTTATAAAATTTATTTAGAATAAACGATTCTTTTAAATACACAGCAGCAACTTTATTTAGTATGTTGAAACTCAAACTTGAAAAAAAAGTTAAAAACTTGAAGTTTCTAAAACAAACATACACTTAAAACATTAGAGATAACATGGTTTTTAATTATGTTCAAATTTTTAAGTTTTATTAAAATTTAAAGTTTGATTACAATTATTCTAAAAATATTAATTTTATAAAATATACAAATATTCTAAAAATATTATTTTTAAAACTTTCTAGAGATTCCAAATAGATATTTAAACGCCATAAAATGTTAATTAAAATATTATTAATTGTCACGCCGCATGGCGAAAACTTCAGCAACAGTTCCGCGAAGAAAACAAAGTTTAATAACAAATCATCGTGACGCTTTGTTATTAAAGGTACATTCCTTAAGTTATAGTGCAAAATCAGTTTACATAACATGAAATGTAAATATAAGTAATGTACATTTTTGTTGGTTACAAACCAAAATGATATTATTTATAAATTGAAGTAAAAGTTATGAACCAGTGGATGAAGCTTCAAACTTTCGATCCTCCTGCAAGCCTTTTCGAAATAGGTCTCTTTCCCTTTGCCTTCAAACTCCACAAACAACTTCCTGAATAATATTTTTTAAATCATTGAGTAACTTATTACGATTAAAAATTAATGATTTTAGCATACTACTTATTTTATAAATAATCTGTATGCCTTCAAAATGAACTGAAATCGATTGAATATTTTTAGTAAAATCTCAGTGGCGTAACTAGGGGAAGCATAACCCCGCAAGGAGATTTACAAATTTTATTCATATGAATCATATGACTGGTAATAATAATATGAGTGTTACTAATTTTTGTTTTATCAAATTCATTTTATGAATTTATAATTTTTTACGTATCCCCTACGGGCATTTCTAAAATTATATTTTTATAAACTCAAACAGGTTTTAACATACACGTGTTGAAATGAGAAAAATTATAACAGCAATCTTACCATACATATCTGACCGTGTTAGTAGCTTTAATTGTGTTTATGACATTGCACTGGGAGGCGTCGCCTCGCAATTATAGTTTATAATTGTTTTTATATTCACAAGCTATAAATAATGCTAAATAAAAAAAAAACTAATAAAATCTTACTATTTTATCTTTAAATAAACTATATAAGTTTTAACTTTAAGTAAAAATATTCTATTTTATCATGATCATAATCGGGCCCGTAGAAACAAAAATGATATTGAGGGGGGGGGGGCAGCACTACCCCGAAATAGTTTTGAAAACTTTTTTTATTTTTTTAGTCTTTTTTTCAGTCGATTTCTTCAAAATTGTTTATTTGAAAAATTATTGGCGGTTGGGGGAGGGGCGAATGCTCCTGCAGCTGCCTCCCCCCCTCGGTTGCTACGGGCCTGATAATTATTTATGTTAATTATACACCGCAAAAAGGATTTAAAAAGTACATTTCTGGATGTTTTTATTTTATCTTCATTTTTTAATCTTTTCCTATAAGCCTCTTCATCTCTCCCTTTTTCGTTTCATTTCTATTTTTGGCAAAAATTAAAATGAGACGGTAAGTAGCTTTTTTTCAGTTCGGATGTTCTAATTCTGACAAGAGATTCCAAAATTCAATTTTTGACAAGTTTTATGCTGCAACTGCAATGTCTGATCTTTTTAATTTCTAATAGCTCCAATTTAAATGATTTCACAGAATAATACTTAAAAAAACAATACAAAAAATACATATATATATATATATATATATATATATATATATATATATATATATATATATATATATATATATATATATATATATATATATATATATATATATATATATATATATATATATATATATATATATAAGTATTTGGAAAACTAAAAAAATGTTTCAAATTATTAAAAGAAAAAATAAATTTTTTAACTTTTAGGGCGAACCACATTTAGCTTAACGAAGAGCCATATGTGGCTATTAGAGTGGTATTTGCCCACTATTGACATAAAATATACAGCAAAAGAAGCGGAAAAATGTATTATATCTTGTGGTGTTTGCCAGGAATCAATATTAGGACCGCTAATATTCCTGTTGCACATTTTGTTAATATATAGATCAATTGAAAATAGGCAGTATATACATTGAAAATATTGTAATATAGACTGTTAAAAATAAAAGTTAAAAATTGCGTGAAAAACTAGATACTATAATTTTTATGCATTAAAAGTAAAAAACTCATCATAAAAATGCTAAATTCAACTTTGATGGAGGATTTAAAAAATATTTCTGTTTGTATCTTTTCCATATATTGATACTTTTTAACCTGTAGTGTCTACCTCTGTGAAGTGTGGCTGCAATCATCATTGATCTTGAGCGCTTTAAAAGATCATCATTTTTTCAAAAATGACAATCTTTTAAATCTTGATTTTTGATTTTTCAACTCTTAATTGTTGAAAAAATTTAAAACGTGATTTTTTGAAAAAAATGATGAACTTTTAAACAAATAAAAAAAAAAAAACTCTTCATTCATTATTAAAATAAACAAAAAACTAATATAAGGTATGACAAATTAAATTGAATTAATTTTTGTGTTGTTTTTGAAAGGAAATAATTTATTTTTTTAGTTTAATTTCAAGTTTTAAAGTTTGTAATTGATTAAAATTAAGTTATTCTAAAGCTTACATTTTTGATGACAGATTGACCGAAAAGCTGCAAGCTTTGAATAAAATATAAGTATATTGTTGTGAACTAAAAAAATAGATGAAATCAATTAAAGACTTTTCAGGTTTTGAAAGTATTTTGATAACATAGATAGTGGATTTAAAAATATTATGGACAAAGATATCCGTTAGAGTTGATAAAAAAAGATTTATTTAGAGAAAGATTAAAACTAATTCTCGCAAAGCATGTTACACTATGGCGTGCATTGTATTAAAAAAAATAAAACATTTGACAGTAGAAATCAGGTTTGGCTTAATTCAGTTTTTAAAAAAAATAATTTAGTTGAATCACCAACTAACCAAGTTTGCAAAATGAATCAGCATAAAAGGTCGACCATAGGGTTTGCAATCCCGGGATCCCGACCTTTTTTATAATCCCGAAATCCCGGGATTGCCTAATATTAATCCCGGAATTCCTTACACGATCGAGCAAAACAAAGGGGATATCAAAAAATATATAAAAATAACAACAATTTATGCCCATCAATATAATAATCTTTATTTAGTTTAATATCGCAGAAAATAATTCTATTTTCAGTATTCTGTTCTGTAATTCTACAAAATAAACTTTTTTAAACTGAAAAAAAAAACGCGCATTTCTTACAAAGTTTACTCTTAAAATTAAAACTTAAATAAGCATGACGTATGCGGATTTTACAATTAAAATAAACTCAACTGTTTGGAAATATTTTCTACGAGAAGAGAAAGGGCAAACAGCGATGTTTAAATTGCCAAAATACAAGAAGATTTTATAATACAAGAAGAATCTGTGGTGGTTCAACAAAGGACTTTATATACACATGCTGTCGGTGCATAATGTGAAGATCGAAAGTCCAACCCAACCTAATATTTACGAAGAAAGCACAGCAGATAAACCACCAAAATTTGTTTAGTTTTGCGGCACGTAATCTATTGAAGAACAAATTAACTATAGTTGATTTGTTCTTCAATAGATTTACGTGCCGCTTCAACTGCTATGGGATTTAGAAATCTACCAACGTCAGTAAAAACAATTCGTAATCATGTAGAAGAGTAGAGCAAAAAAAGTAAGATTAGGTTTACTTCAGCAAATTAAAGCGCTCAAGAGTACAGATTTCGGGGTAGGAGAGAAATTTTCTTTGTTTTTTGACGAATGGACGTCACTTCGATATCGTAGCTATATGATTGTTAACGTTCATGGAAAAAAATTCTCAGTTTTAGAGTTTAGGTTTTATCAATGCTAGCAGAAAATGCATTGAACTATTAGAAAAAAAAATTTAAAGACCATTGTCTTGATCTACACGGCGACATTGTGGGTATAATGACCGACTGAGCTAGTGTTATGAAGAAAGTTGGAAGGTTTTTGACTGCAAATCAACAATTATGTTTTGCCCACGGCGTAATTGATGTTCTTTATAAAAAAAGAAAATTGGATGCAAATCAGCCAAAATTTGAAAATGAATTTTTGGCTGAGATTTAACCGAGAAGGTGGATATTGAGGAAGATTTACTAGGCTACAATCATGAAACTTTAAGATCTAAAATTGAACTAAATGAAGTTCATTATGGGCCAGTCATTAAAAAAGTACGCAAGTTGATAATACTATTTAGACGATCACCTACTAAGAAGAACATCTTACAAAAATATATTAAGGCTGAATTTGGAAAACAACTGTCTTTAATTATGGATTGCAAAACAAGGTGGAGCAGCCTTCTGTTAATGCTTAAACGATTTTATAAAGTAAAAATTTGTATACCAAAATCATTAATTGATATTTACTCAACGCATCTAAGCATATAGTAGACTAATGCCATACTTAACAGTATGGCATTAGTCTACTATATGCTTAGATGCGTTGAGTAAATATCAATTAATGATTTTGGTATACAAATTTTTACTTTATAAAATCGTTTTGAAATCGTTTTATTGTTATATTTACTCAACGCATCTAAGCATATAGTAGACTAATGCCATACTTAACAGTATGGCATTAGTCTACTATATGCTTAGATACGGTTTTTTGATTTAAGTATAAAAAACTATTTTTATTTTTTAGATTCAAATAGATAAAAATTATATCATGGAAAAATATCATTTTAAAACTATTAAAAATATAATGCTGTATAGAGATAACCATTTCTTAATATAGAATTTTTTAAAGTAATAAAAACTTTTTTTCAAAATTTGTTTGTTATAAGATCTTTAAAACTTATTTCATTTAAAACTTATTTCATTTCAAATTCAATATCGTTGAGCATTACATTATATCACGGAGAACTATATTATTCTTCAACTTTTTAAATTTTGACTTGAAATTTTTTAATTTAAAAGTTTTTAACTTGTAACATAAACTGATTTATGTTACAAACTTTGGTGGAAAATTGTAAAACGTTTTCTGATAACAAGTCGATATCAAATATTTATTTAATAGTTTTTTCATAAACGTTTAATCTTGTATTAATACTCACTCAATTCTCAATCAATATCGTCTAGAAGGAGCAAAAAAATATTTTTATGGAAGCTTTGTATAGAGCTTTTAAGTACATTTAAAGGTGGTTTTAAAATTGTTTAGTTATGTTTAAACCAAATTTTTTACCAAAAAACCGTTCCTTACCCTTCTCCTTGTATGCACGTTAAATGCTTATAAACTGAAAAAATCTGTAACATATTTTGATGAATTCATGTTCAAAACTTTATTTAAAATAAAAATGAAAATTTTTATATACGAACTATTAAGTATTATTTGTATTATTATGAAACTTTTTTTTAAACTATTTGCTAAATGAAGTAATTTTAATGTCATAAAGTACGTTACGTTCTAGGGATGGGAAAGGGGTTAGTGCTTTCGTGACAACTTGTTACTAAAAAGTTACAGTGTTGTAACAAGTGGGAAAAGGGAGTCAAAAATGGTCAAAATTGCGAACGCAGTTGAACATTTTTCTCAAGTTAAAAATGAAGGCACTGTGGTGGTTTTTCAGAACATGTCAAACTAGTTTTTGAAGACGTTTAGACTTTCAGCATTTAAAATTTTATTTGGTAAGCAATTCCAGTTGTTGCTCGATTTGTGAATAAGTTCCTTCTATTATTATTGGATCGAACTATTTCTTTGACCAGTCGACTTCTATAGCAATGGCAAGGCGCAGAACGGATCAGAGTATGGTGTTAGTTAACAGTTTCTTTGCTAGATTCGATTTTTAAAAGCTGTATTAAGTCTCCACGATGACATTTTTCTTTGAGCATGGTCAGGTCTAAAATGCATAGTCTATTTTCATAAGGTAGATACTCTATACTATGAACTATCTTAGTGGCGCGTCTTTGGAATCTCTCTAAGATATTTATATCTTTAACTATATGTAGGTTCCAACTTGAGGCAGAGAATTCGAAATGAGGACACACGTACGTTATCTACAAATTTTTCCATAAAGATTAAAACCAGAATTTAGGCTTCTCATATATTGAGCAAGAGGTTTTTTTTATAGAAATACTATAGTAAAGATTGGGAACAAGAATACTACAACATTTCTCCCTAACCCTAAGTTTGATGGGTGTAAGGGAACAATCAATTCAAAAAAAATTACGCGTATTCTTAGACTCAATCAAAACTTATCGATAGGTTTAATGATAAGTTATCAATAAAAAAACTTATTGATAAATTCAAATTTTATCATGGTTTTTTGTAAAAAATAGCTTAAATAAAATTAAATGGTTTTAAAATGTTTAGAAGTTGTGACCATGTATAATAAAGATTTAAATACACATCTAAATGTACTTATAATCTCTATATATTATGGCTCCATAAAAAATAAGATTATTTTGGTCTTTTTAGATGAGGTTGATAACAAAATTTACAGGGGATGAATATTGGAGGCATCTCTCAACCTTTGAGAACCTTTCTCCGTTGAAACAGCTGTAAAGAGAAGTTGATAAAAGTTGCCACTATATGACTAAGTATTGTATTGCTTTGATTTAGTTGACTTAAATAAAATGTGTTAAAACTAATATTCGATTGCTTAAAAAATATTTCTTATTACCTTTTTTTCTATAGAAAATTTTGTAGATAAAAAACAAATTAATTAGGAATTTCTTTTAATATAAATTTATCCGGCTTCTTCAAATAAATTCTATTAATTCAAAGATGATCAAAATTATTGGCATTGTGTTTAAATATTAATCCGCAAGTTAAACTTCAGTATTTTCACTAATTCACTGTTGCAAATTACTAATTCAACAATGCAAATATATTTTACGCGTCACAAAGAGTGTTAGCCAAAAAAAAGCGTTATAAATACTGTTTTAAGAAAATACTTTTAAAATTTGTGCGTATATTTTTTCACTCGTGTACAATAAGTCATATTTCAGCACTGATCTGAAATATGAAGTACCGTAACACTTTAAGGTTACCGTAACAGTTTGGGGTTACTTTGGCCAGCGAGGTGTGGAAATTTAAAAAAATTTTAATTAAACATCTGTAACTTTTAAACATTAAAGTGACGTTTCACTATTTTAAACAGTAAAGTGACGTTTCACTTTTTTTAAAAACTGCTTAAAAGACACAAGTGTTTAATTAAACTTTTTTTAAAATGGTCAAAGTAACCCCGCTGGCTAAAATAACAAAGTGTTACGGTACTACACAAAAAATCTGCTATCTGTTTGTGTTTTTACTTTTCTTTCAGAATGTAATGTTTTCTATCAGAATGTATAAGTTCACATCAAAATATGTCTTTAACTTTCTTATACTTTTAAAAATTAGGTCATCCATGAATAACGTCCAAAGTTTTAATGCTATTGATTTAAAGGCTTTTTTAAAGTGTGAAAATCACCCGACCATTTCAATTATATAAAAACTATGTGCACTCAAGCTCATATTTACTTGAATGGAAACACTTATTTTATCCTACCTTCAGGGCCGTCAAAAGCCGTCACGCCGCCTGGGAAAGCGACCCTGATTGGCGCCCTTATTTATCAAAATTTCCCTATATTATAGATGAAAAACCTTTTTTTTCTGTTTTTTTTGTTTTGTTTTAGGTACCTTGCTTTCATTTGGTGCCTTTTTGAATATCTGCAGCCCGGGACAAACTGTCCTTTTCGCCCCCCCTCCCTTTCGACGGCATTGTCTACCTTAAAAAACAAACTCCCTATAGTTTCTAAAATCATCCGTTTATTCCTACCCACAGAAGTAGGTCTATTCCAAACTTTTAAAGTTTTCTTTATGTTAAGAAGACCTACACACCCAGCAAGCATTTATTTTTAAGAGTTACGTTCGAAATGTCTTTTAAATGTATTTTAAACGTCTTCTAGACATTTTTACTTAAAGAACGTTTGAAAAACGTTTAAAAGACATTTAAAACGTAACTTTCAAAAACAAATGCCCGAAGGTCAACTACAAAACATGAATCAGATACAAAAGTAATAAAAATGAAGATACTACAATATTGTTGTAGATTTTTATTATAGCATTTTTATTATTTTTTATTTTTTGCACAAACCTCGAACTTATGGTGCATTAAATATTCTATTTCAGCTGCACAGCTTGGGGAGGAATGAGTTGTTCCTTCACGGGTAGGAGTGAACCACGGTTTCCTCCTAATTAGTGTAGATTTTACGCTGAAAAAGCAATTATTTGCTTTGTTGTTTATGACAACAAAGCAAAGAGAGAATTCAGTTTGTGTTATCATTATAATTAGTTAAAATTAAAAAAAAAATGAAAACAAATTTATTTATATATTTATAATACTTTATTTCATAGAAGCAAATAAAATGGGATTATTTAATGTTTAAAAAGACCATTTTAATATAGCTAAGACGTAATATTTAATGTAGAAAAATTGCAAGAAGCTAAAAATAAAAGTGTATTCTAAACAACTATTAACAATCTTAAAATATCGTAATTGATTAATAAACCGTGCCAGCAAAAATATTATACTTAAAAAACAGATTTTCATGCATATTAGACATAAAAGTCCGCTCATTAACAATTTTAACAACGCTCATTAACAATTTTAACAACGCTCATTAACAATTTTAACAACGCTCATTAACAATTTTAACAACGCTCATTAACAATTTTAACAACGCTCATTAACAATTTTAACAACGTAATATTATGTATTTTTTAATTAACAACTGGATATTTTTTTATTTTTTACTGTACGAAATTTTTACAAAATTTCTCCTCAGCAAAAGTTTTTAGTTATACGTATTTTAACTATACTGTTTATAATTTTAAAACATTTATACTTATTGTTTATAGTTGCAGAGTTGCACATTGAAAAACAACATAATAAAAGGAAACACATACCAGTTGGTTGTTAAAGCTTGATGATTGTTTTCTTTATTAAAAAAAGAAAAAAAAATTGTTTTAAATATATGACAAATGTTACTTCTGTTAATTGTAAAAATTTTAAAGAATTTTAAATCAACCTTGCATTATGTTGAATAAATGAGTATTTCCATTTAACTAAAGATGAGCTTAAGTGCACCTAATGTTTCTATAAATGGAATGGTCGGGTGACTTTCATACTTTAAAAAAGCATTTATCTCAATAGCATTAAAATTTTGAATGTTGTTCATGCATGACCTAATTTTTATAAATATAAGTAAAATTAGAGACATTTTAATGTAGTTTTTACTTCAGACGCATAATTACTTGATTACTTTAAATAACATGACTTTAACGTAACGTTTACACATTTCCGCTTTTTCTTAAAAATTAAAATAAAACATTGGTATAAAGAGACATTGCGAAACGTTAAAGAAAGAAGTAAAAAGACTATAAATTAATAGATTGTTTGAATTATTTAAATAATTATTACTCCCACGCTTATCTGTTGTTATGAAAAAAAATTCTTTTATTTACAATGAGAACTTTCAAGTCAAAATAGCTACCTTCTAATAAAAGAGTTTTAGAAAAATGCAAAATAATTTTTATTTGTTGCAAAAATGTCAAGTCTGTAAATGGTCGTGATGGAAGCGGGTCTACTACTGCAGAGTTTGAGGTGATATTGCCTCTTCTATGCATTAAACTAGAGCAATTTTAAAAGAAAACTTTTAAAATACCCTCTCTGATTTGTATAATAGCTTTGCTCTATAACCTCAAAAACATTTAACAGTAAATTACCTTTATTACCGATTTACTGACTTGATAATAAACATTCTTAGTAGAAACGCCAATTTAAAATAATTTTTCACATGAGGAACACGAGTCGCAACAAACAAGTGCTTTGAATCTTTAGTATAAAATAATTTTAATAACAACGCGACATTCAATCGTATGCAATATTGCATTCAATGAAATAAGTTTATCAAAAGTTCTAGCTAATTAAAAACTATTGAAAATGATTAAACGCAATATTGCAAACAATTGACATACAACTTAGAGCAAAAAAAGGCCTGTAGAAATTTATAAACGCGCATTTAAATTAATAAGAGTTTCAATTAATTGAAATTAATAAAGATAAAAGTTGCAAGAAAATGTGGCGGAGCGATTTAGATGGGCGTAGTTGTGGAGTCGTGTAAGTATATAGTTTGTTTGTTAAACATCTGTAACTTTTAAACAATCACTTAACACCAACTACTGCAACAATTAAAATTTTATTAAAAAAGGATTATCGATCGAAATTATCATTCCTGTCTAACCGAAGCCACTGGCTTCGGTTAGACAGGAATTATAATTTCGATCGATTTAATACAATATTAGGAAAAGTCTAATTCTTATACGATATTTTAACAAAGGAATTTCGAATCATGGCAAGAAAGTCCATTGGTAGTAAGAAAAATGTTTAAATCATAAAGAAATAGCAAATAAAAACTTGATTGTTTTTTTAATTATTTTTTTTAAACTCTGGATTATTTATTAAACCTCTTTAACTTGGCAACAAGTTTTTTCAAACAAATATATAAGTTTCTGCAGATATTTTTTGCAGATGAATAGATAAAATTTTTTAGAAGAACAAAATTTAACCACTATATTAGTTAAAGTAACGAGTGAAACCAACGTTAAAAAAGCATGTCTAATTAACGTTAAATAAACGTTTGTATTTAACGTTAAAGTATCATGCGTTAATGTAATTTATCAACGTTAATGTAATTAACTTTAAGATAACGAGTGTAATTAACGTTAAAGTAACGTGTGTAATTAAGGTTATGTTAGTTTCAGCGTTTGTTTCCGTTTGTTTTTGCTTCCGTTATTTATTTTTTTGAATTATATCATATATTGAACAATATTAAGCGACTATCCAGTCATTTAATATAGGTCTTTTTCATATAAATATTTTATCCCAAATAGCCGAAAGACTTGAAACAAAAATGGTAAAACGCTTATGTCATAAAAAAATGCCTTTAATCTATTTACTTGATATCCATAAAATCAATAACATTTTTGAAAATTTGTTTTTTTTTTTATTTTTAATGTTTTTCTGATGACTCAAAATTTTATTCAAAACTAAAGATAATAAAGAAAATAATTGTGATTTACCATGTAGAAAATAACTGGGATTTTTAGAATATCAAATCAAAACAAATAGTAAGTAATTAAAAATAATTAATTACTATTTATAAGTAATTAATTTTACTTTTATAACAATTAATTTTACTTTTATAAACGTTTTATAAGAAAAATACACCCAAGAGAAGCTTAAACGGCAAATTTAAAGAAGCTAGATGCAAAAGAAGTTGCTTAAAATGATGGCGGATAAAAGTATGAGCATAATTGAAGACGACGAAACATATTGCAAGACGGATTTTTCCTGGTCAACTATTTTAAAATGAGAGTAAAGATAATCCTGTCAGTGATCAATTTAAATATATTTGTCGAGAAAAATTTGCATCCAAGTTCCTTATGTGGCAAGCATTTTGTAGCTGTGGTATGCAGTCCTCTTGTTTTGTCACTAAGAAATTTGGCTGTCGATCTCTACATCAAAGAATGCCGTCTAAAAAGACTTTTGATGAAAAAAAAAACAAATATTGATTCCTCTTTTGGCATGATATTGCTGCTTCTCACTATTCTAAAAAGTTTCTCCAATGGTTCAAAGATAATAATGTGAAAATAGTTCATAAAGATGCAAGCTCTCCAAATTGTCTCGAAGAACGCAAGATTGAATATTTTTGGGTAATAGTTAATAGAGATCTTCGTAAGGCTGCGCAACAAAAATAAAAAAAGACTTCAAAAAAAGTGGATTAATGCAACCAATAAGGTGAAAAAGAAAATATTTCGACCCGCTATAAAATCTTTTTGCCAAATAGCCCATCTAGCTAAGCACTGACGTTACCTCATAGGCGTTTAGCACAAAAAAATAGTGGAATTTTTTTATTTTAAATCGCATCAGCGATTTTAAAAAATAAATTTCCGTTATTTTTGCGGTTTTTTGCGATTTGTCGGATTTACGGCAAATAGTTTTTGTAATAGTAATTAGTAATGCTGATAAATGGTAGTTAATGGGAAGAGTTATTCCTATTTGCAATACTTAAATTGAATGTGGTAAAACCAATAAGCAACTGTTAACTTTTTATTAGTTTTAAAGGATATAAAAGATAAAGAATAGAAAATCTAGATCACAGACATCTTCCTTTTCGTAAAATATATTAAAATAATTTTTTTTTATTTTTTTTTTGAAACAAAGTCCTGTTCTTACTTTTTTTGAATTAGTAACTTGGATTTTTTTACCAGTTTTCTATTAGTTGCGAGAATAACAATAAGTGTAACATTTAATTGCTAAATTCGATTTCTAGAGTTTATGAAAATATTAGACAATAATTGCGATCTTTGCAACAAATAGCGATATTTTGATAAAATTGCGGTATGTAACGAGAATAACGATAAAAACGCAATTTAATCGTAATCGCTGCGATTTTTGCGCTCGTAATCCGAAAAAAGTCGCATTTCGATTAGTTAGAGACTAATCGTAATCGAAAAAATCGCTTCGCAATTATTTAACTAAATAATTTCTTTTCGATAGCGATTCCTTTTCTAAAAATCGCTATCGAAATTTACTGCATAACCACATAATTGCATTGCGGTAGCGTCGGTACTTACATCTAGCTCATTAAATTTAAGTTAAAAAATGAAATAAAAAGCATTTATGGTTGTAGAAAAATCACAATTTAAAGTTGACCAGATTTTTCCGTGTCCACCCGATATTATGCTAGTTAGGGGTGGTAGATTAATTGGTATTTCAAATTAATCAATTAACAACTAACTTATTTCTTACAAATAAATTCATACAATTTAAAAAAAGTAAATACAACCTCTTATGATTTTTTTTTTTAATCAGATATAATTTTAAAAAACATAAGTTATTAACAGTGTCATCATTTAAACTAGTTCTTAACTGGTAATAAATTAACCTGCAACACTAAAACGTCTTTCTGCTTCTACAGAAGATGGTGGAAGGCTAAATATGGCGTTGTAAACTTTTTCTAAGGATTTGGGCCTTATTGCAGTGCTTTCAAGTCCTGCTATTTCTCGTAATACAAGTCAAAACCTTTGGAAAGGATGACTTACTAGTTAGCCCTTTATTTCTTTCTGCTGTCGAAGTTATATACATATATATGTATGATATCATTTCTGCTGATTCTTCAGCTTTAGTTTTTTTTTTATTGGTTCTACATTACAAGTAGATTTAATATCAGACTCAGGTGCTGCTTCTACTTCTTCATGTAGAAACAAACGTACAAAAACATCTCGAGCTAATTTAGCAATTTCATTCTTATTAAAGCTTAAATCTAATTTAAAGCCATCTGGATTATGAAAATAGCGTAATAAACCAGCAATAACATATTTTCTTCGTTTAGTAATTCTCTCAAAGACTACATTTAATTATTTTTGACCATTGTTTTTTGTTCTCTATGATTTTGTAGTAAAATTAAAACAACTTTATTTTATTAGATCACAGTCTCCATTTCATTTTTTCCCGCCATAACACTTAACTCTACAACATGAAGAGTTGGAACAATATCAGAAATGTGTTTTATTTCTTCTTCTCATAAAACCAAATCTGTTCTGAATATATCTACAAGAGCTTTTCCAATGACTTTATTTCCAATGACATTAATTCTGAAAATCGTTTTAACATACCGATTAGAGAATTCCTACTATTGTTTTTGTATCCAGAATAAAATTTTATTTGTATCTAGAATATATAGAATCTAGAATCCAGGCCTAAGCTCTTTTCCTAAATCTGATCTGTTTTATAAGGAATCATTTTAAATAGTAATTTTCTAAACAGCTTGACAATTTTACGAACTTTTGATATAATAATACCATAGTCCTCATTAATTTGCAATTTTCTTATCAACAAAGCTGATTCTTTCCTCATTCCAGCATTCTTCATTTTCATTTTCATCATCAGGGTTGGAACAAGATTCTTCATTTTTAGCTCTTTCATAGTTAGTTCTTCTCCAGTTGTTTCTGTTGCAGAACCTTTTTCTTATAAAGAATATCACATACCGCAAGATAAATTCCATGGTAATAGCAAAGTTATTTGCTAAGGTATGGAATTCTTTTTTGAAAGGCAATTTAAATATTTATTTATGATGATGCCACTTCAATTTGTCGTTCCACAGGATACCCAAAATGCTAACACTTTTATTTTTATAATTTTCACCACATTGGGTAACCTTGAGACCTTGCAACTTTAATTCTACTTTTTTTTTGCTACCAAAAATCATTACTTTTGTTTTTTTAGGATAAAGTATAAGTCCATTAGCTACAAACTAATTACTGACTTTCTCCAATTCTTTACATCATAATTCTTGTAACTCTTCAATCGAGTCAGCTTTTACAACCATTGTTGTATCATCAGCAAAAAAATAGGTATCAAGCTCTGTTGCACCCGGAAGATCATAAATATAAATTTTAAAAAGCAAAGAACCCATACATGTTCTAGACCAACTCCTAGCTTTACAAGTCTTTCTTTAGATGTGTATTTTTCAATAACAGCTGCCTGCCTCCTGTCAGCTAAATATGAAGAAATCCATTTTAAAGTTTTTCACCTGCACCAATGTTTTTGAGTTTGTTATAAATAATGACATGCACGCAACTATCAAAAACTTTTTTTACATCAATTAATATGACTGCTACATTTTTTTTTTGGTTTCTATAACTTATTATCTTATTGAGAAGTTTCAAGTTTGCATGGATTGAATTGCATCCCTTTTTGAAATATGGCAAAATCATTAAATTCATTTCAGTATCAAACAAAAGCTGACGTTTTAAATCGAACGAAATAATTTTTATTTTTGCTTACAAAAATTTTTTTTAAGCATTATATCTTATTTAACTGTTTGTATTTTTTAAATATTATATGTTATCTTTATATATTATATGTTGAATATGATATTATATATTTAATTGACTATTAATATTTGTCAATATTTTATCTTCTCTTTATCTATTTGTATCAATATATATATATATATATATATATATATATATATATATATATATATATATATATATATATATATATATATATATATATATACATATTTGTATCAATATATATATATATATATATATATATATATATATATATATATATATATATATAATATATTGATATATATTATATATATATATATATATATATATATATATATACATATATATATATATATATAACTATTTGTATCAATATATATATATATATATGTATATATATATATATATATATATATATATATATATATATATATATATATATATATATATATATATATATATATATATATATATCAGGCGCGGATCTAGGAATTTGTAACTGTGTGGCCAAGTCCGGGTTCGCGGATGACGCGAACAGCTAATTTTTTTTTATTGAGTGATTAGGGGGGGGGGGGAGGGTGCCATAAACGATAAACGACAAAAAAAAAAAAGGTTAAAATTTGAATTTTTTCCATTAAAATGTCAAAATTTACCAACTATATTTAAAATTGCCATATACAATTCGATATTGGCCAGTGGAGGAAGAGGGAATGACATCATTCTATTCCCTCCTCCCATTTTAAGATAAGTTTTTATTTTAAGATAAATTTCTTTACTTTTGTTTTTTTCTGTGGGAAGGACCGATGAAGTAATCCCACGGACTCATTATGTATCATTTTTTTAAACTTAAATACGTAGGGAGACTAACCTACTTTACTTAACTACTCTAGATTTAATAATCTGAGAGCGCCATTATTACAATAAGTATAATAGTTTTCACGCTTGAGGCTAAAAACTTTGTTGTTCTGTTGTAGACGAAATGAGCGACAAATTTTTATATAAGGAATCAATTAATAAAATTAATAAGAGATCATTCATACTATATACATAGACTTACAAAAATTATATCATATTTTAATCTTATTCAGTAGAAATAGCTTTCTGTTTGAATAAAAAAAAACACTTAATTTTGATATTTCTCGTTAGAAATAAACTCTCTAAACAATTGTGTAATTCAAAAACGCATACATTTTTAAAATTATTAATTATTACATAAAATATTAAAATGCATTATAGGTAAAAAAATGTTATAAATGAGGAGTCGACTTGTAAACCAGATATTTCACTTTTTACTTGTAATTGAAATCTATTTACTTCGTGTGCAAATACATCTTTTAGGAGAAAAGTTCAAAAAATAAGACTTTAACTTGCTTTAAAGCAAACTTTTCACTTGATTTAGTAACTTTTCCCAACAACTAAACTAAGTTTATATGAGGCACACAAATAATGCCTTAGAATTAACATTTTTTATAAGAGATAAAACACCTTTTATTAAACTGACATTGAAGCAGCTCCATCATAATACTGCCCTCTGCATTTTCTTATATCTATATCAAATTCTTTTAAAATTTCAAGAATGTTGGTAGCTATGTTTAAACCACTTGTTCCTATTTTACATTCAAAAAACGTAAAAAAAACTTCCTTAGTATAACTGTTCAAGTCAACATAACGTATGACAATAGAAAGTTGTTCTATTGTTGCACAGTCTGAAGCCTAGTGTGCAATAATGGAGAAGTACTTACTTTTTTTAATATCATTTAATAGAATTTCTTCAATTGCATTTCCACAACACTTAATTAACTCGTTTTGAATGGTCTTTGAAATGTATGTAGAATTTTTGGGAGCAGAGAGAAGATTCCTTTAGAATTAAATCACTTGCACCAACTCTAAAGTTTTAAAGCTCAATAAAATTATCCATCCCTGTAATATTTGAAGTTTCTCCAATTTCTCCTTGATATTTTCTATCGTCTCTATGACCTTGTAGAGGTATAACATTTCGATCTAAAAATATTATAGTCTTAACAATTTTTTTTTGTTTTCTTCTATATGCTACTTCCTAAAAATATCTTGAAAAACCTCAATAGGAAAAGTGTTAATTTTAGTTCTAGATAAAAGCATATTATAACAATGTATGGATTGATATGTTATCTGTCAACAGTTTTCTCATGATCATTTAAATCTTTTATAGCATTACGTCATGTATTGAATGGTTTTTTAAACAATTTACATAATGCATATTTGTTTGGTACGTTTGTACCAAAAAGTGTACATGGAAGACAATATGCACCATCTTCAATTTTAGAGTAAAATTCTAAAGTAAGCAAAGATAAGTCAACTAATCATTTTAGCAAAAAATGTCTTTTTCTGCTTTTACCTGTTAAAGGGAATTGGAAGCATTTATCTGGAACTTAGACTATTTATTAGAGATAACATTTCATTATCATTTGTTCCTGATTTTAACTTTTCACCACACAGATGATATGATGATTTTTTACCATACAGATGATATGATGAATCATCATAGTTAAATAAGATGCTAACTGATGTGTATTTAATAAACAATAAAATGTCAAAAACATTGTTTTCCATTAGTGGAACATTAGATTCAAGAGTGTTTTTATCACTGTTGTTGGCATCTTTTGAGATAAATATTTTAGTTTTAACTGTATTATAACAAATATCAAACTTATCTGAAGTGTTCTTAGAAACAGTAGGAAAGAATAATTTAGACTGAATTGGTTTATGTATTTTGTTATTTGTAGGTGGAAAACTAGACTTAAAAATTTATATTTTTTGATGCTGATTAAATTTGAATCACTTATAGCAACAGCTGGTCATTTTTTGGGAAGATATTTAACCAGTGCCACAAAATAATTTGGCTTAAAGCATAAAACACTTTTATTTTTTGTTTTATCTAAATTGCACAACAAAATATTAATTGGACAACTTAATTTTTGGATGCAAGGATTTATAAAGGTAATAAAAAAACTATGATTTAGGATTACTTTTTGAAACCAATATCAGCATAGATAGGTTCAATAGGTTGCTTTATAACATTATATAATGCTATTAGGCAAATGAAAGATGACATTCAGAAATCATGTTATTGTTAATTGTTGAAAAACTGTCAGTGTATTTAAACGAAACAGCAATAAAAAGCAAATTTAGAAAGCTGAGAACTCTAAATCTATGTTGAAAAAAATAATCATACTATGTGTAAAAATTTATGCTTTCAAATAATTCAATTGATGTCAGTAATCTTAGAATTTTTGAAGTATGGCATACTTCAAAACAAATACATACTGTATGCTTACTGTCATTTAAAATCAAAGATACTGAGCTATAAAGATAATTTACATTTTTAGTAGACCTGTGAGAAATAGTAAAATATATTCAAATTGAATAATAAGTATAATATACTAAAGTGTAGTATTAATAACAAAACAAAAATAGATTATTATAAATTTTTTATTTTTTTTTATTATTATAACATTTTAGTATATACCATAATTTCTCATTAAAAAACTAAATCACTTTTATAGTTTATTTGTGTGTTTAATAATTCAATTTCATACACATTATCAAGAATATAAATTTGTTGTAAAATGTGTTAATAATTAGTTAAACACCAATAAATAAAGTTAAAATCCAACATAGATGTAGGTCCATTTTGTAATATTATTTTAATAGTTTTGTAATTTAAGACATTAGACTTATCATAGGCAAAAAGCATATTTTTTTTCTATTGTTCAAGCAACTAATTCTATATTTAAATAAGGATTCATGTTTTATAATATTTAAATAGTCAAGTAAAGTAACGTTATATTAGTTTCGGTACTAATGATGATTTCACGGTAGCGAATAAAAAACCCTAATTTATTAGCTTCTATTTAACAGAATATTTTTCTAAATCGGACACGTTTAAAACAACTGTGTGGCCAAGTTTTATTTTCACGGTTAAGAGATCTATATTTTATTATTTATTTCAGAGCGTTTATTGATAGAATAAAACGTCGGTAACGTTTAACCGTTGTGGCCATGGCAGGAATCTCTATGGCCAAACTCCTTAAATTACGGCAGACAATGAAATTTTTAGGGATTTTCCTCAAGCAAAAAAATCCGAAGCTAAGTTGGCTGCCGTTAAATTTAATCTCTATGGCCATAAGCTGTTAAAGTACGTCACGGAGAGTTTGACTCTCTTTTGCAGAGATTTTAGCAATGTTTACCGCGAAGTTTTTGAAATTTAAATTTAGCGTGAAGTAGTTTATCAATAACCACTAGACGAAAAAAGTCTTAAAATTGCTTATATTCTTTTTTAATAACATATCTTATATATATATATATATATATATATATATATATATATATATATATATATATATATATATATATATATATATATATATATATATATATATATATATATATATATATATATATATATATATATATATATATATATATATATATATATATATATATATATATATATATATATATATTCTTTTTGCTTTTTTCTGACAGATTTGTATTTTTGAATACTTTCTTTTTTTGACTATTGCCGACTATTTATATTTTTTTAATACTATATATTCTTTATTAACTATATGTATTTTTAAATATTATATCTTCTTTATAGAGTAATTGAGGATATTTGTACTTTTAATTAATAAATCTTCTTTTTTTCTCTATTTTCATTTTTAAATATTATATTTTCTTTTTTACTATTTTTTTTTCTTACTAAACTTTCTACTTGATTTATTGACCATATTTTACTATTATTGTTATGATCTGTAGGGGCTCTACGAAAAGATTAGGTTGGTATTTGTCATCTACGAAAAGATTAGGTTGGTATTTGTCATCTACGAAAAGATTAGGTTGGTATTTGTCATCTACGAAAAGATTAAGTTGGTATTTGTCATCTACGAAAAGATTAGGTTGGTATTTGTCATCTACGAAAAGATTAGGTTGGTATTTGTCATCTACGAAAAGATTAGGTTGGTATTTGTCATCTACGAAAAGATTAGGTTGGTATTTGTCATCTACGAAAAGATTAGGTTGGTATTTGTCATCTACGAAAAGATTAGGTTGGTATTTGTCATCTACGAAAAGATTAGGTTGGTATTTGTCATCTACGAAAAGATTAGGTTGGTATTTGTCATCTACGAAAAGATTAGGTTGGTATTTGTCATCTACGAAAAGATTAGGTTGGTATTTGTCATCTACGAAAAGATTAGGTTGGTATTTTGTCATCTTCTTTGAGCTCCTATTTGTTTATTATTTATACATTTCATCGGCTCGGGATGCAATTGTCGTATTGCAAATTTATTAAAGTTATATATAAATATTTAATAATCTAATATATGTAAATTTAACATCATATTAATGAAAAAAGAATTTATATTAAATAATTTTTTACATTTACATAACTTTAAATTCTTCTTTGAAGTTCACCGATCATCAAAAACAAAAAAAAAAGGCGTAAAGTGCGTTTAAATTATTCGGAAGATCAGACCAGTATGAGTATTGTGACATTTTAGAAAATGCGCTTATCATTAGTCGCGATTTGATCCAGACTGAGCAAAACCAGTTATTTCAACAAGACAATGCTCCATACCATACAACACATTTAATCACTGAATATTTCCTTGAAAGTAATATTTGACTCATGTCTTGGCCTGCACGACTACCTGACTTAAACCCGATCGAACATTTATGGAGCTGAATGGATAATCAACTAATAAAATAGCAAATAACTGTTAACGAAATGCTCAAACAAAATCTAAAACTGTGGCAAAGCCAAGGTGAATACAAGCATTTATTAAAAACAATGGGGGTCATTTCCCGTATTAATTATACTTCAATTAAAATAAAATTTTTTAAATTTTATTGCTCCTTTTTCTCAGTAATTTTTTGATTACTTGAATTTAATTTTTAATTTTTGAAAAGATTTTGTGTTTTATTCAAAGTTGTGTTTTTTTATTATAAAATGAATAAAACAAAAGATATTTAAAAATTAAAATATATATGGATCGGTGAATGTTAAAAAAGGGCGGATTTTTTTAACATTATTGGACATCCGGAAGTCCAACGATGTAAACTTTCGGGAAACTAAAAAAACTGCATTTTCCCCCGTAGTAAATTTTTGTTAATGGTTTAATAATTTTTTTTTGAAGAATAATAATGTTTTTCACCTTCAAAAAAAAAAATTATTAAATCATGAACAAAAATTCATTACCGGGGAAAATGCAGTTTTTTTTTAGTTTCCCGAAAGTTTACATTGTTGACCTTTCAGATGTCCAATAATGTTAAAAAAATCCGCCTTTTTTAACATTCACCGATCCATATATTTTTTAATTTTTAAATATCCTTTGTTTTATTCATTTTATATACGTCAGGAACGTTTTTCAGATCTTTCTATTGTTCAAACATAAAATTTGATAACTTCTTCAAAAAAATTAGTTTTGCATTTGCGATCCTAAATTAAAGGTGCTTTAAAACTTTTACTGTGTTTTTGGGTAAAAAACAAAAACAAATGAAAGTACATTTAAAGAGCCGTAGATATCGTAATAATGAAAATACTTTATTTTAAACTGCAGGTAAATTTAAATACTTGGAGTCCAAAAGGGGCCTGAAAACTTTAAAGGGAGGCCTCAAAGCACTTAAACCGCATCTGTCTGCAAACGATGTCATATTTAGGGATGGCAAAAATCCCGGAAATTTTCTCAATCCCGAAGTCCCGGGATTGAGAAATTTGTCCCCAGTAAATCCCGCAAATCCCGGGATTAAATAGAAAAAGACGCAAAAGCAATCGAATACTTTTTAAGCACGCATTAAACACTTAAAAAGCATTAATTTGAAATAACATAACTAAAATATTTAATAAATTAATGAACCTCTAAAATTAATCATGTTTTAACTTAATTTTGCATTAAAACTTATCTAAGACTTTTAAAAACTAATAAGCCTAAGTATTATAAGTTATAAAACAATACCTTAAAATAGTAACACAGTATAAAGAAAAATAAAAACTAAAAAATAATATAAATATGCATGACGTTAAACAAAACTTTCGTAAACCACGCATTACATTTGAATATTAAAATAAATGGATACATTTGAAAATTAAAATAAATGGATATAAAAATGGAATTAAAATCGCGCATACTTTTGGACCAGAAAATTCAAAATAAAATTAAAGTATACTTTCTATTAAAAACTCTTGCTCTTTTTACTAGCAAGTACATAAATTTTATTTATTTTTATAATATACTAGTTTTATTTTACTATATATTATATATAGTATAATATTAAAACTAGTATATTATAAAAAATAACAAATATATATATATATATATATATATATATATATATATAAATATATATATATATATATATATATATATAAATATATATATATATATTAGTTTTATCAAAAAGTTCATATAATTTGTGTTTTAATATTCTTGCCAATAAAATTTTTTATAGATATTCTTAACATAAACTTATGTACAAATATGCTTAATAAAATAAATATTTTCAATTTCAGATCATTTGAATTATTAAAGCTATAATTCAAATTGACAAAGTTGGTATTAGATTGTTAATTGAGACTTGTCGTCGTAATCAGAAGTCTCCATCTGATGCTCACAAATTCTTCTTTGAAGAGAAGTGGGTTTATCTGTCTTATTGTTGTGGATGAAAAGTGGGTTTACCGCAGATCAATCGGGTGCAAACGTAGCAATCGCGCTTGGATTTCAAAGGGTGAAGAAGCTCCAAAATGTGTCAGGAAATTCCAATTTGATGCAAAAAGTATGGTGATTTGTCCTATCTTATTTGATGACAAAGCCTATTTTGAGGTACTCCCAAATAGACAATCGGTCAATTCAGAAGCGTACATGATTTTCCTATCGAATATGCATGCTAATTTTGTCAACAAAGACTCGAAAAAAGTAACATGGAACACAATGCTCCTTCAGCACAATAATGCCAGGCCACATGTGTCTGATGCAGTCAGAGACTTTCTTGCTGAGAAAAAAGTCACCCGTGTTATTCAACATTCATAATGCCAGGCCACATGTGTCTGATGCAGTCAGAGACTTTCTTGCTAAGAAAAAAGTCACCCGTGTTATTCAATCACCATAGAGCCCCGACTTTACCTTGTTGGGCAGACATGGTTTATCTTCATTTGAATTTTATCGCAAGGATTTGGATTTTCAGACAAAGGTAGAGGTTCAAGATGACAAGGTAGAGAGGTTCATGGAGACAAACTTTAAGGTCATATTCTTATGATCATATGCAACGGCATATCTGGAAAATCTGAAAACAGATTTAAATGAGATTGTTTTGAAACAAGGTGCCTAGTTATGATCCACTCTTAATTTAATTGTTCTACTACATATATATATATATATATATATATATATATATATATATATATATATATATATATATATATATATATATATATATATATATATATATATATATATATATATATATATATATATATATATATATATATATATATATGTATATATATATATATATATATATATATATATATATATATATATATATATATATATATATATATATATATATATATATATTGTCTACAAAATATCCCAATTTATTCCAATTTTTGTAGACAATATATATATTGTCTACAAAAATTGGGATAAATTGGGATATTTTGTAGACAATATATATATATATATATATATATATATATATATATATATATATATATATATATATATATATATATATATATATATATATATATATATATATGTTATATATATATATATATATATATATATATATATATAACATATGTGATATATGTATGTATATATATATATATATGTGTATATATATATATATGTATATGTGATATATATATATATATATATATATATATATATATATATATATATATATATATATATATATATATTGTCTACAAAATATCCCAATTTATCCCAATTTTTGTAGACAATATATATATTGTCTACAAAATATCCCAAATATTGTCTACAAAATATATATATTTTGTGGACAATAATTTTTTTGAGTTTTTTTTTTTAGTAAAATACAGAAAAATAGAGTTTTAAGAGGAAAACATTGCAAAGAGAGTATTTAGTTACCCAACCAAACGGTTACTATACCAAAGAAGATATAAAAAGTATTAAACTACAATTATTAGCTTAAACTTGATTAAGTTTTCCTTTTTTTTTGACGATCCCGAAATCCCGGGAAATTTCGGAGACTAATCCCGGGATTTCGGGATGAACAATTTGTACGAAATCCCGGGATTTCGGGATCCTGGGATTGCCATCCTTAGTCATATTACTTACACTGATTATTTATTAAGACTTATTGTCTTCCAACTCAAGTCTCTTTAGTATCGCAGAGTTAAATTTAATCTTTTTTTGACATATAAAAACTTATTATTCAATTGTGTATAATCTAGTTCATTTATACTTTTCTTATTTTTTTTACTTTTTCTAGAGGCCGGGTGAATAAAAAAAAGCAATTGCTTTTACTCAGCAAATTCGGAGTAAGTTAACATTTTAATTTTGAATTTGTATGACGTAAGTTAAATCTTTGCGAATTTATCTAAATGTTTTGGCGCTGTTTTAAAAATATTGTTATTATTTACACAACAAAAAATTGGATTCCGTAATAGGAAACCAACCATTTATTTTAAAAAAAAAATGGAAAAAATTATTTGGAAAAAAAGCTAATTATAAATATCTGAATAATACTCTACTTATAATCACATCAGCAAGAGGCTATGAATGTATTCGTTATACAATTTTATATTGCAAAACTGAATTACGTCTAGTTTTAAAATTGTTTTTCTTCATTATCTCGAAATATTTTAAATGTTGGTTGTTTACTTACAGCTTTTCGTGAATAAAATTTGAGCAAAATCACTAAAACTTTTATTCTCGAATAAAATTTTTATGAGAACAAGCTCCGAAAATGCTGAGTAAAAGCAATTGCTTCTTTTTATTCACCCGATCTAAGATATTAAGATTTCCAATCATTAAGATTAAAAATTTATAATTTCAATTTTAATTTACAAATTTTTAAACAAATTCTCTTTTAAATAAAAGAACTTAAACTTCTAAAAAATTTACATCTTTGCATTTAAAAACCAGTAAACACAAAACCCATTCTAGATGTCTGTATATGTCTTAAAGAGTTTTAAGTAAAAATGCATTGTTAATGACGACTATTAAACGTCTTCTGTTAAAGAAAATTCATACGTCTTACACGAAGCTTATAAGTCTTTTAAAATGCGTCTTTTTAAAAGACATAAAAAATACTCGATATAAACAAAGGCTTAGACGTCCTAAATAAAAGAAAATAAAACATCATAATAAAATAAACGTTTGTGCATTCAATTTAATGCACTTGTGGTTTAGAGTTGTAAATTTTAGTTCAATTAAAATCTAAAATTATTGTTATTAACTAAAATTACTCTTAGTTTTTTTGATCACCTGTTTAACTTTATTTCTACCTGTGATAGGTTTTCACTTATTATAACTGTATTTGAAGATTTTTTAAAGGTATCTTTACAATGAGTCTTTAAACTTTATGATCTAGACTTCTACGAATGCACATTTTAGACATTAAAAGATTTGCTTTATAAAGTGTATACTTTTTATTATTTTCAAAAATTTAATTTACAATCAATTTAATGTGATTTTTATGTGACATTTTTGTCAAGAAGAACTTTATTATAAATCCTTTTTTATATTGACACTGCCAACGCTAACATTTGAAAGTTTTAGGGGAATGTTAATACTTTCATGTCATTATATTTTTAAAGTTAACTGACAGTTTCTTTGTATTAACCCATTCAGTTGAATTAAATAGTTCTATGTTTATTCTTTTAAAAAGTGTTTTATCACCATGAAAAAAAAAATTGTCTAGAAATAAAATTGCTTTCAAAATAGCAGTAATTTTGCTTAAACCATTGAATTGTGCCGAAGTTATGCTAAGATTTAGAAAAAACACCCAATTTATGGAATTAGATAGGGGGTAAAATGAAATAGATAACAGCACCTAAATATATTTATGACAATGGTAATTTTTTTACTCTCAATTAGTTTTAAATTAAACATTTTGAAAATGTTTTTTGATTATATTATAGAGAATATTTTTGAATGAGAAGATATTAAGTTATATTAAAAGTTTTTTTTTTTTTTTTTTGCTTAATTGTTAATTTTTTTAGGGTGGAATGCAAGAAGCGAATTTGACTTGAACTTTTCATTTCAACCAATAGCGACAGAGTATGGGTTTTCCCCTCAAAAAATACTCTGCCACTATTGATTACAAAGTAAAGTTCAAGTCGAACTTGACTCAAGTTTGCTTCTTGCATTCCACCCTTAGCCTCGTAATTTTTTTTTTTTTCGTTTATTAAAAAAAATTTTCCGATTTGAAAGCTGCTGTAAGTGAATTCAAAAATCTTTATTTTTTAATTAAATTTGCTCTATCCATTAAAAAGTTACGAATCAAAAACAGAAACGGTAACTAATTATTTGTAACAGAGCAAGAGCCAGTGGCCGCCAGACCTATGTTATTTTATAAAACCTAAAAATTTCTCAGCGTGCGTTTCCAACACAAGTAGGAACGATGGTCATCTATGTATTTTAGATCATAGTGGCTTTGACTGGTAACAGGTACCAAAGGTTTTTAAAATACCGGCTAAACTACGTCAAATTACAAAGCGTAATTTTCTTACAATTTTCTTTGTAGTAGGATTAGAAATCATGCCATCCATTCAAAATATTTTATTTTTATTTTATTCAAAATAAAAATAAAAAACAAAATAGCAATTAAAACCATTTTTATTACAATTTTTCATATTAGATTCTAACTGGTATTAAATGCTGATAGAAACCAGTACTTTTTTTTTTACCTTCTGTACCTTTTACTAGTCGAAGCCACCATGATGTAAAGTAGTTGACCATCGTTTTTACTTGTGTAAGGATTATGTACTAAGAAATTTTCAGCCTTGATAAAATAACGTCTGGCGGCCAAAGGCTCTTAGACTAGTTAAATAAAACAAATTTTTTTTTAAGTTTTTTTTATAATTTTTAAGTTAAATGAAATGAGTATTTTTTTTTCTTTGCCGTATAATAATAATTACAATAAGTAATTATACAATAATATACAATAGATTATACAGTAAATATACAATAAATAGCTGGAACAAGAAGAAGACGTACTCTCTTAGCGCCGAACCCCGTTTACATTACCGCCGTTATTATTATTTAAAAAATGAACAGTTAAACAAAAAGTTTGTTTATTAATTTTCAAAATAGTAATATTAATTTTTGTTAATTGTTAACTTGGTGAATGGGTATTTTATTAATTATTTGCGTCGAAACCGAATAATAGTTCCAACTTTACTTATCCATTTATAGCATAATTTAGACGTAGTTGGACACGTGCCATACGTTATCTATCGTACTTATTTGCATTGAAAGTAATTTCTTTTTAAGTTGCTTATCAGCTTATTTGTCAAACATTCTGCAGATTTTGGTATTTATTTCCATTTCAAAAGAGTTTAGCGTAATTTACTTTAACAATTTTATGCAGAGATTAAGTTCAGCAATTTATAAAAAAAAATGTTTTTGTCAACTGCGAGCAGTTGCTAAATTTGAAAAAAAAATTTCTGCCTAAATTTGAAAAAAAATTGATCAGCCAAAGTAGAACCCCTAATACGTTTGAAACACCACCACCTTAGTCTGATCCTTTATCATCTTAGTCACTAAAATCTATTACTACCACCACAAAACCATCATCACCAACACAATTATATAATAACGCCAATATAATTATATAATCAACAAATAACTTTATTATACCAAAAACATTATCAAAACAAATTAATTGATATCTTGCCGAGGGCTGCAGATATAGAACTTGCTTTTAACAAGTAATATAAAAACTTTAAATTCAACTCAACATTTTAAACATGTAACATATTGCATGTTTAAAATGTTATAGTATGTTATATATGTTGAGGTATGGTAATTACCATACCTCAAAGTTTTATAGGGAGGTACATTTAGTTTTCCATTATTAATGTTTCTAGTTAAATGTGAATGTATAAATCGAGTTTCAGTGAAGAAAGTTGTAATAGAGGAAGGTAAATTTTTATTAAGGTAGTCAAAAACAAAAAGAAAATTTAATAAGTGCTGACAAGGTAGGAATTTTAAGTTTTTTTAAGACTTTTTAAGTTTCTGTACCATGGAGTTGAAAATTAATTACTCGGATTGATTGGCAATGAGCTGATAACAATTTATTAATATTACAGTTGCCAATTTGTCCCCAAACTTGACAACAATAGTTGAAATTGGATTGAAAAATTGAAAAATACAGATTCTTAAGGGTAATTTTTTAAACATAATGGCGAATTTTTGAAAGCATGCCATTAGTTCGATTAAGTTTTTTACGGAGTGCATCTATATGAAAATTCAATGAGAGGTTTAAATCTATAAGAATACCAAGATATTTAACGTGTGTTGGATATAAATGTTTTTTATTAATTTTAATTTTAGATATAGAATTGTTGTATTAAATTTTTAGTCTTGGAGATGAAAAAAATATTAGTTCAGTTTTTTCCAAGTTCAGAGAAATTAAGTTTGCATTTAGCTAATGAACTAAACCTCAGCTCAGCAATTACTGAGTAAACTGCTTAACTTTACGTGAATAAATATTTGAGCAAAACTGCTGAGGTTTTTATTCACCTAAAGCTGACCAATTACTAAGTAAAAGCAATTGCTTATTTTTATTCACCCAGCCTAAGATAATTTCAAAATCTCAGGAAAAATTCCATTTAAGAAGGAGATATCAAATAGCTCAGAGAGAATATGAAAAAATTTAGAATTAAAATCAATACGAATGTTTGTAAGGATGCTGTTAAGGCCTATTGATTTTCTAGATTTTAATTTAGATATAACCCAGCTAGCACACTTACATTGGACCAACGTATGTAAAACCATCGCAAACGTCGGCTCTTTTTTCCAATGCAAAACCAACGTTGATCCAGGGTAGTTTGGTTAATGATAAAATTATTACCGACGGAACTAAAAACATCTGGCAAATTTACGTTGGTCCAATGTATGTAAAAACATCGCAAAAAGTTGATTGTTTTATCGATCTTAACCCAACGTTGATCCGATCTATATATCTCGACATTAATTCAATGTATATAAGTCAACGTTTTTCCAATGTATGTAGAAATATCGCTAAAAGTTGATTGTTTTCACCATCTAAACCCAAAGTTGATCCAATGTATATATTTCGACGTTGATTCAATGTATATAAATCATTGTTGATCCAATGTATGTAAATACATCGCAAAAAGTTGATTGTTTTTACGAATTAAACCCAACGTTGATCCAATGTATACGACCAAACATTGCTATTGCGAAATTATAACTTAAATTAAATCTTCCGTGATTATTAAAATATCAAATCACAATCAATAAAAACATGATTTTTGTTCCCATAATCAAGCAACTACAAATATTTATATATGTATAATGTTTACGTCGACTGTAATGATATAAAAACAACGTTGGCAGGCGATGTTGGGCCAACGAAACACGCAACATTGTTCTAATGTTTTAACAGCGTATGTGTGTTAGCTGGGAAGTGATTAGATTTAAGAATGGTTTGTTGGAAATATCAGTAAACTATAAAGATTTGGATGTTTAAGATACTTTTTATAGCTAATGTAAGATGAGTGAATTTTAGAATTATGTTTATGACCTACATTTGTGAAAAACTTGTTGAATTCTTTGCAGATTAGAGTTGGTTCAGTTATGTATGTTTCGTTAACTTGTAAGCAATTTGAAGGTACATTATTGACAGTCTTGACATTTATTAGACTTTTATGCCATTCCAGGTCTCACGAAGATTTTTTATATTTTCTGAAAAGAATTTTTTGAAATGTATTTTTTTACTCAGTTTTATTAGATTAATTAGGATATATTTATAGCGTTTAAAGATATGAATAAGATTTCGAATTTGAATTGATTTTATTATTCCTTTGGTAGTCCATGGCTTGAAATCGGTCAGAAATATAAGTTGTTAGATTTCCTGAAATAACTTGGTTAGTGGTTACATTTGAAAAGATATTGTCAATGATAGTAACAGAATGGTCAGTAGCTCTCGTTGGTAGCGTAATAAATGGGCGAATATTATACGAAGTAAGTTTAAAAACTCAGAAGATGTAAAGTCAGAGTTTGACTGTATCAGATCCATGTTAAAATCGTCAAGTAGAAAAACAGATATTTATTGGAGAAGGAAAGATATTTTATATTTGAAATTGTTTATATCCATGCTAGGGTAGTTATATATGCAACCAACAATAACATTTGATTTTTTGGGAAAAATTATTTAAACAAAAGTAGATTCTAAATATTTTGGTGTGCATATGATCAAATCATCTTTTCTTTTATAAATCAGTTTTTTTTATAAATATAACAAGGTTCCACCACTAGAAGATTCGGTTGGCGTGTGTTCAAAATTATTATTTTGAATAATATTTGGATGTGTGGAAAGAGATTCTTTTTTTAATCTTTTTTCTGTAATTCCAACAACGCTAATTTCAAAACTAATTAATGGTAACAATATGTTCAGGTCTTTAAAATGCTTTTGTAAAGAGGATGTGTTTAAATGGAAAAAGGAAATTGAGTTTGTGATGCCAAAGTTGTAAAACAAAATTTATTAATGTCATAATATTGACAATCTACATTAAAAGATGAACAGTTTTCCTCATCAATGTAATAAATTTACAAAATTGAGTATAGATTTTATTCAATCCCGATGCTGGAAAGAGTTTAGTTGATAAAGGAAAATCATCAGTTATAGTAATTTTATTTGAAGAGAAGAGTAGTTTAAATTCGTTATCAGATGCACCAGTCAATGGAAAGACGCCTTTGGTACAATTTACACACAGCCATGTTGAGCGTTTTGAATGTGTTAAATTGTACCCATGATCATAAAGCCTGCTACATTTTGAAAGAGTCCAAAACAAACATACATCACATTGAGTTGCACGGCAACTTACACTAACTTTTTTTGTACATGCACGCAGTGCATACTCCCCGAAAATTTGAGGTCATAGTAAAACGAATGAGAAAGATAAAAGAAGAAAATTTGCAAAATTTAGAAGAAAGCTTGAAGTTGTTAAGTTTTAAAAAAAAAGAAAAGAAAATAATAATGAAAATAACAATGAAAAATAATAACAAAACAATATTATAAATAGTAATTATAATAGCAACAATTATAATAGTAATTATAATAATATTTGCCGTAGTTTAAGCGATATTAATGAACAAATTAATATAAAATAATATTTATAATAATAAAACAATAGAATAATAGGTAATATTATATCACTAACCAAAAATAAGAATATATAACTAATTATAAATTAAATAGAAAATTGTATTAAAATTCTATCTAATATTATAAATATATTATAAACAAAAGCAGAAACAAAAATAAAAGTAAAATAATTAAAAGTAAAAATCTTAATAATTAAATTAAAGATAGGGTAGGGTGGGGCAAAATGACCAGTGGGGCAAGAAGTCTTTTTGCTTTTATGAGGGTATCATAGAATAGTAATGTTTTATTCCTCTATTATAATATTAATATAGTTAAAACAATATCACGGAACAAAAAATAGTTTAAATATCGTTATTAGTTAAGGTTTAAATAGATTTTTAACTTTTTTGAGTATTTTGTTAGTAAGTTGCTTCTAACTTCAAATGTCTATTGGACTGGCAATACTTATGCAATGAAGGTAAAAAAATAGTTTTTTTTATACAGAATTTGTCCCACAATAATATATAGAAAAAAATTTTTTTAACTAAGCAACAAAATTAGTTTTATTTGTATTAAACTTGCACTCACTACATATGAGGCAAGATTTCCTCGTTTACGTGGGGTAAGATGCCCACGGAGGGCTTCTAGTCTCGTGGTTTTACGGAATTTCTACCATTTTAAAAGTGTGTTTAGAACATAATAACGTTTACTAATTGAGTTATTGACTTTGTTTACATGTTGGTTTATGTGTTGATAACTATTATACATATATATAAATAATTTTTTTAAATAATTTTAATATTTTTAAAATGTTATAATATGTATGCTAAATAAAGTGAAGTGTGAAGTTGTATTACATGCAGTTACTGCAATTCAATCCATACTTATAAAACATTTATAAATTATTTATAAATGTATATATAAATGTATTATAAATACATTTTAAAAATTTGCATTGCATCTGGGGAAATAAAGTTGTATTATATTAAATTAATGATCAGCAATTGAATGTAAATAATAATAATAACAATAATTAGGTATGCGGATTTCGCGTTTTACGAAACCGATAAATCTACTAAAATTTTGTTCCACGCTTTTTGAAGTTTGGTTTTAGTAAGGGAGGTTGTACCGACCTCTGTCAATTAACTTTTTAGAATTTCATATTAACATAGATATTTTTTTAAGAATAGAATGATTAAACTTTAAGAATAAATCTTTATTTGATAATATAATAAATTTTATAAGTGGATTTATTGAAGCTAAAAATATTGTTGCACTTTATGTATTCCCCAAACATAGCAAAAATGTAAGGTTATTTTCTATAATTTAAGTTTTTTTAAGTTTATACATTTCCTATGCACTTGCCAAAAATTTTTGAAAAATAATGATGCCCACTATCTCTATTTTAGTGCACACTTTTGGTACCCAATTTCTATTTTCAGAATTCGTATCGGAAAAAAAAAGGGGGGTTGGTGGTGTTTAAAAGGTAAATAAGTTTTCTTTCGACTAATATTGTTTGTCAAAATATTATTAGTATAAAATATTGTCATTAATAATATTATGTACTTATCAAAAAAACATAATTGTTTAAAAAAGGCATAGTTTATTTCACATAAACTATATAATAATTAAATCAATTTATGATTTAGATAAAAATGAATAATGCCATTGTCAATGAAATTGAGAAATTAGTTTCTGAAAGTAAGGATTATAAACTTTTGATTTGAGTAAAGTAATAAAAATTTGTCTTGATCTAATAATTGTTAAAAGTATCGTTTATGTGTTAATAATTAATATAAGTGATTTTCCCTCTTACAAATTTAAATAGCAGAATTTCTCCTTCAATAAGCCTTAACAATAAAATAGTTCTATATGCTCAGGTTTATTATTATTATTATTAATATTATTATTATTATTATTATTATATATATATATAAAATCTAATATATATATATATATATATATATATATATATATATATATATATATATATATATATATATATATATATATATATATATACCCGACGGGCATTTGTTTTTAAAAGTTACGTTCTAAATGTGTTTTAAATGTCTTTTAAACGTCTTTTAAACATTAAAGTTTAAAAGACATTTAAAATACATTTAGATCGTAACTTTTAAAAACAAATGCCCGTCGGGTATATATATATATATATATATATATATATATATATATATATATATATATATATATATATATATATATATATATACATATATATATATATATATATATATATATATATATATATATATATATATATATATATATATATATATATATATATATATATATATATATATATATATATATATATATATATATATATATATATATATTAGATTAATTTAATATATTAGAAAAATATGAAAGTTATTGCATCAAATGGAAATTGGTTAAACTTAAAAAATGTGTACCCTAAATTTTGTAAGTCACAAAGAGCAAGTCAATGTTAGTTTAAACTATTTTTTTTAGCTATGTTTATTTTTAAGAAAGAAAGCTAAAGTGCTAATAATATATTTTATGCTATTTCTATATGATTTTATAAAACGATATTTTATTTTGATATTTAATAATTTCTCAGTGAACTTTTATTCATTTCTAATAGATATTTATAAACTTTTATTTTCAACTATTTATAACTTTATTATAAAACACACAACTAGGGATATTTTTTTACTCTTTTAAGGTATAATATGCCAAAAAGTAAATCTCTTAAAAATATATTTTTTGGATTATTCAAGAAATATTTAGCTGATAACTTTACATTGCCATTGGGTACCAGCATTAAATGTAGCAATCGTCATGTACTTTCTATTTTTGTTTGCAATGGTCAAAGTGTTTAAAAAAAAAAAGTTTTGTTTCATTTTGCAAAGAGCCTTTTGCATGCAATAAACCATTGTCAACTTTGACACTTTCATTGCAGCCTACATCTAGTAGTTCTACTTACAATGTTTCATGTTTTTTAATTGTTTAATCACCTGAACGCATTGTTTTTCCAAGTATTAATGAACCTAATTATGGTAGTGAAAATTTGAAAATGAGGCATACTTCAAGAAAAAACTTTATGTTTTTTCTCTTGAAGTATGCCTCATTTTCAAATTTTCACTACCAGAGTCTTATGAGAAAAAATTAGTAAAGAGGACATCTATTTTGTCTTCAAGATTAGCTAGAGCTAACATAGAAAACCGTAAGAAGATAGCTTTAGCAAAAGAAAAATTAATCAGCCTACCTTATAAATTGAAAGTTTTCAGACAAAGTGTTAAACAAAAAGAAGTAATTATAAAAGCTTTACGAGCGGAAGTTAGAGAATTGAAAAATAAATTACAAACACACTATTACAGCAGGTATTGTAAGTTTTTTATTCATTTTATAAATAATTTTATTGATAATTATTTGTAAAACATTTGTACTTTAAAGTTTGGAGAGGTCATCCGACCTATGTCTTCTGCAGGTCCTCTTTTAATGGCAAAGTTGCAAGTCTAAAAAAAAGGGCAGCCAAAAAGGTTGGGGGCTCCAGTTCAAAAAATACCACCAGACCCCCTCTCCCTTGTGGGGGCCATGGGTAAAGTTTGTAAATTAAAATTTACCATCTAAAATATAAGCATTTTTTTAGTATATATTCTGTATAAAATATTATCATTTTTAATATATGTTCTGTTTTTAGGTTAGAGGGACACACCCTTTCTCTGAATTACTGTGCGTCGCTAATGTAAGTTGTAATGTACTAAAATATAATTTAAATTTTTTATACAAGGTTGATTTCTTTTTTAATAAAGGTAAAAAATACTTATTTGGTATATAAATAAATATTTAGGGGAAGTCTGAAAGGAAATTAAAACAACTACTTTCATATGAATATTAATTAATATTCACTCTTTTAATAATATATTTATGTTTGTTTAGATTTAAGGTGAAGGGATACAAGGGACACATGCCCTCAATTCGATATGCACGGCTAGTATATGTTCTAACCTATTATAATATAATTTGTATTTTATTTATTCTATATCTACTTTTTTTAAAGAAATTCAAAAATAGTGATTTGAAATAATCATTTTCAATTTTAGGGTGTTTACCCCTCTCCCACATGCACCCATTTATTGGGTCAGTTCCACCACTTCCTCTGAAAAAACTCCTCAGTTGAAAAAAAAAATTAAATAAAATTTTCTTTTATCAACAGGGTCTTTTAATAATAGCGTGTTTCGCCCTACTCACATACACCCTGACTCTAAGATGTACCTCTCGTATTGGTCTAGAAAGAAATTAAAACAACTACTTGCATATAGAAAAATAAAAAACAGTTTTTTTTAAAAAAATTTATAGATAAAAAATTGATATTATGACAGTAAAGGTGGGGTTTGGGTGCCCCCTCTAGCCCCCGGATACGCCCTCAGGGTGCGTGCAAATGTTAATGTGTAGGTTACTCTTATATCTATCTATTGACACCAAGTTTTAAGGATTTAGATAGGATTTGACAAAGTTTTAATAATTTTAGTTGAAAAAAACTTTATTTTGACAGCAGTTTTATCAACAAATTCATATATCCAAAAATCGGTACTTAAAACGTCATAACTTTTTTTGAAATTATTTGATTTTGAAAATTTTTTCACTTTTAAATTATTTAAATGAAGCTCTTTTTAATGATATATAACAATCTAGAATTTATTCAATTTAAATTTTTCATGTAGCATACCTACAATAATAAATTAAAAAAATAATAATACCACTGTTATTATCAATTCTTGGGTAATTTTGTGCAAAAATTGTATGCGTATAACTTAAGTAAGTTCTTATTTAACTTAAAAAGAGTTAATTTATGAATGTAAGGTAATGTTTGAAACAATAGTATATTAAATAATTATATAATACTTTGCATGTGTTTATATGTTTATATAATTTAATTTTAAAATTTTTATTTAGAAACATATTTTAACAATTTAAATAATGGTGAGAAATTATGTGCGAAAAACACAGAGAGGTGCAACTAATGATAGGATAAAGTCAGCGTTAGAAGCTATGGAGATGGGCTGCAGTCTGAAAAATGTTGCATCAGAATTTAGTATTAACAAAAAAACATTACAACGTCATCAAGATGGAAAAGTAAAGGTAGTTGGTGGTTTATCTCTGGGTGGAAAATCTCCTGTATTTAGTAAAGATTTTGAACTAAACATTGTAACACAAGTTCAGATTATGGAAAGAGCATTATTTGGCTTGACAACAATAGATATACGTCGCCTAGCATACGATTTTGCTAAACAAATGGGAATTGAAAATCCTTTTAATAATGAATCAAAAATGGCAGGAAAGGATTGGCTGCAAGGATTTATGTCTCTCAACCCACAACTTTTTATTCGAACCCCACAAGCCACCAGTGTAAGCAGAACTGTTGGCTTCAATAAACCAAAGTTAAATCAGTTTTTTTCAGTATACAAGTCATTATTTGAGGAACATAAGTTTTCAGCCAAACAGCTCTGGAATATGGATGAAACTGGAATAACAAATGTCCATAAGCCAGGAAAAATAATTGCAACAAAGGGAAAACGACAAGTTTCAAAAATAACTAGTGGAGAAAGAGGGGCTACTGTGACTGTCGTGTGTGCAATGAGTGCAAGTGGTGTTTATGTCCCACTATTATTTATATTTCCCCGTAAGCGAATGACTGATAGGCTGGCTTTTGGTGCACCTTCAGGGTCAATTGTTAGAGTTAGCTCCAGTGGATGGACAGATTTATCTTTATTCATCGAATGGTTAACACATTTTGTTACTGTGACTCATGCATCTAAAAATAATGAGCAATTAATTGTACTCGATGGTCATCATAGTCACAAAACACTTGAAGCCATTAACTTTTGTCGCAACAATGGGATTCACCTCATAACTCTTCCACCTCATTGTACACACAAAATGCAACCTTTAGACCGTACATTTTTCAAACCATTGAAAGTTGGTTACAATACTGCAGCAAGCAACTGGATGTTATTGCATCAGGTGCGTAGAATTTCATTTTTTGACATGACAGATATTTTTACAACTGGCTATAACTTTACTGCAAACATTGACAAAGCAATCAATGAATTTAGATGCTCTGGTTTATACCCAATAAATGAGCTTATTTTTAACAATGAAGCCTTTGATGCAGCTTTGCTCACTGATGAAGCTATACCATTGGAAAGCTGTCAGCAATCAAGTGATTTGCCTAGTATACCTCTTGTTGCACCTATACAGTTGCCAGATGTTATAAGCACAGCAACTGTTGCCTCAAAAATGAAGACTGTTACGAAAGAACCAGCACAATCAAATGGTGCAGTTTTGCCAGTTGTTGATGAGCATCTTGACCTTAAATCCGCCCCTAATATTTTGGAAAAGATTTCCCCGCGTCCTAAAATTACTGTATTAAGACAGCGTAAAAGAAAGACAGAATCAGCTGAAAATCTTACTCCTTCGCCTTTTAAGAAGAGATTAGAAGAACATGAAAACGATGTAAAAGAAAAGCAACAAGAAGCAATATTGCGTAAAGAAAAAGCTGCACTTAATAAGGTAATCAAGCAAAAAAAGAAATCAATAAATTTGAGGACAAAAAAACCAAAGAAGTCTAAAGAGCAGAAAGCCTCCCAATGTTTTATTACTGTTACTACTTTATGCATCATATGCTCTTGTGCTTATAATGTGCCCCCATTTGATGATTGGACACAATGTACTAAATGTACATCTTGGTACCACTCTTCGTGTGGTCCAGATGATTCAGACTTATGCTACTACTGTGAATTATAGTTATGTATATACATTGTTATTAGGACATTTATTTTAGTTATTTATTGCTAATAATTAAAAAAGAAGTTATTTATCTTCAAGACAATTGTATAGAATAATTGCATGGTATTTATTTGCAGTGTTAATATTTCAGTTGTTTTAATAAAATGTAAAGAGTAAATAAAAAAAACTAATAAGGGCTTTTATTTTTAAGAACTTTAAGATATTTTTAACAACTGTTTTAATGGTTTGGGGAATAACGCGTGAAAAGCTTTTTTTCTTTAAATCCATAGAACATCTTGCCCCACCACTGGGGCAAGATGTCTTCTGGCACAAGTTTTTTTTTTTTTGATTTTAAAGTTTATCAACAGTAACAAAGTAGTTATTTTATCTTACCAATGTCTTCTCTTATAAGTAAACTTTAATATTAAAAAGAAAAAACACAAGAAAATGTAAAAGTATTTATTATATACGATAAAGTTTGTTAAGGGGGGCATCTTGCCCCACCCTACCCTAATAGTAATATATTTAGCCATAATATATCTATAATATGTGTAATAGAAATAAATTAAAAGAATTAAATAAAAATTTTTTACAACAAAATTAAGTTAAATAAAAATTATATTTAATCGAATTCTTTCTTTTTTAATAGATAATTTTTACTTCTCTTTTTCATTTTTTACTTTTTTTTATTTGATGATTTTTATTGAGTATTAAAATAGTTCAAATTTTTTTTCGTATTCGAAATTCTTTTGTTAACTAGTAAACGTTGTTTTCTATATTTTTGGTTTCTTTATCAAAAGTTATATTTAAATTGAGTATTAATTTAAAAGTACTTTTCCTTTTCTTTCATTACGAAATAATTATATAAATATTTTCATAAGTTCTTTGAAAAAAATAGACTTTTGATGTATTGTGTGTTTTTTAATTGGTCTTAATTTTGGTCTAAGATAGCAGCTTCACATCCAGACTATGTTTCCCCACGTTTCTATAGAAAAATTACTGATTACTGAATGCTGGCATTCAAAAATTTATGATAAAGTTACACAAAATGTAAAGTGTAAAATTATATAAAATTTTCAAGAAAAAATTGTTTTTCATTATTATTAAAAAAAGAATGCAATCAGATTAAGTAGATTTCATGACTGATTTTTATTTGCATAACAATATTAGATCATGTAAAAAGTTTTATAAAATGCACATTCCACAGACACTATGGATACTTCTAATTCTACTTCAAAACATGTTCTACGACTTTTAAAAAAATACTACAAATACCTGCTACAAATAATTTTATTTTAAAGAAGCACAAATAATTTTATTTTAAAATTGCTACATATATTTATTTTAAAATAACAACTATCATACTTCAAAATATAAATATATAAATCAAATCAACGATTTAAACTGTGCTGATTAGAAAAACATCAATAAAAGTAAATTGTATTTAGGAAACGGCTTTTTGGCAGAAAGTGGTTACAGATTAATCAATGGCACACCTGATTTCTAGAAGTAGGATAGTAAACCGATAAACAAAAAGGAAATGGTCAAACATCTTAAGTAACACTCCGATGAAATGAATTTAAAATTCTCAATCTCAAAGCAAAGAGTTCTTTAAAAAAGCTGCAAAATAGTTTCATTGTGAAAAAAATAATAATTATAGGAAAATATTGAGGAATACAAAGTTTTTATGCTACAAACATTTTCACAGATTTTCTAGATACATTTCTTTTGGTACCAGTGGAAAATCTAAAACTGATTTTGTCATCAACAATGTGATTTTACAAATTATGATAACAAAAGCAGTCCCAGGTTGACTTTAAATACAAAACATACCACATACTACTAAACAACATGAATATAGAAAAATTGTCAGAATCTTGTCCTATTGACAATTTTTTGGTATTAAATAAACAATTAGTAAATACGAATGACCAGACTTCTGATAATGTATACCTAGCTATAAACCAAAATCAGGTATAAGCTTAGAAAAATAGTTGTCGATGTTTTATAAAATGTTTGTTTGGACAACATACAAAAGAGTTGAACAAATACGTACTTTCGGAGTTAAATGAGTTACTTTTACTTTTATAGAGAAACGCTTTTAACTTTTGCCAAAAACTATTGACATAATCAGTTTTTTGAACAATTTTTCTTAAATGAAGTTTTCTCAAATAAACTTGTTGAGTCAATTTTTATTTGACACACACATACATTTATATCATCTAAAATGACTCCACCAAGTTTGCAATAACTGTTAGAGGACCTAATGCATGGAATAAGATAATCAGTAATGATATTAAAACACTCAAAACTCTTGATCAGTTTAAACAAAAACTAAAACTATTACTTTTAAATAATGAACAAACAGATAATTATTTTTAAATCTATCTATAAAAATATTATATATTAAAACTATCTACTAATGCATACTTTATTTGTCTGGAAGGTCTAAATTCTTTTATTTTATATAGGTATTACAGTCTGTTATATTATAAAAAAAGTACTTATAAAGATTTTTAGCATTTTTAGATTTCATTAGTTTAAATAAATTTATTAGTTTTCTTAAATAAGAGAGAGGAAAAATAAAAAAAGTAATCTTTTTTGAGTTTTAATTTTTTATATTAATATTTTGTAATTTGTTTTTGAGGAATTAATATATTACACTTTATAAGAGCAGATTGTAAATTAAATTTTACGTTTACTTTTTTCATGTTTTTTTGTTTTTTGATATTTTTGTTTTTCTGAATGAACTTTTAAATTTTTCTTTCAAAAAATAAAATCGAAAAAATATCTTTCAAAACTTTGAACTATTAAACTATTTGGCATTTTATATAAACTTCTTTGTAACTTTTTGCTTTTTTCTTAATTTTTTAATTTTCATTTTAGTTACCATGTATTTATATAAATGTCTAGACAAACAAGGGACTTGGTGATAAGACAACCCCGTCTTCTTCTCGTCCTTGCCATTTTTAAATATTTTAAATTACGGAACTTGTAAATATTTGTACGGCTAAATTATAAAAAAAAAAAAAAAAAAAAAAAAAAAAAAATATTAGTCCTCATTAGGGCTGTCCATTAATTACGTCAACAATTTTCCGACATTTTTTACCTCTCCCTCCCCTTGTCAACAAGTTGTAAAACTCCTAAAGAACCCCCTAAAAAATTACGTCAATATTCAAATACCCCTTCCAAAAAAAAAAAAAAACTCAAATGGAAAAAAAACAACAGTCATATTTTGAACAGAATAGTTTTCAACTAAAACAAAAAAGAGATTAAGAGTAAGCTATTTAGAGAACCATTTAAAATTACAAATGCTTGCTCTGAAAACAAAGTGAATAAAACCAAAAACAACTTTGAAAAAATAATAGTGTTACGAGTAAACATTTTGTGTATGGTTATTTAGTTCTGTACGTGTCAGGTCTTTTTAAAGCACAACATGGTTTTTAAAAAGTAATAAATAATAAATAGCTTTATTAAAATACTAAAGGTGTAGCGAGTATGCAACACAGGACTACAAACGCTGCTTAATTAGCCTTTTTTAAAGTAATTAAATTTATGAAAAAAAGTAACATTGTTTGACGTCAACTTGTCTTGACCTCCCCCCTGCCCCCAGTCAACATACGTCAAAAAAATTCAGACCCCCTCCCCTATTTTGTTGATAATTTATGGACAGCCCCATTTGCAAACACTTTATGAAAACCTTAACCCTAACCCTGGCGGTTTAGGTATTTAAGATTTCAGTTATAAATTCGTCCCACTTTCTCTTTAATTCAAAACAATAAAGTATAAAATTGATATTTTCAAAAGTAAGAAAAATAGTGTTTTTTAAAAAGTTTACCATTAAACTTTGAAACAAGACTAACCAGAATCAAAAAAACAGACACCATCTTTAGGCATATTTTTTCTTTTGAAGATTTCGGCTTTGGAAAGCACGCGCAAAATGTTTTACATTTTATGAAGATAAGAAAAGAAAAATATGTCAAAAAAATATTTTATGTAAAATAAAAAGACTTATTTGTACTTATAGTTTTAAGAAAAAAATATTATTTTTTTAATGTTTATAGACATAAACACGACGAAAAACGTTGTTTTAAAACATTTAAAAGAATCTCATCATTTGATTATAAAATAAATCGTATACAAAAATATCCTTTTTAAAAAAATTGTTAATCCATCGAAAATGGAGTAGAGCCACACATTTAAATAATAAAAACTAGAGAAGACTTTCATGTTTGAAAGTTTCAAAGTATTCTTTTTATTTGTCTTTAAATATTTTTTAAATGTGAAGAAGCACAAATTTTTGACAAACGATAGCATTATAAGACAGATCACGTGTAAATCTAAATATTAAATCACGTGGTGTTTTAAAATTTACGAAAAATGTTCAAAATGCAAACCAAGCGTTCGCTACTCATTCGTGCCCGCCATAGGTCTGTTTTAGTTGGCAATCAAACGATATAACTATTGTGTAGCTTTTTTAATAAAATTGTTTTATTTTTTTTATTTCATGCAAATTATTTATCTAAAATTTGATATTTAAAATATAAATATTATTTAGAACAATTTTTGTTTACGATGGTATTTTTATTACAAAAGCTTATGCAGTTTTAATTGTTCTTGTTTTAAGGCCAAGTTGGTTTTCTTATAGTGCAGTTCTATTTTCCTCTGAAGTCGCTGAAATTGCTGCTGAGTTAATAATCTTGAAGTCAAATTGTGAGATTTCAAGTGGAGCATAAATTGTTGCTGAAATGGAAAAAAGAATCGAATTGGAAAGACGCGGATTAGAAAAAAGCGAGGTAGTTTATAGATTGCATACCAAATATTGTAGTTAAAAAGTATAGTAGGTAGTTAACAGTTAAATCTGTATGCAAGGTTGCTTACTAAAATATTCATATTTTCCATTATATAATAATTATTAAAGCATGCGTTTATCTTTTAATTTTCAATAAATATAATCTTTCATTGCTAAACAGATCCAGATAAAGTAATTATATTTGCAGTTTGTAACTAGTATATAGAGCTACTATTGAACTGTTATCACATGGTTGCTTCAAAATTGCTACAAAAAAAAAAAAAAAAAAAAAAAAAAACTCAGGATCTGATAATAACAACTTAGTCATAGTAGGTCACTGTATAAATATGTGTACCTGATGTAGTCATTGCTATTATTTTTTTTTATAAGTTTAAGAAATTAAACTTCACCTTTTATTATAAAAAAACACTTGCGTTTTTTAGCATTCAAAAATGTCTATGAAATTTGTATTTATAAACCTAAATATGTTTATATTAAGAGCGTGCTAAGTGTATTGTTGCATAGTTTCAAAATAAATAGCAGTTAAAAGAACTACGATTTATCTAGATAAAAGTTTCTAAGCGTTGAATAGTAATTTTCCTAGAAGTATCATAATAAAAGTATTAGTTTTCAAAACAGACATCTCTCTGTGAAGCATTGCTTCTACATTGCTTCTGTGAAGCATTGCTTCTACTCTTCCTATAGTGTCTCTTCTATAGTTTTCTTTAAATAAGAAAACAGTATAATGGAAACCAGTTTTTATCACACAAGTGTAGAACCATAATCATTACTTAATTGTATGTCTTATGTTGTACATCTGTTTTTAGTTTTTACAGTTTTCATTAACATTAATGGGCAATTCCATATGAATTTTTTTAATAAAATGCAACCCTAAGTATCATATTTTGCTGATTTTTACACCACTTAAATATTTTAATAAGTTATAAACATTCCGAAAATTTATCATATAATTCCAAACGGTTTAAAGATATGACTATTCAAACTTTTCCTTGAACCAATAAAAATCTGCCATTTTTGTCACTGTTTCTGTTCTGTGTGCAATGAAATGCTAAAAATATAAAAAAGCTTATGGACTACTAATGGGAAGTTAAAACTTTTAGTTTTAAACCTGTCCTTAGGATAATGTCGTCAAGCACTCTATGCTTGAAAACAAGTTCCAAGTCATTAAATCTTATGATTTTTTTTTTTTTTTTTTTTTTTTTTTTTTTTGCAGATCATAAGTCAACCAACATGTTTAGAGCTTCTGGACACTAGAGATAAAAAGCTGAAGTCCTTTTAGGAATCTGCATCCCTGATTTTAGTTGTTATGAACAAAGAAACTGTATCTTTAAACTAAAAAAAAATTTTATTTATTATTTTCTCATTTCTGAGACCATTCAGGTCATAAAAGTTAGAAAAAATAAACTCATTTATTGAAATAAAAATTTCTTCCGTCCTCTTTATTAACAACCCCTCCCTTTCCTATCTCCCCTCATTTATTACATCTGAGCAAAAACTTGATTTGTCTATTGATTGAAAGAGTTCTACAAGTTTATTAGGCCAAATTTTGTTTGATTTTTATGATTTGATTTTGTTTGATTTGATTTTGACCAGTATGTTTTATAATCATTTCTCTTCCTTTATTTAAAATTTCCATATATATCTGCTTTTTTATAATTCAACTCACCCACAGTAAAATATTAATAAATTTTCAAAAGTTAGGATCAGATTTTATAAAGTTACCAAGAAAACAGAAAAAGCAAGTCAGTAACAACTTAAGGAACAATTTAATATGGTCAAAGCTGTTTCAGTTTCATTACTGTCAAGTTACTCTTAATTGTTTAACACAATGTGAGGTGGGAATAAAAGGATGGATAGGAATTTTTATCTAAATGTAATAAATTGAGGGAGGGGAAGGGAAAGATGAGAAAAGAAGGAGGGAGGGGGGTAGTCTTAGCAAACAGGTGAGTGGGAGTTTTTTTTTCTATAAGTAAGTTTATATTTTTTAATTTTTAAGACCTAAACCAGCCTCAAAAATTAGAAATAAGAACTGAAATTTTTTTTGAGATTTGTAAAATTTAACAAACATAGGGAGGTTTAAAAAAAAGACTTTGTAATATCTTTAAACTATTAAAAAAGACATTTAAAAAAACTAATAAAAAAATCAAGCCACATCAACATTTATCAAATTAAAATTGTCCCAATAAAATTGCAATAAGGGGCAAATTGCAAATTTCAAATTAAAATTGTCCCAGTAAAATTGCCATGAGGGGCAAAATTAAAGGTGTGATGTTTAATTTCAAATATTTTTTGTTGTTTTATTGGATTCCTGGTCTCAAATTATGTAAGTGTACACATTTTAAGCTTTCCATTGCACACAGAGCAGAAACGATGGCCAAAACCATTTTTTAGATGTCATGTTTTTATTGGTTCAAGGCTTTTTATTGGTTTTATGTCATGTTTTTATTGGTTCAAGGCTAAGTTTGAATAGTTATAGATTTGAAACCATTTGGAATTAGATGATAAAATTTTGGTGATGTTCATAAAAGTTATGAACATTACCAAAATTTTATCATTTAATCTTTAAGTGGTGTAAATATCCTCAAAATCTGAGACTTGTTAATATTGTTGCATAACCTGAACGTTTGCTCATGGAATCGCCCTAATATTGATATATCACTAAATAAAAGTCATTTAAATTTTTATAGAAACTCTTTTATAGAAAATAAAAGTCATTTAAACTTTTATAGAAACTAGCGATGCAACATTTTGAAGTTAAAATTTAGACTACTAAATGTAAAAAAATGATTTTTTGAAAATTACAAAGTTTGTGAATATAATAATTGTTATGTCAATCAATCAAGTTATGGAGTATAATAATTGACTACTTGAGTTATTTAAATAGTGTTATGTTAGATTTTTCTAAAATTTGTTTGTCATTGTTTTATAACATATAGAGATTATGACACAAAGAGATTACAATAGGTTCTGATAACTATTTGTATATTTTAAGTTGGATGTTTCTCAAAATGCCAATAACTGCATTTGTATAGATTTTTAATGTTAACAAGGAATTTTATTTTTGGTAAAATAAAATAAAATAAAATGTTAGAATAAAAATCTTATAGGTATAAAAGACATATTTCAGCGAAAAAATTATTCTTAAAAATTATTCGAAAAACTATTGACGTTCTATTTTTCAGCAGCTGATCTTGAGCACGCTTTGTTGAGTTTCGGTAACTTTTAACAAAAAAGCGATTGTTATAAGTAATTTTTTTCGAGTTACTTTTTACGAAAATTTTAATAGCTGTACTTTTTTTTATTGAATCAAGTAGAATACGTTTTAATATTATTCCTTTTATCTTTTTTTATTTGCGCTTACCAATTTTAAAAATGTTTCCTCGAAATTACTCTTAAATACTTTAAATACCTCTAACAGTTAATAAATATTTTTAAATCTATGGAATAATTTAAAACCTAACAAACCCCCGTAAAATAATTATTTAAGTTAAATATCTAAAACTAAAAGAAAGTATTTTTGTTCAGTTTTATCGACAACTTTGCTATTGCTGAATAATTTTATTAAAATGTTACCTTAAAAAGATTAAAACTTTTTTTTTTATCTGAATTTTTTCTACTTGTAAATAATGAGCATATTTAATTTTTTTGTAAATCAAACTTTTGTATTTACTGCGTGCGGTTTTTAAAATACTTTATTAAATGTTAAAATAATCGTAAATTACTTCATTAAAATTCTGCTCAAAAATATCTTTAAATATACTCAAACAAAAAATTTAGCCCTAGCCCTAGCTACACACAAAATCGCTCTTGGACGACGTAAAATTCACATCGCCCGACGCTTTATCGCAAGGCCTGTGTCTGCTTTTTCCTTTTTCAAATTTGGTAGTGGTAAGTAACAAACACCCTAAAACAGAAAATAAAAACAGTAAAGTATTACTTTATTTATTTATTTATTTTTTGACAAAATTGTTACTTTTTTTTAATTTTTAAATTTTGTTCAGAAATCTTTTTGAATGTCAGCCAAGCTTCAAGTTCCGTTGGGCTGAGGATATTTTCAATTTAAGTATCTTATATAAGCTCCCCGATTAAACTTGGTTTAATAAATTATTAAACCAAGTTTAATGTGGAGAGGTGGTAGGAAAATCTTTTGCAGATCAGCTGAAGGTCATACTGGACACTGCTTGCTCCTGGGATATATGTAGACTTTAATGCCCAGTCATGTTCGCTGTAGTGTTTTGTTATGGTACAACTGTCTCACAGGCAAATAAAACAACAATATTGTGTAAATCCTGCTTGCATACCCATTAACATACCTATAACTTTAAGATCTCCAATAATATTCCACTTTTAGTAGTAACTGATACAAAAATTTTTGTTAAATAAATTTTTCTCCTGTAGTCTCAAGATGAGAAGCTCTGCATTCTCTTTAGACAGTGAAAGGTCTCTAACAAGGTCATTAATTTTTTCTTCCAATGTGTAATCATCTTCCAATGTGTAATCATCATATGTTATTCACTTCATTTTAATGGAATGTATACCATCGTCTAGAGAATTGAAATGGGTTAATTGGAATTAAAAGTTCTTCACAATGTTTCACTGGCCTGCGTGCTGAATCCATTACTGGATAAGCAACATTGTGTTTGTACTTTGCATAAACCCCTGTCATGTTGACACTACAAAAATAACAATCATGATGATCTTTAAATAAATGGTAAATGGCATTGACGATTTTTGTTTATCTAATCACATAATCTGTTTGAACAAGGGAGCAGATATGACGCCCATTGATGTGACGCTAATGGTTTATCTTGATCACCTTGGTGGTAACTAAAGTAAAGATAATTTTTTGTATATACAAATATTTCCTCATTTTAGTTTAGTTGTTAAATTGCCACATTTGCCATAAAAAGTTATTTTTGAAATTGTCACAATTGCCATAACAGAACTTGTCAGGGTGATTCTTAAATTCTTGAGACATGCTGATTGATCAAAGCAATGGGTTTAAAATGAAGTAACACTTTTAACCCTTAAACCACTGAAATAGAATTAACTTGAATCTTGTCATGATAATTTTGGTTTTAGCATAATTTTATCCTGACAAACATGAATACGAAGTCCATTTTTTATATAATCTTCATCTGAGAGTGCCAGGAGAAAAAAATGGAAGACTGTCTCTAGTTGTCTTAGTGGGTTAGGCTGGAAAAAAAAAATAAAACTAAATACATGCATAATTTATGTAAAACAAATGTTTTTATTCAATTTTCATACTCAAAACATAAAAAAAGAGTATTATTCATTTTGATGATAGTCTTTAAAACAATTCTTTGCTTTGGAAAAGCACAAGTGGATATTACATTTAGTGCAAAATGTGTGTGTGTCAGATTTTTTGCAAAATTTGCACGATTTTTTTGATCCCCATTCAGGAAAATGATTCATTTCATCGAATCTTACACTTGCTACTGGATGAGCTGCTTTTCTACCGACATAATTGCTGTTAGTTGGTTGTGTAGCAGATGGACGGCCAACTGAACGTTTTTCAAGAGAAACACAGAGTTCTTTAGCAATGCTTACGCGAAATTCCTTCATGGTCATGTCTTTTATTTTATCATCACTATCCGCAGTTTTATTATTTTCAGCATTAAGTCTTCTATACAAAATGAACGCATTTGTTACAGTCATGTCCAGAAAATGATAGAAGATCCTGGTTGCCATGTCCTGAGTTTTAATTTTGAGTCCATTGCGACCCAAATAAGAGTCCATTAAATCGACACCACCCATATGTGTGTTGTACTCTCTGATAATTTGTGGACAATCAATTTCATCATATGAACTTTTTTTTTTATTGTATCGAGCTACTTTTGATAATTGACTTGATGTATTATTTCTTTGGAAGGGCTTAGTACCAACATAAGTTGAGCACAGTCTGACATTCTTCGTATCCTTCCACAAAACTGTGGTGATGTCAACACCATAAGCCGATCCAACAAATTCTATTGAATAACCTCGTGGAGCTTTTTTCAGTTCTTCATTTTTGTCATCAGGAAGTTTGCACTTGGGAATACGATTTGCTCTCACAGTGCCAAGAGCATAAATGCCACGTGCTCTTAGATACACCATAACTGGCAGAGATGTGTAGAAATTGTCGAAATACAATATATGATTAACAAAATTTGGTATTGTTTGCGACAACCTAATAACAACATTCCCTGTTGCTCCAATGTTTGGAGTAAAAGGCAGAACTATGTCATCATTTTTGGCTGCGGTATATATTTCAAAACGGTATGAGTATCCATTAAATGCCGTAAATGGTGAACCATTTTTGTGGAACACATTTGTTCGTCAATTGATAATTGAGCATTTTTTGGAATTGAATCAAAGCGCTCAAGCAAATGTGTTGCAACTTTTCTGATCTGAAAAATTGGGTCATATCCTATATCACCTTTTTTGACTCGTTTTGATTCATCGTTGAACAATAAATATTTTTTTATCTGCTCAAATCTGTTTTTTGGCATACTCTCTGGTATGTGTCGAAATCCGAATTCACTCCAATAATCTTCAATGTTTGGGTAACGGTAAACTGACATAAAAATCAAAACTCCAATGTATCGACGAATCCCATATTTGTCAATTTTGAACTTTGTGTTCAAGCTTTTTGGAATTGCAGCTCGATGCGTTTCCAAACTAATCAATTCTACCAGATCGTCTGTAAAAAAATAGTTAAAAAAATCCAATGGTGATTGCAGTTTTTTTACTACAGGTGGTAGGTCTGTACTTCCTCTAAATGCTACTTCATTGACGTGTAATTGCATACACTTTTTACACCAAACGATTTGTTTGAACTCATCTGAGTTTTTGTGAATATCTACCAAGCTAGCTCCTATGAACCCACCAGCTGATGGTGTTACAGGTGGTCCTGAAAACTCTACACATGGTAATGGTGATCGAGCTCATTTCTTTGGTTTGAATGACGTTTTTATCGCAACTTCACTCTGTGGTGTTGACATAGTAGCTTTTGTTTGTAGTTCGTGAAGTGCTGGATTAGCATCTTCATTTTGCAGTGTTATACTTATATCTTTGTTTAAAGTTACAGTTTGTTTTGGTTCATCAATTTCACTCAAATTAAAATTGATAACATTCATTGAAAAATGAAGTGCCTTTGTAAGCCATGAGGAATCCATTAGTTGCAAACAGCTATTTATAATGGTACTATGTTCAGGTTGAAGCTCATCACACTGATAATCTGGATCTTTGAATCTGTTGTCAAAATCCAGTAGTTGGAAATTACTGTTTATTGTTGTATTAGGTTCAGGTTGAAGCTCATCGCAATGATAATCTGGATCTTCAAAACTGAGGTCAAAATCTTCACATTCATCATCAGTTTCAGCTGAGTTCATAAAATTTCTTCAATTTCTTCATCACTCATTGCAGAGAGATTTAACTTTTTCTTTCCATTATTTTGTTGTGGCATTTTCTAAAATCAAAAATATGGAAAAAAAGTACAAAAAAAATTAAAATAAAATATAAATATATGTAGGTAAAATAAGAGGAAATTTTTATAGTCAAACCACTAACACCGTCTGTAGAAGGTGTTCATAAAGTACTCGTTTTAAATAAAAAAAAACTTTTTATTTATCAAACAAAAAACATATTATTAAAATATAAGGTTGAACAACTTACCACAAAAAATCTCAAGTCAATTGAGCTGTTTGAATATATTATTTTTATAATTTGAATTTGTACTGCAATCACAAATAATTTTGACGGCTGTTTACTAGAAATTCTCAACAAGAATAACCAAAATAATCAAACTACGCGCCAGAACGTGTTCAAACTTGTTGTCATTTGTAGCAAATTTTACAGACTAAAAATGGCCTTAGTGGTTAAAATCGATTTTTTATTTAATTTGAATAGCATTACATTTAGTGATGACCGTCTGTAGACGGTCTTAATGGTTTAAGGGTTAAGTAAGTAAAAAATAGCATTACACTTGACACGATTCTAGCTACTGGCAGAATGTAATTAGCTGTTCTCAAAGATGCCAGGTTGAAAGTATACTTGTTGTAAGACATACAATAACAATTTGAAATAAAAATAAACACATTGATCTATAAAATACATAAGATAAATGTTGAAAAAAGTAGTACTTTGTCTATAAAATAATAGTAAATCTGTGTATTTAGATATATTCTTTTATTATAAAAACTGTAAATAATACTACAGGTTATTATATACAAAGCAATAAGTATCATTACATATCATTTTACACATCATTTACATATATTCTTTTATTATAAAAACTTATAAAAAATAATACTACAGTTAATATTATAAGACAAAAGTCGTATAATAATATAATTTTTACGAAAACTGTACGTGCTACAAAAAATCAGATGCAGTTTTAAATATTAGCAAACAACAAACAAAATCTGACATTTTATATCCAGGCAACACAAAATTATCTCTGAAATTTGAAAAATTCTTTGTTGACCTGTGTAATTCTATCAATATTTTTTTATCAATAAGAAAATTATTTTTATATGTTTTAACTTATTTATAATTTTGTGTAATTACATTAATCAAACCTAATTTTTTTATTAAATATTTATAAAGTAATCATTGCATAACAACTAGCAATTGTGCATTTGTATAAAATGGTAGCAGTATTAGTTATGTTTTTTTTATTTAGGTAATAGAGCTTATTCTTGACAATTGCCGCTCAACATCAATAATAGGACTTACAGAAGAATATTGCAATTTAGAAGTACTTTCCCTTATAAATGTAGGATTAACCTCTTTGAAAGGATTGCCGTCTTTACCTTTACTAAGAAAGGTATTAAACAATTTTTGTTGTTCAATAAAGGTTATATACAGGGGGAATTATCACCCATCCTCTCCTATAGAAAGTGATTTTCGAGCTGTAGTCCAGTTTTATAGAAATATAGTCAGACAGGTGATTTTAAGTTTGGAGGAGTTTTTTTATTTGTTTAGAAAGCAGCGCAAAGTTTTAAAAGGATTTGTCACTCCTTCCCCTTGTTTTATTCCTGATGGCTGTATTCATAAACCTGTGTGTGTGTGTGTTGAGAAGCTATTCTTTGGACTGTTTTTGAAAGCATTTTTATGGCAAAACTTGTTTTTGTTTTTGCAAATTTTGTATATTTTTAGGAAAGTATCTATATGACACATAGTGGTCCGGGTCCACAGTCCAAATTTTTTTTTCTATAAAAGCCCTTGATATATAAATATATATATATATATATATATATATATATATATATATATATATATATATATATATATATATATTTATATTTATATTTATATTTATATATAAAATTAAAATTACTTTTTGTTACGTTTTTAATTGCGTTTAAAATTAATTTTTAAAACTCATCTTTTAAAATGCTTCTACAAATTACTTCTATTGATTGTTTAATAAATAAACAAATTTTATTTAAATTATTGAAAAGAAAAAAAATATTTTCAAGTTGTCTAAACATTTTTTTTTTAAAGTTGCAAAAAAAATAATTGTTTAAAAAATGTAGTCTTTTTAAAATAGTAATTTTTAACAATAAATTTTTTCAAAAATAAAATCATTACATGCTTTGACAAGGCAAGTTTAAAAAAAACTTTTAAGCATTTCTTCGTAAAAATAGAAGCAAAAATTTCTTTGTAAAAATAAAAGCAAAAAAAAACAAAAAAACTTTTAAACATTTCTTTGTAAAAATAGAAGCAATTAAATCATGGGAACATTTAATCTAACTTAATCATAATTTAAGGTAACTTAAACAAAGGAATCTTTTAAAAGATTTTTAGAAAGACATTGCAAATACTTCAAATGTTTAAATTGATCATAAAAAATACCTACTTAAAAAAAATTAATTATTAAATTAATTTACACAATCCACCACCATTCATTTTAGGCGATCATTATAATAAAGTTTTGATTTTATTTCAAGCCTTCGGGTAAAATAAGAACTTTAAAAAAGATCATGGATTAAAAGTTATTTGTAACGTAACAATTTTTTAAAATTGCATTTAAATTAAAACATTGAAACAACTGTTATCAAGTTGTAAAAAAAAAAAAGGTGTTTATAAAAACATTGAAAAATTTTATTTTAAAATATGCAAAATTCTGCAATGAAATATTTTAAATAATAAGGAAAGAAACTATAACTTCACTAGTCTAACGTTAAATAAACTGAATAACACGACAAAGATTTCGGTTGCATAACTCGGTTCTGTAAAATCATAAAAATTATATTTTAAAATTTTGATTGGACACTGTCTGACCCAAACAAGTTTTGATTGGGCAATTTGTCCAGGACTTAATAAAAAATTAAATTGAGCCCTACAATCGACAATAATTTTATTTAGTAATATTTAATTAAACTAATATCTGAATCACTCACTAAGAAAAAGTGAAAGTTTACTTTTTTCTAAAAAAGATTATTATTTATCATTGTTATTTTGAATCACCCAAAAAAATGTTTTTTTAACAAAAATGATATTTACATATAAAATTTGCAAAATTCTGCAATAAAATTTTTAAAATAAGGAAAGAAACTACAACTTCACTAGTCTAACGTTAAATAAACTAAATAACATGACAAAGATTTCGATTGCATAACTCGGTCCTGTAAAATGATGTAAAACTCTTTGTAATTGCAGGTTTTTTTTTTTTTTTTTTTTTTTTTTTGTAAAAATAAGACTAAAACATTGTATGTCTTACTTGAGCAGTTATGATAATCAGTCTGGTATTGTTAATTAGTTGTTTTTTTTTGTTGTTGTTTTTTTCTCTTAGTTAAAAAAACTAAAGAAAAAAAGTAAAGTGACTGCTTAATATAGCAAATAAGAATTGTTTATATTAAAATATATTATAAATACATAAAAAAGTGAAGATTAGAAAAAAACGTGGAGCATAAAAGCTAAATGCTTAAACTAAAAGAAGTTTTTTTAAAAAACATTTTGTGTTATTCTTGCTCAATCTTCAATCAAATTTAAATCAGTTGAATGTGTTTGATGTGTTTGATGTGAGTGAATATGTTTTTAAAGTAATTTAATTTACTGTATCATTAATGTTTTTTATTTTGTTAATTTTGTTTGACAAAGTTTAAATAAAAATCATACCAGTGAAAAATAAAAGGTTCAACGTTATTAATGATTCACATGCCCATATATGTAATTCAAAATGTGACTAATACGTTTAAAAAAATGATGCATTTTGAATTAAAAGAAAATTTTATATTGAATCTCATTTTGAATTGAGAAAAAAATGTGGTTGAAAATGCACTGTAGTGATAAAACTTTTTTTTGATACATTTGCATTTAGAATTAAAAAGAAAACCTTAAAACACAACCGCAACATTTTAAAAAACAGTCGCACTTTAAAACATTTTAAATTGCATGCATATCTAATTTAATTAAGTCAGTTTCTTTTATTACATTTTGTAAAATTTAAAAAATTAAATAACAAGGAATTAAATCTTGATAGTTCAAAATATGGTTTTATAAATAAACCTTATTTTGTCAATAACAAAATGTCTGGTTGTCCAGACTACTGACATACACATTTGTGTATATTATGCTTGTATGTATAATACATACACATACTCACTTTTTAAAACTTTTTTATACTGCATGTAACCTAAAATTCATTTTAGTTTTGTTTTTAGTATAAATTATTTTTTCTCTAGCTCGAATTAAGTGACAATAGGATAACATCTGGACTTGAGTTATTGTTAAAAACTCCTCAACTTACTCATTTAAGTCTTAGTGGAAATAAAATAAAAGATATTGCTAGTTTATCTCCATTGGTATGTATCATTTTTTATTTTTTATATATATATATATATATATATATATATATATATATATATACATACAGTTTTGCAAATTTAGGTTGGCATTGTTCGAATACATTTTACATGCTTTAATGTTAAAAATGTTATATGTTATGTTAAATGTTATATGTTATAATGTATGTATAATATATGTTAAATATGTTATATGTTATAATGTTATATATGCAGGCCTCAGTGAGGCCTGTATATATATATTTTAAGAATTTTTTTTTGTAATTATTATATGTTCACATTTATTAAACAATCGTTAGATGTAAGTTTTTACTTGATTTTAAAAGTGTTTCGCATAGTATTATATTATAAAAACATAAAAGATAAAGGATTCAAAGTTATTTATTCTAAACAATCTTATCTTTATATTTTATTATTTATTTTATTTCAATTTTAATTTAATTTTTTTCATTCTAGTTTTAGTTAAGTTATTTTTATCTTTCGTTATTTTTTTGCGAAGATTTATCTGCTTTATTCAGATAGGTTTTTTCAGCACGTTTTTAAAATGTATACAATTTTTCCAAACATAGTTACAGTCGTGGTCAAGTTTTATAATCAAATAATATTTACATAGTCATATTATGATGTGAAATCACATGCCTTCCTTGGCAAGCTATATATATATATATATATATATATATATATATATATATATATATATATATATATATATATATATATATATATATATATATATATATATATATATATATATATATATATATATATATATATATATGTACAGGGCTTAAAATAAGTGCCAGACATTGTCTGGCGTTTGTCCAGTAAAAAATGACATCTATCATTCTTTCCAACCCATATTTTATGTGCATTTATTTGTTAATCATTTTAGTTGTTCCAAAATTATTCATAAATTCAGTATTGTATATAAACTTTATTTATTGAACTTTTTATTTTTTATACAAAACAAAAATTTAAATGTTGCAATTAGTTATAAATTTAAATTTATAGTTTAGTATTTATTTGATTTTTTGTCTCATGGTTTTTATAAATTTCAAACAAATATTTAAGCTTTAAAAACCCCTTTAAGCCTAAGTATATTTTATAAAAATTTTAACCTTATACAGGGAGGCCACTGGTCATGGAAATCATGGAAATGTCATGGAATTTTATTTGGTCATGGAAAAAGTCATAGAATTCCTAAATTTTCATTGAAAGTCATGGAAAATTCACGGAACTTTTTATCATGGAATCTTATTTTTTTTCTACTTGCGATATTTTTAGGATGCTAAGGAAAGTATTAGTATGTCTAGTCTAAGTCTTTTTTGAAAAAGATATTTTTGCAGTGTAAGTTATTAGAGAAGTAAAAGAAAAAGAGTTTTTTTTAGACATGATTTCAGAACTTTCTATGAATTAGTTTTTGGTTTGCAATTTTTATAATGACCAAGTTGCAAATGCTTGATGCATGACAAGTGCTAAATATTTTATTCTACTGATTTATCATAAAAGTCAAAGGGACTACCAAGTCCCGAGATATGCTGTGTTCGTATTAAAGAGAATGTTAAAAAAAACGTCAGAGAAAATTTTTTTTTGATTAAAACTAATTAATAAATGTATACCAAGAAAAACAAATCTTGTTGTTTTAGTCGAAGCTCGTCTTCTTCGTTTTCTCTGGTATTTTGAGTATGTAAAATAAACGCGATTTTCCAGGCGCATTATACAGACTTGATAATTTATTCAAGCGCGTTTAATTCATAGGAGTTTTTGTGCATGGCGTCATAGATTTTTTTGTTTGTTTGTTTAAAACACTGATTGTTATTTTTTACATACAGTTTCCAAATCATATTCATTTTTATTATATTTTAAAGTTCTAAAATATATTTGTAAAAAAATTAAAAACAAAATAGTATTTTATTTGCGCAACTTTTTTAAAATAATCATCTAGACCATGTGTATTTTGATTTCTTTTGTTATAAGTTTTTTAACGTAAATAATAATGCACTTTTATTAATTTACTTAGTAAATATTAAAAAAATCATTAACGCATTTTTCTCTGATTTTCAAAAATGTAGTTTTTGGTATTGAGGTGATCTTATTTCATTATTTATATTTCCGTTATAACATCCAATATATATTATGGCAGTGGCTTAAAAATTAAAAAATTAATATATATTACTTTTTATTTTACAGACATACATGAAAACATAATTAACTTGAATGTTCTTAAAATATCTTGCGGAAGAATAAAAATAATATTCGCGAACACTAAAAACCCGCCAAATTTGCGAACAAACTAATTCTATTGGTTTAAAAATATATCTATATAAAGTTCTAGAGTATTCTGTTGAAATGTTTTAGGAATTGTATTATTTACGATTTGTTGCGTTTTGAGATATCTAGCATATTTTTCTAAGAATATATTATCAAATGAACTATTACTTTAATATTATGTCTCATTCTCGGAGCCACATCTGTAAAGTCGTAAATCTTTTAAACTATTATCATTTGTTTACAAAAATAAATGTTTTATAATATATATTTTTTAAATTGTCAAAATTTTGAAAGTTAATTACAAATTATATATTTTATTAGTATATTCTTAATTTTTATATCTTTTCTTAGTGCTTGGTTTAATTAATTGTTAGTTAGATTTGTAAAAAACTAACGAACAATTAATAAAATAGCTAACTAAAGTTAGCTATTTAAGTAAAATTTAATTGTAAAATTTTTAAAGAATTTCTAGAATGTTTCCAATGACGTCATGTACAAAAACTCCTATAAATTAAATGAGCTTGAATAAATTATCAAGTCTGTATAGTGCGCCTGGAAAATCGCGTATATTTTACATACTCAAAATACCGCAGAAAATGGAGAAGACGATCTTCCACTAAAACAACAAGTCTTGTTTTACTTGGTATACATTTATTAATTAGTTTTAATCAAAAAAAATTTGCGCAAACGTTTTTTTTAGTTTGAAAAGTTTAATAAAAAAAATACATATTTTTTTATAAATTTAATTAGTTATAATATTCTTTGATAATTTAAATAAAATGGGTTTATTGTAAACATAATTAATTTGTTACTTTATTTAATAAAATAATAAGTAAACTTGATAATTTATGTATTTAATCTATTTACATAGTAATTTATGTATTTAATAATTTTGTGTTTTTGTTTACATTTTTATTATAGTATATTTAATAATTACATAATTTATGTATTTAATATATTTACATAATAATTTTATAAATCATTTTGCATAGTACAGTAATTTTTTATTTTAAAAATGTAATATAAATATATTTTCCTTTTCAAATTTTAGTTTTTTGAGCTTAGATTTTTACTTTAAGATTTTCTTTTTGTTAGATAATTTATCTTACAAATTTTCTTTTTATTTTCAGCGCATTTTGAAATGCCTAGAGTTATCACAGGTTTGGTAGAGAAGCAGGTGCAATTGCACTTTATATCTAACCAAGCATGCAATATTTAGTTGCAGCAACTTGGCCACAGCTTTTTAGATGCTTTAAGAACATTTCAAAAAGTGCAAAAAAAAGCTTAACTCGACAGGAAACAACTAAAAAAAGAAATGAATTTTTAAAGAATAAAAACTCAACTAAAACAAAATAAATTACATTTAGAATAAATTATTTTTAAATTTTTCTCTCTTTTATAACTTTTTTTTATAAAATTAGAAGACGCTTTTATAAAAAGTAACAACTTAGTATTGATGATCGTTGAGTTGATCATTGAGAAAGCAATGTTCTTTAATTAATCAAAGCGTATAATATAATTAAGTATTTATGTTTTATTTCAACAAGATTCTAATAAACTAACGGTAGTTGAATTATATAATAGATAAAAATGTCAATATTCTTTTATAACCATTTCATGCTTAACGTAGTTTGCAAATTATAATGTAAGTTTTTATATTTAAGACAATTATTTTTTTTTTATTGCATCAAATAATCATTAAGCAAACTTAAATGGTTGAACTAAAAAGGTAAAAAATATTTATGAGGAAGAAGCAGAATAAAAAACTGATCTATATTATTTGTATAATTATTTATAATTTTTAATAAAATTTACTTAACCTTATATAATTTAAGAAATAAAATTAAAAATTTTCTTTTTATAAATAATTAACAAAGTATATCATTGCTTAGTTTAGAAGTCCTTGTTAATATAAAGATTATTTACGAATTTAATTGTTTTAGCATGTCTAATAGTGTCTGGCATACATGGAAACATACATAAATTTAAATGTTCTCAAAACATCTAAAAATCCATGGCCATGTTGTCACAACTAGATAAAATGTGCGTGGTCAGGAAGAGTGTGCGTCGCACCCAATTCCTGACCAAGCCTGTTATCAGAACTAGTTGCGTGGTCAAGTTACAAAAACAAAATATTTTATGCCTGATCAGGAAAGGCATTTGATCACACTTTTTATCAATTTTTTTTACAAATTTTATCATTTGATCAATTTTTATCGAACATGTCATAAAATATTTGGTTTCAAACAAGATCATAAAACATTTGGTTTTAATCCTCCATTTTCACAAAATTTTTTAACTAGACTTTTCCATTATGCAACAAAGTTTCATAACAGGCCTCTCACAACAAAATCTCAAGGCCTGTATTATAGATATATATAAATTAGAATAGTGCTAACCTAAACCTACAATAATTAGTGCATGCGTGTGTTAATGTATAATATGTATGTATGTATTTTTTATGTATATGTATATATAGTTTATTTTTTTAGGCAAAGTTGTCATATTTAAAAAGTTTAGACTTATTCAATTGTGATGTTACTACTGAAAAAGATTACAGAAACAAAGTATTTGAGCTCATTCCTCAACTCAAGTTTTTAGATGGAACAGATCGGTTTGTTTTACAGTTTGTTTTTTTTTTTCTTAGTTTTACAGTTTTATATATATATACATATATATACATATATATATATATATATATATATATATATATATATATATATATATATATATATATATATATATATATATATATATATATATATATATATATATATATATATATATATATATATATATATATAAAACCCAAACAACATTAAAACTCAAGTTTTGTTTGAGTTTTCCTTTTGCCGTTAAGTTTTATGAATTTAGTAAAAAAAATTTTAAAAAACCAACCAAATTTTAAACCAATTAAAAATAACGCAATCAATAAATAAACTCTTTGAAAGCCCAACTTATATTTATTTTGTTTTAAAAACAAAACTAATTCTGGTGCTATAAATATAAGTTATGTAAATTTTAAAATTATACTGATATTTGTTAAAAACAAGTTCTGCTAATAACATCTTATAATCTTTTTGGATTTAGTAAGAAATAGTAAAAATACTTTAGGTTTCTCGGTACATAAAAATAAAATATTTTGATGGAAATAAAAAGAAACAAAGCTGAAAAGTGGTAATCTTCGTTTAATTACAATTTTTAATTTTTAAAAGCCAGTTAGGGATCGTCCGTAAATTACGAACAATCCCTAACTGGCTAAATTAAATTTCACTAATAAACAAAACAAAAAAGATCAAAAGTTTTCCCTCGCAGAGCCTTAAGTTAATTAAAAAATCAAAATAGCACGTCAAGTTTAATAAAAATCACCGCTTAAAAAAGCTCAAAATCTCCTACTTCTGTTTTTTAATAATTTAAATGTTGCGTAATTTATGGACAAACTTTTAACACAAAGGTTTTTTAAAAAGGGGAAAACCTAATCTAACTGTGTAGAAGTACACTTAAATCCCTTTAAGAAAATCAACCATAAACAAGTGTCCACTCATTAAAAAAAAATAACCGTAAAAAGAATGTTTTAAAGAAAAAAAATTAAGTTTAAAATTTAAACTGTAAATAAGTACAAGATTTTAAAATAAGGAAATTATTTTTTAATCAACATTTAAATTTAATTTATACTTCTTTTTATAACAATATTGTTTAATTTAAAGATATTTTATTTAAAAGACTTACAATAATTTCTGTGTTTTTGAATCGAATTACAATGAGGTATTTTAAAATACGCAACTGACGCAATTAAACTTTTAACAACATAAATATCTTTTTTTAATAAAGTTACGTTAATTCAGATTGCGCTTTTCCTTAACGCATCAAAATTTCGTATATATATATATATATATATATATATATATATATATATATATATATATATATATATATATATATATATATATATATATATATATATATATATATAACTTGACTTTAAATAAAAGAATGAAATTGTTAAAAACAATTTGAAAAAGACAACGTTATTTTTTTTTAAACAATTTTTTTTTTGCAACTTTTTGAAAAAAATGTTTAAACAACTTTGAAGTATTATTTTTTTCTTTTCAATAATTTAATTTTACTTTTCAATAGTTTAAATAAAATTTGTTTATTAAATAATCAATGTAATTTGTAAAAGTGTTTTGCAGAACTTTAATAAAAAGTTTCAAAAGATAAGTTTTAAAGTCATTTGTTTCAAATGCAATAAAAAATGTAACAAAAAGTTATTTAAACTTAGAGTTTTTTGAGTTTTTTTTAAAGCCTTTCATTTATTTTTAATTTACTTTACTTTTAATTTTAATTTATATATATATACTAAAGTATTTATTTTGTAGAATTTAATTCCTTTCTATCAAAATGTCCGATTACTTTGTAAATTGATCGGATAATTTGAGGTTTTAGCCGGACAATGTCTGATGTCTGACCGTTATATTGAGCCCTATATATATATATATATATATATATATATATATATATATATATATATATATATATATATATATATATATATCAGGTTTTGTTTTAAATAAAAAAATGTTTAATGCATTAGCTTTAACGCAATATTTGATGTCATAAAATTCTCTTTATTTTTTTATTTTTTAAAGACATTAACTTTTTTAAATTACTGCAATAATATCAATTAGCACAAAGCGAGTTAAATTTTATGTAACTTTAATTAATTATTTGGTGTTAACAAATTTCTTTCTTTTGCATAAATGACTTAAATATGTTGAAGTTTTGAGTTTTTTAAATGATTATTTCTTAAATTTGTAATTGCGGCTTTATTAGTTTATTATTTTCTTATTAAAATTACATCGTTTATTAAAAAATAATTGCTGTGATTTAACTTGCGTTGTATATAAAAAAAAAGTTTAACTTACGTTTTGTGCAAACTTTCGATGTGGCCATTAATTTAAAATTTAATTTTAAGTAAAAAAAAAATGTTTAGTAAGAAAAACCGAAAAAGCAATTGCGACAAAAATAAGCTGATTTATTTTTAAGAATAAATAAAATTTAAAAATTAAACAACATTTAGTAATATTTTTAAATAGATTTGACTGTTAAGCTAAACCCAAGCATTAACTTTAATCTTAAACAAAAATATATTTTTTTAATCAAAATTAAGTTATAATTTTTCAATCTAAATTAAATTTTTTTTTAAATTAGAATAAAATTATATACTTTTTATCAGAATTAAATTTTTATTTTTATTTTTGTTTTAACCTTAAATAATCAGTCATTACAATAAAATAAAAATAAATTTTTAATTATATTTGATGTTTTTTTATTAGTAAATATTTACATATAAAAATATTTGTTATTTAAATTTATTATTTAGATAGCGCTTATATCAAACATAATTGTCATTCAAACTTTAGTAACAATTATTTTTACATAAACGTCATTCAAAAGTTGATGTGAATTTTTTTTAAATTAATTATTTATTTTATCTTACCGCTAATAGTATCATTTAAAAGTTATAAATGATACAAAATTGCTTAACCTAAATCGCTTACTGCTTACATATAAATTGTTTAAGGCGTATGTAAACTGCTCTACGCTTAACGCTTTAAAACAAGACCTGATATATATATATAAATATATATATATATATATCAGCCCTCGGAA
>NC_061160.1:43373854-43636354 GCF_022113875.1 Hydra vulgaris | reverse complement strand
ATTCAAAGAAGTTATGTGCCCTTTTATTCCGTGGACCATAGGCAAAAAGAAAAAATACAAAATGCATAAGTTACAATAAGAAGCTATTCTTGTAAAATAATTTTTGCAGCATCGGGTCTTGGGCGAATAGGTGTTAAGTAAAGGTGTCATTTTTGTAGTCCATTTAGCAGCTTTAAAAGAAGGTCCTAAGCGCCGAAAAGGTAGGATATTCCCAATATTGCAAAAAGCTCTGAACAAAATTTATTCCTGACTATTGCCCTGACATGGATTTAAAGCCCCCTTAAATTATCATTTCAAAGAATTATCATATATATTATTATATATTATATATATTCTAGCTTTACTGCATCATACAACCACTAATTTTATTAATTTTAGGCAAGTTAACAAAAATTATTATGAATAAATAAAAAATCACTCTAGGAACAACTGAAGTTCATTAAAACATTTTATTCACGCTTAGTTAGGCCTTTAATTTGTTTCAAAGTTAAAGCAAACTTTCTTTTAACTTATTTGTTATTTTCTTGTTTGTTCAGTACTCATATTTTTATCATTTTTTTAAAATCTAATTTTTGTTTTATTTAATACTGTTTATATTTAATAAAGTTATTCTTTATAAATCAATTTTTTTAAATTATGAAGTGCTATAGAACTATGCAAAGAAAACTCATAATTAGGCTTGCAATATGCTTGCAGAAATATTAAAATTTTGATTTCAAATCCTTTAAATAGTTTGGTAGGTGTAACATTTGGTGTAAAACAAGCAGTTTTTATAGTTCTTCAAATATTTTATTTAAATTTAAACCATTTAAGATGTTTTAAAAATTGTTTGCAATTCCTAATATTTCAAAACAGATTTTAGTAATAAGTAAGCAAATGTACAAATACAGGAATGTTAATTATGATTATGACAACAGGCTTGTTTTAAAGAGAATTTTGGATTGATCTTTTATTCAAACTTTTTTGTCAATTGATGGAACAACTTCGATCCTTAAATTAGCCTCAAAAGTGTTAGTTGCAAAGAGATATCTTGTATTGTTAAATCAACTTTGTTTTACAATAAACCTTTGCAGAGCACATTTTATATCATACAGTTGTCAAAATTTTGAAAGCGTGGAACTTAAATAAAATGTGAAGGTTACATTATGCTTAGAACAGAACTTTAATGCTTTTGAGTGTAAACTGAAATCGGTTTTTCTTGTTTATGAAGCGAGTGTTTTATCACTATACAACACTGCCCCAGGTCTTTGTGTGTGTGTGTGTTTTTTTAATGCTTTTTTTTTAAATATAAAAATCGTTTTAAACTTTTATTATAGAGATCAAGAAGAAGTAGAACAAACTGAGTCCGAAGAGGAAGGTGATGATGAAGGTAAGCAGTTATTCTATAGTTTAATCTAGTTTATCACAGGTTTGATCAAAAGCTACCTCTTACATGACAAGTGTCATAAAAATTTTAATGAAGAATTTAAAATTAAAAGCAGAATGACCAGGACACTTTAAAACAATTTTTAGAACATGGGTTAGAATTCTTTTTAAAGCTAATATAAAAAATAAAATTTAAAGCTTTTGAATTATTTCATCAGGATTTGTCTGAGATCCTGGAAAATTAAATTTATTTTTTATTTTTATTTTAGTTATTAGTATTAATTTTTTATGTAAATTGGAACATTTTTATTTCTTTAAGAGACTACCAACTCATTACATGTTGTGTTCATGTTTAAAAACACGTTTTTTTGAACACGAACACATAATAAATGTATATCAATAGAAACTGAACTTGTTATTTTAGTTGAAGTTCTTCATTTTACTCTGTATCTTTGAGTCTTTAAAATATATGCCACAATTTTCAGGTTTAATATTCATTTCAAGCACGTTAAAATCGTAAGAGTTTTAGTATGTGACGTCATTGTAGAGTATATCTTTTGATATATCAAAGTGTTTTTTTTTCACTTACTATCAAATTGTATTTGAATAATTATTCAACAAATCCCTAAAATATCTTATTTGTGAAATTAAATAACAATTATAATATATATAGTTGTTCTGTTATCTCCTGATGAGGTTATAATAATAGGCTCTATAAATCAGTTTAATGGTTCTGTAAATCAGTTGTACATTCCTTTTAGTGTTTTTGGTTTGCAATTTTGAAACGACATAGGAGCCCTTTAAAACGATATAAACTTTAGGTTGATTATCATATATTAAGGATTGATTAAGTCAACTGCGAGGGTTGTTACTCATGATATAACAATGGTTTTTGATATTGTCTCTCATGCTATTTTGATCAAAAACTCTCTTTTTGTTGTTTCTGGGATTGTTTTTTCCCATCCTTTTTTTTTTCATTCATTTTTAACTGCGCTATTATCTTTGATAATTTTGATTTTTTTTTTTCATTTATTTTTAACTGAAATATTAGTACTATACTATAAGTTTTTATTCTTGTCCCCTTGTTACTTATTTATATATAGGTCATCCTAAGAATTTAACTTCCAAAGTGTTAAGTAAGCATTTGCAAATGTTTCTTGGCATTATTGACAAACAAATAAATATATCTTTGCATCTGGGTTTATATATATTAAATATTAGTAAAATCTTTATTTCTATTTAGAGGTTGATGAAGATGACGATGAAGGTTTGTTTATAATTTCATCCATTCGTTTTGCCATTTTTTTTTTTATTTTTTATTTTTTTATTTTACTTATTTTACCTAGATTTGGATGAACTTGATGAAATACAAGGTGATTCATCCAGCTCATCTAACAAATTCCGGTCAGCCGGTGTTGAGAAAGAAGAAGCAGATGATGAAGATGATGTTGAAGAAAAAGATGAATCTAACCTTGATGGTGGTGCATATGAAGAAGATGAAGAGGGAGATAGTGACGAAGAGGATGAGCAAAATCCAATACCAGGTAGTTATGTCAAGTACTCAAAACTTTCTAGTACAATAATATTTAGTTATTTTTCTTATTTTGTTTCATTTTTCTAAAAATTTAGGCGATAATGATGAAGAAGAGGAAGACGAACTTGACGACGAGGAAGAAGATAATGAACCTGGACTTGATTATCTTAACAAAGATGAATTTAGTGTAAATTTATTTACATTGGTTTAATAATTTTAGCAAATCAATAAGTTTCTTTTTAAATGTGCTTAAATTGTTTACACGTTTGCTAAAGTATAAATTATTGATTTAGCATGACTTAAATTATTTAGGATGAAGAAGAGGATGGAGATTTTGCTCCTGGTGAAGGAGAAGATGATGATGAAGAAGAAGAAGAGGAAATAGACGAGGAAGCTTCTGAAGAACAAGTAGCCCGCGGAACTAAAAGAAAACATGAAGGTGATGACGAGGAGTAGAGTAATAAAATATCATTGAAAAATGATTACAGAGTGAGCTGTCATTAATGGTCTGCCATTGCCTGCCAAACAAATTTCCTAAATTAAATAACGGTGAAGTTCTAAATATATATAGTAGAGAGTTCACTTATTCTTTAATTTTATGGAAGTTTGTTTCTTACTTTTTTTTTTTTTTCTAAACTGTTTCATTTTGTTATATAAATAACAGAGGGAGTTAGCTCTCATATATGGATATATATAGGTAGCCCAAAATGATGTTGCGATAATTGAACATTTGTAAATATTTTTAAGTGAAGTGGCCTCACTTTTCAAGTGAAGTGGTTCTAGTAAATATATTTAATTATATATGACTAATTTGTTATTTATGCGTGATACAATTTAATTGTTTACAGGTATTATGTAATAATTTTTACATTTGTCTTGATATCCGGATTTTTAAGTCATTTTAATTGAATCTTTAGTCAATCATCTTTAAGTTTATTGTGCCATAAGTATTATTAAGCATTTAACCGATAATGATCTAGATTAAAGCCACAAGTTCAGGTTTAGGCTTTATGCACTTTTTTATAATATCAAGTTCGGTCTTAATTTTGATGAGTTTCTATTTTTCGACGATTAAGTTGCGATTTTTTTAAATTTTTTTATCGATTAATTTTTTTTAATATTTTCTGAACTTTTCTTATAGAAAAAATGTGAACAAATTTACAAAGCAAAATAAAATATGGGTTAAAATCAGTACAACTAAATAGAATAAATTATGCATGAACCACATTCAGCAGCACAATATGATCTACCAATGCTTGGAAATTGATGCCTTCAGAATAGTCTGTTGCTGTCCATGATTCACGACTAGGCAAACACCTCTTTTTTGCCTCACGTACACCATTGTATTTTGGATATAAATAACTTTTTTTGCTTTTTGCTTTATTTTTTAAGCACTGATATTGAGATTTGCTCATCTCTAACAAAAGAGCCAACGCTTCTTCAGATGTATTATCAGAATGATCTAGTTCAGCATATTTATTATCAACCAACTTTATTGCTATCTGATGTGCATGCTATATTTTTTCTACCTTCTTTCCACATGTGTGTGCCATTAATAAACAGCTCACAAGAATTTAAAGCTGACAAAGTTGCAACTTTTCTTTGTTTTTTAAGATGAATCTTCAAATAGTAATGTCTACCGAGTTGTTTATTTTTACTCTCCTTCATTAATATGGTATTAAAATCATTTTCAAGCCACACATGCCTCCAACCACTTTTTAGCGATACATCGTTGGATTCGTTACAAAGAGTAGATTTAGGTTTGATATGTCACCAAAATCATAAAATTCCTTTTAGCAAAATATTAACGTGGCCAAAAGAGCCCAATTCCGATTTTTTTTCCCCAAGTTCATGGAATTTTTTTATTTCTAATAAATTTATATAACAAATATATTAATTTTTTAAGAATTATAGCCATTTAAGGTGTGAAAATGAGCCATAAATAGAATATATCGTTTGGATATGACTGTCTTGAATATATCATTTGTGAAATGCAAACCCATGGACATCACATATATATATAAAAACAAATTAACTAATGTTTTATATTATTAGGATTCTGTTTAATTATAAATTAACATACTTTTGTGACATTTTTCAGGACTTTCAGGAGCATTCGGAACTAAAGCTAGTATAAAATAGTAGCTTTTACAGAACCTTCTTTATATTTTGAATTCTGAGGTTTTTTATATGTACTCGTTGTATATTTGGCTTCATGATTGTTTTTCTTAATTCTAAACCTTCGCTCTCACAATCTAACAGTAGGTTCAAACAGATATAGAATAAGAAATTTTTTGTTTTTATAAAATGTTGTACCATTTTTTGTTTTGTTTTGACTAAATCATAATTCTCATAAACATATTTAGAATGAAATTATTTACCTTCAGAAAGCCTCTTCCTCTATCAATACCAAGTTTGACTGTTTGATTGCTAAACTTCTCTTCTTTAATCACATTAAGCAACTTTACAAACATATTTAGAATGAAATTATTTACTATATATTATAAATATTGGCGCACTTAATAATAGGGACATTTTCCTTCACTTTTAAATTTCCTTTTTTTAAATCATATTCTTGATAATCAATTATAAATAAATCTTCAAGTGCACCATCAATTACGGAAGTGCTTTTTGTAGGTTTTGCAAGTTTTCCCTTTAATTGATTTTCTATTTAAAATAATTTTTTTTAATTAACCCCCATTTTTAAATATAGACAATAAATAACAACATTTGACATAAAATGATTATCGATATCATAAATGTAGAAAATTAAAAAAAAAAAAAAAAAATTGGTCAACGGTTTCTGCAGTAACCGTAAAAAACCCCCAAAATAAGCAGAAAATAAGATTTGCGCTGGCCAAGTTTTAGCAAAAACTAATAAAAAAGGCTGAACAAAACTTTGGAAACACAATTAGAATAGGTTTATGAGTGTTTTAAACGAAACAGATTTTTTTTTAAAAGTTTTGGGCCTGAAGACTTGTGATCTAAAGTTAACAATAGAAAAAAGTGCATTTTTTGAAAAATTAAATTAGCTATACTGTTTTGTTCATAAGTATTTCAAAATTCTGTTCCGTTTAAAACACAGTTTTTATAAAAAGGAAAATATGTTGAAAATTTCAGATAAAACACTTAAGCGGTTCTCTTGGAATTTTGGCCGGCATATTGAAAAACCTCGAACTGAGAAAACGCATAAAAATTGAAAATAAACAATAAAAGGTCTACAAATATACGTAACATTATATATTGGACTATATTTAATATTAAAAACCTCCTCCTTCATATGTTTTACTTTCTTTTTCAGAGGTTTTGTCACTTTTCTTCAGTTTTTTAGCCCTTAACTTTTGACGATGTAACTTGTTATGGGAGTTTAGTTTATAGATCGACGATTTAATGCGTGTTTTATTTATGTCGATAGAACCGTTTAGTGTATAAAAACCTGGAACCATGTTCAGTTTTTCATATATTAGAATTAAAGACTTCATCCCAATGTTAAAATTGGCAACAGCATCATAAACACCAAACTTCAGCAAAGTCAGCGAGACATATTTCGTTTTCGGTATGCGATCCCAAATTTTCCCATGGAAAGACTCATTTGCATTTTGCGTTTTACCGTGCAGACATTTTTTAAGCTCATCTTCTTTTGTGAGCTCTTCAAACACAGGTCTAATCTTGTATACAACCTCTAAAGGTAGACCAGGTCCTGGCTTGTAGGTGTTAGTGCTATTTGCTTTGTCTCTGTTAAACTTACACCAACTGCTTACACCTATTGGACAATGTGGATAGTGCCAATTATTTGCTTTTGATGATGCAACATGAAAAAGAGTAGCAAGCGCTGCTGATTTCATGGCAATTAAATTACCAGTATTCTGTCTAATTGCCACACCAAAGAAATTTTGCAATCGATCAATTGTTGCATCTGTCAATCTACCACGACCGCCCAGTCCCCTAACTTTTTTTTTCAAATTCCGGAGTCTGGTTCCAACACGCTTCTGATAGTGTCCAACACATTCTAATTTATTTACTTTAATATTAGGATAAACATCCTTGACACTATTGTAACTTTTGCTATCTCCATCACCTAAAAAGTTAATGTACTGCAACTTATGCTTTTTAATCGATCGCTGGAAAATACGACTGACCCCTTCGCACTCCATTCCACCTGCAGAACCTACATAATTCATTTTACAAATGTGGGAATTTCTCCACTCGGCGTATGCATTAGGATTTTTTTCAGAAAGTTTTTGATTTAAGGAGCACCCTCTGCATACTCGACTCATCACCTCAACATGTAAAACTTTCCCACTGTCCATTGAAAGTGCTGCAAATACACCATTCAATGATGAAAATCCCCTACGTTGCCACGTGCCATCACATGATACACCAACATCAAGAATCTCATTATTGTCTTGACACTGTAGTCTTAAATCAGATACAGCATCAGCCATTGTTTCGTGTGCAACTTCCTCTATAATATTAGTAATTTTTAAAACAAGTTTGTCATAGTTTTTTGGCGTCATTGGTTTTGGCATGTTCATGAGGGTTGTAAACCTTTCAATTCCGGAATGTCCTAATCCAAGAGTCCTCATTGTATATACTGTTCGATTGTTTATATCAAAGTTTCCTTTATTATTAACTAACTTAGAAGTGTAAAAGTTATTTTGATATTTACACTTTAAACAAATAATAGAAAGTTCACATGCAAGTCCTTGCTTTTTGCTTTTGTTTTCAATGATTGCTAAAGTCTTTTGGAAACAAGTCGGACAGCTCAAAACGCTAATAACATCAGACAAAATTGAACAATCAATAATTCTATATCCTGTCAGAACTTTGTTTTTAGTATTGGTATATTTTTGTGGAGATGAGCTAATGACTGCTTCAACTTTGCGAAGAGAAGAGCTTGGCGTATCGAAGATATCAGTTTGACTATTTACAGGTGATTCGATATTTACACTTAAAAAAGGAAAATTTACATTATTTACACTCACACTGCTACTTATCACTTTTCTATTAAAAATCTTCTTTCTTTTGCCTGCTCGCTTAGTTCTAACTTTAATTCGATCAGCCTTAACCATGTCTGAAAACTAAAAAATTTAAAATTTCTGGGACAAAAAATAAGCTTCAAAACAACAGAACGAACTTTGTCTTCATATACCAAAAATAAAGTGCTAACAAGTCTAACAAGAAGCCAAAAATGCTTTTAACTTGTGAAATCAATACGTTGTATGGTATACAAGTGATTTTTTTAGGGGTAAATAATTTTCTCTTTTTTGTACCTAACTCTCAAAAACAAAAAGTTTTGGTATTTAGAGATATTTTTAGGTAAAACAATTAACATTTCTGAAACCCCCATATATTTAATTGTTTAAATCAGTTTTTTTTTTTTTTTTTGATTTTTTAAAAATTTCTGGGGGAGTATACCCCTTAATAAGAGTAAGAAATACTTCAAAAAATTGTTCCTACCTGAGTTCTGTTGCTAGTTGTATCAGTTTTTTGTTGGACAACGCAAATCTTGATTGAACCATTAATAAATCAATCAAAGTGATCTTGGTTTATTTGTTAAGGGTCCCACTGATATTTGTAAAGGTTTTGCTCCTGTAGCAAGTCTAATTCTTTTTGATCCTTGTTCATTTTTTTTTTTTTTTTTTTTTTTTTTTTTTTTTTTTTTTTTTTTTTTTGAGATAATTTATGAAACAATCTGATCCTTAATTTAGCTGGGATTTGAAGTTTTTCTAATACTTTTACAGCTAACGTTTTATTTCCACATTTATGCTGCTTTCCATTTCCGATGTTTTAAAGACAAGATTTACATATTTTTTCATGGGATGCATGCGATTTGGAAAACTTACTGCTTCTTTTTCTTGCTCGGGTTCTTCCACGTAAATTGGGTAGTTTGCATATTTTACAGTGACAAATAGTAGAATTTCTGGTTAAAGGTGTAACAATGTTTTTAGTCAAGTCTATCACTAAATCTGGCAAGCAGTTTTTTCGTATATTATTTCATATATGCCGAGTGTTTTTTTGAATTATAGCAATTTAAAGCAAAAGTGGGCACTTTCTTTTTTATTCCTTGCATATTTAATAGTCTTGATGTTTTGAACGCACAAAAGTAACAAGTCTTTTTTTGGTTTGTGTGATCACACTTTTTTATGGGATGCGACATAATAAGTATTTTAATTTATCTACAAAAAAACACAAATATATATGCATATATATATATATATATATATATATATATATATATATATATATATATATATATATATATATATATATATATATATATATATATATATATATATAATATAACAGTATCGGACAAAACAAGTGCAACCAAATAATGCTAATTTAGTTTCTTTATATAAAAGTGCTGCATTTTTTCAATTTAGAGAAATAACTATGTAACTGTTTAGAGACAACGTTTTTCAAGTTTTATCCATCACAAAGTTCATTTTTTGTACACAAAAATTAATAAATTAATCAAAAGTATTTAAAAAAGTTGATTTCCTACTGGACAAAACAAGTGCAACTCCACAAAATGTTGACCAAGCTGTATTTCGCTATCAATACTTCGTGGCGAATCCTTTGTTGTCGATCACAGCCTTGCATTTCGAGGCATAGATTCGATCAGGTGATTAATGAAGTTTTGTGGAATCGCTGCCCAGGCCTTTTGGATTTGTTCAAATAGTTGATCCTTATTACGAACACCTTCACGATTAATTTTGCGGTTGACGATCTCCCACAGGTTTTTGATAAGGTTGAGATCTGGAGATTGAGACGGCCAATCCATCACCAATAGGTAGTTGTCTTGAAACTACTGCTTGACTACTTTTGCAGTGTGTTTCGGATTGTTGTCTTGCTGAAAAACCCATTTTATTGGCGTATTCCATTCAGCATGAGGTAAAATAACATCTTTGAAGATATTTTTATACATGAAACGGTCCATTATTCCATCGATTCGATGTATTGAACCTAAACCGTTAGCAGAAAAACACCCCCAGACCATTACATTGCCTCTACCATGTTTCACGGTCTTATGGCAGTAACGTAAATTGAGGCGTTTTCCGACCGGTCAATGTACACGGCAAATGCCATCGCTCCCAATGATCACTGAACAGGGCAGTTTGCTATTTCTGAGATATAGCAAACAGGAGTCTTCTTCTGGTTCTTTAGTGAAATCAGCGGTTTCTTTGCAGGACGTCGAGAAAACAATCCGGCTTCAACAGCACGTCGTCTGTTTGTTCGGTCCAATACAGGCAGCTCTAATTGCTTTTGTATCTCGACTTATGATATCCAGGTATTCTTCTTGACGGATCTGACGATCATAGAATCTTCTCTAGAAGTGGTGAAACATGGTTTTCGACCTTTGTTATGTGCTGCCAACTTCCCCGTAGAACGATATTTGGATTATAGTCTTGATACGGTCCATTTTTTTGTATTGATGTAATGAAACACTTGTTGTATTTCACTTCTTGTATTGATGTTCTTCGATAAAACACTTTGATAAAACTTACTTTGATAAACTGCCTTGATAATACTGACTGATTGACTTCCATATACTGACTGAATTACATGTCGGTTTACATGTTTCCTATTTAATAAAATGAACCTGTGTTAAACTGCTGTGGAAGATTCTAAATGCTTCTTTTCGATGCTTCTGGATGCATCTGGATGCTTCCAGATGCTTCTTCTGGAAACTTCTGTATGCTTCTAGAAACTTCTGGATACTTCCTTTAATTATTCAAAAACTTCCGTGACGTTGACACGGACCAGACTTAAGAAAATAAAACAAACCAAAAAAGTTGTACTTGTTTAACTCTTGTCAACGATATTCTGCCTGTGTGCTATCTACTATAGCATATTTATATGCGCAATTGCTCACATTTTTTGCTAGCCTAAATTAAGTGAGCATTTTTAGAAAACGATGAGGGAAAACGAAGAATAATGAATGAAAATGTTGCTGACCCATACCAAACTCTCAGTCGATGTAGCAGCACTCCACGGCGAGTCAGGCTATTTGTCAGTCGATGTATGTACTGAAGCCCCCGGCAACAGGCTATTTGACATTAGGTGAGTATGATATCATCATGCTCACCTAACTCAGCAGTATAAGATATATATGCATATATATATATATATATATATATATATATATATATATATATATATATATATATATATATATACATACATCATTTTCATGTCTTGCATATGGGGAAAAGTTTCAAAATCGGTTCCTTTTGGCCCCTAAAACGTAAATAGGATTTTTATAATTTCAGTGACATATCAAACCTAAATCTACTCATTGTAACGAATCCAACGATATATGACAATGACCGAGGTCAAATTGCAAAAACTAAAAAGTGGTTAGAGGCACGTGTGATGCCAAGCTGAATTTCGAGTCCATCTCTTACCATAATCAGAAATAAATCAACGAAATTGGCTCTCAAACTTTATGCCTTGAAACTTCAAATCATGATCTTTAATAAAGTTGTATGCTAGTATACTGTCTTCCTTTTTATGTATTGATAGGCTGTTAAGTCTAATAAACTGGTGAATTTGGTTTCTTGTGACACTCATTAAGTCTAAATAAAAAACAAAGATTAATAAATCCATTTTGTTTGACGTGCGCTAAATTAATAAGAACAAAATTTGAATTACGATATATATATATACATATATATATATATATATATATATATATATATATATATATATATATATATATATATATATATATATATATATATATATATATATATATATATATATATATATATATATATATATATATATATATATATATATATATATATATATATATATATATATATATATATATATATATATATATATATATATATTTATATTTATACATAACCATCACGAAGAATACGTAGCTATTTTTGAACAAAGGATTGCTGATAGGTAGTAGTGATTGCGGTAATTAGAGCGAATCGGAATCTGTTTGGGTTTCTGTTATTGGTGCGAGGTAATTTAGTGGTCATAGGATGGTTTGCGCCTGCAAGGATCTTTTTAAGGATATTAATACATGTTTTGTCAAGTAATTCTTCAATGTCAAGACAAATATTGAGGTAGCTCGAGTTGGTTACATTAACTTCAATGATATTAAGGTATTTTTGTGGAAATGTTGAATTTCTTTTTTTGCTGCAATACTGCAAGAGGTAAGAATATCATGTGGCGAATAGCGTAAGATCTTTAGACTTGTAGTAGATTGGGCTGAGTGTGTCCAATTTGCTTGAGGCGCTTGAGTAGAAATGGCACTGATTTTATAGTGTTGTGCACCTTTATCCATTGTTCATCCCAATCAAGATTCTCACTGAGCAGGATTCCAAGGTATTTATATATACAATTGTATACAATTTAGAGTTCAGTTTTATTAAGTATGGGAGACAGTAAAGCATGAGTGTTGGAGCACCGGGCATTGATTCTAATGACTTTACATTTTGAGCTGTCGAGTTTTATTCCATTGGCCACAGACCATCGAGCGACGCAATTAGCAATGGATTGAGGTAAATTCGCAGGCACTTTGTTCTAGATAATGTAGGTCAGGATGTCGTCAGCAGGTGGGAGGTAGGTATTTATATTGGAAATAAAGATAATGAATTGGGCCAAGAACACTACCCTGAAGTACTTCGGCTTGTAAATATTTCCAGTCAGTGGTGTGATTACTTGTTTTTACTCTTTGGCGACGATTAGATAAGTAAGCTGCGATCCAAGATGTGACCCAGTTAGGTAGAATATTTACCAAATTTAGTAGCAACTTGTCATGATCAACAAGATACAATGCTTTGGCAAAATCGAAGAATATTGCAAAAATTGATTTTTTCTTATCTTTAGCATAACTCCAGTTCTCTATAACTTGAATAATAGCGTCCATTAAACTACGGCCTGGAAGTAAACCGAACTATTTGTTTGAGACCCAGATGTGTTTGGTGTGATAGACGATGAATTTGGTGACAATGCGTTCAAACATTTGCATAACGCAGACATAATAGCAATTGGACAATAGTCATTAGAAGATAGAGGGTTTGAGATTTTAGGAATTGGTGTTATGTTTGCTGATATCCATTGATCAGGAAAGTAACTATTTTCTATCAGGCGGTTAAACAAGATATTGAGTGATGGGGCAATTTCTAAGCAAGCAGGTTTGAGTAAAATTGGGAAGAGATCGTCAGGTCTTGGTGATCCTGTCTTTAGTTTGCTGAGTTCGTTAAGAATGTTATTACTGGTAATAGGTAGGTCTGCTTGACGGTTGATGAAGAACGAGAGGTTAGGTTGTTTTTAGAAAAAAGTTTTCTTTTGGTGATTAGTTTGACTCGATTTGCAAGTACTTTCCACTCAGAATAGTGACTAGAAGGATAAAGTTGCTGACGTTCTTTTATAAAGCTCTGAACAAACGGCGTCATCCAAGGTTTGGGTTGACAAGCGTTGTAGTTCTCAATGGTTGGCAGATGTCTTGAGCATAGAGTACAGAATAAAAAAAGTTGTTGCAGGCGGCTTGCATTTCATACGGTGAATCAACTAGAGTTTCAAGATCGGTAAATCGTATTAATGCAACAGTATCAGCAACTCTACCTGACCAATATGTAACCTTTCGGGGAGCTGGTCGAGTGGTTTCGTAGAGATTGAGTGAGAGCTGACTAACTACAAAAAAGCGGTCTGAATTTCTAAAGCTGGTAAGGGTATTGGATACGTAGCATTTTGGAGCATTACTTAGGATGATGTCCAGAATTGCTGATTTCCGGGTAATTTGTAAATTAAGGTGAATGAGTTGGTGAGAACGGCAAATAAAGTCAGTAGGGCAACCATTAGATCTCCTGCAAGAATTATAAGTGGTTTTTTGCCGATTGTGCAGCGAGTTATGGCTGGTTCAATGAGTTGCGCAAGTTGATATGATGCTTCACGTTGTGCATTTTTAGACCAAACTGGGATATATGCGCATATTATGAGACAGGAGGAGAATCCTAGGGGCAGGTATTTTGGGTACACTCGAGCAATAGTTAGTTCGATTTCATGTTCAGGTACTGAATTAGGAGTTGGTTGTCGGTTTTATCTGTTCTATTTTATCTGAATATTTTTTGTTTATAAATATAGTAGTGCCACCGCCTATGCAATCCTGACGTTCAGTGCTTATGTAAGTGTAACTACTGTTGACTTGAAAGAGAATAACTTGCTTATCAGCAGAGCTGAACCACGTTTCAGTTAGGCAGGCAACATAAATGTTAGTATCTGTGAGAAACTGATTGAAGATCTTGATTTTGTTACAGAGTGAACGCATGTTAGTAGTGCAGATGGTTAATAAGCGATCGGTGTTGGTTTTTGAGCTAATTGGTTAATGAGGAGAAAGGATTGAGGGCACCGTGGATCTTGACGATTGCTCTATTGCGGTTGCCCCAGTAAAAGGGCTCATCAGGGTTATCAATTCAAAGTTTATCATTATGAGTGTTGCGGTCTTTGCGTAGATGATACTCAAGCTCTTTTCAGCTGGTGACAAGTCAGGACTGACTGAGTATTTCTTGAAGGTTTCATGTGCAGCAAGTTTTCAAGAGTTCTTAAGAGATAATTTTTTTGTCAAGCTCCTTAAATTCTACTATAATAGGCCGACTATTTGATAACTTTTTTGTGTTTAAGCACTTAGAGAAACTAACATCATCATTGGTAAAGCCTAGTACTGATAGGACCTCTGTGATGCAGTTTAACGTTGCTGGCGGTGCTTGGGTAGCAGCGTTATTATTTTTCTCACGCTTAGCTGCTTGTTTTAGTTCGATTAAAACTTGACCAATTTGTGGCGATGCGTTTGGCTTGTTTCTGACAATACTACTCCAGGAAGGCTCGTTTGAACTTGCTTGGTTGACTGATTGAGAGTTGAGATTATTTTCTATAACAGCTACTTTTTGTTCGAGTTTTTTGATTTGGTTGGCTTGCAAGTAGATAGTTACTTTCTGTTCTGAAATGATGTTCATGAACTCCATTATCCAGATATCAAGGTTGGCGACTGATGGCGTTATGTTTTTAACAGCCGAGTAACCATTGGCATCAATTTTATTAAACATTTTGCTTTGTAATTAATTACACCACTTCAAATATTTTGATAGGAAAGCTACCACCCTATGACAGTGGATTACCTCCGAGTCGTGAAATTATATATATATAAATATATATACATATATATTATGATATATATATATATATATATATATATATATATATATATATATATATATATATATATATATATATATATATATATGTATATATATATATATATATATATATATATATATAAAATATATATAAATATATATATAAATAAAAGCAAAAGTTATGCATAAAAATATAACATAATAAGGGTATTTAAGGTTGCTGCAAAGATATTAATTACTCACCAATTTTAGTCAAACAATTTCTAAAATCCAGATAATATATAGAGATATAAACTTTAAAAAGCGCAATATTTTATGTAAATGTTATTTTATTTCCCTCGATTTTTTAAACAACATTTTTCTCTTAATAATTTTTCTTTTCTAATTTACATATGCGTCTACTTCAACCACATCATTAGTACATTAATTAACATTTTAAGTGTATATAAACGGTTTTAAATTGTTTTATAATATCCATATAATGGTTTAAAACCATTATGACATTAAAATTCTGACTTTGGTTTTATACTTTTGTTCAGTCACTGGCCCACTATGCATTTCAAAATTTGTTCTTCAGTTTAAATCGTAAGATGTATCTTTTAATGTCAAATATCAATCATAAATACATTAATTAATCGTTTTATCTAAATAAATATAGATTTTCTATATCTATTTAGATAAAAATATTTCATTTTATCTAAATAAATATAAATTAAATGAATACTTTAAATATAAATTTAAAGTATTCATTTAATCATCAATAAAATATTTTAATTAAATCAAATTAATTTTAAAGTCTTTTACTTACATATATATCTTATACTGCTGAGTTAGGTGAGCGCGATGATGTCATACTCACCTAACGTCAAATAGCCTGCTGCCGGGGGCTTCAGTACATACATCGACTGACAAATAACCTGACTCGCAGTGGAGTGCTGCTACATCGACTGAGGGTTTGGTATGGGTCAGCAACCTTTTCATTCATTATTTTTCATTTTCCCTCATTGTTTTCTAAAAACGCTCACTTAATTTAGGCTAGCAAAAAAAGTGAGCAATTGCGCATATAAATATACTATAGTAGATATATATATATAGATATATATATATATATATATATATATATATATATATATATATATATATATATATATATATATATATATATATATATATATATATATATATACATATATATATATATATATATATATATATATATATATATATATATATATATATATATATATATATATATATATGTATATATATATATATATCGCGACGTTAGAATTATCTTGTTCTATCTCCACATTTTTTAGTTAAGAGATAAAACGATTTAAAAAACGAAAACTTTAGGAGACGGCGTATAAATTTTTTTTTATAACTTATGTTTTTTCCCGCAACTTTTTTACTTATAACTTAGATTTTAATTCAGTAGAAAGACATTATTTTGAGAAACACAACACTATAACACAATCATTAACTTAATTTTTTCAGAAAGTGGAGATAGAACAAGATAATTCTAACGTCGCGATATATATATATATATATATATATATATATATATATATATATATATATATATATATATATATATATATATATATATATATATATATATATACACCTTTAAAATTAGGTAAATTGTAAAAAAAGTAAACTGTTTATTATAAATAAGACTTGGTAATAAACTGTTGTAAATAATTTACTAATTAGTTAACAACAACGACATCAAAAACAAAAAATAAACCCACTTTAAAATGCTGTCAATAAAAATTTATAATAAAATCTCAGCTACATAAAAAATAAAATTCAATGTTTGAAAAAATTTTTAGACTTGTTAAAGAAATGCGGCAGATTTACATTATAAAGTTTTGATTGTACTCAAAAATATCTAAAGACGGGGAAACTTAAAAAATATCCACTTAGAATACAAAAAACCCAACTTATTAAACTACAAAAAAAAAAAAAAAAAAAAAGTAATAAAAATTTTTTTTTTATTCAGATAATAAATAAATAGTTGCAAAATCTATTTTAATGTGCGGACGAAAGAATCATCTTAATTTACTAATTTACAAAACTGAAAACATTTAAAGTTAAATAACTTTATTAATTCCAAAGCAAAACGTCGTCCCCAAACAAATTATTGAAGTAAATCTTTTTCTAAAAAAAAATAACATCTATATATACGTATATACTATTAATTTTCACTGGTGGGTTTTATTCTTCGACACCTACGTAAAATCATTTCTTGTGTTTTTTGGACAAAGTTTTTCAAAAACAAACGAAGTATTTTTTTCTGCGATAAAATGTCACGTGACAAAACTACTTACAGTAGATTAATAATTTTTTTTTTTTTTTTTACTTTTTTACAGAAAAATATGGATTAGATAAATTTACATTGAATATATTACTGGTAGGACTTCCAGAAGATCACACGATCTTATCATGAAGCCCTTTACAATCTATATTAAGAATCAAAATACATAAATAAATTTACAAATATTTAAAACAATTTTTAAATACGTTTATATATTATAATACTCTTTAGATGTTAAGCAAGTTTTAACAATATTTTATAATATATGTGAATATATATATAATATTTCTCAATATTTAATATTATGCAAAAACAAACGAACAAACAAAAAAAGCAAACAAAAGCTCGAAAAATTACATCAGTTTTTATCAGTATATATGTAACGTCAATATATAATATATAGTATGTAATCAAAAAAATACTGTCGTTCAGATTACAACTCCTTAATTATTTTGTGGAATAGGTAATAATTTAAAAATATAATAATATGTTATCAATTGAAAAAATTACTTCTTTTAGTTTTCTTTTAAAAGAAAAATAATTCCAATTATGCGAAAAGTCAAAATGTTTTAAAACTATTTTGCTCCATAAAAAGGCTCCACGGTATTGAATGCAAGATTTGCCTATATTTGATTGAAAAATTGGTTGTTGGATATGTTTATTATTTCTTAATATATATATATATATATATATATATATATATATATATATATATATATATATATATATATATATATATATATATATATATATATATATATATATATATATATATATATATATATATATATATATATATATATATATATATATATATATATTTCTTTCATTGAATATAACTTATGAAAAGAAACAGGACAAGTATTAATTTTGCATTTAAACATAAAACAAAGAACGTTAAATATATTTACTTCGTAGATATTAAGAATATTCATGTTTAATAATAAATTAATAATAAATAATAAATAATATTCATGTTTAATAATCATTTTAATACTTTGTGTCAACTTACCCCGTGGTGGAGTAAGTTAAAGCAAAAATTTTTTTCAGGGGCCGGGAAGGCCAAAAGAATTTTTTTTAATGAATGCAACTTTATAAGTTTTTTTATTACATTTTAAATAAGCATTTGGTTACAATATTTAAAATACAAATATATGATAATAATAATTATATATATATATATATATATATATATATATATATATATATATATATATATATATATATATATATATATATATATATATATATATATACATATATATATATATATATATATATATATATATATATATATATATATATATATATATATATTTATATATATATATATATATATATATATATATATTTATATATATATATATATATATATATATATATATATATATATATATATATATATATATATATATATATATATATATATATATATACATTAATGTACACCAGCTCATGGCTCATATGTATATATATTAAAAACTTTCATTTCAAATAATAGAGGCTTGGTATGAGTATAACGGTCTTTAAAATATATAAGACGTGCTTCATGCTTCTGCTGATAATAATGAGGCTTAAGTTGATTTTTATTTGTACTACTCTAAGCAATGTTTGCATAGTTTATGTGACAATGAATAAATGAATGATATAATTGTACTAAAGTATGTTTATTTAAAACATTTCTTGCTTTGTACAATATTCCTATACTTTTTGAAATTTTACTTTATAAGTTTTTAATGTGAATTTTCCATATAAGATTTTCATCTATACAAACAACTAGAAAATTGGTTACTGTTTCTTGTTTAATTTGTACATTGTCAATAACAAGATTAAGCATGTTAATTGGCAATTTATGTTTTTTGATAAGAGGATGGAAAAGAATCCATTTAGTTTTATCAGTGTTAAGAAAAAAATTGTTAGTATTAAACCAATCGGATATTTTGGTTAACTCGATGTTCACGTAATGAATAGAGTAAGAATGCTTTTGTGTGACATAAATAAATTAGTGTCATCAGTAAACATAATTGTTATTAAATCCGAGATTTCCCAGTGGGCACTGGACCAAAAAAGACGTCTTTTGAACGCCCAAAAGACGTCTAAAACGTGTATAAGACGTTTAAAAGACGTCTTTTTTACGTCCGTGCTCACTGGGTTGTATCAATCATTAATATAAATAAGATAAAAAAGATGTCCTAATATAGAATCTTGAGGAACTCCACATGTAATATTTAACAAAGTTTGATGAAAATGTTTCATTGGCGTAAGCAAATTGTTTACAATTAGTTAAATAACTTTTCAACCATTTTAAAACATTGCCTGTTATACCATAATATTTAATTTTTTTAGCAAAAATTTTATGATCACTGGTATTAAACGCTTTCTATATAATAATTTGTTTGATAAAAGGTGATTATATATTCTGGTGTACAAAATTCTTTCTAAAATTTTAGAAAAAACAGAGAGGATCATAGCTGACAACACCATGGGGGCCGGCGGGCAAGTGCCCTCCCTCCCCCACTTTTTTTCTAAAAGCCCTTCTTTTTTTTTTAAAGAAGTTTTTAGATATAGAGGACATTTTTTAAAAATTGACGATTGTGCTCCTCCACTTTGAAAACCGTGTCGTCGGCCTAGAGGATAGTATTTGGACGATAGTGTTTTACATTAGTTTTTTCTCCTTCTTTAAATATTGAAATAATTTTTGCTATTTTTTAAATCTGAATTATAGAGAATTTAAAAATTTGAAAAAGTCTTTTGAAACGTCAAAACAGTCTTTTGAAACGTCAAAACAGTCTTTTGAAACGTCAAAACAGTCTTTTGAAACGTCAAAACAGTCTTTTGAAACGTCAAAACAGTCTTTTGAAACGTCAAAACAGTCTTTTGAAACGTCAAAACAGTCTTTTGAAACGTCAAAACAGTCTTTTGAAACGTCAAAACAGTCTTTTGAAACGTCAAAACAGTCTATAATAACATTCCCATTGACATCATCTGGACCAACTGCTTTATTTCAATTTAACAATTTAAAAGCACATTTAAACTCTTCAAAAGAAAAATCATAAAAAAATTAGATACGAGTTTACAGGGTCATATGTTGCCTTTATTAATTTTTTAGGGTTTGGAATTTTTTTTGGCTTGGTTTGATCTTACAGATACAAAATTTTTTTAAATTCGGAAGCAATTGTTTTTTGATCAAGAAAAAAATTATCATCTATTTTAATAACTGAGGGCAAAAATTGCGACATTTTTTTAGTGTTACCAGTAATTTTGTTTATTAGTTGCCAAGTGCGTTTTGAGTTTAGTTTGTATTTTACAAGTAAATTAGTGTAGTATACTGTATTTTATTTTAGGTGATTAAATAGTCTTACGTAATTTTCATAAATGGTCTCACTCTCAGTTGTTTTTGATTTTAAATATTTAATATAAAGTTTTTGTTTAATTTTAGAAGGTTTTAGAACAGCCTTAATAATCCATGGCGATTTAATTTTTTTATGTTTGTGATTTATTTCTACTTTGGGAAATTTGATGTCATAAATTTCTATATTAAATTAATATAAATTAAATTGACATATACATTATATAGACATTATTAATACTAATGATTTGTATATTAATGTCTTTAGAAAAGATAATAATGTCCCTATTAATTAAAGAAAGTTGATATTTAAAAAATTCTAGGTTTTTATTTTGAAAAATTCGTTTTATAAATGATTTTTTTTCATTATATAAAATTTTCGCATAAATATCTATTGAAAAGGAAATGTGGAAATAATCAGTAATGTCACTTTTAATAATGCTTTTTTAAAGCGAATTAATAAAAATATTGTTATAATTTTCTCAGTTATAGGAATTGTTGTTTGAGTAACTCTAGTCGGTTTGTTTTTTAGAGGAATTGCTCCATTTTCAAATAGGCCATTATAAAACCTATTTGTCTTTTTTGACGTGATACTTGAAGCAATTTAAATTCAGATCACCTAATATGTAAAGTAATTTCTTTTGGTGGTTGTTTTTATTTATAACATCATCATGTAAAAATGTACTAAATATTTTAATTTCACCAGTAGTTGAGCGATAACAACAGCTAATCACAATGTTTTTAGTTTTATTGTTCGATATTTCAATCGTTAACACCTCTATATTGACGTCAGAAATACTCATATCATGCCCTAATATATACCTTAATAATACATACCTTTATAATTTCTCATGATATAACATTTCTGAGCAAATACTGGTATCAAAACTCAAATATTTTATAATCAAAAACATTTGTAAAAACTCCTACTCGTTATATTTCCGCAAATAAACACGAACAGGGTCAACCTTTTGGTGAAAATGCTTTTTTTATACGAAAGAATCAATTTCAAAATATCATATCTCTTTACGAAGATGATAATATATTTGCAATAAAATTACAAAAGATTATACTGACATTATTGTAGTTGGCATTTATCTAACCTCGTCACAAAACAATCAAACATTATTGGAAAAATACAAAAGTCAAACAGAAATACTTAAAGGAATTATAAATAGCTATGAGGGTAATGACGAAGTAATTATACTAGGAGATTTCCAGTCATTTCCGAATGGAATATAAGATCTATTAGAAAGAACCAGCTCTAAGAGAAATAATTATTTTTTAATTTTATCGGAATTTAATGAATCAAACGAATTAGAATTAGTCGACGTAACTAACGGGTCTGGTCCTGCAATTACATTTTGAGATCTTACATTACCAAACTCATCGTATATTGATCATATAGCTATTTCAAAGCATAAATCTCTTTTAGTATATAAATGCATCGTTATTCCTCCTTTCGAGCTACTTGGGGGCTACGCGGGGCAGTGCCCCGGGGCCCTCAAGCTCAGGGAGCCCTCGAATCCTTACCAGAAATCTGTGTAAGAAAATTGCGTCAATCGCTTTAAAATAGCGTTTTTAATATATTCATTATATAAATGTTTCCAGAGAAAAGTAGAAACCGGTAAAAAAATCATAAATATTAAAAAATTAAAATCAATAAAATTTAAAATAAAGCCTCCATTTTATTTCTATAATATAAACATAGATATGTTTATTATAGAAATAAAATAGAGAAAAAAAGTAAAAAAAAAAAAGTACATACTCTGATATTTTTTATTGTAAACAAAACAATTTAAAAGTTTTTCAAAAAACTTTATCAAAAGCGTTTGCCGCATTTTACGTCAAACTAAGTATCAAACTCATTTTTCTAAGATTTTTAAACACTCTTTTTAAATCATTCGAAATTCTTTTTAAATTGTTCAACCAAAACAAATCTTTTTAAACATTCAATTAAAATAATGAACATAATATATATAATATATATAGAAGCATAGATAGTGATATGTGCATCATTCCCCAACGACACTTGTAGCGTATCAGTGTGTTTCTCATTCCTTTTATTTTACTTTAAACGTCGTCAGTGAACAGTGAATACCTACCTACTCGAGCAAACTCTAATATTTTATTATTTAAATAAATTAGAAAACTAAAATTATGGATAAAAAGAAAAAACCCAGTGGTGCATTTAAACGCAAACAACGCCAAGAAAGAGAAGAGAGTAAACAAAAATAATGTGGTAACTGCAGTGTTGGTTGAGAAGCCTACTGAAGAAGATTCGACAATTATTGCAGTTGGAGACCTCCGCCGTCAATCATGTGAACGTGGATGATGTTTGCATGACATACATAAAGAGCGGAGGGTTTAGAAGAACCACAGACCTCTACATTTATCGAAAATGTGTACGAAAAATCTTCTTATGACTTAGAAAACTTTACGAACAAAATATTAAGTGAAAACAAAAAACGTCAAATTTTTGATTTGGGGCCTTTACAGCCTTCAGGACCTTTTCCAACAGATATCAACCGGAACAAAAGGTGTTTTTCAAAATCCTACTACCTTTCGTGTTCTAAATATAGGCCAGTTAATCGTTTTTGGTTGTGTTATTCAAAAATACTAAGCGCAGCCTATTGTCAACCCTGCTGGTGCCTATTGTCAACCCTGCTGGTGCCTATTGTCAACCCTGTTGGTGCCTATTGTCAACCCTGCTGGTACTTATTGTCAACCCTGCTGGTGCCTTTTGTCAACCGTGCTGGTGCCTATTGTCAACCATGCTGGTGCCTATTGTCAACCCTGTTTGTTATTTGCTTCACAAAGGAATAATGTTTGATGTACGGCAAGTAAAGGAATTCGAGATTGGAAGTATTCATCAGAAAGAATTAAACAACACAGTTGTTTGAGTGGCCATTCGGAAGCATGTGCTGAGTATGAATTTTGGGAAAAAAACGATACTAATACTATCGACAAGGAACTTGAAAATGAAATTCGCAAAGAAGCATCATTTTTGAAAATGGTTCTTCAAAGGTTATTCGATATCATACTTACCCGAACAAAGAGTTCTTTGACTTTGAGAGAACATCAAGAAGACTTATGTCAGGAAGGATACCACAGAAATTTTCTGTCCTTTGTAGAACTTGTTGCCCAATATGATCACATTTTGCGACAAGTTTTGGATATGTTTAAAATTAATAGTAATTATTTCTAAGTTTTTTCATTGTTTTATTTTGTTTATAATTATTAACTGTTAAGTATCTGGACTTTTTAAAAAAAGTGTTTTTTTTATGTTTTTAGGATCTACAAGATATCTGAGTACAACAATTCAAAATGAAATTTTAAGAGCTTGGGGACCAAACTCGAAACCCATCTACTAAAACAAATTAGAGCGTCACTGTTTTTTGCCATCATAATGGATACGTCACAGGACATAACGAGATCAGCTAAGCATTGCTGTAAGGTATGCAGTAATACCCAGATTGGAAAATGGACAGCCCACTAATATAGAAGTAAAAGAAGTGTTTCTAGGTTTTTATGCATCCATCAAACATGGCGCAGTAGATTTAGTCAACCAAGTGACAACATTATTTATTAACAAAAATATTGATATAAAAAAATGTGTGGGGCAAGGCTATGATGGAGCCGGTGTGATAAGTGGTGTGTATAATGATGTACAAAAATATATTAAGAATACCCAGCCTAACACAGAGTACGTACATTGTGCCACTCTTAATTTGGTGATAAATGATGCCGTTAGCAGTTGTGTGTGATTCAGATTTTTTTTGCAGCGTTGCAAGATTTGTATAACTTTTTCGGAAACAGCATTATACGTTGGGATCTACTGTCAAAACTCACTGGCGAATCGGATACCACTCTAACTAAATCCGACTAGATGGTCCAGTAGGGTCAATACGGTACCTGCAATAAAACTTTGTTATTTTGATATTATCAAAGTATTAGAAATAGCTCTAAAGATTCCTAATAAAGATAAGCATAGTGAAGGAGAGAGTATCAAAACAAAAATGCTAAAGTTCGAGTTCGTGTTGCTTTGCGATTTCATGCACAATGTATTGAACGACATCAATTATGCATCCAAAACTTTACAAAAATGCGACATCAATTTGGGTGAGGTGAGTAGAGTTTTAGCAGAGACCAAAGCAAAGTTGCAAATTTATAGAAATGATTTCGAATTATTCAAGTGCAGAGCCAGTGAAACTGCAAGAAAATATGGTATTGATACCCGTTTTCAAGAAAAAAGGCAAAGAAAAGTTAAAAAACATTTTGATGAATTAGCTGCTGATCACCGATTTCTAAACCGAGAAAAAAAAAATTGAGATTTTCAATAATGTACTAGACACAGTAATATTTCAATTAGATACACGTTTTATTGGTGTGAGTGCAGTCTGTCATATATTCAATTTTATAACACCAACATTTTTATTACATGTTGCAAAAACATTGTAACATGTAATAAACATTTTTATTGCATGTTGATCCACATCAAGATTTAAACGAAGTCATTGATAGGTTTGCGAAAACTAAAGCTAGGAAAAAATTGTAAATATAATTGTTATTTAGTCAGTTGGTAGGCCTGACCTTTATATAATAACCCTTGAATCTTCTCTATTTCGTTTTAGTAGCCAAACCTACACCAAGTATTAATTGTAATTTATGTTGTTACTGTTTAATATTTTTATTACCTGCCTTGCAGTGCACAAAAAAGAGCAAAAGTAGCTTAGCATTTTTAAAGTATTTGTATATTTCATATTTTTATTTGATGAAACCTAATCAGTTTACATAGCAGTGGGGCCTCATTTTTTAATTTGCCCCAGGGCTCTTTTTTTTTTTTTAAATTTTATTTTATTTTGCTGTTTATATAAATTACAATTTCCTTTCACCAAAAATAAAATATAATTACAAATGTACAAGTAATAAACAGTCAGGGGCTCAAAGAAGATATGGATGGCAAAATACCAACCTAATCTTTTCATAGAGCGCCCACAGATCATAACAATAATATATGGTAATATATGGTTAATAAATCAAGTAGAAAATTTAGGAAAAAAAAAAGAAATAGTAAAAAAGAAGATATAATATTTAAGAATAAAAATAGAGAAAAAAGAAGATGTATCAATTAAAAGTAAAAACACCCTCAATTAGTCAAAAAAGAAGATATAATATTTAAAAATAAATATAGTGAATAAAGAACATATAGTAATATATATATATATATATATATATATATATTATATATATATATATATATATATATATATATATATATATATATATATATATATATATATATATATATATATATATATATATATATATATATATATATATATAGTTAAAAAGATATAATATTAATAAATACTAATAGTCACAAAAAGTTATAAAATAATATATTTAAATACAAATTTCCAATTAAATATATGATATTATATCCAACATATAATATATAAAGATTACATATAATATTTAAAAATACAAACTGTTATAATGCTAAAAAAAAAATTTTTGTAAACAAAAATAAAAATTAATCCGTAAGATTTAGAACGTAAGGTTTTGTTTGAAACTGAAATGAATTTAAAGATTTTGCCATATTTAAATTGTCTTTCAGAAAAGAGTTCCATAGCTTGGGACCTCTATAAGTTATACTATATTCTGTGTATTTGTTTACTTTTTTAGGTAATTTATATGTGTTACTTTGATTTATTCTTAAGAAATACTTCTCATTTTAATTTTTATTAAATTTACTTATGAAGATTTCAGGAGTTACCCAGGAGTTACCTCTTGGTTACCTAGCTATGCCACTGCTCCTTGCTTTCAAAATTTAAGTGATCACCTGCCGCTATTGATTTCAATTGGACTTAAAAGTCATTATTATTAAAAAAATATAAATAAAATAACAGAAGATCTTAGCATTCCAAGTTATCTCTGGAACAATCTAGACTTTATAAACTTATATAAGGAAAAATAACAGTTTCAACAATCTTAACCTTATTGGTAATTTTGAAAATAAACTTGCCCAAATCTATTACTAATAGTGGAGAATGAGCTCTTAGAGAACATTTAAAGTCAAAAAAACGAACTGAACATCCAAAATCCTGGTGGACTCCCGAGTTGACTCGAAGTAAAATTCTTTCACATTGTTTTCAAAAATGGAGGGAAACGGGAGTCGTAAAAGACTCAACCTCTTCTATCTTTAATCGCTACCTCTTTGATCGGAAGAATTTCCGCAAAGCCGTCAAAGCAGCCCAAAACAGTAACCTATATCAACAATACATAAAAATTGAAAAACTAAAAAAATCTAAGCCAAAAAACTTTTGGAATGTTTTTAAGTGTATTTAAGTGTTTATTTTAAGTGTTTTTAAGTGTAAAAACGGATTCAAATCCAAAACTTTTTACTATAAACAATAAAAAGGATACAGAATCGATCACCGCAGAATTTGCTACTATATTTGAAAAACGATTAAACACTGAAAGATTAAATCATAGTTCTATTTATCGTCAACTTCCACCTTGTAAAAATAATGATGAAATAGCAGTTACTAGTGTATCCACCTTTTTTCAATACCAGTATTTCGGTACTGAATAATTTCAATACCGGTAATACCGGTATAATACTAAAAAAATGTTCAATACCAATTGAACATTTTTTTAGATTTGTCATATTATGAATAAAATCTCAAATTAACAGTAAAAATTTTATTGATTCAAAAAGCTTTTTTTTTTATCAAATTAACTGACTTTTTCATTTTTCGCATTTTTTTTTCCTTTGTAAAATGAGCTCGTAAGAAAAAGATGATCGCGAGATAAGAAATGACCGTAATTTTGTGACGACATTGTTACTTGCAGAAAATAAACATTCCAATTTGATACTTGTTGGCTTCACAGTTTTCAAATATTCATATGAATTTTGCAAATAAATGCCACGATTTCCTCTTCGAAAACTGTCATCTTATTACATATAGATTCTCATTACATATAATTTTTGATAAATTACTTGAAACTTTACATTTTAATGACAAATTTACATTGTTGTCAACGATATCATTATCAGAAGAAACGCTGGTGGAAGGAAGAGGATTATACGCTTTCTGATTAAGCCGATCATTCAGTTGAGCAATAGTATTTACAATGGCTGATTTTCTAAGGTGCTCAAAAGATAGTACTGTATCCAAATTATCGTAACGTTAATGGCCCGTGTGCAGATACTGTAGTAAGCTGGAAAAAGATGTATGTCGCTCACATCAACATAACTTTTAACTTTACACCTAATTAGGTTTCTCCAAGATTATCGATCATAAACATTTGTGTTGTATTGGCTGACAAGAGTGTTGCATCATTTCGGGACAATGTTTTACAGCCAATTTTATTGGCGCAAGACATAAAGCAACAGATAAAACTGCTTTGAACTCCTTATCCAGTTTCCTCAACTTTGGACTCTAGGTTGATCAGTGACTTTCAAATAGAATTTTCCAATTTACGAAACGTTTATTTTTTATTGGAGAACGGCAAAAAAATTTCACAACAGTGCGCACCTGATTGATTAACGGCCTCAAGCACCAGTCAGTTCAATAGAGTCATTCTTTTCACTTTTTACAACTTGAACCTCGCCATAAAAATTTTTATCATAATTAGTTTTGTCATCGTCAGTATTTCTATCCTCACTTTCACTGCTATTGTTGCAATTGCAGATTACATTCAAGTTTTTTTTTTTTGCAGAAGTTGATGGCTTTTTGTACAAAATGTCTTGAACACCTAATTAAATTGCACAATGTTCAAATGCCAATCACAATTACTTAAACATCAGTCCCATTGAAAACAAAACCGATGACAATGCTGGCCTTGGGACAATTTCCTCTTCAGCAAGTCAATTTCATGGTTAGTTTTTAGGTACTTCTTCCTTTTGATTTCTTTATCACCCGAAATTAAATCACACAAAACTTTTGTCAATTCGTGCACTAGTGCTGAACTCTTTGAATACTCTTTGGGGCATTTTATGTTTTTCTAGATCTTAAGGTGATTCCAGATTCTTAACTCGAAATGCATAAAGATTTTTTTGTAAACGTAATTATAATTGCTGTTAATTCTATAACTTTACATGGCATAGCATTGGCAAATTACACCTGTGAAAAACGTTTTATAATCTTGACGTTTTTACTAAATTAACAATATTTTTAAGTTTTAATTTTCTTTAATTAATTATCTGTGACATTGCTTTTGCATTAGCGATATGTTCCATTCACATTGCGTTTCCGTTTCAAAGCGTGGTTGGTTAAAAAAATTGGCATTCTATTATAGAAATCAGTTGTAACAACTTCAAATTTTTCATTATTTACATTAGCGCAAAACTTAAACATGCGTTCTACCATAGCCATAAGAGATAGATTTCTTATGCCTATATGTTATGTATATATATATTAAATCTATTTCTTATGACAAATGGTTCTGAAGCACACGAAATAAATTGTAAAAGTAAAAAAGCAACTAAAAAAAAGTCTTCAATTTTTATTTCCAACTTATAATAACTTTAATACAATTATAATAGAAGATCAAATTTAAACAGTTTAAAAAGAATGTCGTCTAAAGCTACATTGATTATATGATTCAAATTGATTGTTGGTTTAAAAAAGTCAAAGTTCGAATCAAAACAATTTGCTTAAAACTGAGTAAAATAAATTTTCATTTCCTACTTTATCAATCTGTTTATGGTTAAGTAAAAAATCTAATAACAGATTATGATAAATATTTAAGAAAACCAAAAAAATCAGTTAACACTTCTTTTTCTCAATTGTTTGATATTTGAGATTTGAAGATATGTGAAAAAAAAAAAAATTACAAAATGTAGATTACACAAAGCAGGTTGTTGTTTTAATAAAGTAGGTCACCCAACAAAAATTCATCTATCAAAGAGAATCAGCAAAATCCAAAATGAAATCTTGAATGACTCATCTATATATATACAGCATTGGACAAAACAAGTGCAACCAAATAATGCTAATTTAGCTTCTTTATATAAAAGTGCTGCATTTTTTTAATTTAGAGAAATAACTATGTAACTGTTTAGAGACAACGTTCTTCAAGTTTTATTCATCACAAAGTTTATTATTTGTACACGAAAGTTAATAAATTAATCAAAAGTATTTAAAAAAGTTGATTTCCTTCTAAACAAAACAAGTGCAACTCCACAAAATGTTGACCAAGCTGTATTTCGCTATCAATACTTTGTGTCGAACCCTTTGTTGTCGATCACAGCCTTGCATCTTCGAGGCATAGATTTGATCAAGTGATCAATGAAGCTTTGTGGAATCGCTGCCCAGGCCTTTTGGATTTGTTCAAACAGTTGATCCTTATTACAAGCACCTTCACGATTAATTCTACGGTTGACAATCTCCCACATGTTCTCAATAGGGTTGAAATCCGGAGATTGAGGCAATCCATCACTAATAGGTGATTGTTTTAAAACCACTGCTTGACTACTTTTGCAGTGTGTTTCGGATCGTTGTCTTGCTGAAAAACCCATTTTATTGGCATATTCCATTTAGCATGAGGTAACATAACATCTTTCAGGATATTTTTATACATGAAACGGTCCATTATTCCATCAATTCGATGTATTGGACATAAACCGTTAGCAGAAAAACACCCCCAGACCATTACATTGCCTCTACCATGCTTCATGGTCTTATGACAGTAACGTAAATCGAGGCGTTTTCCGGCCGGTCGATGTACACGACAAATGTCATCGCTCCCAATGATGTTGAACTTCAATTCATGACTGAACAGGACAGTTCGCCATTTCTGCACATTCCAGTAAATATGAGATGTAGCAAACAGGAGTCTTTTCTTCTGGTTCTTTAGTGAAATCAGCGGTTTCTTTGCAGGGCGTAGAGAAAACAATCCAGCTTCAACACCACGTCGTCTGATTGTTCGGTCCGATACAGGCAGCTCTAATTGCTTTTGTATCTCGACTGATGATATCTAGGGATCCTTCTTGACGGATCTGACAATCATAGACTCTTCTTTAGAAGTGGTGGAACATGGTTTTCCACCTTTGTTATCTGCTGCCAACTTCCCCGTAGAACGATATTTGGAACATAGTCTTGATACGGTCCATTTTTTCACGCGATATTTATCACAAATACTTTTTTGTGACATTCCACTTACGTAATCGCCAATAGCTTTCTTTCTTAGTTCCAATCCAAGACTGTCGGGAGCCATTTTTGCACTTAAAGTAATAAAATAATAAAAATAAATAATCACGCTTCTCAAGGCTTACCGTGTTATATTTACCTTGTGATGATACAATAATGCTCTGTGGAACACAACGTCTTGGTTGGATATGGACTGTATTGATGTAATGAAACACTTGTTGTATTTCACTTCTTGTATTGATGTTCTTCGATAAAACACTTTGATAAAACTCACTTCGATAAACTGTCTTGATAATACAGACTGATTGACTTCCATATACTGACTGAATTACATGTCGGTTTACATGTCTCTTATATAGTAAAATGAACCTGTGTGAATCTGTTCTGGAAGATTCTAGATGCTTCTTTAAGATGCTTCTAGAAGCTTCTGGACGCGTGGATGCTTCTGAATGTTTCTGGATACTTCTGGATGCTTCTGAATGCTTCTAGATGCTTCTTCTGGAAACTTCTGGACGCTTCTACATGCTTCTGGAAACTTCTGGAAACTTCTGAATACTTCCTTTAATTATTAAAAATTTTCCATGACGTTGACACGGACCAGACTTAAGAAAATGAAACAAACCCAAAAAGTTGCAATTGTTTTGTCCGCTGCAAAATAGCACTTATCAAAGAAATTCTGCTTGTGTGCTGTCACCTGCCAGCTGACTGCTCATGCCATGGCATGCTATGACTCCAAACTCTTGAGCTGTTTGCAGTGGTTGTATAGTTCGTTTCGTTTTTATGACAGGTAAAATTAGGAACACTTTTTAGCATTGTTCGATGTTGGTTGTAAATGTTTTGTCCAATACTGTAGATGACTCATTCAAGTTATCATTTTGGAAAATAAAAACACTTGTTTAACTTTTTTCTTAGACAACTTGTTTCTCCAATAAAGGTTAATTAAATGAGGAGCGACTCCACGGAAAACAGTTATGTTTTGAATGCTATCATAGTACAGCATTATTTAGCGAGGATGGAAGAAAAGAAAAAAGTAAATTTAAAAGCACTGCTTATTATAAATGCATAAAAGGTGAGCATTGAATGCGAGTTTGTAGCTATTGCATCTTATATAAGACTGAAATATTTTTGTTAAAGTTAAATAGCCGAACATGAACAGTAGTACATTGTAACAGCAATACATTGCTCATTTTCTCTGATTCATTATTTACAAATATATTTGCGGTCGTTTTTTATTTTAATTTAGTTTCTTTATGTATGATTTTCCAAAACTAATAATAAGTATTTTAATATAAATTTTTATTGTGGATGTCTTTTAGTTTGTTGACTTTTTGGAAATCAAATTCAAAAACAAAACTTTCTTTACTTTGCTTTTAAAATTAATTGTTAATGTTTGAATTTCTAAAACATGCTCTGTGATTGACAGACAATTTTGTTATAAATTTTATTTCTTTAGATACTATGATTGGTGAAAAAATTAATTATGATGTAAGCAACATCGAGTGTGCCATCGGCGATATATTAAAACGAGCCAAAAAATAATGTTTTTGCTAGATTGTATTTAGGGGAAGTGGGGGCATAACCGTATATGGAGGCACAACCTCTTTTTAACATTTCTCTTTAAAAAATGTTTTCTAATATGGAAAAAAACATACCATATGTTAGTAAAGCATTTTCCTTCATTTTGCATATGTCAAAAAGAGTGACTGTTAAGTTTCTGAGAAGTTGTGAATAATAATGTTCATTTTCATAAAAATATTATATTTACATCATATTTTTCCTGACTTTTTTTTTGAGAATTAAGCAATATTTGATTTTAGTGTTAAAGATATATGTTATCAGCATTATTTCATGAAGTGAAAGCCATTTTTGATAATACCATAATCTAATAATTAAGCTATGAAACTCAATTCTTCAATACATAATGCGAACGAACGTATGAACGTTCAACGTTCATACGTTCGTACATAATGTACGTACGTACATTATGTACGAACGTATGAACGTTGAACGTGTGATGGTCGAACGTAAAATGGTCCGTAAGACGTCTATTGTGGGCCTTCAAACGAACTGTTTTGGGCGTATTTTAGCGGTCCGAAATGGACAGACGAAAGTCGTTTAATTTGGCACGTCCATTTTGGACATCCGAACGGACCATTTTGGACGTCTTGGACGTACTATGGGTCCATTGGGTACAAGATTCAGATATTAATGCATTTTAAAGTTTAAGTTAATTTTTCTAGAGAACAACTAGAAGTAACTTGTAATTTTATTAGTGGTAACTAGCATAAAATGTGGTTTGGGAAACATATATTTAACAAAATAAGAAATTTTTTTCCAAATAAAAAAATCGAGTTTCAGTTTTTCAATGAAAACGTGAGAATTTCTTTCGGCATGATCATTTTTTTAAAAAGTTGCATTTACTTGCAAACATTTTTTGCATTGAATCAAATTTTTTTAAACGTAAAATTAAAAAAAAAAAAAAAAAAAGAAATTCCAAAGAAAAAACATTTTTTTTATTTATATATGTATACTATTTATTTACTTATTTTTTTATTCATATATAACTAGTATATTTTGGCCTAATACATTGTTTTATTTACTATTCTAATATTACATGGGCTAGTATCCAACAAAACTTAAAAAAAAATTTTCTCTTCAAAAACATGCATGCAGACTAATATATAAGAAAAAAAATATATGAAAATGCAAAATCACTAATGAAAGACGTGCAAATGATGAGTATATATGAAATTAATATTTACCAACACTTAATTTTTATCTATAAATATAATAACTGCCTGTATAAAATATAAGCCTGATTCCGAAAACCTTTAACAATAAATTTACGAAAAATGTTAACAATAATTACTCTCTTAGAATAAACCAATGAAATACTTATAAATTGCCTAGAATTAGGAGCAAGTATTCTGAATATGGAATAGCATACTGTGAACCGAAACTATGGAACACATTTCAAAAACCAAACATTTAAATACGGTAAAATCATTAAACTCCTTAAAGTTTCTAATAAAAAATGAAATTTTTAAACATTATAAATAATTTTGCAATTTTTCTAAATGAACATCGAATTCCATTATTCTTAGTTTGAAAAAAAAAATTGTGCCTTTTAACAATAGTCATTTAAAAATTTTTTAAATGACTATTGTTAAAATTATATTGATACTATTTCCTTTCTTTCTTTAAATGTAAATATTTATGAAAGTTTTTTTTTTTTTTTATCTTTTTGTTATAGTGGAATTGTTCAATTGTATTTTTAACAATCTTATTCTATTTTAAACTTGCAAAGCCCACATAGGGGCTCTATGAAAAGATTGTGGTGACTTTAGTCATCCGTATCTTTTTTGAGCCCCTGCCTGTTTTTATAAATCAACTTTTTTTTGTATGTAAATGTTTCTTTGTAATTATATTTTCTTATTATATAAACAGCAAATATATATATATATATATATATATATATATATATATATATATATATATATATATATATATATATATATATATATATACATATATATATATATATATATATATATATATATATATATATATATATATATATATATATATATATATATATATATATATATATATATATATATATATATATATATATATATATAAATGGTTTTGTTTAAACATTGAATCTTTAATATATAAAATACAAATTTACTTTCTTTACAAAATTGGAAATATATAAAAAAAGGGTTAGAAGTCAGATGATTTTTGATCATTTGTCTTTTTCTTCTTAAATTTTTTTTCAAACTCGAGTTTGACTTGTTAGCAATAACGAGTTAGTCTTGTTTTACCGCAAAACCCTAAAATGCAACAATTTGCTAAAAAAAGCGCCAAAAAATGGTTTAACAGCAGGCCTCGCGTCGGCATCTTCTAGAAGAATCAAAATATTTTATCTATAAAGAAAAAAATTGTTTGATTCTTTTAAAAGATACCGACGCGTGGCACGATAAATTTTTGAAAAAATAACAAAGCAAGTTATGTAAACCGGTCTCTAAGAAGTATAAATACATAAAAAAAATTTTTATAACACTTTTTATATTGGAAAAATGATCATAAACTATGCTAATCTAGAGGCACAAATGTACAGTAACGTGGTTTAGCAATTTTTTTTAAAAAAAAGAAAAAAACAAAACATGATCTTTTGTACTATAGTTTGAGATATCCTGTGATGATATTAAAAAAAGATTGAGGCTTTTGTGCTTCAGTTACACTTCTTTAAAAGACACAACCAACAATTTGTTTATATCACAAATATGCAAACGTTTCAATGAAAAAAATATTTTCTATTTTTTAAAGGTTACTCTAATAGTTCCCAATAGATTGCTGAATCTACTCAGTTAAAAAGTGTAATTAAAATACGAGGTATGTTTTTTTACTCATAAACCATATGAGGATTAATATTTTTATATAGATTTGCTAATTGGTGCAATAGAAATGCAAAAGTAAAAGTAAAGTATCTATAACGATCCAATCTAATAAAGAGATAACGAATTTGTCGTGATATTTTTGCTTTGTTGTGCATCCTTACATATCGGATTAGTTTGTTGAGGCTTTCAAGAGTTTCCTTCAAATTTAAAGCATTACGCAAATCAACCTGCTTTGAAAAAAAACTTTGAAAATAAAATTCTGTAATTAACTATTTAGTTTACCTAATTTATCATCAGAAATAAAATAAAAAGCTTAAATAAATTCAATATTTAAAACTAGATTCAATGCTTTTATTTCTAAAATAAGCTAAAACAAATGTCATTAGGTTAAAACATAAAGCGATTATTTCAAGAAAATATGTAAATATTTGATTGAGTATTTTTACACAAACGTCCGGAAGCTACTATTCTTTTCAAAAAAAGATAGGCGGACGCTGTATTTAACACAATTGAACGTAGAGCAACGAGGAGTTTTTAATTGGCTTGAACATATGTTAATAATTGTGCATTTAAAATTACATTTTTAAATAGTAAATCATAAAAGAATAATTGTTTTTAAATTAATAAATAAAAGAAAGTACATTTTTATTTACTATAGATATAGTAGTTTATCATAATTGTTATTAGAGATTTGAAAATTGATTACAAATAAGGTCAAATTAATAATAAAGATACCTTACATTTTTAAAATTTTATGGTCATAATTTATTTAATTATTTTATATTATTATCTTCATTATTATTATTTAATTAGTACATATTATTACAAATATCATAATATATATTTTTACATAAAAATGTAAAAATATATATTATGATATTTGTTTTGGAATTTTTTTATATTAATTTTTACTAAAAATTAGTTTGCTTTAAGGAAGTATAGTAAAAAAAAAATATTTAATAATAATATAGTAAAAAAAATATTTTTTGATTTCTAACTTTTCTACATACCAAAATTAGTTTTAAGACTAAATAATACTTAATTTAGTTTAAAATGCAAAAATAAAAATTTATTTACACTTTTTTATGCTGAATCAGCATTAAATGTAAAAAAATCAATTAAAAAAAAAACTACGTTTTCTCAGCTTTTTTATGACATTACGAGCTAAAACTTACAACACTGTTAGATTATAGTGTAATAAACAAATTCTTACTAGAAAAACTGAAAATAATAATTATTTTCAAAATGGCAGCTCTTTTAAATTTAAAGGATATTATCGATGCCAAAACCTTTAGTAAAATATAAATATATTCAAAAGGAAACAATTTTAAGGTTGTTTCTAGTAAGGTATTGCAGTTCTATCTTTAAAGAAACAATCCTGAAAGTTTGACGTTAATTGCATATCTGGTTAAAAAGGTATGGATAGTTTACTGTTTGCAGTCAGACAAAAAAATGCAATTGAGAAATTGAGCTTTAAAGTTTAAAAACAATATATTAGTTAAAAATTTCCTGAAATATAAGAGTCTACTCGCTCTTTTTCTTTCTCCTTATCAATGTAATCTTTTCTGATACATCGTCTTTTCTTTCTAGCCATTTTTTGTTTAGGAGTTGATTTTTTAGTTGTTTTTTTTACCCTCGATATGTCTTTCTTCCACGATCCTTGGATCATAAAACTTCCAGGCAAGAGATGCAAATAATCAAAAATTCTTGTAAAACTTCTCAAACCATCACTCTAATTCATTGCAACTGAAGCAACACAAAGGTCTAGTACCTTTTTTGTAACAAAAAGGTTTTTGGACACTTTTTCCAGATTATCTGGTCGAGCGCTTCGTTTTAATTTTGTGTTGCACCATCAAGGCATATCGATAATAAATCATCTGATCGTAGTGCCAAGAATGTATTCTTAAGAATATATTCTTGGCACTACGATTAACATAATGCTCATTCCATAAAAGTTTTGTTTTTTATTAATAATTTTGTCAGACAATCTTTCTTTTCCTAATAAAATATCCCGTCATCTAACTTTTTACTTTTTAAGCCACTTCGAATTTGACACGATCGGGTGCCTAAGCGTTTTTGGACATGATCGACACACTTTATCTTCACTAGGATAAGATCATCTCCATAAGGCTTTGCCTTCACTCTTATATGATTCAGCATCCCCATCTCCAATATAATGAGAATAACGCACATTGTACTTTGTCATTGATTCCGTAAAAAAAGACAAAGCACCTGCTGATTTCATAGCACCTGAAGATTGGAAATGGTTGAGGTAACAAACATGTATCTTTATAACTTTTCATAATCACTTTTATTCGTCTTGCTTTTCCACAAAGCACATCCACAACAAAACTTTGAAAACACCTGAAAATCAACAACTTTACGGTTAGCTTTAGCAATAGCAGTTTATACACCATCAAGCGACAAACAACCACTTTTTTGCCACGAGCCATCAATCCCAATTTGTAAACCTACAATATCATTTTCAGCTGCAGTTTGATAAACAATTTTCCTAACCTCCTTCACAGCATCTTTAATGCTATCACAAGAAACAGTTTTATAAAATGGTAGGAGGTTAGAGTTTATTTTATTATATGTCTTAAGAGTCATTGGTGGGGGCATATTAAAAATTCAAGCAAATATGATCTGTGCCTTGTGACCTTTCCCAATTTCTCTAAATCTCATAACAGTTCTGATCTTAATATCTTAAGATTTGACTCCTCTGGAATTTCTGGCATACTAAATATTTGTGATGAATTAAACAAGTAAGTCCAATCAAAAGATGCACATTTGATACAAAATTGTAATGAAAATTCTTTTGTTTTTTTAACAAGATATTCAAGTTCAATATCTTTTGATTTGCAACGACCACACAATCTAATGTTATAAATTAATCTTTTAACATTGGGAAATGAAAAAAGAAAAAAAAGTTGTCATGTTTAGCTAAAGGTTGAATTACAATTTTGATTGGCTTTATTTGAGGAAATGTTTAATTTTGATGAACTGGCACATATCAATGTATCTATTCCATTATTGTTTGTTCCTTCTGCAGACTTTTCCAAAACAACATCAATTGGCTTCCTAATATACTTGTTACCTTGAAATACTGGTTTAATTTTTTTTTTTTTAAACTTGTATGCTTTGCCATAATAAAACTTTTTTTAAAATAAATTCACACTTGACTTCTTTCTCTCCTTTTAACTAACAATAATATTAAATTTACAATTTTGGTTTTTAAGTAATTTAGTTATTATACAGACCCAAAAATCAAAACAACTATTTAAAATTTAGGTCTTAGATGAATATATCAATAACAAATTTGGTTGCTATAGACGTTAAGTTAAGAAATTTGCATAGTTACTACGTAACTATGTAAATTTCTTAACTCATAATCAATAAAATAAATTTTTTAACTATTTTTTGTTTTTAAAACCATATCATGTTATATATGGTTGAGAAACCAGGTAAATTTTATACAAAGTTGGCTAATAAACTGAAAATTAATTTTTTTTAACGAAAATCGCTTTTTCGACAAAAAAAATAATTTTTTTAATCGAAAAAGTTTTTACCATATAATCACTTTAATATTTTAAGCCTTAAAAAATAAAAAATAAACTTTTTTGGTGTAAATTTTTGCCTTTTTTAATTGAATTTGTCTCATTAAGCAGCGTCTTTAACCATATTAGCAACAACTTATCCCATCCTAACCTAATAGTGGTACAATAAAAAAATCATGTCTAGAATGAATAATTCTAAACATGGTTGTTTATTTATATGCTGCACATAATGTGTAATATATATTACACATAAATAGAGATGGTGTCTAAATAAAAATACTTAGGCAAATGTTAGACGCTTCTGGCTACTGTCTAGTAGAAGACCTCCTAGACAAAGACTCAAGGTGTAAACAGATTCTATCTGTTGACCAGCCTCGCACTCCTTTTTATCTATTTGGCGGCGTAAATGTATTTATAATACATTGTTTCTAGTTTAGGATGTTGAATGCTGGATCTTCTTGACTCAATGCATGAGCTTTGATTGCATCTCTGTTTTTATGACTAGGCAACTTCTTCTATTATCTCCTAATGGTACAGCTCTAAAAACTTAGTTTTATGTTTCTGAGGCCGGCTGGTAGTCAGGTTTCCTGAACTTTGTAGTACCTTTTAGAGAGACTAATTCCATCAACAGCTGTAAAGTATCAGAGTACTAACAGTGCCATGTTGAACATGGATTCAGGGACGGATTATAACAGAGATAATTGAGGCACGTGCCTCTGGCTTACGAGTTCTCGAAATTTGTTTACATACTTTTTGAAAAAGCACGTTTTTTTACTTGAAGTATTTAAAATCGTTTACCATTGGAAAGAAAGAACAAGAAAGTAAGAACAATTTTCCTAGTAATATTTGTTCTTTATAATACACAACAACAGTTACAAAACTCCATAAGTAATTGTTGCTAAGCTATGAGTTAACTCATTGAAATATAAAAATCATTGCTTGAAGTTTTGAAAATATGAGCCTTAACACCATTGATGTTAAGGCTTTTTATTTTATCTGTTTGTGAATATGCTTTTTACACACCTTGCTTTGCTCATTCATTAAATTCAGTTAAATGCTGTTGGTTGTTGTAGTGCAGCAGTTAGTTTTTTTAATATTGTGCAATGGAACCACACATTCTTTAGTGCCTCCACTCATTGATGGACAATCCTGACAAAAGTGCTTGCTAATTGCAAGATACCAGTGCCTAAAAATCTATCAGACACACGTTGGTTGATGCAACAAGTGCTGTTGGGATGCAAAAAGTGCTTTGCGGAAGGGTTAATAGAATATTCAATCTGCTCTAGATACCAATCCATCTGATGAACGTTTAAAAGGTAAAACTCAACAAAAGGCACTTGAATCAGCAAAACGTCTTGGTGAATTGAAAACTTATACTTTGATTGTTTTTTGGGACACAAAACTGCAAAGATTCAATAAGACAAGTCTAGCTTTACAAAGTGCAATTTTAGATTTGAATAAAGCTGTTGGTTTGTTGCATTCATTGTCTGAGTATGTTCTATTTTTTAGATGTTTAACAGAATTGGATAAATTTGAGAAATACAGAAAAGTTGTGCAAATGTAAAGTATTTAAAAAAGAAGTTAAAAGAGTCAGAAAAAGAAAGAAACAGCTAGATAAAGGTGAAGCTAGATGAAGAAGTTCTCTTAATTGCAAAAAATGAGTTGATGTGCTGATTGCTATCATCGATAAATTCAAAACAGCATTGGCTCACAAATGCCGCATGTTCAGATGTGCCCAGCAGATTTAAGTTCATGAACAATTTACAAACATTGACCTGTATGAAAATGATGAAACATTGTGATACTTTAGCAGCACATTGCTCCAATGACATTGAAGTTACCTTGGTAGAGGAAATGGTTTAATTTTGGTCTTACACAGTCATACAAATAAATTTTGATGGTACAAAAATAAGCAAGAAGTTGATGTATCGCATTTTGCTCAATGGTGGTTTGGCAGAAACTTTCCCGAATGTTGCAGTCGCTTTTAGAATCTACCTAAGCCAATTAGTTAAAAATTTACAGTAGAAAGAAGTTTCTCGCAATTTCGCAATTTAATCTTATAAAAAAATGAATGTTAAACTAGAACTAATCAAGAGCGGCTTGACATGTTTTCTTTGATAAGTATTAAAAGTGAGTTGACCATGACAACTCTCATTTGATAACATTTTTGAACAATTTGCCAAATAAAAGTGCAGAAAATGTCACTTTAGTTTTTAAACACATGGCCAAAATATTAAATGCTATATGCCTATCACTTTTTCTATAGTCAATATGGCCCCAAATTAAATTTTGCCTCAGGCCCCAGGTACCCTTAATTCGCCCCTGCTTGGATGTTGTTCCTGTTTTTACTTTTGGTATGCATTGTTGAGGCCGCATTTGGAGCCCTTTGTTACGACTTAAGGTTTATTAATAGTAATCTAGCAATTACTTGAACTATGAAATAGTCGGCCGAGGCGCAGTGGTTACAATGCTTGCTTTATAAGCAGGAGATCCAGGTTTGAAACGAGCTCTGGACATATTTTCGCGTTAAGGGACATATTAAGGAAGGAGGCGTGAACTTCCTGGTTAAATGCACATGCGCGGTGCTCTCCGACAAGACCTTTAGGTCTTCTTGGGGCATCTAAATAACTAAAAAAAAAAAAAAATAGTGTACTGAGTACTATTTGTGCTTTGAATTAAGTTCTTTAACAAATTTAAAAAAGACTAAAGTACCTATAAAAACTATAAAACACAAAAAATCATTGTCATCACCAAGTTCTCTAAATCTATCAATCACTAATATTTGTGGTCTTCAAAGTAACTTTTCTTTTGTGGAGTCTTATCTCTTGCAAAGTTCACCAGATCTGCTTACTCTTTGTGAAACTAATTTGAGTTTGGATAAAATATATAAAATTTGTGTTATGTGTGTGCATATGTGTCTTTATCCAAAAGGGTTAATATCTTGGTCTATAATGAAGTAAATTTGGAAGATATGAATAATGAGTTGTTTTTGTCCCACTATTGATCACTTAATGTTCACATTCGCTTGTGAACAATGTGAAGTAAATTAATATTTCTTAAGTGTACAAATACCTTACTTTAAAGATGTTTTTATTTAGATGCAGTTACCCGATGTTCAAAAAAAAAACAAACAAAAAACAGAAAAGATATATTTTAGACTATTTGAAATTTGCACCATATTGATTGGATGGTGGAAAACCTGCATCAAATCAAAATGAGTCTGATGACAGAGGGTGATAAAGATACAGATGAATTTAATATTGATAATGAAGATAACGATAACATGATTTCATCAAGATTGTTTTAAAAACAATTTTAATTTTGTATAAATTTTTGTTCTAAAAATGTTTAAATTACTTTTTTGGTTTTATTTGCTTTAAATCATAATTTTGTTCCTTGCGTTAAAAAAAAAATGAACAAGGACGGATTATTTGTAAAACTATAATAACAGCTAATAGTATAATATAATATTATAACATAAAATTAACTAATAATAATAATAATAATAAGTGAAAGCTGTAACAATTGGAATTAAGATGTGGAGTACTATAAAAAGGTATTATGACTGCTATTATAAGTTTATAAAGAATTATTGTTTCTTTTCTTTCTCACCACATCACAATATTGTACAAAAAATAAATATTTTGCGGATTTAAGGAAGCGCAAAAAACAAGCTGTATTTTTAAGGTTTATAAACTCCATTTAACCTTTCCATTTTAACCAAAAATCAACCATTTTTCAACCTGAAATTTTAGTGTTTTTTCAACGTTGTTTCAACGTTGATTGTGCTTGCTGGGCAACTCTAAAAGCGGTTGCTTGCAGTCTTGTTGGAAGTGAAGATGTTGAAAAAAAAATACTTGTCATATTAAACTAAACGTTAATACGTTACACACATAAAAAATGCTTATCAAAACAAATAAGTCTTTTTTATCTAAATTTAAATAAGTTTTAATGTTAAGGCCTTACAAAATACCATAATTTCATAAACATTTGTTTATGAAATTTATTACCTTGTTTTTTTAATCTTTGAAAAAATTTTTGCATATTAGAGCTTTAATAAAAGAATTTACTCTATAATAGACAAAGTATTAATACAAAAAATAATAAACCTAAAATATAGATAGACATTAGTAGACAACAAATATAGATAGACAAAATTGAACTAAAATATAAACAAATAAAATAACGTAACTGATAAATTTAACTATTTTATTTTTTTGTATAATTGTAGTTGTAACATAAATGATTATAACATATATATCATAGATAAATCTTGTTGAATTTTATTTCAAGAAATTATAAGTTGTTGTAAATTGTTTTTCAGTTTTTATCTATTGAGTCTGTTAGAATTGTTATTATACTCAACAGTGAAAAAAACTGTTGATAGATAAAAATGCTTAAACGCATAAAACGCGATGAAAAAAAGGTCTTCAAAAACTTTTAAAACAAAATTTATTTCTAGATGAATGTTCAAAGTGCAGAGCAATAGAATAATTAATTTGGACATTGACAAACGTGATCAATTTTTACTAGGTCATTAACAAACAGCAATTAAATGCTGCCAAAAGCATTTTAACTGCCGTTTTAATGGACATAAAGCAGTCGTTAGGCTACAAACACAGTCACGCAATCAATTTATTTCTGAAATTAATAACCACAGTCACAATGACATAATAATGAAATACGTTAGGTTATTGTTAGTTAATAATAATATTACTATAATAGTATATATCTAATATAGTTAATATAATATTTAATCTATACTATTTATAAGAATTAATAATAATACTCTTACTTTTAATAACTTAATAATTTTAATTTATTTTTACAATTTAACCAATAAAATTAATCTAATTAAACAAAAAATAAATTTATCAAAAATCAATCCATTTACGTCAAAATATTATAAAAACCAAATAAAAAAGGCGTTTAACAAAGCCATTTATTTTTTCGTAGAAAAATCAAAGTACTAAGTAGTTAAGGTACTTTTCCAAAAACTGCCAACAGTGGTTAATTAGATTTAATAATCAAAATATTTCCTGTCTGAAATAACGATTAAATATCTGCTCTACATAAACGATTAGATTGTTTAAGGAAGAGAAACACCAATAATCTTACTTTTTAAAAAACGACCTTTTGAAATGTAATTTGTTTATCAAGATTTAATGTTATATAAACTTAATTTGTTATATAAAATTAATTTTAATTAAACTTATAATTGCGGTATTTTAGAGAATTCTAACTTTAGCATTAATTTCCAGACCATTCAAATTTGAAGTTCTTGAATGGTATTTTTAGTAGAGATTTTAACTGAATCAATGTATACAAAAACGTTCTAAGTCATTTTTTTTTTATATTTGACTTTTTGATGAAAATTTGTTCTTTGAAGAGAGTTCCACCATGGTATAGTAAAACATTCCAAGTCAGACCTTTCCGTACACGTTGTCAAAAAGCACCCATATTTTTTTTTGAATTTATTAAAGTAATAATTTTGAAATTTAATACGTTTTTTCTCGTTTCCCAATAAAATAGTTTTTGTGACATAACGTTTTTGTATACATCGATTCAACTATTGCAAAGTCTTTTAGACGATAGAATATTCCTCAAGGAAATAATATAAAAAAAGAGCTTTTACTTACAGCATATAATTTTTTTGTTTACTTAGTTTTTTAAATTTCTCCACTTATTAAGTGGAGAACTTTATAACTTTGTGTGAAAAAACATATTTTTTAGGAAATTTAATGACATAAACACTTAAACTCTAAGAATTTTTTCTAAATACAAACAGAGAAAGTTGCACTAAACAAAAACAAATTTACATTTATTTCATTTTATTTAAAACTTAAGCTATAGTGTAAAAAAATGAGATTTTTTTTACAAAAAATTTCGATTTAAGTTTTACTTATTCGCCTTAACTAGAGTATTTTGGTTTGTTTTCTTTCCTATGATAATTTTAGTTGTGAAATAGTTTATCTCATATTTTGCTTGACACAAAAAAATTAAATATTGCTTTTCAAATAAGCTCCAATAAAAATTTCTTCGTTTAACAAATTTGCGAGTTGTTTACCAAGTTTTTTTTTTCACTTTTTGAATAATTAGAATAATTAGAAATTCTAATTTAGAATGCTAATTCTTTGTCTGGAATAAACAAATTGATTCGGTTAATTGATTTTAATATTTTATTTATTATGCTTACTTTATAAAGTAAGCATAAAATTTCAATAACTAATTGTATTGAACAATTGAATTGTTTTTTGTTGGAAGAGCGGAAGTCAAAAAACACAAACATTTCAAAAAATAAAAAAACCTGATTGACTAAGTTTCTTTAACAGAAACTATAATGTCAACCCGGGATGAAGCCAAAATACTGACCAGACTAATAGTTTCTATTCAAAGTTTGAGAGATTAAGGTGTGTATAGTATACATGGTTAAAAAATACAAATATGTATGAAATTAATTATGAATAATTAATAAAATATACTAATATTAGTATATTTTATAGAAACTCTAAGATTATAATCTTTATATTTTAAAATATTTTTACTATTTCTTTTTCAAGAAATATAGTTTTATTCTCTATTTGTAATGAATGATGCACCAACTTTTTTTAGATGCAACTTATTTTAGTTGTTACAAATTGAATTCTTACAAATTTTCTATAATATTTGCTATATATAAGAACTCAATTTGTATATTTCATGTTCTATTTAAGTTCAAGTGCCATAAAAACGATTATTACAGATCGAAATAAATAATCTTTTAACAGGGATATTTTGCAAAAAATGTTACCAAAAGGCTTTTATAATTAAACTTTACTATGCCATACCAGAGTCAAACTTATCTTTAGCAAATAACAGCTATGTATAGTGAAGCGTTATATGTTCAAAATTTACAAGGAGAAATTTTAAAGAATTCATCACCTAAAAAAAACCTTTTAAGTACCCTAAAGTTTTGCAATATATATTTCAAAGGTTGTTATGATTAGACGTATGACGCTGCATCCGATTAAGAGCATCCCGACGCAATGATCTGAGGTTCAACGCCGGGTTCTAATCCAATAAGCGACATTCGTAAAGAAGGAGGGGCGAACATTTTAGTTAAATGCTATTCCGTAGTACACTAATAAGACCGTAAGGACTTCTAGGAAATAACGGTATACATTCCACACAGTTCAGTTATACATCTGGTAAAGTTTTGATAAATGCAATTAAGATATAATATTTTGATAAACGCAATTAGGACTTCTGACAAAATTATATTGGCACATTTGATGAAACAGCTAATCAGCCATGCTGCAATCACCACTATCAGATATCTTTTTGTTTTACCCAATTCTTAAACTTTTTAAAATGAGATTTTAATCCTTATTGAAATTAAATTCGCCTAAAAACAGAAAATTTACAAATCTGTTTCTGTAAAATTTTTGCTTAGGTGAACATGAAGTATGTACTTTATGTTCACCTGAGATACAGAAAATAAATTTGATTGTTTAAATTTAGACCTTTTTAAACTTAATTTTTTCATACGATACTAAAATATATATTTTAAATCTGATGTCGTGGTAGATATATTTGATGATTTTGTTATTTGCTTGAATAGTTTTTTGGCAAAATTGTTATAAGGCATCCGTAAGAGTTTTCATGTAATCATTTTTTAGAGGCAACATTATTTATAAATTTGTATTTATAAATGACAACATTATTTATAAATTTTAAATAAAAAATTTGAACAAGTTATAAAAAACTTTTGAAACATTTGAGCAAAAAGAACAAAAAAAAAATCGTCTAGTGCAGAAAAAAATGTTTAAGTTATTGCCTATTATGAACAGATAAAACTTTATGCAAATATAATATAAGTTAATAATAATAATTAGACAAGGTTAGCAGGTTGAAGTTGGCAACAACAGACAAAATTTAGATAGCAATTTCACATATTGTTTAATGTTTTCAAACCTTGTTACAATCAAACCAGCGAGAAAAGTACACAAAAAACAAAGCAACGAATTATTTACTTATGGTTACTTATGGTTACTATCAAGTATCAGATTATGATATATTATTAGTATACAATCATTACATGTAATGATATACGTATTTATGTACGGACAAATTATTCATTGCCATCTAAAGCTGGTATTTTCTTAGGGAATCAGAAATTATTAGATAAAATTATTGAACTTAGTTCAAGGATTTGTCATACTACTGCACATTAGAACTACATCTCAAACCCCTGATTTCCTTATTTAAACCAATTTTGAATCTTTGTTCAAAGTTAATCACTATGCACAGTTAGGAAGTATTTAATAATGAGCTTGCATCGCTAGTTGAATCCAACTTTTTTTTTTTGCTAGCTAGTACTTGCAATGGTTATTAAGTGGATAATTGACAAAATAAGTAACAACGCTGAGTTTATCAATATTGTTTATCATAAAAAATTAATCAACATTTCAAAATCAAATAAAACATTAACTACAACGTATTTTTGGAAGTAAATTAATCCTCACATTTTTTTAAAAGTAAATTTTTACAAACAAAATATCCTTTAAATTATAAGAAAAAAAGTTAAAATCATTCCCCTTTGAGAAATATAAAATCAAATACAAATAATATTAAAAGTCACTTTTTGCGCATGAGATTATAATTCTATTTTTTTTTCCAATAATTTTTCAAATTTTCATAAAGGAAATTATATACAAAACTAAATTACAATTTTAAAATCCGTCATTGAAAGCATAAAATTAAAGATAATCAAAAATATAAGTTATCCTTTAAATAAAGATCTTTTTTAAAGACTTTTTTTAAAAGCTTTTACATTTTTTGTTTAAGGAAAAATCATTTTACGATCAGAACTTTTTTTTTTTTTTTAAAAAAACGTAAAATTAAAAGAACTTTTTTTTAAAGATAATCCTTTAAATTCTTTGTGCTTTCATAAATGTTTGAATAAATCGCTTGAAGCAATGTGATCGTCTAGTCATCGATGTGACCATTGTGATCGTGCATCAATCGATTTCCATGAAAATATTAATTTGTGTTATATTTACAGTTTGATTACTCAAACAAAATAAATTACAGTTTCAAATAAAATTACTTAATTATTTAAACGTTTCTAAAATTCGATGGAAAACAACCAATCAGAATTTTGCAAATTTGTAGGATCTAAAAGAAAGTTTTAAAAGAATTCTATTTTTTTGATTGGTCTTTTACTGCAGAATCGCCGCGTGATAGCAATCGCACCCTTGATATATACCGGCTTTTTTTCTCTAAATGAACACTTCGTTTACGCGTGTAAAAATATTTAGCAAAATAAATAAATGGATTTAAAAAATGATTCAAACCAAACAGCAGCGAAGCAATTGGATGTGCAAAGACGAACAAATGCCCTAACGACATCGGTAAAAAACAAGCAATAAATGAAAATCCGATAAGTAAACAAAACCAAGTGGTATTGCTATTTCGATATTTCTGATCTGGCAGCATAGTTGATATTAACCACTTTCGAATAACTAAAGCAGCGGCTAGTGCTAAATAGATAATAAACACTGATATGCAAGCAAACATTAAAATTGCAGCATATGCATAATAGCCAAATTTTTTAACATCTTTTCCACTTTCAAAATGTTGAATTAGAAACCATATGCTAGGAGACAATATTGTCGCAGTTATCCACACAAAAGAAATTGTAAACACTTTACATTTGATTGTTGTAAACAATCTGTGTTTCATTGGAAATACTACAGCAAAAAACCTTTCAACCGCTATTGCAAGTACATGAAAGTTTGATGCAAACACTGAGAAAAGAAACATGCATTCTAAAATAGTTACTGCAATATCTGTCGGAGGTTCGTCAAATAAAACATACTTTAATAACAAGACATCTTGGCAACACATCGTTATGCCAGTTAAAAAGTCTGAAATAGAAAGGCTAAGTAATAAATGTTCAATGCGATCTAAAGTTCTCCATTTGTTTAACAAAATACCAATTTCAATTGTGTTTGCAACGATTACAAGAACATCTATGACTAGCGCCGCTTTTATCCAAGAATCCATTTTTAAAAACTGTCGGAAACTAGTATTATAAATGCTACAATTCAGTTCATATTTGTTCATATTGTTTATTTATTCCCCTAAGGAGTTTTTTATAGCTATTAAATAAATTTCCCTGAGGATTTTGCATAATTGGTTGATGAATGAAACAATTAACCCGAAATAGTAATTAATATTTTTGTTCAAATTTTCGCCCGTGTTTCAAAATTAATTTTTTCATTTCACGCAGAGTAAAATGAATTTTTTTATTTCATTAAAAGAAAGAGAAACTTTTTTTTTTGATGTAAATCGAATAATATTTTAATGTAAATTAAATAATATACTAATTAAACAGCAATCCAACCATCCATTCAACCAATGATAACTGAGCATTATTATTACTGAGCATCATCCAGTATTACTGAAATTTGAAACCCTTGAAAAATTACCGATATGTCAAATTCATTTCAACACTTTTCCAACACTTCTGCTTCGATCTTTTAACGATTTATCATTTGAAAATTAAAAAGTTTGTGTGTCTATTTATAAGAAAGTGAACTGTTAAAAAAACTAAATTGTATAACACTGTATTTCTGTTGTCTAGTTTGATTCTCTAAATGATAATACTTTGATTGTTTTATATTCCACAGCACGCCGAGATTTAAGATTACAAACAGTTACAATATCCACTCTTCAGGGTTGTGGCAATGAGTGTACAACCTTAACTTTTTATTTTGCCCCATTTAAACAGTCTTATTTAAAAAAATAATAACAATAAAAAAAAGTCAACTTTAAGGTAAATAATATGATTATAAAAAGATGTGTTTCAAATGCTTGCTAAAAGTATGTGGTTAAATAGTGAATTATATTAGTATAAATGTTCTTGGGGGTGCGAAGCAAAGATGTAGTGAAGACAGTAAAATCGAAGACTAAGACCAAGACCAAGAAATGAGATTCCAGGATCAATACTAAGATAAAGATATTAAAACGTCAACCCAAGACCAAGCCCAAGACTTTGAAAGTTTTCACAAAACCTAGGTTAAGTCACTTACTTAAGTTATTAATAGTCTAACATAATAATGATCACACATTTATGTATACTATGCAGGGCCGACGACACGGGTTTCAAAGTGTAGGGGCACGATCATCAATTTTTAATAAAAGTCCTCTATATCTAGAAGTTTCTTAAAACAATAAAAACAAGGTCCTTTAAAAAAAGAGTGCGTGTGTGTGTGAAAAGGGGAGGGGGCTGCAGGAGACACTGGTGTTGTCGGCTCTGCTATGAGGTCTTTATTTGATGTATTATTATAACATTTATGCACATTATAAAACTTATTTACACATGTATAATATAATTATATCATCGTATATTGTGTAGTGTACTGTTGCAGTTTACAAAAGATATCTTTATTAATAATAGAAAATAAACTTGTATTCTTAAAAATAAAATGTACCAACAAAAAAAAGGTGCAAGACACACTGCAAAACTGACTAAACCACAAATAGCAGACATAAAAAGACCAATAGCTACAAAAAAAAAAACAAATAAAAATTCAAATTTTACATATTTTACTTAGGTATCAGGGTCAACAGTGCCGGAGGGCGCTGCCCCTCCTCCCCCCAACTTTTTTTTAAAGGACTTTTTTTTTAAGAAATTTTTGGAAATTTTTAGATATAAAGGATTTTTTCGAGAAATTGACAAATGTGCCCCTCCACTTAGAAACCTGTGTTGTCGGCCCTGATATGCGTAAAGAAATAGAGTACTCCTTTCTAGAGGAAATAGAGTAGCAGAAATAGAAATAAGTGCACATTTCTATTATACCTTAATAAATAGAAATAAAAATAGAGTACACCTTTTTACAACTTTCCACCTAGAGTACACACTTTTCTAGGTACATTTCTTTACAACAGCGGAAAGTTATGGTGATCAACGATTTATTATTTACTAATCCGTCCGTTGTGTTGATATTTTTTTGCAAGAATCAAGATTGTACAAGGCAGTCTTTGTCTCAAACAAGGTTTGAGACAAAGACCAATGCTTTAAGTTTTCAAGATCATGACTAAGATTCCTAGCTTCAAGACAAGGACCATGTTGTTTTTTTCTGCGGTTGTTAAGGCGCTTCTAGAAGTCTCATCACATGAACTCATCACAGGCAAAGCCAAGGTGTAGCCATTGGAAAAAATTTTTTCCAACTTTATTGAATTCTTTTAATTGGGTTTTATTTCTAAAAAAAAATGTTATAGCATTTGTAGAAAAGAGAAAGAGAAGCAACATTACGACGACGTGTTAAAAGTAGGTTGGCTGCAATTTATACAGATAAAGAATAGAATCCGGAATAAAAAAGTGGCAAGCACGATAAATAGATGCAACTTTAGCAGATGCTAATTTTGTAATGAATTTGATATATGGTTAAGAAAAGCTTGAAAGTAAGAGTTAATCCTAGAATATAAGGGGTCGATGACTCGTCGAGTACATCATCATTTATAAATATAGGAAGATCTAAGCTATTGCAGTAACAGTTGGCTGAAATAAATTGGATTTTATCTGAATTAAAGTTCATCAGCCATTGTGAGCCCCATGCTGAATCAGAAGTAAGATCCTTCTCAAGCTCAAATGCCCCCTCCAAGCAACCAGAGAACGTTGGCTTCTTATCAAAACAAGAATAAATGGTAGTATCATCAGAGAACAATGCCACCTCAGATGTGGGAATATTTGGAAGACTGTTAATGTTAATTAAAAAAAAATATAGCGTCAAGGATTGAACCTTGAGTGACCCCTGAAGTTACAGGATATGAAGAAGAGTGCTGTCCAACGAGGACAATATTAAAATACGATTGGAAAGGAAGGATTTAATAATCTTAAAGATGTTACCTGATAAACTGTAAGAAGAAAGCTTATGGAGAAGACCAGCATGCCAAACTTTATCAAAAGCTTTAGAAATGTCAAGAGAAATAGCCTTAACCTCTCAACCTCTATTTAATGTACGATAAAACTTATCATTTATTACTGTTAGCAAATCGACTGTAGAACGAGAAGATTGAAATCCGTATTGATGATCAGAAAAGAAGTTATTAGATTCAAGATTTAGAAGACTAATGTCCTAGATTCATAAAACTACCGTCCGGTAGTTAGACAAGCCAGATCGCTCTCCAGAACTTTTAAAAACAATTTTGCTGATAGATATGGAAATAAGGGTTGATAAAGGAAGATAATAATCATAACACTATAATCATAAGATTAGACAGCTGAACCCAAATCACAAAAAGCAAGTCTGGTGAACTTTGCAAGTGATAAGACTTAACAGAAGGAAAGTTACTTCGAAAACCACGAATATTAGTGAATGATAGGTTTAGGAACTTGCTGATGGTGATAGTTTTTTGTGTTTTATAATTTTTAGTGCTTTATTCATTTTTTAATTTGGTAAAGAACTTGATTCAACGCATAGATAGTAATCAGTACACTATTTAATAGTGCAAGCAATTATCTCATTACTATTAATAAACCCTATGCCGTACCAAAGGGTTTCAAATGTAGCCTCGACAATGCACACCAAAAGTACAACAGGGACACCATCCATATTTTACAGCTGTCATCCATATTTTACAGTACAACAGGGACACCATCCATATTTTACAGCTGTTGATGAAATCAGTTTCTCTGAGAGCAACCACAGAATTCGGGAAATCTGACTACGAGCTGGCCTCAGAACCATAAAACTGAGTTTTAGAGCTGTATATCAGTCAATTATTGCTTCAATCTTAACAAAACAAGGTAAAATTGTATATTATTTAAAATAGTGAAATAGTTAAATAAATGATGTGGAGATTTAAAAAATTGAACATGTAACTTAAAACATGAACTTTTTTTTTCAGTTGGCAAAAGTTATAATATACATATATATATATATATATATATATATATATATATATATATATATATATATATATATATATATATATATATATATATATATATATATATATATATATATATATATATATATATATATATATATATATATATATATATATATATATATATATATATATATATATTCATTCAATTATTGAATTTTAGACAATGGATTTAACAATAGAAAACCTTTTTTATAATTGATGACATTTTTTTATAAACATAGAAATATAGGATTGTAAAATAAAATTTTTGTCAATTGTTTGAAAATATTATATTTATATTAATTGTTTAAAACTAGTTTTTCTTTTCTTTATTGCCATATGCCATATAATAATTGCAATATAAACTGAATTTTTAGGAAAGTCGTTGTTTACATTTTAACTTTGGCGTAAAGCAACTTGCTTAATATCTTAAATAAGAATAATTACATATTAGGAATTTATTACATACTTATATATTATATAAATATTTGATAAAAATGTTCAAGAAATTCAAAAATCGATGAAGAACTATAACGGGTTCTTTAAAGTACCTTATTTTAAACTTCTTCCAAAGAACCCTTTTAAGAAAATTAACTAAACTAGTTAACTTATTGCATAACTAATGATTGAATATTGTATTGTCATCAAGCAAGAGTATGTATGCAAAATTTGAAGAAAATCTATCATCAGCAAGTGACTCAAAAATTGATTGCAAGATTTGGTTTTGCGAATAGCTTATTTAGAATAGAAATAGCATCGGCCGAACTTTTAAAGGTTCTTTGAAGAACCATTTGGCTTAAGAGTGTATGAGCTCAATCAGAAAATCCACTTGAAGTTAAGGTTATCTTTATCGGTGAAAACAAACGACAACAGAGGCAGAAACGTTTTCCCGTCGAGTTAGAATATAAAAGCCAATTTCTTAATTCTTTTTCACCATTTTTTATTTGTCGGTAAAAAAAAATGTCTCTGAAACATCTTACTTTTATAATGAATATTTTTAATACTTTTTGGTGACTGCTCTACCAAAAACATCCGTTGTTGGTTGTCAATTTCAACAGACCATGTTGCAGAATCTAGTATATATATATATATATATATATATATATATATATATATATATATATATATATATATATATATATATATATATATATATATATATATATATATATATATATATATATATATATATATAATTGCGTTTTGGTTTAGTGCCGCTCTCCGTTTGTAAATTATTACTAATTTCTGAAGTCTTGTTAGATATAATACCCTCAATATTGACGCTATTGGATCCTTATTCACCATCTACATTCTTGTTCTGGTTATCGACGTTTTGAAGTTGTAACTCATTCATATTTTCTTCAATATTATCGTTTTCAAATTGAGATTTACCATTTTAATTGCATATTTCGATTAAAATAGTGTTCGAAACTGACAAACTCTCGCCTTGTTTAAAAAATTTATCTAATGATCCAGCAAGACTATTTAGTTCTGCTACTTTTCGGATCTGCTTCGCTCTTTTTTGTGAGCCGCTTTTATAACATCTTTTCGACGTTTGAGGTAATTAAATGTTGTATGTATTAGACGACAAGTAAGTTTAACAAAACTGTTTAAAAAATAAAAAATAACAATTTGAAACAATGTAACAACAGAACTATTAGGTATATTAGAAATATATTTGAAAAATATTACTTTTCAAATTAAATCGTTATCAAATTAATCAAATTTTTTTTGTTTCGATTTGATTGATTTTTAGATTATAACTTTTTGAAAAAGAAATATTGATCGGAATTCGATTTTTCATTTGAATGGAGTTTCATTCGATTGCGCGTGCAAAATTAGGAATTAATCCTCAAAATCTTAATAAAATAAGCTTCTAATCGAAAAGTCATTTAGTACTAAAGACTCTTTAGATTTGACCTCTAATGCTAGATTCTTATAAATAAGTTTCATATTATAAAAACGTGTTTTTAATATTTAGGGCCCCTTAAATATTGGGTTGCCCAGTGCGGTTGTACTTATTGCACTTGCGAAAAACGGCTCTGATCATAGGAAATAATAAGACCGTAAGAGCATTTAATAAGGAATTAACACGCCTCCTTCCTGATCAATGTTGCTTATTGGGCTAAAGTCGGCGTTGAACCTCGGACTTTTGGGTTCTATTCCAGATCTCTAAACACTGCGCCGCGGCTGCGTTGTTAGTCAAATAAGAGCCTCGATATGTCTCGAAAATAAGACTTTAGTTTCAACACCTACATATATAGTGCAAAGGTGCTCATTTTTTAAAGGTTGACGTCCTATTTAACTTAACTTTTAACCACATTATTGCACTTTCTATTTGTTAAAATGAAATAAAAATAATAGACGATTTTGGTGTTAGCGAAGTCATTTTTAAAAAATTTCTTGGGGGTGCAAATTGAACTTTAAACTTTCTATTTTTATAGATACGTCAAATAAAAAGCATGAAGATTTTCTCAATAAAGATTATTAGTCTATTTTTGGTTTAAAACATCATGAAAAAGCGTTCAACTTGTTACAAGAACTTTTACTGCTATGGAGCTCAATCTTAAAATTATATCTTCTGGTGATCACGATCATTTACTCCGTAGTACAAAATTCCTGATCCCAATCGAGTTAAAGTAGAAAAGCGAGTTGGTAATCTTATCAAATGGCTGATTGTAACAATTGGAAATATTTTTGTATTTATTTTAAAGAAAAAAGAATTTAACACGGATTTTATCATTACAGTGGGAAATCACGTGATTACGCGCAATTTTAAGAGCGCGAATTATTACCATCTTAGATGGAGAAAAACTAATGTTTAGTTGAATTAATAAAGCAGGAGAATTCGTACATTCGTACAAAAGTTAATTAAAAAGTATTAAAAAAGAAATGCTGGTTTATGAATGCAATGTAAAATAAGGTTTTAACTCTGCAGAAAGGTATATAAACAAACTTGCAACCATTGAAATGTTTAAACAAGCTACAAGCAAATACTTGGATTTATATATATATATATATATATATATATATATATATATATATATATATATATATATATATATATATATATATATATATATATATATATATATATATATATATATATATATATATATATATAGTGGTCAAACAAATAAACACTGCCAATAAAATATTTATTTCTTTTATTGTTGCTATTAAGTAAGATACACTAAATTTAAGTTTAATATTTTTTAGCACTAGAGGCCTTTCAAAAAATCATCAGTAGTGTTATTTATGTTATCAAAATAATATTTTTCTATTTTTAAACAGGAAATGATAATTATCCATAGTTTAATCTTTACAACAATTATAGTCAATTTTTTTTTATTTATAGTCAATTTTTTATTTAGTTTTAAATAGGAAATTATTTTTTTTTCATTTTTGAGTAAAAAAAAAAAAAATAGTTGGAAGAAAGGTTCTATAATTGTATTATGTGCACGTTGGCAATTATAAACATGATTATCAAATCTATATGTTGATTGTCCGGTGCTAAAACTAGTAATATGTCCATTTGTACAAAGTCTTAAATTATTAGTTTTTACGGTGTATGTAGTTTTCATATTGCAAGATAGACATTTCAAATAATATATTATATTTTTACTATTCAAGTTACATGAGTCTTTATATTCCATATGGAACCATTTGATGTTGTAAATGTTTTAACTTTTTGAAGGAAAAATTAGCATTTATTACAACAATTATCTTTACATTTAAATAATCCTATTTTTTTTTTCGATTAAATGGAACTTTGCAGAGGTTAGTGTTCTTAACAGATTGGGTGGTTGTTTAAATGCAATTACTTGCTGGATATTTGAAAAAACTTCTTTTACTCTTTCATTTAAAGATATTTTAAATAAAAGTTTTCAGTTTGATTGGTTTCAGTTATGAAAGGTTGACAATTCAAGTTGCTATAAAAAGTTGTAATTAAGGGAAAGATTTCTTTAGATTGATTTTGGGGAGCTGGTTTTTGGAGTTTTGCATTGTGAAAAGCTATTTCTATAATATTATCAGGATATTCACATTCTTTTAGCCATATTTTTAGTTCTGCTAATTGTTTTTTTTCCTATTTGTAATCAGATGTTAAAACAATTATTCTTTTAGCCAGATTAAAAGGGGATATTCTTTTTTAAGCGATAAGGGTGATGACTTTGATAATTTAGATAATCATGAGTATTGGTTTCTTTATAATAAATGTCTGTTTTTATTTTATTGCTATTTTCAAGAATAATAGATACGTCTAAAAAATTAATCACATTGTAAGTGATACCATTTTTTATAATTTTTTTTGCCGTGGTCTGTTGTAAAACTGATTGAATTATTTATTTCAGTTAAAGAATTCACAAACTTTACTATATTCAATTGTTTTGGCCAGATTATGAAACCGTCATCAATATATCTACAATAAAATTGTTTTAACATCTTGATCGGAAAAGTTATTAGGTAAGATTTTAGGAAAAACTCTTGCTTCTTCAACGTTACTTCAACGTTAGTTCAACGTTAAAAAAAAAACGTTGAAGTTTCAACGTTGATTCAACGTTTATTTTCAACTAAAAACAAACGTTGAATTAACGTTGAAAAATAAACGTTGAAATTACGTTGAAATATAGATATAAGAATTTGCCGACGCAAATATACTTATAATTCGGAATAAAAATAAAATTTAATATTTCACATAGATTGTGCGTGGGAAAGTTCTTTAAAGACTTTTAATAAAAGTATTAATGTAATAAAAGTGAAAACATTAAAAGATTTTTTTGCTATGAAAATATGTATGGTTTTACAAAAATTTATAAGAATTTGCAGTATACGCAAGTTTTTTTACATTTTTACAAAACTTTACATTGCATATTTTTTATAAAAATGATGGATTAAAGATGAATATTTAAATCATTTAAAGATGTTTTTATATATATGTAAAATATACAATCAAAGTCTTATTATAATTATGAAACTATAGTGTGAACCAGTATGTTTTAGTTTGTATAGTTCAATATCTCTATACAAGAATTAGGGCGGTTCCAGCATTTTTTTACCTTTGATAGATAGATGACTTCCAGACATGGAAAAAACCCCAAACATTAATAGGTTTATACTTATGTCAAATGAGAATGCTATGCAAAAAATTTGGATGATTAGAATCTGAGAACAAGAAAACCCTAAATTTTTGATCACAACTGCCCTAAACGTGAAAGCAACAAGTTGATAAAATATTTTTGTAATTATTCTTAAACAAATTTATATTCATTGGTGTTTCTAAAATTCTAAATTTTATTCAATTAACTCTTAACATTCAAAAATTATGACCTTATAAATTTTCTAACCCTCTCAAATTGAAGGGAATTCAAATTTCATATAGTCATAATTTTTGAATGCTAAGAGATTACTGCATAAATTTTAGAATTTTGGATAAACTTAATTTCCTGTGGGAAGAAACGGGTTTTTTTTGTGGAGAGTAATCGGGGAAGCTAACAAAATTGGGATTGAGAGTGCACGTTGTTTTTTTCACTTCATCAAGGGTCTTAAAAGGGTTTGTATATTCGAAAAGCTTATTAGTTTTTTTCATTTTGTTTGTAAACTCTCTCTTTCTCTACCCTAAACTCCGAAATAAGCTTCTTACTTTTTTTTTGTACTTTCGGAGACGTATGGTTGATTTGAGCCTCTTAATTGTGAGCCTAATCTACTAACTCATCAGGCTAGTGAGACAGAAGGTAAGCCTGCGAGCGCCAATAGTTCATTTTTTGTTCACAAACTGTTGGGAATTCTTTTTGTTTGGTTTTTTTCTTTACTCAGACAAATCAGATATAATTAGTGATAGCACACTTATTTAATTAGTGATAGCACACTTATTTAATTAGTGATAGCACACTTATTTAGTAGAAAATTTGGTTTTGTAAATGTGCCTTGAATTGTATTTATAGATGGGAATATTCCATCATTCATTTAATTGTAACTCGTTACATTTTGAAATACTTAGATAGTTTAAACATTTTTAAAGTTTTTAAAAACATTAGTAAATTAGAGTAAATAAATAGAAGACAGAAAAGTATTTATAAAGAAACAAAAAAAGGAAAAACAAAAATTTAAGAAGACGGAATGCTGATGATTAGACCTCTAAAATCTAAAATCAATTCGCAATTAGAAATGTTTAACCATAGTTTTAATGTCAGCATAAAATTTTAAAACACAATGGTTACAATTTATTAACATATAAATAACAATATTATTCAACTATAACAACGTAGAAACAAGGAACAAAAATTGCCAACCTCAAACATTTTTAGATCGGCATTGACAAATACCAAACCTGAGTCCAAGGCCTGTATATGTGTTTGCTTAAAACTATTCAGCTTATGGAAAACACTATAAATGGTTATAGAAAGAATTCTAAACAGACAAGTAACCCTAAATACTTTCTCTTATTTGTTATTTTATTTGTTTGTTAAAACTTTACTTAAAAAAAACCTTTTAAATAACACGGTCGTGGTTCGTTATAAAAACGGTTTAGCTAATAATTTAATAATAAAAATATTAAAAAGGTTGCCTTGGCTACTTAGTTCATAAATTATACATACAATACTTTTCTAACTTACTTAACAAAAGGAGAAGTTAAGCCATAGCACTTCATTTGTGATTAATATTGTCAAAGGTAAGCCCCCCGTATCTAAATTCTTTCGTTTTCTTGATAAGCAATACAATTTAAGTATTAGTATTTTTAACTATGGTTAGTCCTCTTTTTCTAATTTTTTTCTTTTCCTTGATCCCAGTGAGCATGCGTTGTCCGGGACGCGTCCATTGGACTTTTCATGGACGTCCGACGGACTACGCATGCCCACTTGGATAGGCAGTTCGGCATAAACGTTTTTTTACAATTTTTATAGTTTTTAATTTATTTTTAACAACAATAAAGTAATAACAAAAAAGTAAATAACCAACTGTTCACTGAAAAGTTATATAAAAAACTCTTTTAAATTTAAGAGTTAATACCTAATGAAATAATTGAAATAACTAAAAAAATGATACACAGTGTTTATAAAAGAGTTAAAATTCAACTTAATTTTGATATTTCGTAAATCGTAGGAGAGAGTGGGGTATTGGCAAACACCTAAACAGGATAAATTGAAGACACTAGTTATGCAAAATTGATCATATTTATTGCTTATCATTTAGTCTATCTATTCAGCCACAAATCCCCTAAAAGCAATTTTTATATAACTTGTTATAAAATAAAAATTTAGGGCAAAAGCAAAACCATTGGTATTCGGACTTACCCAACGTGGGGTAATTCCGAACACACCTTGGGTTAACCACAAACATTGTTTTGTAATAACAAATAAAATGCTAGTTGTAATAACAAAGTACAGAAATCACAGACAAATTCTCAAGGGTATGCTCACCTCCAAGGCCATACAATTGTAACACATAATCCAGTATTCCACGGGCAGATCATGAAACTTTTTATCACAACTTAATACAACAACACTCTTTTAAAATTAACAAACAAAAATCACAAGCTAAACCCTGGGACGTGTTTTCACCATTTGTGCACTTTTGCGCAACCAGGACTAGCATTTATGACACATGCTCCAGTCTTCTATGGGTGAATCTTTATACTTTTCTTTGCAAATTAAACAAAAAAGTGCTGTATGCTTCTAATAGATTAAAGTGCTGTATGCTTCTAATAGATTAAAGTTATTCTTTCTCTTTTTACTTTTTCCATTAGTATTTTTTACTTCTTCCTTCTTACTTTTATTTTGCTCTAAAATATTTCTCATTGGCGAGCTAGTAATAGTAATGGAATGTTTCTTTCTTAAACATTCTCTGATTTTCACTCTTATTAAATGAAATTCTAACAATTTATCTGTTAAAATCGAAAGTATTTAATAATATAATCTAACAATTTATCTGTTAAAATTAAATGTGACAAAAGTAAAAAACAATAAAGTTTTGGCCGCCTGACGTCCGTGTGTTATCAATGACACTTTAGATATTCGAAATTACCCCACTAAAATCGTTCGTTATTTTCCCACGACACAAACAAATGGATTAATCTAATGAGGTTGTATTGACATACCCAAAATATATAAGGTGTTAAAAACTCCTTATGGTACTATGTTATGATTATGGTACTATGTAACAACAACAACAAAAAGAGTGGTTTTATATCCATAGTAGCTACAACAGAAAGGTTTCTCAAGCAAAATATTTCATGAAATTATCAGAAAAAATTGTGATCAATTTATTAGAAACAACAAGCGCAGATTGCACTACACTACTGCACGTCTAAAACTGAGTTTGGGACCTCCTCTCAGCAGTCAAAAAGAAATTGTCAGCTATCTTTTTCTATTATGCCGTTGTGACTTTGTTCGGAGTTACCCCGCGTTCGCCATTACCCTACTCTCCCCTAGATTATAACGTTTTTTAACCGACAATTTTTGATTTTATATTTACACCTAATTAAAACATGTACTATTTATTAATTTTCGAACCTACTAAATTGTTGATCTACTGTATTTTTGACCTACTGTATTTTCAACCTACTGAATATTCAACCTACTGTATTTTCAATTTTAAAATTACGTCTTTGCGGTATGTACTTTGTATATTTTGTTGTTGATTTGAATTTGAGCCAAATTTGATCAGCCTTGGTGCAGTGGTTGAATCGCTGTCCTCAGAATCGGCAGGTATAAGGTTCAATGAATGCTTGGAAAACTTATTGTTTGTTAATTTTTTTTAAATTTCGTAGTTTAAAAAAAAAAAAACGTTAAAAACACAGACCAAATAATCGATTGAAAACTAATTTATTTCAAATCAGTTGAAAACCAAAACGTCATAAATCGGTTGAAAATAACAAAGACTAAAATCGGTTGAAAACAATTTAGGCCTGAGTAGGTCTCAGGCCTCAGTAGGTTATTTGAAAACTAGTTCTACTTTTTAGTAGATGTTCTTTTTGTAAATTTAGTAGGTCGAGATTTTTGTAAGTCTAACTATTTGACACAATAAAACTTTTCAAACAATAATTACTTTTATTGCCACTAACTTATAAGTTCCGTAACTTTTACTTGAATAAAAATTCTAATTTTTTGTCCCTTTTGGGTACAAAAATTTTAATAACTCTGCTAATATCAGGAATTATTTCCTGATGAGTAGACATTAAGGCAAGTCCATTTAATTTGATTTCTGAAATAGTACTCCTAGGAAATCCTCTCATATCCATGAACTTTAATGTGTCGGAAATATTAAATGGCAGTTCTGTCTTTTCTTTTCAAAATTCCTCTACTCTTGTTTAGCATGTACTGATGAGAAAAGAGGAATATCAGGTTCATAAAAATTTTAAAAAGTCAAAAACTTTTCTTTTCACGAACAAGGTCTGAAATTTTGCTTCACTAAATAAGAAGTAATAGCACATAGTCGATTATAAACAACCATGATTACAAATCTACAACCTAGTGTATTAAGAAGATGATTTACAATAAGCAATGTAATGGAAATTCTAAAATAACCAGAAATAAGGTGAATAAAATAAAGAAATTGAAATAAAAAATAATAAAATAAAATAAAACTTAGAACAAAATTGTTGAAACCTTTATTCGCGTAAAGCTGAGGAATTACACCAAAAACGCTGAGTAAAAGAAATTTCTTTATCTTATTCACCCGGCCTAATCCATTAGTTGTTTACTTAAAAGCAAACTATAAAAGAAAACTTTTTAAATACCTTTATAAAAGACGATGATGCTTTTAAAGTTTAAAAAGATGCTTTTAAAGTTTAAAAAACTACTAAAAACTCTTCAATTGCATTTCCACAACACTCAATCAACTCGTTTTGAGAGTCTTCAAAATACACGTTGAATTTTAAGGGGTTGAGAGAATATGCTCCTTTAACAAATTCACTTGCATAACTATTAACATGTTTATTGTTAAATGAGTTTTGGTGGTAATGGTTAAATGAGTTGGTGGTTTGTTTGGAATGTCGATAATCTAGCAAAACAACTTCGGTTTCGTAAAACATTTTTATTTTCTGCCTTATTTAATTTGCGTCAAAAAATATTTATTGGACTGCTTTATTTAATAATATGATAATGGTGTTAAAGAAGTTTTAATACTTTTGAAAACCAAAATCTGGATAGAACGATTCAATAGGTTGCTTTAACTCTAGATAATGCTAGTAGGTAAAAAAAAGATTAAAATCTTTTATCAAACCAATTTAGATACGCTACTTTTAAAAGAATTTCTAAAACCATTTAGTTGTTAATTGTGAAAAAACTGTCTGAGCACTTAAATGACTCAGTGAAAAAAAGAAAAATAGTAATATGAAAATATTTGAATCTATTAATTAAAATAACTAAAAAAGTATTCATTGTGTAAAAGTGTAGATTTTTTAAATAATTCAGTCAACAATCTTAACATTTTTGAAGTTTGCTTCCCAGCTAGCATAAATATGTTCATAAAACGTTAGAACAATGTTACGCGTTGCGCTGGCCCAACTTCGACCGCCAACGTTGTTTTTATATCATTTTGGTTACAAATACAACTTCGCCAACAACCAAAAAACAACATTAACGTTGTGTTTTAAGTTGGCATTGCTTAATATTTTAAGTTGATTCAACGTTGTTGATTCATATGGTTTTATCACAGAGTACCACAGACAGGGCCGGCGCGAGTAGGTGTCACGTGGGGGTGGGGGGGTGGGGTGTCCTAACAACTTTTAACGACTAAAAAAAAGAAAAAGAAATTTGTTTTTCAAAATTTTTCTTTATGGCAGTAGAATACCGACTGCCATTCTACTGCCATAAAGACATTTGCCGACTGACTGTCTAAATTTACCAACTAACTTGTCGAAAGGGTCAAAATTGCCGACTAAATGAACAAAAAAATTATTGATGGGGGGTGTCACACCCCCATTGCGCCGGCCTTGACCACGGATAAGCATTTAATTTGGGAAAGTTCACGCCTCTTTCCCAACCGATGTCGCAAAACTTGTCGAGAGATGGGGTTTGAACCTTCGGATCCTTTGTTTCTGAGGCAAGTGTGCTACCACTGCATTACGGCTGCTCATATATAGAGAGGGAAAAGTCGGGTAGCCCCAAACACTTAAGAAAAAAATGGATTATACATATGTAACTAACAAAAATACAAAGTGTCAAAAGGCTTTTTTAAAAGTATAAACGTTTATCCATCGAATTAGAAACAAAAAAAGATTTATTGAGTAGCTTAATAATATACAAAACAAAAACGAAAAAAATGTTAGAAAAATAGAATGTTTCAAAATTGGAGAGTAGCCCCAGAAACATATTTTAACCATGATTTTACCTCTTCTTTACCCGTGTGGCATAAATATAAAATACAATTAGTTAGCATTGAACTATTCTCACAACATTAAAAAAAAAATCGCCTTTAAAAATCGTATCTGATATTTAAGGAATGGGTATGAAATTATCATCATTTAGAAATATAAACATTAGCTTTTTACTAATGAAAATAAAAACTTGGAAAACACTTTTTTTAAATCTTAGGTCTTTTTGTTAAAATTAAAGAAATGGGTTTGTGTATTATATTAAATGTATTATTATTTATATAAAAAAGTTGCTTATTTTTAATATGTAAATAGATGAAGTTGTCAGGAACCACCCTCCAAACATGTGTCAACTATCACCTGATCATACTTCATTCAAAAATACTAGTTTTAAAACCAGTGAACTAAAATATGAAAAAAATTGTTTTTTTGTTTAAATAATGTAAATAAAAATGAATCGTTAATAAATAAAAAGTTATTAGTTTACATAAAAATTAGGTATATTATATGAATTATATATGATAATACATCACTCTTCTGGTGGTGGAAAACAATTTCTTGCACTCTTAGCCAATCGCTTTGGCATATTAAGATATTTTGCAAATGGCATATTTTCACTCAAATAATGTTTTTATAGTATTTAAAATCACATAGATTCGTTGGTTTAAGCTGTACATTAAGTGTCCGGAGTTACCCGCCGTCGGGGGCTACCCGAATTTCGCCTACACATTGAATACTTTATATATATATATATATATATATATATATATATATATACGCGTATATAATTGTATATATGTATTTATACATACATATTTCAACTAGGGTTCGGACTATTGTAATTGTAATCAAAACAATAACAGAAACAATAACTATTGTTATTATATTAACTTTTTTTTTTTTTTTTTAAACATCTTCGCTTCCAACAAGGCTGAAAGCAACCACTAATTAGTGTTGGAAGTTACTGGAAGAGAAAAGATGAAAATTGTAGAGCAAGATAACGATTAACAGAAACAATAACAACACTTGTGATTTACAATTACTTTTAGAAACAATAACAACACTTGTGATTTACAATTATTTTAATACTGTAATACAATAACAATAGCTGGAAAAAAAATGTATTGTAATGACCCACTACAATAACAATAATTATTGTATTGTAATTCATCTTTATAATACAAACACATTTATTGTTATTGTAATAAAAAAAAAAATTCTAATGTCAAAATTTAACAAATGTTTTAACTGTCCAGTCTCCAAGATATATGACCTTGAAATAGGGTACAACTGATATATAAGTACTGATTCTATTTCTATTTTATTTACTGATTATCACTTGTCCTCGTCGCAAACTTTATATAGCTCTATAAAAGTGAGTTTGATCTGACCTGTACTTCTTGTACTGCTGGGGATAGACATGATCAATTACTACCATTTCTTCAACTTAGTTATTTGTTTTTACATTAGGCACCTATCCAATTATTTCGAAACGAACACTTACTCTAATATAACTTTGTCCTTTGTTTCCCTGATGCTTTTATGACTGTATGTGTTTCATAAAGTAACTGGACTTTTGGATCTAGTTGTAAAGTTATACAAGAATTTTTTTACATAAATCAAAAACAATATTTGTTTGGTATTCTAAACTGCGTCAATTTTCAAAAACAACCCCCTACAAAATTTATTTGTACGGTCTGATAAGTTATGAACAACCTAAAAATGTAAAAAAGTTTTTATATGAACTACTTTTGTTTTTTGAAAAACAAAAGTAGTTCATATTTTTAGATAATCTAATCAATAACTACCCAGTTTAATGGTTCTCTGATTCCATAACGCTGTAATTTACTACACATTAGCGGTTAATTATATTGAAAAAATATGTATATTTTCACGCGCTTTATGTAGTTTTAATCAATTAGTTTAGACGTCATCTTCCGGTGAAACATTTCAACATCAGTTTAGACATTTTAAAAAATCAAAAAATTCACTTCACAAAGTAAATAATTATTTAATTACAAGCATATGATAAATTATATATTTGTATGTTTTTGAATGAACATTATTAATGTTAGTTCTAAATAAATTTTTATTTAAACAACTATATTATTGAACACAAAATAAATAAAATTAGTATATATAAATGGTTGCTAGAAACGGGTGCCACGAGCGCCCCTGAACTTAATATTTATTAAGTATACGTAATATAATATACTTCTTTGGCTTTCCTGGCTTCACTTCACTTCTCAAAATAAATAAAATTTATATATATAAATGACTGCTAAAATCGAGCGACACGAATACCTTTGAATTTTCTAGTGCTCAAATAATAATAAATGCGCGGAAAAAGAATCTAAATACTTTAAAATACAATAGCTATTGGACTTCGAAATAGTAATACAATGCACCACACTTATTGTAATTGTATTTTATCCCAGCAATACAATACAAAAGTTATTGTAATTGTTTTACATCTCAGCAATACAATACAATAGTTTTAGAATTTCAATGTATTGTTAGAAAAAACAACAACAATACATTAGTTACTGTAACTGTTTTTAATCACAGCAATACAATAACAATAAATAATGTTTTAATTACATCTCTGATATTACAATACAATATAACAATATAATGTTATTGTATTGTAATGTGTTATTGTATTTAATTTTTACAATTACAATAGTGCGAACTCTAATTTCAACCAATTTGATGAATCAACTTTGCTGATGACGTTTGTTTGTACTTATTTTTTTGCATCCGATTTTTTATTTAATTCCAAAACTTATGTTAAATCCATAGTAGAAGTTTTTATTTAATTAGGTATTGTGGTTTATCCTCCTCTGGCTAATTTCTATACAGAGACCACATTATCATGGCCCGCAAAGACGAATTCAGCTCATTAGATAGAATCGTTACCTGCTTCACAGACCAAGAATAAGTGAGTTAAGAAGAACGAAGGAATTAGAGTGAAAGTCAGAAGTCGAGTTAGAAAGATAACATAGAGAAAGCAGACAGATATTGCACTAGATGTTAGAACGTACAATATCAATTTCAATATGTTAATTTTAACTTTATTGAAATTTTATTTAATTATTTTTAAAAAAATTTTATTTCATTATTTAATTTTAACATTATTGAAATTTTTAGATACTCGGTGTAGTTAAGGCGTTTTATTAAAGACTTTGCAAAGCACGTTTTTTAAAGGATTAGTATAGCACGCCACATCGGCGTGCTATACAAAGCTAGACCAATGTTATCCCAAGAAAATCTAAAACATCTTTATTTATCATTTATATATGACTATTATACATAATATAGCATGGTAAAATAGCATGGGCAAGTACCCATAAATCCAATTTGAAATCACTTTATCGACATCAAAAACATGTCGTTAGAATTGTCTATAAAAAAGATAAACTCACTCATGCTGAACCTTCGTTAAAACTCCTTAATGCACTAAACGTTTATAGAATTAACATTTACCAAAACTTACTGTTCATGCTAAAATATAAACTCGGGCTTGTCCCACCACATTTTTAAATGAATTCTTTAAAAGCAATAGAAATAGATATTACACTAGAGAAGTAGGAAACTTTAGTATACCGTTTAGAAAAACAAAACTATCGCGTTTCACAAATGCATATTGCAGTTTTTGCGTTATCTCTAAAATAAACTGACATCCGAAAATGCCATAATTAAAAAATTAGATAACATAAGTTGTTTGAAAATCTTACTTAAAAAATTCATTCTAAATATAAACAATTAGTTGAACTTATATATATATATATATATATATATATATATATATATATATATATATATATATATATATATATATATATATATATATATATATATATATATATATATATAAATGTTTATAGCAAAAATATTTATTTACAAAAATAATTTTCAAAAAAATTACAAAATTTAAAATTACTGGAAATTACCCAATTTTTCAGTTACCTGGGTAAATGGGGGGAAAAAAAACTTACTAGGGTAGCAAGTTACGAGGGTACCTTTTAACGTTATACTCGGTTAAGAAACACAAATCAATACCAAGGTGTTAATAAAAGGTGTAATAATGTTAATGATTTTTAGACTGAGTGTTTTGGTTGCTTTAAATAATTCAATGTCATATACATCACAAATTGTGATGAATTTCTACTACAGATTTACATGCTTTGTGATTTACAATGAATGTAAATCTGTTCGTGAGAAAGTTTGGGGGTATTTCCCCGGACCCCTGCTATGTCAAAAGGTTCTGGGCCTCTCTATAAATAAAGATACACAAATAAAACACACACACAAATACAAATTAATAATGGCTAATTATTGGAAATGTGCATTAATTTTTACTTTCCTACACCCTTTTAAGAAAAAAACTATGTGATTAAGGGTTTAACGTATTTTTGCTAAATTTTTTGCTACCTATAAGAGCCGCATCTATGTCTTCCCCCCTTCTCCCCGGGCTTCTTAGTGCCAGTTCAACCCTTTATAAGAGCCTTTAACTGCCGCTTCTAAATTTCATTCAGTAGACAGTTTTAAATTGTGTCACACAGTAACTTAAATCTGTGTTTGATATTGCTTCAATAACCACAGTAACTATTTACAGAATTGTCTAGTTAATAAACGTATATCGTGACAATTATTATAATGTTATGAAATCTGTTTAAGCGTGATAAAGAAAAAGAAAAATTCAAACAACGAGTTGAAAAAAACTTTAAAATATTATTTAACTAAAACTCTTTTACAGGCAACAAATGGTGTGAGTTAAAAGTGTTGACGTAAAGAAACCAAAAAAAAAATTTTTTTTTTTTTTCAAATGTTTACTTAAGGGGTGTCACTAAAATTTATAAAAACTTTACGAAGCGTGTGAAGGGTGTGTTTCTAAAACTTTTATGTAAATATTATGTAAAATATTTTACATAATATTTTTGTTCTGTAAAAAAATGTGTAAGACAAATTCGAAATATAAAAAATTTTACTCAAACCAAATGAAGAGCGTTTTACTAAAAGTGTGCATTGAAGTTAAAAGTCCATTTTTTGCAAAATTATTTTTTTTCAATATTTAGATTCTTTATTGAAAAAGGTGCAAATCTAACTTTGTTAATACGAATAAAAAATTGTTCATTATCTTTATTTACTGCTACAAAATTATTGATACTCAAAAAATACTTTGCTGAATAATTAGTTTTTTTTACTTCGCTCAAAATAATAAAAATGTGACAGAGCGTCTTTTTGAAAAACGCTCTTCAAATATAAACTGAGTCAGGGATTATTTAAGTTAAAATCATGAAAATGACGTAAAACGTTCAGAAAATCTTTTGCCCTTTAATGGTTGACGTCATCAATTTAAAATGTAAACAAAAATTTACGCAAAAAGCCAGAAAAATTTGCTCAACATGACAAGTTTGAAAACATACTTGGTAATATCAATAGGGTCTACTACATGAAATCATCTGCAAAAACATATATTCGTCACTCTTACGTCTTAAAAGACAATGCAAAAAATTTATTTGGAAACGCAAAAAAATTATTAGAAAAAGAAACCGGTTTTTAAGATATTGTCATTTTGAAATAATGCTGATTCAGCATTTTAGAGATAATCTGAAGAAGAAAAGCTACTTTGACAAATAATATCTTGATAATGGTTTGTTAGATTTTATTAAAATTTGGAACCTCAATAGTAACCTTTTGGGTTATCGTTACATTATCTACTGAAATAGACTACTGAAAATAACTTACAATATGTTTCTAAAAGTGTTTTTTTTAGAATTTTTTAGAAAATAAACTTTGTAACAAAGACATTGAAACATATTTAAAAAGGTTTTTAATAATAAACGTTTTATTAATATTTTTATGTGACTTTAATAGTCATGGGCAAAAAGAGAGGCAAAGAGGTTCCGTACCCCTGATCCTGAATTTAAAAAAAAAAAAAAAAAGAAAGAAAAAGAAAAAACTAAATTACAAAAATAAGTAAATGTTAATTTTAAGTCTAATTAGTTTTTTTTTGTAACCAACTGCTAATGTTTTTTAACTTTAAATCAGATTGTGCGTACAGCATGTACGTACAAGCTGATAATGTTGCGAGTATAGAAGTTAAACGTATATTTTTGGAATTGAACACCCAACACTCATTATCTCTCTTTGGCCAAAGGATATTTTAACAGGAGTACGTGTTGTAGATGTATTATGTAGCCAAACTGTAGATTTGTTTGGTGATGCATCTGTCAAACAACATATTTAAAAATTGCCATGAAAGAACTTGTGGGTTGTGGTCTTTAGATAAAAATGTTTTTAAGTATTCAAATTTTACAGTCTTTATTTACTAATGTTATTCCATCTTATCTGAAAATATAAATAATATGAAAAATTATCTTTAAATAAGTTAAGCAAAAACTAAATTTAAATGCTTCTGTTTCAACATAGTCCTATTTGCCAGCGGTTTCACTTAAAGTAAAAAACTGAAAAATATGATGACAACCAACACAGGCATCTGATCAAACTCCAATATAAATTTGCTCTTGAAAATACACTGAGAAATCAAAGGCGCACACTGAATCAAATAGCTACCAAACAAGTTTGAAAAAGCCTGAAAATAAAAACACTGAATCCAGTTACTACCATACTATTGGAAAGGTTACAAGAAAATAAGGTTACACTTAGCCCAATCACCAACAACCAATCATCAACAAAATTTTGTAAACTTTTTTTGTTAAAATATCTTTCATGTGTTTAATTATTTTGTAAAACATGTGTGTTATTGCTGCAATTTATTCAAAAGGTTAAACTGTCTTAATCAAAGAATTTGTTTCAATTAAAAAGACCAGATTTGGTTGGAAAAAAATTGACTCAAAAATCAAAGATTATTTTTAATAAATGGTGGGTCAATAAAGTCAAAGTTTGGTTAAAAAAGTAGTAGGGTTGTATGTAAAGATGTAGGTCTAAAGAATAAAGTCTTGGTCTTAAGAAGTCGTGAGACTCATAATTCAACTGTCTTGGTCTTGAAGCTTGGAGTCTTGGTCTTGGAACTTTACTGTCTTGTACTTCATTGATCTTTACAAAAAATATTAAAGCAAAATATGGATTAGTAATTAATAATAAATCGTTGATCACTGCAATTTCCCGTTTTTAAGAAGATTTGTACCTAGAAAGATGTGTACTCTATTTCTTTACGAATACCATCCTTTGTTAGATTTTCTAAATATAAATTGTTAAATCAAGTGATAGATCCCGGTGGAAAATTGGCTAACAAATAGCCAGCTATAACCGTAACAATAGACAGCAATTTGGTCACGAGAATCGCTAGCTATCAATATTTGTAATGATAAAGACATGGATTTGGCTACGAGGGCAGCTAGATTGATAAGCTAAAGACCCACTGGCTATTGTAGCTAGCGTCATATCGGAATAAAATCGCTGTCTAAAAAATTTTGATATGTAGCTATCAATCAGCCATAGATTTGTAAATATTTTGTTGCTAGCTACAAAGCTACGATATGTGGCTTGCGACACATTGCTAAATAATCGCAATGCCTAAAGTTTAATTATTATCATGATTATAATAAACTCAAAACTAAAAACTGAACTTTTAAAGATGTTAAAGGCATTAGGAAAAAGAAAAAAAAAAGAAAAAAAATGGCTTGAAAATCAATATAAAGCTAGCTAGTCGCTAGCTTATTTCCCACCGAGATAGTTGTCTGTGGCTACTGGCCTAGCATGTCTGCTATATATGTGCTATTCTTTTCAAATCACACTGTTTTACCGTGTGAAATCTTTTGTAAATTGCAACAGTACACTACACAGTATACTATAACACAGTAATATTATAAATATGTACTTACGTTTTATAATAGAGTAATATGTATAAATGTTGATCAACTGAAGTTGATCAACTGAAGGTCTAATAGTATTGTCAAATAGTACATTAACTAAAGGTCTAATAGTAAATATATACATGTTCACAAAAGCATCATTATGTTGAAATTCTAAGAACCTTTATCCTTAACCTTGGACTTATGATAACTTTCAAAATCTGTTATTGTGGTTTATCCTCCTCCGGCTAATTTCCATACAGAGGCTTCATTATCAAGGCCCGCAAAGACAAGTTCAGCTCCTAAAGGAGCGTCATAACCAGCTCTTACGAACCTACGGAGAGAAAGGCGAGTTTGGGAAGAACGAAGATCTATTAGAGTGAAAGATAGAAGAAGTCGTGTTAGAAAAATAGCATAGAGAATACGGACAGGATTGCTCTCGATGTTAGAAGGTTCAATACATACTGTTAATTAGGTCACCTAGTTAATGTATTTCAACAAAGACTTGATCGGAGTTCACTTGATGTGAACTCTTCCTCAAGTAACTTTGTCGTTTGATAACTTTCAAAATCTTGATCTTGACTTTTTGATGTCTTGGTCTTGATGTGTTAAGTTTTAACTGTCTTAACTAAGTTTATGTTTGTCTCGATTATTCAAATATTCTTAAATGTTATAAACAGCATTACTTCTGAATGGAAAGCAGTCACTAGTGGAGTGCCTCAAGGCTCGGTCTTGGGCCCATTGCTATTCGTAATCTTTGTAAACGACCTGCCGGACAGAATTACTCATCATATGAAACTGTTTGCCAACGACAGCAAAATAATAGGGATAATTAAAAAGGAGTCGAACAGCATCACTCTCCAAGATGACGTTGACAGAGCAGTGGAATGGTCACACATTTGGCTATTGCATTTCAACGATGAGAAATGCAAATTAATGCATGTTGGGTGCGGATGTAACTAGTTGACGTACAAATACTCAATCTCTAACGTCGACGGCACCCATCGTCCTCTCGAAAAAACTGCAGTGGAAAAAGACCTTGGTGTGATGGTCTCGAATGATCTTAAAGTCAGACAGCAAATTGAGTCAGCCACATCAGTAGCAAATAGAATGCTAGGGCGACTCAAAAAAATATTTCACAGTCGCAGTTTTTATTTAAGGCGCACTCTGTATCCCACTTACATTCGCCCCCATCTTGAGTTTGCTGTACAAACCTGGTCGCCGCATTTAAAATCAGGCATTTCCATTCTCAACCAAGTCCAACAACGAGCAACAAAAACAATATTGACTATTAAACACCTGTCCTATGAAGATCGACTCCAACGACTCGGTTTAACAACTCTTGAAGAACACCGAAGAGCAGATCTTATCGAGCAATTCAAAATCACTCGTAAACTCGAGCTTGTCAGTTTTGTTGTCCCGCAAAAATTTTCAAAAAGTAAAGATAAGTATATTCTAAGAGGCCATAACCATAAACTAGAACGTCAGATGGTAAAAAACTGTGAGGAGCGATATAACTTTGTTTCAAATAGAATTGTTGCCCCATGGAATGCACTTTCGCAAGAAGCAGTGAACGCTCAATCCATCAAGGCTTTCAAAAACAACATAAGAAAGTAACTTTATAGATACAATTGCTGCTTTGTCTGTAGTGTCTGTATCACCTAGCCTGGAGAAGCACCTCTTCATCAAATTATAAATGGATTATTGTATTTGTATTTGATCACTGAAATAAATAAATAAAATAAAAATGAATAAAAAATAAATAAAATAAAAAATGGTGTTCGGCACCTTTACTCTCTCTCTCTCTCTCTGTCTGTCTCTCTCTCTCTCTCTCTCTCTCTCTCTCTCTCTCTCTCTCTCTCTCTCTCTCTGTCTCTCTGTCTCTGTCTCTCTCTCTCTCTCTAAAAAGGATAAAAACTCGCACATTTATAAAAAAATTTCATTTAAATGAAAGTTGTTTTAACAGATTTAATCATGCTAGTTTCAGTTTTGGAAAAACCCGCTGTTAATAAACAAGAGAAAATATGTAAAAATGACATATTCAATCTAGTTCCTTTTAACATTACTGGTTCCTTTATCGTTTTAAAAACATTAGTTACATTTTTTGATTGCATTTTTATTGTATTTTCATAAGGTTTATATTAGTTCAACTTAATTTTACTAATTTTATTTAAACATTTTAATATAATGAGGACGGCTATGATATAGCCGAAACATGTATTTATGAATTAAATGGTCTTATATATATATATATATATATATATATATATATATATATATATATATATATATATATATATATATATATATATATATATATATATATATATATATATATATATATATAATATATATATATATATATATATATATATATATATATATATATATATATATATATAAAACCTAGAATAGCTACTGCTTATATAATCTAAGGTTAAAAAAATATTTCTACCAGTTGTTTTTTTTAATTATTTACTTTGTCTTATATAATGCAGATATGAATCTGTAATATATTATACAGAACAATATGAACGACACGTAACAATAATCTTCGTCGCCGTCTATTAAGTCATTGGAAAATTAAACAGTTTGTTGATATTTTATTAGTTCTTGGTTATTTTTATTTCTCAATCGGAGGATTAAATCACGGATATTTTCAAAATGCGTTCAACGCATTCCACCTTATAAACTAGAATCAGCATATAAACTAAATGTAAAAACTATAATCAATGTATTCTATTGTGTGCGATTGCTTATAGATAACGCCTGCCTTTAAAGTCAATAATCTACTTAAAAATAAATTTATTTACAAGATCTGGAATTTCTGGTATGCTAAAAACTTTAAATACACACAAAAAAGTAGTTTTATTTTAAAGATATAAAAATCCATATGTATGACCAATAAAAAATCTTATAAAATATTGATAACAAAAGTAACGTTTTGAAATGTATAACTAAACAAATTAAATTTGTTTTACTTATTACAATAAATATCACAAAACATATATAAAAACACCGTAAACATAACATATAATTTATAATCAATTTAAGTGAACCATTTAAAGCCATAATTTCATAACGCTTACAAGCAAATATAAAACCCTGCTGAACTGCTTTTGTATAGATACGCAAACAAAAGCAAGACCCTAGAATACGGAGATGTGTAAATAATAAAGTATACACTTCTAGTAACATTTTCATCTGGGTTCGTGAAGCAAGAACTGACCATTTTTCAACCGCGCAGACCATTTATCAACCGCGCAGAAAAGTTTTTAACACAAAGTATCTTTTAAATTCTTTTTTAAGCGTGCGTTTTCGCATTAACTCAGATAAATAGATATTTTTAGCATCAAAAAGTTATCAAAAACCAACTTTCAAGCTACAAATGATGAATTTAATATATTGTCAATTTAACACAACTTGCAAAAATCTGGTCTAATTATTTTAATATTAAAAAAGCAATTAGACCAATCAGCTTACAAAAGTTCACACTTTTTTTTATTTACCAAGGATTTCAAAGTTTCGCAAAACGTCAGGGTAAGTTTTACTTGCGACCGATCTGTAAAACAGAGCAAAACAGAAATAAAAGAAATAAACAATGTTTTTAGGTCTTCAAATTATTTCTGATTGACGACGATACATATTATCGTATATCGTTAACCGATATCAATTTATAAATTTGAAGACTGAGTATGAGCCTATGACGTTTTGCTTTCCATTTAAGGTACATTAGATGAAATTTATAAACACGTGATAAAATTTTAAATGTATTGATAAGTTTTATAAAATTGATCATGTGCTAAAAAACATATGTAATCCGAAAACTCAGCAATAATGAAATATAATTTATTTTGCTGGGAACTCCTGTCGCACGATTGTATTGCACCGAAAGCAAGTAAATTTTCCGAAATGGCCTTCCAAAAATCACATTAGGAGCTGTTATATTGGTTGCGCCTTTTCATTTCTTTTCAATAAAACACTGCTGAAAATAGACAATATTCATGTAGTAAATATATTTTACCAAGGAACTTTGTATCTGGATTATTTATATTAGCTATAAACAAAAAGAGGTGCAGCATTGCTGGAATTTAATTTTTTTAGAAAACAATCTACTATTATTAAAATTGTGGTTTAGCAGAAATTTTAGAATTGTAGCACTATGTTTGAAAACTGCTGCCTGACAGAAGAGGCCAAAGAGCAAAAAAGAATAAATGATGAAATCGAAAGACAGTTAAAGAAACACAAGCGTGATTCTAGAAGAGAGTTAAAACTGCTATTACTAGGTTAGTGTTCAAGAATGCTAGATCTTAATGTAAGCCTTAACTGATAGGGTTGAATGCATAAGTTTTATAATTTATTTCCATGAGCACAAAAATTGTTCAAGTAATTAATAAATTTAGTAGCAGCCATGCTAAAATAAGACATTTTTTATGATTGCCTAATTTAACAAGTTGACCAAGTCAATTCAATAGTAAGATATATTATTAGAAATTTAAAAATTATATTACCAACATTTATCATTTGTTGTCATCAAATTGTAAAATTCACAGTTTCTATTATCCTAAGGTGTATGCAAGTATATTTAGGTGTGGGTGACACAAAATTCTGTTTTTCATTAAGTAAACTTTAGAAATGTTTCAATTGAGAAAAAAAGAATTCCTAAATTTTTATAGAAGCATTCTTTCATTATATATTCTAATATCATGTTAAGGTTGAAAAATATTTTTTTAATTTCAGTTTTAGTTTTTTTTTTAAATTTGAAAAGCACTTGTTTATATGCATATTTGAAGTATTTGTTGTTAAAAAGTTTAAAATTAACAATTAATAAAAAGTCAAAATTTTATATAAAGTTGTTTTAAAAAACAATTAAAAATTATTTTTAAAGAGATTTAAAAATTAAAAGTTCTAAAACATATTCTAATATATATCTTCAGCTCAGATTTTCTTTTACCAAAGCAGCTACTGTAAATTAATGAAAAAGAAGAAGAAACAACAATACGAAGAAAAAAAACAACAAAAAACACAACAACAACCATATATGTATAAAAATATAAGTGTTATTCTTTTTGCTTTAAAGTGGTATCAATTAGTACAGAATTAGTTTTTATAATTTTGTGATCATAAACAACTACACATGGTTGTGAGCTTAAATAACCACACCCTGGGATTATCCATGTTTGTGATAATATAAAGGGTTATATGCAAGGCTTTTCTATTTATTTTTTAAAGATTTTAAATAACATAGATATAAATTAACATGTATAATAGAATACCAGCATTTTTGTTTCACTTAGTAATATTCATTGAGACTAAAGATAATGTAGAGTCCCTCTTACTTTTTACATTATAGAAGGGATGTGTGTATAAGCATGTCTTTATATTTATGTCTTGTTTCAAAAATTTTATTTAGGTAGTAACACAATTTTGAAAAATATGTTTGATAAGTCAGTAAAATAGTACAATGAAAAATAAAACTTCAATGTTATGAAAAAGTATAAAAGATGAAAAATAAAATAGCATAGGAATTTAAAAAAGATTGTAAATATAGGGTTTATTTTTTTCGGGACTTATCTGGAATTCAGGATATGTTCAGAAATTGAGTGATTTGAAAAAGATTTGTAAATATATAACTTTGGTGAATATTTACTTTCATTTTTTATTTAAATGCATGTTCCTATGTATGGTGTGTTCTTGTATCAGCTGAGGCCTCTTTAATTATTATAATCTTCATTTAGCAGTTAATGTTTTTATTTGTTATTTAGCATTTTAACATTTGTTTTTGTATCAAAATCATATATGATTCAAAAAATCAAAATAAAATTTAAGAAATTATTAAAAACAAAAAAGTTATAACTCATAGGGATTAAATTTAAAGTTGCTACGATAATAATAAGTTGCTACGATAATAATAAGTTGCTACGATAATAATAAGTTGCTACGATAATAATAAGTTGCTACGATAATAATAGGCAAACATAATTCTTACTTCTGAGCTTTGGGAATACCTGTTCAGTTAAACTTAAGTTAAATTTTCAACAAAAAAAGTCTACTTATTTATAATAAATTTAAGTTGCATATCAGACAATGTTTTAATTTTTAATACTTTATTTTAAAATTTTCTAGTACATTATGAACTATAATTGTTGTTTTAATATTCAAGGTTGTGTTGTTGAGTTTATTTATGAAGTATTTTTTGATTAAGCATTGACTACTTAATTCTCTAATTAATTCTGGATTGTAAAAAAATGGTGCCTTGGTAAAATTTTTAATCTGATTACTTCAAGTTTTGAATGTGACCTCTTGTAGTTTTTTGGTAATTTATGATGATTTATTTTCAAATATGTTTATAATTTATGAATAAGGTCACCTCTTTCATATTTATCTGATATGTTTTTTAAATCTATTTTCTTTAGTTTTTGCCTATTGGTTTTATTTGTTTCTTAGTTTTGAGTTAAGAGGCAAAGTTTAATTTGGGCAACAAAATTTTATTTTATAGCATAGAAAACTTTTACAACTTGCTTATAATTTTTAATTATAATTTGCTGCAGAATTTTACTTAATAATAGCTATTAATGTTATCAATCACCTGATCTTTTGACTTAACATTGCTTAAAAAAATTGGATCATAGTAAAAATTGGCTGTAAGTACACAGACTTCAGCTAATCTTTATAAATATAGAAATAAAAGATTAATTAAATCAATTAGGAATAACTCGACTTTTAGATTAATGTTCATTGTTCTTATTTAAAGTTGCTATTATATGGTCTTTTGGTTTTATGTTTATTAATATATGCATAAATTTGTTTTGAAATTTGTTCTTAATTTAAAACTCAATTTTTGAATTTTTTTTTTTTTTATGATTCATCTCCCCAAGGCCAAGAAGGCCACTAAAATCAAGGAGTCTGCTTAATTGTGGTTACAACGCTCTCTCAACTGTAATTAAGAAACACAAACTTTGACAAACAAGGCTGTTGCGTGGAGAAACTAGTTGAATAAAAATAAGGAACTTTTTATTGATATCAAGGTTACTCCTAATTTTTGATGACGACATCAAATCTTGACATCCTTTATTATAAATTTTTTATGAAACTGATCATTTTCAAGTTTGTGCGAGTCCAATTAGATTCATTCTTTCTTTTCTGAATAGTTATTTTACATTAATATTCTCACTTTTGCAATTATGCTTTTGTATCCCAACAGACTCATATATGTGCCTGTAATGGATACATATATCTGCCTGTAATGGATTCATATATGTGTCTGTAAACACTATATATAATACATTTTTTATTCATGTTTCAATTTTTTTTTTTTAATGTTGTATCAATGGCATAACTAAAACTTTAAACTGCTGCTTTTTTTTATCCAATACAAACGCTTTTATGGCTAGCATTCTGTTTATGATTTAAGGATGAGAAACTAAAATCATCACATTGCATCACATTGAATAATTTAGTATTTAATAAAGAAAGAAAAAATAAGTTTATGACAAATAACAGTTGTATTAAAACATTTTAATGCAGGTAAAAATATAAAATGTCTAACATAAAAAAGCTTAAAGTGAGGCCTGCGATATTTCCAACATTCTGTGTGATCTTAAAGCAAAAAAAGTAATAAACAAGTTTTTTTGGGATAATATAATTATATGGCTTGCTAGTAAGATACCTTTTTGAAGAAGTTCAAACTTTTCTGTTAAATGATGACCTAAATTAATTCTGGTTGTTGCAAAATTTTGCTGGCCTGCAGTCAGCTAAGTCCAGCACTCTTGCTGAACTGAAATCTTTTAGAATTAAAAAATAGTATGATGTTATAAAATGCAATAATTTTTATATGAATTTTTAAACATTCTAGTAAAAATGTTTAATTACTATTAAATTGATAAAATAATTTATTTGCAATCATTTTTATTAGATTTTTGAAATTTTAATTAATAGAACTTTTTAATTTATTAAAAGTATTTTTGTTATTTAGCCAATTTGTGATGACTATAGTATAATTATTTTGAAAATTATTTTAATAAGCCTTTACAAAAGTGTATAACAAGTTAGATTTTTGTTTAAAAAGAATTCTATGAAGGTTTTATAGTTTTCACTGTGTTTTTACAAGTTTTTTACAAAACAATAAATATGTTAAATTTAATTGTCAAAAAAAAAAAGAGTAAAAGTTTAGTTTTTCTAATGTTTTTTTTTTAAAGATCAATGAATTATAAAGAATGAATCTTTATAAAAAACAAACACTTTTATCAAGTGGAAAAAAAAATTGCCTGTGGTTGAAGTTTTTTAACTTGATTAAATTTTTAGTCTTTTTAATCTTGTTTTTTTTTTTTTTTTAATATTTTTTTTTTTTAAATTACTTTCATTTTTATTACTATTTTACTTATAAAAGTTACAAAAATCTTCATATAAAAAATTGAATTTTATAATAAACATTTGTATAGGAGAAACATGCATAAAATATGTTTTAAAGCTAACAACAATTTTTATTAAGACTAATAAAATATAAGCTATGGTAGATGAAAATATGTTAGTTGAGTTGTGTTAATTTCATGGCGTATAATGTGTACTATGTATTTTCAATGTAATTTAAATTTAAATTTTCTGATTTTACATATTATTGTCGACTCAAAACAGCAACTATCTTTTAAACGAAATAACATCTTATTATTGTTGTTATTATTATTATTATTAAAATTTTTATATTTTTTAAAAATTCTACTATCTTTTCATAATGTTAAATAATCTTTTAATGCTGTAGAAAGTGTTTAAAGTTTAAGTTTTGTTTGATTTGTTAAGTTGTAATAAGATAATTATGAAAAATATTTATTACTGCTAAAAATTGTTGTCTTATCATTTTTATTTGCTATGAAAAGTAAAATGTTGTGGAAATTCAAATTGCATTTTATAGTCTTATATATTATTCATAAACTAAATGAAATTTTCAATTTGTATTTAACAATTTTTAAGCAATATTTAAAATATAGTATTAAGTTTTGTATGCAAATGTTTGTTTGAAAAATTTTTGGTAATCAGTGCCAGTAAAAAAAAATTAAATACTAAAGTAAAGCTGCATAAAGCTTTTCTGTAAGAATTTTAAACAAGTATATTTTTTATTATATAAAAAACAATATCAGAAAAAGTGGCTACCAGATGTACTTTAAGAATCAGTTTTTTGTTTTAACTATTTTTTATTGATTGCCTTCATGTATTTTTGCATGCATGCCAATAAAAAAAGGTTACCTATAAAAAATTTGCTTTAGAATATTTTTAAAAGCTTGATTTTTTTAATTTTAACCTGATAAATAAAAAATGTATAAAAAAAATTGTAAAATTTACTATAATTCAGTAGAAAACATGAAATTTGAAATGGAATATGAAAAAAGAATTTTTTTTTCTGAAATTAAATCATTAAATAAACAGGTTAAAACATTTAATTTAAGCAATGTTTAATTCAAGAGAAAAATCAATTAAAAAAAAAAAAGTTGAAAACTGTTGAAGCAACAAATTTTTTTTGTTAATCCTCATAAATTAACACCTGGCAAACAAATGTTAATACATTTATCAAACAAACATATTTTGTAACTTTTATGGCAAAAGGAAATATATAAAATTTGAAAAAGATTTGCAAATAACTTTTTTTATTATTATTTTTTTCTTTTATAACAGAATCAAAATTTTTGTCCAAAATCAGTGACTCATTTTCAGTGAATCTGTTGCATATATAAATATATTATAACATTATTAATTGATAGAATATCCAATAATTAAATTTCCCAGTCTTTAGTTTTCAAAATTTATGTAAGAAAATGTTTTACATTATAAGTTGCATTTGAAAGAAATATTGAAAATAAACAGCTTGCAATTAATAAAATCATCAAAACATTGTTTTTATTTAAAGAAAAGTCAACAAATTTTTTTTGTTTGTTTTTTGTTAGCAAGCAAACCTTTGACTGGTTTTGTTTGTTTTTTGTTAGCAAGCAAACCTTTGACTGGTTTTGTTTGTTTTTTGTTAGCAAGCGAACCTTTGACTGGTTTTGTTTGTTTTTTGTTAGCAAGCAAACCTTTGACTGGTTTTGTTTGTTTTTTGTTAGCAAGCAAACCTTTGACTGGTTTTGTTTGTTTTTTGTTAGCAAGCGAACCTTTGACTGGTTTTGTTTGTTTTTTGTTAGCAAGCAAACCTTTGACTGGTTTTGTTTGTTTTTTGTTAGCAAGCAAACCTTTGACTGGTTTTGTTTGTTTTTTGTTAGCAAGCAAACCTTTGACTGGTTCATTTCTTAATAATAATAAGTTGTTGTTTTTATTTTTCAAAAAATTGCAGGAAAAAAAAATAAACAATGAAAAATGACAATAATAATCCTGAATTATCAACTTTTATTGTAAATTTATAGAATATTAAGGATTTGTGCTAAAGGTTACATATACACTCATTTTCTGAAAATTTGATTGTTTATATTAAAAAGTAAGTTATTACTTGGAGCTGCTTAACAACTTAATTTTTTAAAAGTTTCTTTTTATAAAATAAAGTCAACTAATAAAGCACCTCAGAATCTCTTTAAGTAATACATAGGATTTAAGTAATATGTAAAATTGAAGTAATATACAATACTGAAGTAATATACAATACTAAAGTAATATACAAAGTTGTAACAAATGCTCTAGTCTAATTATTTTCAGTTGTTATTTATTTATTTTTTAAATTAACATGATGAAGCTCATTGATTATGATTACAATAACTGTTGTTTTTTTACTCATCATTTTAGTTAAGGGTTGTCCACAAATTACCTCATGCAATAGGGGGGAGATGAAGGGGTAATCAATTTTGTGGCGATTTGTTATTGGGAAAAAAAGGTGTTCAGTTTTAACGCAAAAATTTTTTTTTCAAATTTCAAATCTAGAATATTTTTTCTATTAATGTCAATACTACCATATCATTCAATTTATGTATGCATTGATTATTATTCTGTGAAACTTTAAAAAATGTAAATAACAAATAAAATAGTTATAATTAAACAATTATAATAGTTAAACTATAAAACATCAAAATAAAATATAACATAAAAAAAAAATTTCAAATAAAGCATCAAAATCCTAAAAATTTGTAAAAGTGTAAAAAAATGTGTGAAAAAAGGTAACACCCTTGTTAGCCACGCATCAAATTGCCAAATTTTAAACATCCAGGTCTCTATCCTGGTGGTATGTATTGCTAATGTAAAAATTAAAACATTTTTTTGTGGCCTTATAAGTTGTATGTGCATACAAATAATGGCTTTCAAAGTAGTATTAAATAATTATTATTAAAATTTATATGTATTAAAATGTATTCATTAGAAACTAAAATCAAGTTCAAAACTCATCAAATCGTAAACTTAAGATAAGTTCTTGCTAGTCTAAAGTAATACAAATGTAAAGTAAAAAATGCTAAAATGACTAAATGTACATATATATGTTTTATATAGTCATCAGGTTGCTGATGCATTGACCCTATAGCCAATCACCGATTGTTCTGAGAATGTTATTTTTTTTACTTATGTGTTTCTATTTTGTTAGCAAACATAAAATAATGCCATAACTAACTAAAATTCAATGTACAAGCTTAAATTATTATATAAGTATATATGCAGCTACCTTTGAAATATTTTTCGATCATCTGTTCTAAAAATATTTCATAATTTTATTAGGGTTACCCACTTTCATAGTCTATTTTTGTGTCACCCATCAACTTTACAAAATGAGAGATTTAAAATCTAAATAAAATGAAATAATGCGAGTTGACAGAAAAAGTTAAATTAAAAATAGAATAATAATTGAATTAATAATAGAATTAATAATAGAATTTGCATAATGTTCAAAATGAGTATAAAATTTAAATATTGCTATGCAATTTTCATTAAACACATTAAAAGGCGGAACTCCTAAAAATTTTATGTTAAATGTTAAACTATTGCACCTAGAGTCTTTCCTTATTAATGTCTTAGTACTTTTCTCATTTTTTATAATTCATAACATATATTAATATTGCATATCAATTTTTATATAATACCTAATATATTTATTATATATAGTTTTAAATAAAGTTTTTCTTTATCAATTTAGCATGAATAAGACTATGAAAATGAAAGTTAGCTAAGTTCTTATTTTAAAATTATTTTTAACTTACATTTTCCACCTGCATTTTTAACTTACATTTTCCACCTGCATTTTTAAAAGCGTAGATTAGTTACACTTTCATTGAAATTTTGATTTTAACAATTTAAGACACTGGTTTTCACACATCTTAAGCGTAGGTCTCAAATACATTTTGAAATTAGAAAACATGTCTCATCTAATAACTATTGGTTTTCTCTGTAGAGTTTTTAGTTTTTCTTGAAAAATAATGTAAAATTGTGTAAATAACATAACTTGTAGATTTTCTTTTTAGGCCAATTTAACGATAGCAACATTGTCAAATAGGTCATAATACATTTTTAGTTTGTGTTTTACATTTATTTAAAGAATCCCTATGCAACTTTTTTTATCTTTAAGCATGTGCTTAGACCCTGTTATTTTAAACACACCTTTTATTGGTTTTTTTAGTTATCCAATCATTGACTTAGTTAATCCAATCATTGACTGAACTCTAAGTTAAAAAAAATGTGCTGTAAATGAATAAACGGTTTAAATGTTGTAGTGTGTAGTCCATGCATCAATAGTGATGTAACTCAAAAAATATTGTTTTATTGCATCATTCATAATTTGAATTTTCATAAATTAGAACTATAACTGTTTCTGTCATTTATTTTCTAGAATTTTTTTTTTAAAATTTTCTATGTTTTTTGTTTATAGTAACTCCAACATTGTTGTTATAATACACTTTGCTATTATCATTTTTTTTACTGGTTGAAAGAGATTTTTTGTTTTGATTGATCTACTTTTCAATATTTTACATTTCAGCTGATCTATGTTGATCTGTATAAATATACATATTATTACAGCTGACCTATGTTGATCTGTATAAATATACATATATTTATACAGATGAACATAGATCAGCTGAAATGTAAAATATTGAAAAGTAGATCAATCAAATTATTTTCAGAACGATCAAGTTTAATTTTTGTAATTTTCATCTAATCAAGGTGTGAGCTAGGAATTTTTTTATTGTGTTTTTGCATTATTAAGAATATTCATTGTTTTTCTACAAAATATTAGGAAATACTATTTAAATTGATCTATTACTTCAAGAAAAAAAGAAAAAAGGTCAATGAATTTTGGCAATTTTTATCTTATTGTGAATACTGTGGTATCAGAGTGCCTCTTTTATCAATAAATGAAGGTATATTGACACATCAAGAGTGTATTAGCAATAATTTTGCAGTTACTTAGGGCTAACCCTAATAAAAAATTGTTTTTGGCATATGCCATAGTTTTTCAGTGTCTCTGGTGTTCGGGAGATTTAACAGTGTTGACTTATGACTTGCAACAGTGTTGACTTATGACTTGCAACAGTGTTGACTTATGACTTGCAACAGTGTTGACTTATGATTTGCAACAGTGTTGACTTATGACTTGCAACAGTGTTGACTTATGACTTGCAACAGTGTTGACTTATGACTTGCAACAGTGTTGACATGATTTGCAAAAAGAAAAGCGTTCGTAAGATTTTTAAGATTTAATGACTTGGAAGTTATTGTTTTTCAGCCTGGAGTCATGGAGTCATAGTTCAAAAAAGTCCTTGTTCTGCTTACCTAGGTCTTAGGTTTTTCCCAAATGTAGTCTATAAGTTTCTTTACATTTTTGGAGCTCTTGGATACCAAAAACCAGGAAGAAATAATCATTTTGAGATTTTTGAGTTGTGAATTCTTTTTGGCACTCCAATTTCTTGTTTTTATACAAAATAGAAGCACAAAAGTAAAAAAATAAATAAAAATGACATTCTCTAGCCGAGGCTATTGTATCATTGCACCTCAATTTTTTGTTATTAAACAAACTAATATTTTCATAATCATTTATTACTATGATATTTTATGAATACACCAGATTTTAAACAGTGGTTCAAAATCTGGTGTATTCATAAAATATCATAGTTATCAAAACCAGAGGAGTTAACAATTTATTACTAATTCAGAATTATAGAACAAGCATTATTTTACAGTTTTTTATCGTTTATAGGATATCCTATAGTAGGATAAAAAAGAATTATTTTTATTCCTGTTTTCTCTAATTTTTATTTGTTAAGTATTTAAATAGTTTATTAAACTGTTATTTAAAATGTTTAAATATTTACCTTTTTTATTTTAATTATTAAATATAAAATTTTATTACGTATTTATATCTGTATTTTATTAACAATATGCTTTTATTATATAGTTACTATATTTTAAGGTACTGGAGAGTCTGGAAAAAGCACATTTATTAAACAGATGAGAATTATTCATGGACAAGGTTATACAGAAGATGATCGACGCGGCTATACCAATCTTGTATTTTTAAATATATACCAAGCTATGCAAGCATTGACAAGAGCGATGAGAAATTTAAAAATTAGTTATAGTAACCCAGCCAATGAGGTTCTACATTATAACTATTATATTTTACAAATTTTACTTAAATTATATTTAGTTTTCAAATAAAGATTTTTTTTTTTTTTAGGAAAATGCCAGGTTAATTCTAGATGTTGATTTATCTGAAGATAAATCTCGAACAACAATAACATTAAGCCCACAGTATGCAAGTGCTATAGAATCTCTTTGGAAAGATAGTGGAATTCAAGAAGTATATGATAGAAGGAGAGAGTATCAGCTTTCTGATTCTGCGAAGTAGTAAGTTAATATTGATTTAACTGAGTTAAAATATTGGGTGTATTTTATTTAAAGGATTCTTAAGTGCTGAGACAAGTTATGTTTATTTTATGTATAAACATTAGAAAACAAGTTTAAGTTTATAAAAATTATCAAAACAAATTATTTATTGAGATAGTTGCAAAAAACATTTGTTTTGCCATTATACTTCCGGTTGAGAGATTAATAACTTCATGAATCAACATAGTTTTTCTCGTAAAAATATCTGGTTTAAATATAAATGTACTTGCTGGGAAGTATTTTTAACGATTTACACGATAGGGTTTTCTCCTATTATAAAAAAAGGTTCATGCTATGTTAAGCATTTTAGTTCAAAATAAAAGTTGTAATTAAACAAAGAATACAACTTTTCTGCTTTGTTTTATTTTCATTTCTATTTAAATATTTTGTTTTCATTTACCGTGAAATGGAATTTATTTTCGCTATTTCTAAAATTTACTAATATAAGATTTGCACATTTATATATCTTACATTTATAGCATTATATATCATACATTTATATTTGTTTTGTTTAAAAAAAAAATTAATGGAAGTTAAACTTTTAAAGCGTTTACTTTATTGATTGTGTTATTTTTATTCAATTATTATACATTTTGTAAAAGTTTATATATAAAAGCATTCTTCTACATTAAATTAATTGCAGAAGGGAAAATCCAAACATAATATTTATAATTTGAGTTCAAGTTTTAAAAAAAAACCTTTTTGTATTGGCGTCATTTTTTAATTACAATAGTAAGCTAATCAGACCAGCATTTAAAAAAAAAAACTTTTTGCCGAAACTTACTTTCAAGAAAAAGAAAGAAAAAGTTTTTCGCTAATATCTTTATAAATAATTTGTTTTGGAAAGTTTAATTAACATGAAAATTATTTTTAAGGATTATTTATGATATGAATACATTTTGTCTTGGTACTAAGGAATCATTTAAGTAATTAAAAATTGTTTAAGTAGGTAATTAAGAATATATTTATGCCTTAAATTAGTGGTTCAGGTATTGATAAGTTAAGGCAAGTTTTTAATTGAAGTCAAAACAATAAATAGCTTGGTATATTTTAATGAACATACAAATTGAACACAAAATTTTAGAGAAATCAAAGTAACGTTTTATAGTTAAGTAACAAAGAAATAAGATGTATAAGATCTATCCAACAAAAGTAGTCTGTTAATATATTTAATTGTTTTTAAAAATTTTTCATGTTCTTAACAAATTGTTTAAGTTATCTACCAATCGTCGTATTTTAAATTTAAATAAAAAGCATTTTATTATTCTTATTCTTTATTTTAAATAAGTTAAATCTTTTTATTTTTATTTTTTTTACTCCTTTTTTTAGAATTAAAGAACACTGCCACATGCTACATTATTAATCCATAATTTTTTGTTTGTCATAATAAAAATAAAAGTTCTTTTAGGTTCTTTTTTTATCTTTTAAGTAAAATGCCCTTCATATCTTTATGGTATCTTACCAAACTATATATATATATATATATATATATATATATATATATATATATATATATATATATATATATATATATATATATATATATATATATGTATATATATATATATATATATATATATATATATATATATATATATATATATATATATATATCAGGGGCTATTCTGGCATTTTTTTTTTTATTTTTTTTTTGTTCCACGAAAAAAACAGATTTTCTGCTAAAGTTCGCTGAAACAAGGGGGTACTGTCTCCCAAATTTTTTTCCTAGAATAGGCCCTAGAATAGGTTTTTTAATTTTAATTAGTATTTAAAGCAGAAAAAAGTGTATCGAGTTTTAAGAATGGCAACTTAAGCAAAAATAATTAGAGTTAGTAAACCAATATCTAGAAACTTTTCTTTATATCTAATAATTTGCTATATATTTGTGTTCGGTCGTGACCTCAGGGGCGGTGCTTCTTCATCCGCAAGTTACTTTGTATGCGTTGTTTGTGTTTAGTTTGCCAGAAACTTCTTATATGTTTGTTACACACTCGGTGTAGATAAGGCGATTTACAAAATATTTTAATACTTTTATTTGGAATTAGCATGATTTTGTCAGCATATTATGCCCAAACAAGATCTTAAAATGTTATAATTTTTTTTGCTTAAGGTTTTTATAATATTTGAAGAAACTTTTCTTTTTTATATATAATTTTTAAAATCTTTTTACAACCCGTAATAATGTATCTAAAGAACACTATTTTGGAGTCTTTAGATCAATTTCGCTTATCGACATTAATATGAATTTAGTTAAAATCTTTTTAAAAAGTTACTTAATTTACTACTGATCCTAATTCTAATCGGTTCTGACGTATATTAACTTTATATAGTTGTCAAAACACAATACTTCTATCAATTTTCACAAAAAATACTTGAATTCCGACCAAGAAAGAGCTTATAATTATAAATAATTGCCAATAAACAATCAGAACAGATCATATTATTAAACTATAATGTTCATTTCACCTAAAAAACGTATTAATTTAAAATCTTATTTAAATTTGGACAAGCGATTGTGATTTTAAGATGATTTAAAAAAAAAAAAAGATTCCACGGTCTGGGTTTTTTCGCTACAAACATTTATATTTTATTATACCGCAAAATTTATTATTTTAATTTTTTTTTGTCTTTTCATAATTCACAGACCAGACCATTTCACGGAAATATGTCATAATCAACAAAATATCATACAGACGCTATAATATTTTAAAAGTGTCTTAACTACACTGAGTAATTAGTTTTATTAACTTTAATGATTACAACTTCATTGAAAATGGGATTATTTTTGTAAGTCTTTGATTAAATCATAAAAATTGCTATAAAAGATACATTACGATATAAAACTTATACACAAAATTACATTACATAAAGAATACATACTTTTTAAATAAAAAATAAGAATATACTAAAAAAATCTATAATTTATAATAAACTTTCGAAATTTTGACAATTTAATAATATATATTTAAAACATTTATTTTTGTAAACAAATAGTATATATTCTTAAAACAATTTATGCTAGAAATCTCAAACGCGATTAATACATTTTAGCAGAATACTCTAGAACTTTATTTCGCTTTGTCAGCGTATTTTTTGAACCTATAGAATCAATTTGTTCGTTAATTTGGCAGATTTTTAGTGTTTGCGAATAATTTTATTCTTCCGCACAAAGATGTTTTGAGAACATTCAAGTTTTTTATATTTTCATGTATATCCGTAAAACAAAAAATTTTTATTTCGTACTTAAGATTAAATGTTCTAACGACTAAAAAACCTGGCCAGTTTTTTGCAACTAAATATAATTTCCGTGGTCAGTATTCGAAAGCGATTGCTCCTGCTTTCTGACCAAGCCTGATATATATATATATATATATATAGAGATATATATCAGATACATATACATATATAGATATATATATATATATATATATATATATATATATATATATATATATATATATATATATATATATATACATACATACATACATACATACATACATACATACATACAGTAGCATCCAAAAGTTTGCGGACATGCATAAAAAAATTAAATTTTACAAATATTTCAGCGCATTAATCACTTAAGCCAACATATTATATACCAATGAAAAGGTTTTCAGATTAACAATTATGTTTTGAACAAATTACGATTGTTTAATTAAAATTAAACAATCTTAATTTTATTCTTAAAAATATTAAACAATCATAGGTATAATATACGATCCTAAATACCGACTGCCTACCGTAAAACATGAAAAAGGTAATCTAATGGTTTAGTGATGATTTAGCTGGGATGGAGTTGATCCTCTTCATAGAATTATTGAGACTATAAATCAAGAAAAGTACAAAGATATATGTAAGACTACTATCATGCTGATTTATTCAATAAAACCAAGGAAATATGGGACTAAATACCCATTGATGTTTGGATTCATTTAGTTGACTCTGCCTCATAGATACCAAACCATTCTTGATTGTAAAGGATATCCTGCAAAAAGCTAATGTGATTTTGGTTTTATAAAAATATTGTTAAAAAATTTGTACTATTTAAAAAAGAAATTAAAAAAAAAAAGAGTGTGTGTGTGTGTGTATATATATATATATATATATATATATATATATATATATATATATATATATATATATATATATATATATATATATATATATATATATATATATACAGGCTTGGACAGGAATGGCGTGCGATCGAGCGCTATCGTTGACCACGCAAATGGTTTTATTTTTTGACAACTTGACCACGATTGTTTATATGTTTTGATGATTTAAACATTTCAGAAATCGCTGAATGTAGAAACGCAAAGCTAAACTTAAACTAGAAAAAAAAGTTTAAAAAAAAAACTATCAAAAAATAAACTCTTAACAAAAAAAGAAAAGAAAAAAAAATTATTACGAAAAAGTAATTATATAAGCACTAAATTAAAAAAATAATTTAACGAAGATCAAAAAACAAAATGTTTTTTAATCTTCGTTAAATTATTTTTTTATCAAAAAAATAATTTAACGAAGATATTTAGATAAAAAAACAAAATGTTTCGCTTTGATTTAAAAATTGAAGCGAAACATTTTGTTACATATTTAATTGAAATAAATGTTATTAAAACCTATTTTTTTAAAAGTTTTATTAAAGTTATGCAAAACGCTTTTAAATTAAGTAATAAATTACTTCTAATGATTGTTTAATAAATGATCAAGTTTATTAAAAAGTATTGTATATAATGTTGTATGTAATTTTTAGTAATTTCAAGCTTTAATTAGTAAGTTTAGTTAAAAATAAGGTTTAAACTTTTTTATGGGGGAAAAAAATAAATAACAAAATGCGCCTGCGATTTAAATAAAATAAACCACCAACAAGCAATTTAATTTGAGCATTACAACTTTATTAATAAGCACTTCACGTAACTAATTTAAAAGTTATTATAATTTTTTTCATTCATTCCTATCGTAATTTAAAAAAAAAAACTTTCAACAAATATAATTTATGTTTAAAAAATTTTTATTAATATTTTTTATTAATATTAGGTTTTTTGTATAACATTTTTTATTAATTAACATATGCGTTTATGTAAACAATCATCGTAATTAATTTTATGGTTTTATCTAAAGCCTCGCGTAAAATAAATACTTTGGAAAAGATCACCGATTAAGAGTTATTCATAACGTAAAACTTTCTTTTATTGCATTTAAATTGTTGAAACATCAAAATTGTTGTGGTCAAATTGTAAAGAAAAAGCAATATTAGCGTTTTATAGAAAAATAAAGCATACAGTATAATCTAATATTTAAAATTAAACAAGCGCTAATCACAACAGCCTAATAGAATTTAGCGACGATTAAATATTTTAAATAAAAGAAATTGTGACTACTTTATATCTTATTTAAATCTTATTCAATGTCAATATATATAAATATAAACGTCAATTAAATGTTTGTAACTCTAGTGCAGATATTTATATAAAACTACAGACAGAGGTGTTTAAAAAAATAGGAAATATTCTTTAAAACACTTATAGTTATTTTAAAATAAAGCAAAAAAATTCTAATAATCATCTTAAATCATATCTTTTTTGTTACTGTTTTTATTATCAATTAACTAATGTTTAATGTAACGCATTAAAATTTTTAAATAAACAACTCTTCAAACAGTGGTGTGCTGGCTCCAAAACGCTCATGCTGGATTTTTATAAAAAGGTCCATTTCAGCCTGATTTTACCATTATATATATATATATATATATATATATATATATATATATATATATATATATATATATATATATATATATATATATATATACATAAAAATAATTTTAACTGTAACCATATATATATATATAAATATATATACATTAAAAAAACATAATTTTAACTGTATACATATATATATATATATATATATATATATATATATATATTATATATATATATATATATATATATATATATATATATATATATATATATATATATATATACATAAAAATAATTTTTACAGTTAAAAATAATTTTAACTGTAACCGATTTAAAACTTTTCAAAATGCAATTGTTGCGACAGATCGAAATGTTTTGTTTTTAAAAAGAATGACCTTTTCAAACTAAAAATTAGTTTAAAAAAACAAAGTAACAAATTTACTTGAGGCTGAGCTTACAAACAGTGCTATGATTAGAGTGTCAGAGCCTTCCATTATTAGGTGTATTAATAAAAAAAAATCCTTCTTTTTTGAAAAAGGGTCCCCAAATTTGTAGGTCCTGCAAATTGTCTGGCGTGCCTCCATTCCAATTATTACAGTGTCTTTCCAAACACTCAGCAATTACCAGTTAATGTCAATTTTAAGATCCTTATATCTTCGATATTTCTTCTGCAAGAGAACCATAGCTTTGCTTAGTAATCTACAATAAAATTGCATGCCTCTCATATTAATTCTTTTTTTGTCTAAGTCAAAAGCGTGTATCTCAAAAAATAGATAACTCTTGAACTCCATTAGGCATTTGAAATAGGCCTCTCCATAAGACTTTGAAATAGGCCTCTTGATAAGACTAGGCCTCTCAATAAGACTTTTTTTATGAATGTGTTTTGAGATATAGTGAAAAATAATACAAATAAAAGTGATTAACTAATTGTCTTTAAAAAAAAAAAAATCCTACTAGGGCATCGTTTTTTATACTGAAACTCTCATTTAAAAGCGCTTAAATTTAATTATTCTGCTCTTTCATTAATTATAGCGCTTATAATTATATAGCACTTAAATTAAATTATTTTGTAGATAGCGACAAAAAAAACATTTATATTTTAAAAACTGACGAAAAAGGGGAAGACAAACTTTAGCTAAAACTACAGTTATTTTTTTTTTTCTTCATATATGTTTATTATTTTGCTTTCATCAAAAAAATTCAACCAAAACATTTTTTTTAAATATTCTCTTTTATATGAATAGTTTACTGTAGAAAATAAAAATGTTGACAGATTTGTACATACTTAGTCTAAGTTAGCTTATTTACAGTACTTTTTCACTCTTGGCATTTAAAGACCTGTCTTTTATTAAAAAATGTTGTCTAACTTAATTAAAATTTGATTGCAAATAGTCTGATGCAACTATATTTTGTTTTAGCATTTTGTCTAGGACATTATAAAAAAATAAATTGTGCCCTGATTATTGTTTTATAGATATCCATATAGTTATGTTTTATAGATATCCATATTTTAAATAATTAATTTGTATTTAATAAGTATTATATAATATAGTTTTATATTTAATAAATTTATGTTTTTAGTTACCTTAGCGATTTAAAACGTATATGTGCTCCTAATTTTGTGCCCACAATGCAAGATGTGTTGCGTGCAAGAGCTCCTACTACAGGGATTATTGAATACCCATTTGATTTGGATACAATAATTTTTAGGCAAGTTAATTCATTTTTAAAACTTATTTTGCAGTATTAAAACAAATAATGAAGTATAAAGTATATATGTATAAGTATATATCATCTATTACATGATTTGTTCCATTTCAAAAATCTTATACTTTTTTAATTGAAATGTAACCTTTGGAAAAACACATAATTTATAAACAACCTGATACTAAATAAACAACATAAAGTTGATTATTTAGTATCAGGTCAAGTTTAAGTATATATTTTAAATCAGTGGTCAAAATAAGTATCAGACATCAGTCTGAGGGGCATGTCTGCCCCATTTTTGAGACTTGCTAAAGGAGGACCAAAAATCATTTCATTTTTACTGAAATAATGGTTGGTTGTCCCCTTCAAACTGGTCTTAAAAACAGTCCAGGGGGTGCCGATGTCTGACATTTATTTCTACCCTTGTTTTAAATTAAGCAAGTTTAAATATATATTTTATTATTAGAGTTAAATATTTCCTGGAAATTTTCAACTTGGGAAAATTTCCGGAAAATTTGGAAATTTTCAAAAAAAGATAAGCTATTTTATAATTAATGGGTAAAGTTTTATGTCTTTTTTAGTCAGTTGTAATGGACAGTTTTATAGTAAAATATTGTAAAGTAGATTATAAAAATTTTAGAAAGCCCCCATTGAAAAATATTTTTTTTGAGTTTTTTTATTTTAACTTTTAACTTTAAGTAGCAGCTATGATAATTTGATTTCGAAATTTTCTAAAACTGTTTTATCCTGTTATTTGCCAAGCATATTCATGTTCATTGCTGAAGTGAGCTTTGTTTAAGACAACATATTTTCCACCCCCATCCCTAAATGGGATGGGGTATTTTTCAATATCTATAAAATTAGCCTACAAGTTACTGAAAACTGTAAAATTATATGTAAAATGATTTGATCGAATATTTACAGTATTTTACAATTTTTTCTTGATTTTAGGACATTGATTAATGAAAGGCAAAAAATTAAGAAAATTTTTTTTTGTGCTAAATTTGAACTATTTAAAAATATAGTTGGCAATAAAAATGAACAACTAATGATTTTTGCGACTATGTTCAAATAAGTGCTTGACTTAAAAAATGAAGAGGGTGAGGGTAAATTCGTAAAAAGTACAGACTGGTTTCTTAAAAATAAAAAAAAAGGTCTGTTAAAATTAAAAGTTTCCTAACTGAATTGTTTCAAATACTTGACTAACCGACTAAATTTGAAAATCACCTTCTTTGTGAGAGTAGAACCTTCCCCTGCACTCCCTCCACCTAAAATCATAAAAGTTAGAAATATGTTATACACAAGCTCAAAAGACAAGCTAACTCTGAAAACATTTACTTTTTGTTGTTTCACTAAAGTAATGTAAGTAAAAGGATATAACAAATTGAGCAATCGCTTTTTTTAAAAAATGTGCGATTTTTAAATTAACTATAAAAATGTGACTAAACGATGTGCATTTTCCACTTGAGGGTCTTAATTATTTTATATTTTTTGTTGAAATATTTAAAGAATACCCAAATCCTACGATGATAAAATGAATATTGTTTATTGCAATAAAAATTAAGTTATTGCAATAATTTTTTGTTGAAATTTAGCGAAAATTTTGTGCAAAATTTCCCGAAATTTTCAAACCTATTTATTATATTTCAAGCCTACAACTGGTGTATGCAATAATTAATAATTACTAAAACAAGTATTTGTAATCAGTAAAACCAAGATCATGACCATGCACATATAACTGTTTCTTGGCCTGACCATATATGAGAAAACCACTTATGCTGTGTGAAAGTGCAAACCCTCCAGATATTAGGAATACTAAACCTCAAATCATCCTAGAAATTTTAACTCTTTATACTTTTCGCCACTTTTTATACTTTAACAACAGACACTTTCACCTTTTCTTGTACACTCCACTGTTAATTTAAAAGTCATTTTTAAACTTATAAAGAAGAATACATTCTATTTGAAAAATTGCTGGTTTTTAATAATATTTTGTTTAAGTTTTATCTTTTTTTTAATAACATTTCTTTAAGTTTTACTGACAGAAGATTTTTGGGTTTCCTTTGCCATCATTAAGACACAAAGAACAAGAGCAAAATGTAGCATAAATTAGCATAAATTAGCTTCCGAAGCATAAATTAGCGTCGGAGTATCTTGCTTAAAGCAGCCTCAGAGTATCTTGCTTAAAGCTATGCAAAATATGGTATTCAGCTCAAATCAACAAAGTGAATTTTATTGTGGCTTTTTACAAAATTGCCAATGTTCTTGGTGTTTTACAGTTTTATTCTAGCTCTCATCCAGTGTATGAGTTGTGATGTTTGTTTCTAAGGAGATAGACAAATGTGGGTCACCTATACATTATACATCATAATGTGATTTAGTTAGTCAATATTATATTTTTGTGAAGGCAAAATTCTAAATTTAAAAAAAAATTTGGTTGTTAACTAGTGTCAAACCTTTAATAATTAAGAAGTTTGAGGTTTAAATTTACCTTACGCCACTAGAAATACTGAGCTCAATCTGTTTTTCTGCAAGCAGTCTTGTTTGAGCTTAAGAAAGTGTCTCAAATAAAATTTAAAAAGCAAAAAAAACAACAACAACAACAAGTAGTCTCGTGACAGTAGTGTAGTTTACTGCTCTAGACTCTCTGGACACTTGAAAAAATGAATTTAACAAATAAATAAAAGTTATACTTATTAATAATAAAAAGAAAGAAAGTTATAAAAATTTTCTAATAATATAAATTTTAATTAGATCAATTGTCCATTATCTAATTAGTTAATACAACAATGCTGGTCCACTAACTAGAAATATATAAAAATATATTATTTTTATCCAGTTGAAGTGAGTTTTAATGCATAGTGCGTTGGTGAAAGTAAAAAAGTTTTTTAAACATTCTATTTAGGGTTTACATAATTTTTAATAAAGATTTGGATTAAATTGTTTTGCAATAAATAAATGCTTTTGCTTTGTTGTTTTGTTTTTTTGTTTTGTTTTCATGTTGTTGTTTTTTTAATATGAATCTTTTTATTTTTTAATAAGCAAACCTATATAATTGTACAATTTTTCAATGAAATTAGGATGGTTGATGTTGGGGGTCAAAGATCTGAAAGGCGAAAATGGATTCATTGTTTTGAAAATGTTACATCAATCATGTTTTTAGTAGCTCTTAGTGAATATGACCAAGTATTATTTGAGTCACAGAGTGAGGTGAGTTGTTAAATTGCAAATAAAAAAACAAAACAGTTTTTAAGAGCTCAAAATGCTCAAATATTGTCGTTAACTACATTTAAAAAACTAAACCATTGCATTGCATATATTTTAGATGTTTGCCTCAAAACATATAAATATATACGAACAATTTCAAAATTAAAAAAAAAAAAAATAGTAGTTTTATAAAAAATGATTTTATGAACTTTACAGAATGTTGTTAAAAATGTTTTATTGTTAAGTAAACTATGAGAAATAAATTTTTGAAAAAATATGTTAGAAATGCTGTATTAATAAAGTTTAATGGAAAAATTGTGATGAATGGCTGCTTTTTATTTTGTTGTTGTTGTTTTATTTTTTATATATTTTATCTTTTTTGTTGAGTAAAAGTTTTATTTAGGTAAGTATTTTTTTTAAGAAGTAATTTAGCAAATTAAGTAAGCATTTAGGAAAAGTAAGAAAGAATTTGTACATACAGCATGAAATTTTTATTTAGCTTAGATTAAAAGAAATAATTTTTGTAATTGTTTACAACACGACAGAGTGATTTCTACAGTTTTAGGGCCCCCCACAAATGCTGTTGTAAGTTACCTCATACTTGCTAATAGAAAATAATCACTTTATTTTTAGTATCAACTTGTTTTTTTAATAGTTTTGATTAATAAAGTCAATAGCTTAAGGATTTTTTTTTATGTTAATTCAAGAAGCCAAGAAGGCCACTATTGTCGAGGAGGCTACTATAATTGTGGTTACAACCCTCTCTCAACTCTATAACTTCAAAACATAAACCTTGACAAACAAGGCTGCTGCGAGGAAAAATAAGTTAAGCGCGGTACTACCAGGGATGTGATAGTAATCAAACTTGGAACTTCTTGCTTATGAGGCAAGCGCTACTGCATACCATATCTAGTTAACAAAATAATGTTACTTACAGATGGACACATTGAATTAATATAAAACTTAGCAACTTTAAAAACTAATTACTTTGTCTTTAAAAATTAAATTACTTTGTCATTAAAAAAAAAAAAAAAAAAAAAAAATTTGACCCCTTGCTGGCCTAATGATATCAAATGATATAATTTTTTTTTTGCCAAAACATAACTTTAGTAGTGACCATTGTCCCCTATGAATTACCTATTCATACTTTATTCTTTTTTCATGCTTCCTGTCCCCGAACTTTCCAGTTGATGTATATACTCTAGTCATACTGAAATCTTTCAGTTGGTGTATATACTGAAATCCTTTAGTTGATGTATATACTTCTCTGTTACTGTTTTAGTATAGTTTTATACTAATAAAAACCTTTATCTGAGGTATAAAATATAAATCCTATACTTCATATTAAGGTTGGCATGTAACAAATATAAATAGTATGATATCATACTGAAATGCAGAGGCGTAGTATATACTGGAGTTTTAACAAGCTTTATCTCTAATATAGAAGACATTAATTTTTGTTGGTCTCGTGCTACTGGATCAATACTGTTTATTATTTTGTAGCATTATATCGTTTTACTCAGAATGTATCACTGTATAAGTGTTGGCAAGTTTAGTTGGTTGCATTGTAATAAATATCCTGTAAACTTGGTGATGCTTATTTGGCTTTCTGTTGAGATTTCTTAAATGTTTCAGTATCTTTTTTTAAGATATGCATTCTAGGCTGAAAAAGTTAATGGTTGAAATTTATAGTTTGCACAGATTTCTATTATATGAAAATTGCCTATAATTTATACCTATCAGAAAATAGTTTTTTTTACTATTATTATTTTCATTTCCGTCCAAAATTTTATGTTACTTCAGTAATATAACACGGCGATAACCTCTTCAAACTTTGTTTCACAAAACAACACAAAGTTTTTAATGAAACTGTAAAGATTATCGTCGTTCAAAATGTGATCGATGTAACAAAAGAATAGTTGCTCAGTTTTTAGTTTTCTAAAAAATATTTTAAAATTACTTAGGCGATTGTGAAGTGACTGTGACGATATTTCATATATTTTCTACAGTTCACTATCCTTAGAAAGAAAAAGGTTTTAGTATCCGAAGACGTTGTTATCCTAATGATCTGATAATCTATTTCCTTGGTTTTAAGCCATGAGTAATTTGAACATCAAAATTGCGTTCTGTTATCGTTGACTTGTTATAAAATCAGTACAGTTATAGTAAATTGAATATATACATGTAGTATTGACTTTTATGAACTGAAGTGTTAAAAAAAAATTTAATGTTATGTTTAATAATTAATGTCAACACATTGTCGCATTACTATGCGCTTTTAGTATCATCTGGATACATTTTACATAAAGTTTTTCTTGAAAATAATTATTGAACATAGAAAAAATGGTGGCTCCAATGTTAAGCCTTGGGAAATACCTAAATATTTATACTTATTCGTAGTAAAAGAACTTTAAATTTAGGGGAAAATGTCTGTAAAAAAAAATATTTTTTGTGCTTAATAAACGGGCGCTGACATTTTGTACCTCCGAGTTAAGTCCTAATATTTTAACAAATATATTTTGAAAAAGTTTAAAATTGCTTGTTTTTTTAGAATCGCATGGATGAAAGCAAAGCACTATTTAAAACAATCATTACATATCCTTGGTTTCTTCAATCGTCTATAATACTTTTTTTAAACAAAACCGATTTGTTAGAAGAGAAGATACAGAAATCAGATCTTCAAACATATTTCCCAGAATATGATGGTAAAATTATGACGTACTTTTAATGTCAGAAGTATTTTTAAAGTTTTAATTTAAAGGAAATATTATAATTAAGTGTTTTATTTTTAGAAATTTTATATCTATATTTATAAATATTTATTAAACACTGTCATAAATATTTTCTATATTTATTATATATATATATATATATATATTTTTTTTTTTTCTTTAAGGTGCAAAAGGAGACGCAAAAGCAGCGAAAGAGTTTATACTTAAAATGTTTGTCGATTTGAATCCTGACACAGACAAGATAATTTATTCGCATTTTACGTGCGCTACGGACACTGAGAACATTCGATTTGTATTCGCTGCAGTTAGGGATACCATCTTGCAATTAAATCTTAAAGAATATAATCTTGTGTAAGCAGAATAATTTAACTGTATACTACTATAGCGTAGCACTTTACAATTATAAATAAACAAGATGCATCCGCTACACGCAGCTTGTGTTGATGACATGTATTATTGGAAAAAATGTAAAAACCCGACATCTTCGCTTTTCATAAAAGTTCCTAATGACAAAATCTCTCTGGAATTGTGTTATTTTATTTAATATGCACGCGTTTAATTGTTTTAAAGGGAATAATTCTTGATAAAACTCGTTATAAGTTTTTCTCGATCTTGTTTACTTCTGAGTGCTTAATGGAAATAATAGTGCAGTTAATGTTCTCAATGTTCAGTTTTTTTCATCGGCTTAAAATTATTCTGAATTTTGAATTTGCTCGTTTTGTTCTATACAAAAGTCATGAATGGTATTAATTGTGGTTCATACTTCCCCCTTATTAACCATATTTTTCGCTTTCAATGTTTTTTTAGACTTATTCCCATAAAAAAATACTAGTTGGCGAATATTTGAAGAGAGAAAGAAGTTTGGCAACAAATTTACATTCAGTTTTCTAGAAATAATAAATTCATTTTATTTTGCAAAGTTGGATGCGTGGATTTGCTGTTTTTTCAAAATATCATGTTTAAATATGTTCGACGAAACATCTTTAAATCGGGTTATATGACGCATTAACATTTTTATATATTTGTTTTATTGTATTTTTTTAAGAAAACACAGGTTTTTAACGAATCACAGGTTTTCAAATCGAAAATGAGGGCGATTTTTTTTAAAATCTTGTCAATTATAAGTTTTTTAAGTTTCATTAATTTTAACGGAATTCCAATACATTTGTAGATGTGTACAATTTTTGTTTGCTAACTATTAGAAAAATTTAATAGCGACAGTTATAAGATTTTTGTTTATCGTAAACATTTTTTTAGCCAATTAAGTATTAGTTTTGATTTCATTTATTTTAACGTCGGAGACGCAGCTAGGTAATGGCAGATTAATAGGTAATATCAAATAGTAATATTTTTTTTCTTTTTGATAATAATGCTTTATATCTTACGTTTAAAAATACGTTTTTTAAGGTCCGTATTAGAGCATGTGTAAGGTGATAAATCCGAAATGTTTTCCCATTTATCTATAGGCTATTAACTTTCCATATTATCATGGATAAATTAATGCCTCTAAAACAGCATGATAATTATACTATTTTTCTACGTATTGTTGTCATGTTGCTTTTAAAAATTTCAATACTATAAACCCGATGAACTTAATTTAAACGTTTTTTGAGATATTTTTGCCCTTCACTATGGACAATAATTGAAATTAAATAAAAATGCATATAGGGGATTATTCATAATGAAAACTCATATTGATATTTAAGTGAAAGGATTCTATATAATTTTGATTTAATTAGTCATTCAAAGTTACCCAGTACCTTAGGTAATTATGAAAAAATTTTCCTGTAAAAGCAGAACTTTTTTAAAAATATTGTTTTGTTTTTAAAATTTAATAAAAACAGTTCTGGATCACAAATTTATTATTACTAAAATAAAATTATTTCATAACCAATACCTATTTGATTTTTTTTTTGTCGTTGTTTGTCTTAATGGGTATGTTATATAACAACCAGCATAAAAAGAGTCTCAATTACATCAGTTTCACTTACAGAAGTAGATAGAAGTAAAACATCTTTAAATTTTGCTAGAAAATCCTCAAAAGAAACTGTTTCCATGGTCAAAAGCAATTTTTGTTTTTTTTCCGATATTTATTTCTATACAAAATTGAAAATATATTAGTATATATATATATATATATATATATATATATATATATATATATATATATATATATATATATTATGTGTGTGTGTGTGTGTGTGTGTGTGCATATATATATATATATATATATATATATATATATTAGATAAAATTATATTAAAATTTATTAGAACTGTGGTACATGTTCTAAAGGACACGCAGCACCTTAAAATATCAAAGATTCTGACAGCGTGCCCTACAATCTCATAATACATATGCTAGATATTTTAAAATATGTATTACAATTATATATAAGACCTCAGTTATAAAACAAAAACCAGTTAGCCAGAACAGTATTTTTCAAAATCGATAGAGTTAATTTTGAAGCTCTTATATTTTTTTTTATTTATATTTTTGGCGTTCAAGACGTCAGACGGCAAGTTATTCCAAATATTGACAACCCTGGGTGAGAAAGAGTATTTACGGACATCCAGTTTACATTTTTTTTTTGAAATTATGTCCTCGAGTGTAAATATACTTGTTAAATAAAAAGAAACTTGATTTATTTAGGTAAACTAAATTGTTCAGAATTTTGTAACATATAATTATGTCTTGCAAGGCGACGAATTTCTAGTAGTTTCAAACCAAGAATTCTAAGTCTATTTGAATATGAAAAGTTATTTAGGTTAGCAATTCTCTTGGTAAAACGTAAAATTGGTAAACGAAACTCAACTTGCAATACCTGTGGAAAAAAGGACACTGGGCAGCTGTCTGCTTAAGTAACAAACTAAATCAAAACAACAGCATAAAACCAAAATATCCAAATAAAACACCAATAAAGGGTGCGACAACAAACTATGAGTGCAATAATGACATCAACCAAGATAACTTTCCACATACGGCCACGATCTTAGCCTCAATAAATCAAAAATCAGGTCTGATAAATACAATAGTCAGCGGAATACCAGTACAAGCCCTTATCGACACAGGCTCTGACCTATCATTTATCTCTCTAAATTCTATGTCTGAGAACAATTTTAACTTTAACACAAATATCATGAAATCAATCTGTCTTGCAGATAATTCACCCGCACAAATTATTGGCCAATATGACAGTACCTTAATAATAGGGAACCACTTATATTCAACTTAACTCTTTGTACTAAAACAGCTTGTATCACCTCTTATTATCGGTATAAATATTTTAAATAAATACTCAGCTTTAACATTTCATTTTGGAGGAAACCGTGAACCAATTTAATTCTGCCTTGCCCTATCTTCTATGAAATGTAAATTGTATGAACTTATTCCTGGAGTCAACACATCCCAACTCACTCCAATTGCAACATCTTCACGACGACACAATCTGAATACAGACTTTATTAATAGTGAAATTACTCGGCTCTTAAATGATGATGTTATTCAAATCATTCAAAGCTCCTGGAGACCCCAATGCTTTGTAACAAACCTGTCAAAAAAACCTCGTCTAGTAATCAACTTCTCCAAAACCGTAAATATACATACTCCTCTGGATTCTTACCTCTGTCCTAGAATAGATGACCAACTAAATAAAGTAGCTATAAACAGTATATTCAGTAAAATAGATCTAAAAAATGCTTACCACCAAATTCCACTAAAAAAGAGAGATTATTCTTTGACTGCCTTCGAAGCTAATGGAAAGCTGTATGAATTTAAAAAAACTTCTATTTGGATGCACAAATGCAGTAGCCATCTTTCAATGCATCATGGATGATTTTGTCTTAAAATACCAACTACAAAAAACTTACCCTTATTTAGATGACGTTATTATAGGTGGATCTAATCAAGAAGAACACGACAAAAACCTCTCAGCATTTAAAATAGCAGCAAACGATTTTGGAATGAAAATAAACAAGGAAAAGTGTAAGTTTTCTCAAACCTCACTCTGTTTTCTTGGACACCTAAAAGAAAACAGAACGTTAAAACCAGATCTCAAAAAGTTCCAGGCCTTACAACATTATCATATTTCAACTAACATTAAACAATTAAACAGCTTGATAGGCTTCGAAGTCTATCAGGGTTAGTTGGCGCAGTTAGGGATCAATTTAGCATAGTATGCAAAGAATTCTTTGCATACTATGCTAAATGGATCCCTAACTGCACCAAATTGTCTACCATTCTGACTAATTTTCGTGACTCAATAAGTAAAAATATCCCTCTTTCAGAGGAAGCTACCACTGCCATTAAACAACTAAAAGACCAACTAACCACAGCGTCTTGAGCGATACCTTACCCAAATATTACACTCAAAATCAAAACTGACGCTTCTCAAATTTTTTTTTTTAATTTGTTATTCAGGTGCCCCAAGAAGTCCTAACGGTCTTGTCACATAACACCGCGGAAGTGCATTTATCCCGAAAGTTCATGCCTCCTTCCTTACCGTGACGCAAAATATATCCAAAGCTCGCTTCGAACCTGGATCTCCTGCTTATAAAGCAAGCGCTCTAACCACTGCGCCACGGTCGCACACTATTGGTGGGACACTAAGTCAAGAAGGAAGACCTATTGCATTCTTCTCCAGAGCCCTATCAAGGCCTGAAAGCCGCCAATCTGTCATAGAACGAGAAGCAATGGCTATTATGGAATGTTGTCGTCGATGGAGACACCTACTATTTTCCGCTCCGAAATTCGATATTTTAACCGATCAAAAAGTTGTTGTCTTCCTTTTTAATCCAGGACAAATTTCTAAAGTAAAAAGTGATGAACTTACATGATGGCGATTAGAACTATCTGAGTATCGGTTCAATGTTTCATATAGATCTGGACCAGAAAATATTGCAGCTGATGCACTCTCTAGATGTTTAGCCATAAATACCAATCTTAGTACACTACGACAACTACATATCAAACTATGCCACCCAGGAGTAACACGATTGAACCACTACTGCAAGACACGGAATTTACCCTACACTATCGGTGAAATAAGAGACATAATTTCTGACTGTCAGTTATGCTGTAAGCTCATACCTAAGTTTTTTCAACCCCCGCCTGGTCAACTGATCTCCTCTACTAGACTATGGGAAATACTCGCTATGGATTTTGTTGGCCCTCTTCCCTCAAAAACAGCAAACAAATACCTTTTAGTCATAATTTACTCCCAAATCACCTCTGATATAGTAATAAAATATCTTTTAGAAATATTTTCTCTATTTGGCACCTTTGACTGCATTCACTCCGATCGTGGTACTCAGTTTGAAGTATGAAAACTAAGAAACTTTCTTATAGGTAACGGTGTTAGCAAGACACGAACAACACCATATCGACCACATGGAAATGAGCAATGTGAAAGACTAAACTCTACAATCATGAAAACAATAAACTTAGCTTTACGAAGTTTTGAACTAGAAAAAATTGACTGGGAACTGGTACTCCCTGCAGCTCTATCCTCTATTCGATCCCTACTATACATTTCAAAAAATTCTAGTCCACACAACAGCTTAATGGGTTTCAAATGCTCAACTATTACTGGTGTTGATCTACCTGACTTCCTAGTAGAATCAGGTAGTACTGTTCTACATAAAAATCACCTTCGATTGAAAGAAGATCCATTAGTAGAACCAGTCACTTTGCTTGAAACTGTATCACCACACTATGCACGTATAAAATATATGAATGGCAGAATTGATACTTATCAACATGACATCTAGCACCATGCACACTCCCCACATTAAAGAAATAATCCAACCACCCGAAACCTTTGAGACATCAATTTTACCCAAAGAAGACAGATCAACAACTACAAACGCTAGCAATAACTTTGAAACCAATGAAAGTATCCTGATATTACCAACTGATTGCCATCTTTTGTCTGCCACTAATGATTTACCTTCTCCAAATTAAACGACTACTACTACCAATACTACACCATCGATAACTCAATATCCTGACGTCACTACTACCCAAAACTTACTAGTTAAAACTAACCATCCACATTGTATTAGTAGACCACTCTCAAAGCTTAATTTGTTACAAAATAATAAAACTATATATAAATATCTATTGGAAGGGCGGAAGACTGTGATATTGTGTTATTGCAGTATTGCGTTATTATATTTATATTATGTATATTGTGTTTCTTTATATTTTAGATAATATAATAAAAACCTTACTACTGAATTACTTGTATTAGTCTTGATCGGGTCTACAATAATAATTATAATTTATACAATACAATAATTGTACTTTATATCTTTACAAAATGAAATAGGTGCTACTCTATCTGTAAAGCACTTATTATTGACTACTTTTAACTGCCGTTTTTTGACAAGAGATAAACTTTATAAATGGCTACAGCAAGATCGTGACTGTAATCGGCATCCTTAAATGAATTATATAGCTTAATATCGTCAGCATATAACATTAGAGAGCAATTAAGATCTTTTACTATAGAGGGTAGATCATTAATATATAAAAAGAATAAAGTTGGACCTAAAACGCTACCCTGTGGAACTCCACTTAGGATGCTGGTCGAATTGGATAGTGAATTTCCAACCAGAACCCTTTGATATCGGTTAGAAAGAAATGCTGATATCCAATGAAGCAGATTATCTACTATGCCATACATTGCAAGTTTTTTCAAAAGTTCTGGATGAGGTACAGAGTCAAATGCTTTTTGAAAATCAATGTACACCACGTCAGTAATTAAATTGCTGTCTGAAGTTTTATTCCAGTCATTAATTGACTCTAGAAGATTTGTGCACTTAGATCTTTTGGATAAAAAACCATTTCTTGTGTTATTGTAAAGTTACAATAACACAAGAAATGATTAAGTATTTATATCATCTTAAATTGTCTCTAGTTATGAATATTTTATTTAAAATGTTTATTAAAAAAATTATTTAAACTTAAATTTAATTTTAAATTAATTTTTTCATTTTTAAATAAAAGTTTAAAAATGATAAAATTTCAGCATATATTAAAACCCGTGCTTTACTCGGAGTTTCAGCACAAGCTATAGCTAATGAAATGGTCTTAGTTCATAAAGACCAAGCACTAAATTATAGTACAGTTGCCAAGTAGGCTATTTTATTTAAAGATGGTAAAGAGATTCTCTAAGATGATCTTCGCTCAGAGCGTCCTCAAACCACGTATACCGCTGAGAATATTGAACGTGTAATAACCAATATTGAAGAAAATCCTCATGCAACACATGATTGAAGCCCTGACATCGATTAATTGTTTTACGGTCAACGAAATCATTCACAACACTCTTGAAAAAAGAAAACTAACATCGTGTTAGATACCCCACAAGTTATCTGATCAAAATCGCAAGAATAGAGTTAAGGCATGTAAGAAAAATTAAACCTTTTTCGGGAATCATCCATGGAGACTATATGATATTATTACAGGAGATGAATTTTGGTTTTATTTGGTTATATTTGTGCGTCGCTTCAATATAAAATGAGGAAATAGGCTTATAAATAAAGAAGCATTCCACATATTGAGCCAATTTCTTCACAAAACATTGATTTTTTGTTTATATTTCTATATCTAAAAGTCCGGATATTTTTATTAAAAAAAACAGCAGGCACCAGTATTTTATAGTTTTACAAACTATATCATTAACACGATTTAATAATAAACAATATATTTGAATATAAACTTATTAAAAGAAAATTCCTTGTATAATTTATCATCGTATAAAATTATAAGCCAATCACGTGTTAGAAGCAAGGGAGGCGGCGTTGCAATCTATATTCTTGACAAATTCATATTTAAACCAAAAAATATTTTCTGTAAAGTAAATAAACATATTGAAACTTTGTGTATAGAAATTTTAAATAAAACTGGTAAACCTTTTTTAATCTCCTCGTTTTATCGACCGCCATGCGGTATGCAAATTAATTTTCATAAAAGCCTTAGAAGCATTATATCGAAAATGAGTATACAAAACAAGCATATTTTTTTTGCCGGTGATTTAAACTTGGATGCCATGTGATACGAAAAGTTTGTAAATACAAAAAACTTTTTTAATTCATTGTTTGAATTTAATATTATACCAACCGTATTTAAGCCTACGCGTATTACAAAAACTACTTCGTCAGCAATTGATAATATTTTAACTAATAGCGTTTTAGGTACAAGTTTTGAATCCGGTATTTTTATTGCAGATTTTTCAGATCATTTTCCTTTCTTTCATGTTGCGCACGGAGTTTTGTCTAATAACGACAATAAAAAAATATCAGTTACGAAAAGAAATCTATGTTTTAAAAATCTAGATAAACTTAAAAAGAAGCTGCACGAAGAGAAATGGGAGAATGTCTACTCCTCTGCAGACCCCAATAGCGCGTTTGATAATTTCGCGAATATTTTTCAAAATATTCATGACAATGTCTGCCCAAAATTAGTCAGTGAAATAAAAAACAAACAACTTAAAAATCCATGGATGACCAATAATTTGGTTAAATCATCAAAAAGAAAACAAAAGCTCTACATAAAATTTCTGAAATCTAAAAATTGAAAATGACGAAATTGCGTACAAAACATATAAAAAGTTTTTCCAAAATAGTGTGAAACAAGCAAAAGTTTATTACTATTCTAATCAGCTCGATAAAAATAAATTTGATATTAAGAAAACTTGGTCTATTATAAATGAAGTAACTGGAAGAGAGAAAAAGAAGCTCTTGCTTGCCACAAAAAGTAATTATTAACAACAAAATTATATCTAGTGAAAAACAAATATGTCAAAAATTTAACAAATACTTTGTTAATGTAGGCGCCTCTCTTGCATCTAACATTGTTCAGTCAACTAGAAAGTTTGATGAATACTTGGGAGAGAAACCCAGGACCAGCATATGTAATGAAAAAATAAATAAACTTGAATTTAACAAAGCGCTATTTGAACTAAAGCGTAACAAATCATGTGGATATGATGACATTACCAGTAATGTAGCTATCTATGTTATGGATAGTATAAGGAAACCATTAGTTTATTTAATAGCATTTTCATTTGAGAATAGTATATTTCCTGATAAATTAAAATCAGCCAAAATTCACCCAGTTTTTTAAAAAAGCGACAATTCTTCTATTTGCAATTACCGTCCTATATCACTACTCCCTGTCTTTTCAAAAATCTTTGAAAGAATTATTTATAATAGAATTTATAATTACATAACAATAAATACGCTTTTATACAAAAATTCATTTGGATTTCAGAAATACTGCTCTACTGAACATGCTATTATTGAACTAGCTAATAAAATATCTATGTCTTTTGATAAAGGTGAACTTGTATTAGGAGTCTTCATCGATCTCTCTAAGGCATTCGACACTGTGGATCACGTAATATTACTTTCAAAGTTAAAACATTACGGTATTAAAGGCTTAATGTATAAGTGGGTAAAAAATTATCTTTTTAATAGAAAACAGTATGTTGTCCTGGAGGAGTCAGAAGCTCTTGATATTGTATGCGGAGCCCCTCAGGGGTCAATCTTAGGGCCTTTATTATTTTTGATATATATTAATGATATGAATAAAGCTTCTCATAAAATATCGTCAATTATGTATGCGGACAATACAAATTTATTCTTTAACCACTCCGATGTAAAAATATTATTCGATACAATGAACACTGAATTGGAAAGTTTTAACCAATGGTTTAAAGCTAATAAATTATCATTAAATTGTGAAAAGACAAGTTTTACTCTCTTCCATAAAATAAGACGATCGATTAATCTTCCGTTAAGGCTTCCAAAACTGGAAATTAATAAAAATGAAATAAATCGAGTAAATCATACAAAGTTTTCGGGAGTTTTATTCGATGAGAACCTGTCATGGAAAAACCATATTAGTCTCGTTGAAACAAAAATATCCTCTGCTATTAGTGCGATATATAAATCTAGAGCCTTTCTTGATTATAAATCGCTTAAAATGCTTTATTTCAGTCTTGTTCATTGTCATCTCTTCTACGCTAATATTGTTTGGGCAAACACACACAAAACTAAATTAATAAGATTACAGAGTATACAAAACCACGCATGTAGAGCAATTAACTATTTAAACAGATTAGAAAATCCTTCCCCTATAGTGAAATACATTAGTGTACTAAATATATCAAAACTTAATTCCCTTCAAATATTAATTTTTATGTATAAATATAAGAATAACCTGCTGCCAAAAGTATTTTCTAATATTTTTACATCAGCTGTTTCCCAAAAATACAATCTCCGGTCAAATACTAATCATAACTATCACTTGAGTAGAGTAAAATCACAACTGTCAAAATTTTCAATTATAATCCAAGGCCCGTCATTATGGAATCAATTAGAAAATAACAGTTTAAAAAACCTGAAAAGCACTTTCTCTTTTAAACGACAAATAAAATTGCATCTCCTAAATCTCTGAAACACATGTATATATATTTATTTACTTATTTATCTTATATATATTAACTATATATATTTGACATGCTTCTGCGTGTTTATTTTTAATCTTCGTTTGGCTGAAATTTTTTATCGTTTATATTTGTAACGGAGTTTTTAATTTATGTTTTTTACGTAATATATCTTATTGTAAACTTTTTAAAGATATTTGGCTTTAAATATTATTGTTAAAGGGGCTTTATGAAAAGATTGTGGTGACACCAGTCATCCAGATCTTCTTTGAGCTCTGTCTGTTTATATACATACACTTTGTTTAACGTAAAATTTTCTTTGTAATTTTATTATTTGATTATTATATGAACAGCGAAATATATATTAAAAAAAAAGTATAAACAAATATGCTACCATTTGATTTTTCGCTCTTTAGTTTCTTACAAAGTCTCTTAACGTTCTAATAGATGTTTTTAATAACTTGTGGCTATAAAAATAGTTGTTTTTTTAAAAATCCAACGTTGAACAACTTATCAGTATAACAATTTAGTTTATAATAGAGATCTTTTTAGATTATTTAATTAATAGTTAAAATTTATGAAATTATTTCTTAATTTTTTTTTTTAAAACAATAAACAACACAACTTTGAATTATTATAATAAAGTTAAGATTTCTATACAAAAAAAAAAAATTAACAAAAATACTCCATCAAAAATAGTCAAAACAATTAACAATAGTATAACACTCAAAAAAACACTCAATAGAGGTACATATCAAATGTCACAGACAAATAAATAGCTGTAGCCCTAATGTTTTCTGCTAAGTAAGTTAGACGTGCATGACTAACTCGTGCAATTTTACTTGTTTCTGGTTTTCTTTAGTTTGTTGATTTTTAACCAAAAAATGTTTTATATTTAGTTAGAAACAACTTTTTTCTTTTTCCACAAACTTTTATTAAATAAAAAGCCAGGCTTTCAAATATATTAAAATTCACTGTGCAACCAGCATAAACTGATAAAAACATAGACTGCAAAAATATAGCACATGTAAATACATTTTTACTTGTAAAAGTATGCCTTAAAAAACGCCTTGTGAAAATATGCCTTGAAGGAAAATCATCAAACAAAAGTTTGTTGAAATTGAAAGTAACCATTTTAAAACAATAAACTACGCTTAACTTAGAAGCTATAACTTAAAGACTAGGAACAAATGTTCCGCCTCTCATACAGTTTTGCTTTATATACTTATTAACTAACCGGTTTTTAATACTTTCACTTCTTTTTAATAATTTCACTTCTAAAAAGTCTATTTATTGCAGAAAGTTTATAACAAGTAAAAAGCTGGCTACCTCTGTCGTAACATGGTCCAATCTATCTATATATACAAACTATTGTATGTAATATAAAGATTTAGGAAAACCCGGCTTTTTTTACCGCTGAAAATCCCGCACTTAAATACGCAAATTTAAAAAAACTTGAATTAAACATTTTTTTATCATTTAATGCTAACTTCTTTTAGTTAAAAAATATTTAAAATATTAAAGTTCAAAAATTTTGTCAGAAAAGTAAATAAAATATTATTTCCGCATTTGCGACGCGTTGTGCGCCGGTGAAGGGGAAAGTACTATTGTAAGATGCGACAGATTTGAGCCAAAAAAAAATGTTCTACGTGGTCTTCAAAATAAAAAGTGTTATTCATTTGGATTATGTTGAAAAGAGAGACACCATTATTAGTTGATATTATATAACAAATTGTTTGAAATCTCTTGTTTGTTTTTTTTTAGTTTGATTAAGGTGCCCCAAGAAGTCTTTACGGTCTTATCACAGAGCAACGCGGAAGAGAATTTAATAGGAAGTTCACGCCTTCTTCCCAACCGATATCGCAAAACTTGCCCAGAGGTGGGGTTTGAACCACGGATCTTATCTTTCTGAGGCAAGTGCGCTACCACTGCGCCACGGCTGCTTGAATGCTTCTTATATGCGAAACGTTATATGTCCCTTATATGTGAAACCTCTTATATGCGAAACAAATATGCAAAGACCTAAAACAGGCACTCAAAACTTTATATTTCTCTATGATAAAGCTCAACCTTATGTAACTTAAACCGTCACAAATTGTCTTAACCTAGCTAGAACCACAATAATTCGCCACCCGCCCTTACTCACCAGACTTAGCTCCGTCCGATTATTGGCTAAACAAAAAAACGTTTGACAACTCGCGTTTTTACATCCTTTTGAACGTTTGAAAGGATGCAAATTTGTATAGATAATGATTGAAGTTATTTTCAACATTTTTTTTTATTATTATTATTTAATAATTTTTCTTCTCCAGGTATACCATATAAAATATACATTTATTATCGTGAAAAAAAGAAAATATATATACAAAATTATTACGTATCAGATTGATAAAAATACATTAATATAATATTGTTACATTAATATAGTATTGATGCAAATTTTAATATAAATTCTGGTAAAATAACTATTATACATATTTATTTTTTTGATACGTTAATACCTAAAAAAAGGAAATCAAAGAAGATTCTGCATTTTTGGGTATAAAACTCCAAAAAAAGCTTTTTGCAGATTCCCTTACCAGCGCCTTTTAAGTAAATTTAGAGATTATTTTGTAATTAGCTTTATAATTACTATTTCTACTGTCATTATATATATATTTTTTTCTCTTTTAATAAATACTTTTTATAATTTTTTTTTTTAATTTATTGCAATAGCTTTTACAAACTAAGAATATGCAGCTTTGTTTGCCATTTAAACAACGATATTCCATTTAAGTCTTTTAGTTTTTGATTTTTCAAGTTTTTCCATATTTTGGGACACTGTGACATAATTGAAAATTCAGAACCCCGGGTTTTAGTTTTTTAAATTTATAGTTATGAAATATTTATAATTTTGAGAAAATGGTGACAAAACTATGTCTAAAAAAGAATTTGGTAGCATATTATTTTTACATTTGAACATAAAAATAAGTATCTCATATAAATTAAGTTTTTCCTAGTTTAAGACTTATACTAAAATATTCATGTGTATTACTGACTGTATATTGTTTAACCACTTTTTACTATATATAAAAATAAAATAGACTTTATTTAACCATTTAAAGAGGTACTCGATGATAAGTCTTCATAGACTCCTACGAGTTTTCCTTTACAACAACATGTATATATCTGAAGTACCAAAAAATTTCTTGTCTTATTTTTATTCTTTTCTTTTTTTTTTTAAATACTGGTAATTTTTATGATAAGAAACACTATTAATTTACGCTATACTTAGTTATACTTGTTAAACCAATTTTTATTATGCTATGTTATACATGGTATTATTATCTTATATTTTTACGTGGGATTATATTATGTCATTAGTTATAACGTAACGATGTTACACATCGTTACAAATTTATTAAAGTTGTAAAAAAAAAAAAAAAAAGACTTTCATATTTGTCATCGCATTAGAAGGATTGTCCATTTTACCTAGATAATAAACATTTAATAAAATAGAATTAAATTAGCTTTTTTACTTTTAACATAAGTAAAAAAGCTTTTTTAAGCACTCCATCTACTAAGGTCGTTAGGAAAGTTTAACAAACTTTCCTAACGAAAATTCCTTAAAAGATGGAATGAGAACGAAGTAAAAAATAGCGTCGCTTTTCAAGGAACAGTGTTAGTACTACTAGTAATAGTGGTACGACTATTAACTTAGTAGTGGCATAACTTTGAATTAAAATAGCGTATGCGAGATAGGGGCAGTGAGTCAATTATAAAAGTAAGGAGACACTAACTTTAAAAAAGTATATACTGTTGGGTATAAACTGTTGGGTAGGTAGGTTAAAAGCATAGTTACGTTTAGGGAGGTGGAGGGTACTTAAAAAAGCGTATGGCAAAGTGTTGAGTGTGTGTGTATGTGTGTGTGTGTGTGGGGGGGGGGGGGTAGGGGTAGGGGGGTAGGTCGAAATAAAGCGTACGTACTTTATTGACAAAACCTAAGAGATCGTTCATAAATTACGCAACTATAAGTTTATTTTAAAAACACTTATTTCGTCGCGTTGGTTTGACAAGGTTCTAACTGATTTTTTAACATTAGGGATCGTCCACAAATTATATATATTTTCTTGGTTTACGTTTGTTAATCGTGGTGCAGCTTTAAATAACCAATAGTAAAAATAATAATACAAACTTACAATGATAGAAAATATAACAAATATAAACAAGGTATCTGAAAGAAGATCGCAAGGATCTTGCCGTCAGAACCTTAAATAAGCATTTAACAAAGATAAGATTAAAAAAAAAATTAATAAACTTTTACAAAATTGCAAGGTAAATAATCTGTTTCAGAAGAAAGATCAAGAGGATCTTCTCATCAGACTTTTATACAAGAGTAAATCAACATATAAATTAAAAAGTAAAAAGAAATAGGAATGAACTTCTATAAACGTAAATATCTTATAAACAATAGACCAAAACATATTTTTAACTTTTACTACTAATAATAACTCAATATATAACCTAATGAAAGAATGAGGTTTTTCAGTTTTTTTTAAAAAGAAAATAGTTAGAGCTAATTAAAATTTGGCAAAACAATTTTATTCCAAAGGTGTGGCGCTCGATAGGTAATACAAAATTGAATAAAGTTTATTTGACAAATAGATTTAATTAAAAAGTTATTATTTCTCAAAATATATTTACTGATTGGTTTAAAAGAGAAAAGATCTTTGAAAACGGCTCGAGATAAGTTATTTATCCAAATATATATTACGTAATGTGACGTAATTTGTCGACGATTTTTTTTTTTTTGAGTTTACAAAGTTAGTCGTTTTACAAAAAAAATAAACTATTAAAGTTACTTTACAAATATATACATATAAAAATCGTGATAAAAGTGTAAACTAATAGATAATTTTAATAGATAGTTGTAACTCTTTAGTAACAAGTTCCTCACAAAAACATTACATATCAACGCCCCCCTACCTCTAAAGCACTACGCAATTTATGGTGATTTATGGATTGTCTTGGGTATACATAGAACTCAAATTATAATGAATAGTCTTGCTAGTATTTGTGTTATCTTTTCACTTACATATATTGCTCTGTTATAAAATTGTTATTTCGATATCATTTATTTTCGTTTCATATTTGTCATACCAGGTGTTTTTAAACTACAGAAGTCGGCACAATGGACCTAAATCCTAAAGAACGCATGGGGTGTGGGTCCGTAGTTATAGAATTATACTTAACTCAGAACAATGGACGACCCCTTAGGAGAATAGCAAATAAATCTAATTTTCTTTTTTAAATAAAAACAATTATATATAACTATATTTTATTTATTAATGTATTTTTATACATCACACACAAAAAAAAAGAAAACATAAACAAATAAAAATACAATAATATAAATAATTTTAATTAAACATTAAAAAATTTTTTTTTTTTAAGTTCTCCTAATATAAAAAATTTCAGTTTTGCAAAATTATAAAAAATTTTACCTTTGCAAAACAAAGCAATGATTTAGATTTTTTTTTTTTTTGGCAAAATCTACGGGAGTAAGACGTGTAAATAAAAAAGCAATGGAAAGTAAATAAAAAAGCAATGGAAATCACAATGAAAAACATTGAAATACTAATATCAAATAAATTAGACGAACATAGGAACAAGAGAAAACTTTTACTTTAATTGTAAGTGGCAACCTTAAAATCATATCAGATAAACTTAACGTGATGGAGAAAGAAATTTTAGAAAACAAATCAAAAATTAAAAATACAGAAAAGGATCTTAACGATGTTAAAGATAGTATACATTTCCAAGAAGAAAAAACTATAGAAAAACTTAAAAAACTTAAAAAATACTTCGATAATGAAATCAACGTATTGTACACAAGAACAACAGATTTGGAAAATCGATCACGTCGAAATAATCTCAGAATAGATGGACAAGTAGAAAAACCAGGAGAAAGTTGGAGCGAGTGTGAAACTGCAGTGAAAGAAATCTTTAATAAAAAATCTTAAAATATCAAGCGAAGTGGTTGTTGTAAGAGCCCATCAAATTGGCCCAATTAATAATAAAAAACCTAGAACAATAGTATTGAAAGTCTTAAATTTCCAGGATAAAAACAAAATCCTTAATGCTGTAAAAAATCTTAAAGGAACTGGTGTGTATATTAACGAGGACTTTTCGCAAGAAACGATTGAACAACGAAGGAAACTTTGGGAAGAGGTGAAACGATTTCGAAATGAAGGTAAATACGCCATTTTAAAATATAATAAAATATTTAGTCGAGATTTTAAAAAGTAGCGATGCGTATTTTTCTTAATTTTTTTTTTCTTTCAAAGCGCTTTTAATTTATCATTTTATTAAGCATAATGAATAACGAAACAATAGATTTTGAAACGCTGAACTTTAATGTCTTCGAAACGGCAAATAATGTTATACTCAACGATTTGAATGACGCAGATGCGCAGATTTTTCGCGGAATAAATTTTGGTTCTAAACAGAAACTTTTAAAACTGAACTTACAACTTTAAGGAATAAATTCACTGCATTACACATAAATATAAGAAGCTTAAATAACAACATTGATAAGCTTAAGCGATTTCTAACCGAATGCAATTATTTATTCAATATGATTTGTTTAACCGAGACATGGTGTTCTGACGAATCGTCCAGAATAAATTCAAACTTAGAAATTCTTAATTACAAATTAATATCTTCTGAAAGAAAAACTCACAAAAGGGGAGGGGAAATTATTAACTATATTCGAACTGATCAAGCCACCAAATATAGAGATGACCTTTCTACCTCAGATGCCATTAGTGAGGTCTTTACAATTGAGATAACAACAAATAACAAATCAAAAAACATATTAGTCTCTGCATGTTACAGACCACCTGATGGTGATATAACAAAATTTTCTAATCATTTAAAACAATTTTTTTATAAAAATAACAATGAACAAAAAAAACTATTTTGTATTGGAGACATTAACATTGATTGCTTACAATACGATAAACATGCCAAAACTAAATTTTTTTTTGACGAAATGCTCCAACATTACATCTTCCCAATTATTAATAAGCCGACTCGGGTAACTCAATCATCAGTAACGTCAATAGACAATATATTAACAAATGCAGTTCTTGATGTTACTTTAAAAGCAGGTATTATAAAAACAGATATATCGGATCATTTTCCGATTTTCTTTTTTCTGTTACACGATAAAAAAACTACTAACGACCAGTGATATTTTCGTACACGAGAACGAAAACGAGAACGAAAAAAAAAGCCTTTCGTTTACGAAAACGAAAACTAAAACGAAATTTATTTTAAGAACGAGAACAGAATAAAAACGATAATTTTAAATTTTCGAACGGAATAAAAACTGAATCGAAAATTATTTTAAAACGAAATATTTTCGTTCTAGATTTGAAACGAGTTGAATTATTTGATATATATAATTATTATATTACAATACATTATAATGATATATTATTCGAACTTAATTGAATTTTATTCAATTAAGTTCGAATAAGTTTAGTTATGATATAGTTCGAATATATTTATTCGAATATATTTTTTCGAACTAAAAAAAATCAAACTGTAAGACCAACACAACTACGCGATGAGTTTGAGTAAACTTTTTTTTTTTCATCCGACAAATCAGTATGTTTATAAACATACTGATTTGTCGGATGAAAAAAAAAAAGTTTACTCAAACTCATCAAAGCACCAAGTAAAACTATAGTTTTACTTGGTGGTGAAAAAGTATGCAATACAAAGTTGTGTGGAAAGAACCCAACAAATCTTAAAGTTAGTTTATCTGTTAGAGGATATGTTTTCATTTTGAAACAAACGACTCATTTTTATCATTTTAGAGTAATTATTCAATAACGTATACGAACTTATTTATACATTAATTGATAAACAGATAGATAAATAAACATATAAATATACAAACAAAAAATTATATAAATATGTTTATTTTTTTCTAGCTACATTTAGCAAGAAACCATAAGTCTGTACACGTTGAGCTGGAAGAGTCGGAATTAAAGAAATTAAGTGAAAAAAAGCAAACAGGGATAAAGAGAAAAGCAGTGGATGAAAATGGACCCACTCTTTTAGAATCGTCCTCAAATCAGAACCAGACCTTGATTCAATGCATTAATCGTAGGAATACCGCATGGCCTATTAATTCACACGAGCATAAAATTCGACTAAACTCTCTTATTCAAATGATAATTGCAACATGTAATCCAGTGACATTGGTGGATAATGCGAGTTTTAGAAAGTTAGTTAATACCTTGGATTATAAATTTTCATTGCCTGCTACTGCTAAAATTACTAGCCTACTTAATGAAGAATTTACTGTTTTAACGAGAAAACTTCGTGACTTCATATCTGAAGGCAGGCGCTTCACAATATGCCTTGATGGCTGGACTAAAAAAGGTCTTACTGCGTCCTTTTTAGGAATTTCGGTTTGTTTTTTTCACTTCAAATCCGAAAAACCAATACATGCTCTGCTTAATTTGTATCTTGTGAAACATCCACATACAGGTGAACAAATTGCTAATTGTTTTGAAAAATACCTAAAATATTGGAATATTTCGAGAGAAAAAATATTGCTTGTTATTTCGGACAATGGAGCAAACATGGTCAAAGGCATAAAGTTGTCGAGAATGAAAGCTCAAGCTGAACGTGATATACTTATTGAATTAGAAAGTGAGGTTAATGAAGAGCAGATAACAGATCTGGAAGACGATGAGAATATGACAAATAGTGAAGAGTGGGAACATGTTGACTTGATAGTTGATGTAATAGAAAACGTAGCATTTAGAAGATTGGGATGCATTGCACATGTTATACAGCTAGTTGTAAAACTTGCATATGATGGTAAATATCATGGCTTACTTTTGAAGGTACGTGGATTAGTGGGAAAAGTTCGCAAATCTTCTGTTGCATTGGAAAAAATTATCAACAAATGTGGTAAGACTGTGATCAGCGACTGTTCTACAAGATGGAACAGCACTTACTTTATGGTTCGGAGATTTCTGGAAATAAAGACATCTACCAACGAAGTGCTTGGAGACCTTAACATTGATTCACTTGCCAATAGCGAATGGATAATGCTTCAGGATTTTGTCAATCTTTTAGAACCTTTTGCCAATGAAACTGATATTCTTCAGACGGATGCACTTTCACTATCCAGTGTTATACCTTCAATACTTAATTTAGAATGTCACCTTGAGCAATTTGGAGATGCCAAAGATGTAGCAGTTAAAATGCTTGAAGATCTACGCCGTCGTTTTGCCGTTCTTTTGCAGCCAAACGATTCTAATTTTAATCCACTGCCATGTGCCGCATGTCTACTTGACCCCACATGTGCAATAGTTCTTTTAGGTAATGAGCATACACAAATCAGAGAGTGTGCAAAGAAATACATTTTGTCAGAGGCTAAAAAATCGGTGCAACATGATTTACCTTTAGCAAGTGCATCTACTCTTTCTGTTGAGATTGCTCCAGAAATAAATGAATTAACAAAATGGAAATTTTTAGCGGCAAAACAGCGAGTAGAAAAAATAAAGCTTATTCCAGGTAATGAAGCACAAAATGAACTCAACAAATATTTTATTGAAATAAGGAACAGCTCTATGGGCCAAAATGCTTTAAATTTCTGGAAGATGATAGGTGCTGTTTACCCACATATTGCACCATTAGCTGAAGACCTCATTGCAGCTCCTGCAACTCAAGCATATGTTGAAAGACTTTTTTCAATCTGTGGCTTGCTCACAAATGGACGGAGAAATCGAATGTCAGCGTCATTGGAAATGCGAGTTTTTATAAAACTAAATTCTCATCTAGTCTAGATGATAATCATATAATCACTAGGCCCTTTATTTGTAAAATATATGAGTAATTATTAAAGTCTATAAAATAACTATTCATTAGTTTTTATTGTTACCAAATTTGAGGAGTTTTTTTTATACCTAATAATTGAATTTTTTTTAAGTTTTAGAGCAATAAGGACAGGTTGTTGTTTCGTTTTTTATTAAGGGCGGTGGGCGGGGCTCTAAACTTCTAGCCATGGGACTGGGTGTATTACATTTAATTAAGTTCTCATTTTTTTGTTTGTTTATAGAACTAAGACTTACTTCTTTTAATTATATATGCCTATATTATTTATAAATTATACTAAATTATAATTAGATGAGATAAAAAATTTGTACGACAAACGAAAATTGAACTAAATAAAAACTAAAACTAAAATTAATTTAAGATGAACTGAATAAAAACTAGAACTAAATTTATTTACTGAACTGAATAAGAATTAGAACTAAAAACTTTGCCTCTAAACTGAATAAAAACTAAAACAAAAATTATTTTCCGAACAAAAATATCACTGCTAACGACTGTAAAATCGAAATTCATAAAAGGAAAATTAACAAATATGCTATTCAACAATTTAAAGAATCACTATCGGCAATAAAATGGGACAAAGTATACCAAGAATGTAACCTTGGACGCACTCTGCTTATACTAATTTTGAAAACATTTTCTTAAAAAACTATAATAAATAATTCCCAATAAAAGTAATGCTTGTAAAAGAAAAACATCTAAAATGTCCGTGGATCACCAAAGGAATTAAATAATCTTCCAAAAAAAAAAAAAAAACTTTATATCAAATACTTAAAAAATAGAAATGAAGCAAACCTAAATGCTTACAAACAATATAAAAATTTGCTTGAAAAGATCAAAAAGATTTCAAAAGAGAATTATTACTCAAATAAAATAAAAAACTCCAAAGGTGATATTAAAAAAACGTGAGACGTAATTAAAGAAATAATTGGGAACAAAAATTGCAAACCAAATAATTTACCTACTAAAGTTGTTATAAATAATGAAGAGTATGTCAGTAGTGACGTAATCTCAGAAAAGTTTAACAATTTTACGTTAACATAGGCCCTAACCTGGCTACAAAAATTAATTGTCCAAACAACTCATTTGAGACATACTTAACTAATAACAACAACGAATTAGCATTTAGCGAACTAAAAATTGAAGAACTTGAAGTTGCGATAAAATCTCTTAAAATAAATAAATCTCCAGGTATAGATGATATTTGTAGCAACATCGTTATCGATGTCTTTTTGAAGATACGCAAATCGATCTTCAAAATATTTAATTCATCAATTAAAACAGGTACTGTACCAGATAAATTGAAAACAGCTAAAATTATACCAATTTTTAAAACAGGCGAAACATCTTTATTAAATAATTACAGACCTATCTCTATACTGCCTACTTTCTCTAAAATACTTGAAAGAATAGGTTACAATAGATTATACGAAAATCTCCTTCAAAATAACCTCTTAAACAAAAAACATTTCGGGTTTCAAACAAAACACTCGACCGAACATGCCATTTTAGATCTTGAAAATAGCATGGGTAATTCTTTCGATAAAAAGCAATTTGTATTAGGGACTTTTATAGATTTATCTAAAGCGTTCGACACAGTTAATCACAATATCTTACTTAAAAAAATGGAAAGATATGGTGTTAAAAATATATCCCTTGACTGGTTCAAAAGTTACCTGAGTAGCAGAAAACAATGCGTTGTTACAGATCATAATAAATTTTCAGACCTACTAGAAATAAAATGCGGAGTTCCCCAAGGTTCCATTCTGGGTCCCCTTTTATTTCTAATATATATCAACGATCTTCCAAAAGCCCTGAAAAAAATTGATGTAATAATGTTCGCTGATGATACAAATTTATTTTACTCATCGCCGTCTATAAGCGACCTTTACGAATCTATGAACACTGACCTCGAAAACCTCAACATCTGGTTTAAAGTAAATAAATTATCTTTGAATACAGAAAAAACAAAATATATCTTGTTTCACTCCAACCGTCTTAATAACTTTATACCAGGCACTTTATACCTTCACTAAAAATTGATAACATAAACATCAAAAGAACTGAAATAACTAAGTTTCTTGGAATAATTATTGACCAGAATATTAATTGGAAAGCCCATATTAATACAATAAACACAAAAATATCAAAAAGTATCGGCGTACTCTACAAAGCCAAACCTATGCTTTCCCAAGACAACTTAAAAATTCTCTTCTTTTCTTATATTCAAAGTTACCTAACATACGCTAATATTGCATGGGGAAGTACCCATAAAACTAAATTAAATTCACTGTACATACATCAGAAACATGCATCAAGATTAATTTATAATAAAGATAAATTCACTTGTGCCGACCCTTTACTTAAAAATTTGAATGCATTAAATATCTATCAAATAAATATTTACCAAAATATGTTATTCATGCTAAAATACAAACTCGAATTTGTTCCGAAATACTTTACTGATAGGTTTTTTCATATCAACGCAAACAAATATATCACACGAGGAACAGGCAACTTTTTCTTGCCTTTAAAAAAAACAAAATTCTCGCGATTTTCTTTTATATACCGTGGCCCATACTTATATAACAAAATAATACTTCAAAATATGGAACTTAATAAAATGGATAACCTTATTGCTCTGAAAAAAAAACTAAAGCATATCATAATTAACTTAACCAACTTCATCGAAATGTATTAAACAATTTGGAAAAAATAGTAATAATAAAAAGCCCTACTACTTCTACTATATAGTAGATGCCAAAATACTTATGTGTATTTGTTGAGCTAGTTCATTAAAGTTTATTTTATGTTTTAAAGGTTCTCGATGAAAAAGTATATTTTAGTCTTCTTCGAGTTTCCTTACAACAAAGAAAAAAAATTTTTAAGAATAATTTTATATATATATATTCAACAACGTCCACAAGCAAGTCCCTAGTAGCCCTGTGGTACGACGGACTTGCATATATTTTTTAAATGCATGGGTTAATAGCCAGCACTTTATATTATAAACAATGAATAGTTACCTTATTTTGTACACTGTACAACGCGCATGCGCTGAACAGAATTTTGAATTTTGTCTTGTAAAAATTTTAAGTACAAAAATTGTTTAATCGTACGTTTTGTACTTATATGTAAAAATATGTAATTTTGTTTTATTGAAAAACATTTGATTTTTTTTGTTTTGTTTATAAGTGAAATTTAGCGTTGCGTAATTTATGGGCGATCCCTAACCCCGGTTTACGCAGGGCCGTACCGAAGAGATCTTTCACGGGGTTGGTGGGGTGTATGTATTTTTTGCTAACTAGAGACACCAGACCAAAAAAAAGGTACCTTTAATAACAAAGATAAAGGTTTCTTAAAATAAAAAACCTATATAAATTGTATTAGAAACTAAAGCCTTATCATTTTACCTAAATAATATTAAATCAGAAAGTTGAAGCTAATAAAAATCCATTTGTATAGCTATTTAAATAGCGTTTTTTTTTTTTTATTTGCTTTTGATTTTTACTTTCAAAATATAGAAAGTTCTTCATTATTTTTTCTTACAACAAAATCATATCAGTTTCAATATACTATTAAAGTTATATATTATATACAATGTATACTGTTATAAAATATTATACACAATATACTGGCACGGATGCAGCATTTATTAATGTTTTGAGATAGCTAAGATATGGAGCAAACTCAAAATATTTATGTTTATACTTTTATCAAATAAGGATGCTTTGCAAAAAATTGCGATGATTGGAGCCTGGGAACAAAAAAAGCTCCAAAATTTTAGCTACACCTGCCTCAAACTTAAGAGCAACAAGTTTATAAAAATTTTTTTATACTATTCTTAACTAAATCTATATTCTCCGATAAATTACAAAATTCATACAAAAAATTTTTTAGCGTTCAAAAATTATGACTAGAAAAAGTTTGAACCTCAGTTTGAGGGGGTTAAAAAATTTTATAAAGTCATAATTAATGAACGCTAAGAGATTATTTTACAAAATTATCGATCAATATAAACTTGGTTGAGAATAACAAAAAAATATTTTATTAACTTGTTGCTCTCACGTTTTCGGCAGGTAAAATTGTAGCTAAAATTTTAGTACTTCTTTGTTCCTAGGCTCCAATCATGGCAATTTTTTGCAAAGCATCCATATTTAATATAAGTATAAACATAAAAATATTTGGAATTTCCTTCATGTCAGGTTAGCTTGTTAGAGCCAAATATAGTTGTATATTTGGTAATATAATAAATTGTAAAAGTGTAAAAGTATTAGTTAAATATAGTGTTGGTATAATAGTAAAACCCAAAGAGAAACAAAAATGATACTTCAAGCGAAATACAAAATCTGTGTGATGTTGTAATTTTGAAATTTATTACGGGAATTATGTAAAACGGTATACCTAACAACATTTCCTATCAAGTTATCTTGATATTGAACGTAAATTGCACATACTTAATTCTGGTGCAATATATAAAATCAATAAAAATAAATATATAAAATCAATATATATAAAATCAAAAAAATATATTTAAAAATGCCTCGCTTGCCTCGAAATTTTATCAAAAAGTGTGAAAAAAACAAAAAACTTCAAAACAAAACAAAAATTAGGTGAAGTAGCTTTGAATTCTGTGAAAAGAAACAAAGCAACAGGAGCAGATGAAATTAATGGAAACGTAATTATAGATTGTTTCGATATATTAAAACATATTCTTTTTAAAGTTTTTAGAGCTTCTATAAATCAAGGAATTTTTCCAGAACAATTAAAAGTTGCTAAAGTTACTCCTATCTTTAAAGAAGGTGACAGATCAAATATAAGCAAATATTAGCTGAATAAAGATTTACTCTGTTGCATCATAGTATTTACAATTATCATAGTCAAACTTATTTAGATTTTGAAAAAAATTTTTCAATTCAGATGATGTGTCATAAAATGAATTATGAATAAAAGTATTTGAATCATTTACAGTGACCTTAAAAATCCTTATCTTTCAGAGAAGAGTATGGTAGAGTGTTTTCCAAGCAATTAGAACAATAGCCAGTTTCAGTCATCAAAGAGTTATACATTTTTTATTAACATTATTACACCTAATGTGGATCTACTTATTGCCAGAGTGGCATTGTAATAGCTTTTTGATTACATGTTACGGTATTATAACAATCACCTTAAGAAGACTTTACAACCATATTATTCACTTTGGTATTTAGAATGATGAGTTTATTTATTATAAAGTTTTGTTTATATTTTTGGCTTTAAATTTTAGTCTATAAATTATATTTTGCGTACTAGTGAACACTATTCGATACTGTGTGTGGCCCACACACATCGGATACCCACACACATCGGATACCCACACACATCGGATACCCACACACTGTGTGGGTATCCGATGTGTTTAGGTATCCGATGTGTGTGGGTATTATGAATAGTAAAGAATGTAACAATATTTTAAAAGTAAAGAATGTGCCCAGTGGGCACGGACGTAAAAAAGACGTCTTTTAAACGTCTTATGCACATTTTAGTCGTCTTTTGAACGTCTTTTGAACGTTTTGGACGTCTTTTGAACGTTCAAAAGACGTCTTTTTTCTGGTGCCCACTGGGTGTGTATGGGTATTTTTATGAATAGTAAAGAATGTAACAATATTTTAAAAGTAAAAAATGTAGTACTTTTGAAATTTATAATAATTATAACATAGATATGTAATATATTAAATATTTGTATTTTCAAATATAGTTACTTATAAGAATCAGATAATAATAAATAATATGATAACACGGTTAGCTTTAACTAATGTTAGGTTTTTTAAATTGTGTCCAAATGAATTTTAACGTTTTCTGAGAGATTATAGTTTACTTATCACTATGTATATAGTCCACCAAATCAGAAAACTCCTATTAAGTAATTATGGGGTTTTAAAGATTTTTTCGCGCCTTTTTTTCGCGTCTTTTTTGTCTTTTACGGCTATCTTTAATCTGCCATTTTTTCTGCCACTGATTTAATTGCAAAAGACAATCATAGAACAAATTTTGTTAAAAAAAAGTTAAGAATTGGTAAATCACATCCTCAGACTATTTTAGATCATCAAAAGAACAGAGAAAAAGTATGCCTTTTTTGTGGTTGCAAATGTCATATGAAAATAAACAGCAAAAGCCATTTAATTTCTAAATTTCAGAGCTGTTTTTCGGATTATAACATTGCTGATGACCGATATCCTACTGGATTGTGTCTAAGGTTGGTATACTTGATTGATTTTTATTTAAGTAAATATATAAAAAGTAAATATGTCATAAATGTTAAACCATTAATGAATGATTTTACGTTTATGACATATTTACTTTTTACTACGAGGTATCCAATTTTTCAGTAATGTGAATTTACATAACTGAAAAATGGGATACCTTGTTAAACTCAAAGAAATAAGATTTAATAAATGAATCAAATCACATTTTGCTTGAAACTAGCATATCTTTATCTATTTAAGGTGTAGGGGTATAGTTGAAAGAACAAATGTGGTTGACCTCAGACAGAAAATTAGGTTTGACATTGACTGGTCAAAGATGACTCTTCCGGCTAAAACACGAAACGGGTAAAATGTTGTTTTAATTATATTTCTGTTGTAAAGAAATGCAAAATTATAATTTTTTTAAATAATTTTAGGAAACTAAAAACTTGTAGCTGTGAAATATGTAAAAATTGCAAGAACGCAGGGAAGGATACCCAAGAAAAAATCTGGTATAAAGAGTTTTAAAACGGCAGTTGTTAGTCCGCGGTGTAGTTTTTGTCTGACTAAAGTTTATAAGATATCTATATAGATATCTTATAAATGCTATATAATAGGTATGCGGAAATCGCGTTTTACGGAACCGAGTTTTGTGCCTCGTTTTTTAAACTTTTTTTTGGGGTAGCGTCAGATAAACATCTTTTAAAGGTGTTTCTTTTTAGAAACATATATATAATTATTTTTGAAAAAAAGTATAGTTAAACTTTAATTTTATTTGACATTTATGCGTAATTGGTAAATTTTGTATTTAGTTTATTGATTTTGAAAATTAGGTTGTTGTTCTTACACCGAATTATTGTTAAAGGTATGCTCGGATAGTTTGCAAACCTACCCAGATTTTGATGTACATTTCCTATGTACTGGCCAAATTTCATAGAAAATAAAAATGTATCAGATAGCCTAAAAAGTCGAGCACTTTTGGTACCTAGTTTTTGTTTTTCAGAATTCGTTAACGGCGGATATGGGGGCGTATTTGTATAACTTTTTTTTTGATTTAATAATATTTTATTTAGATAATTGTTGATTTTTTTTTTAATCACAAGTTTATAGTTAAATATGAATTTGTATATTTAAAAAATCTATAACCTAATTTTTATATTTAAACATATAATTTCATTTTTAACTTTAAACTTACTAAAAAAGAGAGTAAATTTTCTTAATGGTAAATTTAAATACAGTGTATTTTAATATATTTACATAATATATGTAACGGGTCACAACTAAAATTTTGCCCAACTTTTAAAACAAGATATCTCAGTCATTTTACAATTTTTTTTAAAACGGTTTTTTGCATTTTATAAACAACAATTTTAAGTGTTAGAAAAAATGTCTTTTAAAGTTTTTCGATTCCATTCCTTCTGACAAAATCGAGTCTTTTGTGTACCGAGCTGAAGGTGCGGTGTATAAGGTCTTTGTCCAAATTACGAAGGCAAAGACTGACTCTAGCTTTGAGTTGAGTGATAGTTTTAGCCTGCCAGTCCTTCTCATACACTTTCTGCTTCAAAAATCCCCAAAAACCCTCAATTGGCCTGACTTTCGGGACATTTCCTGGGTTAACTTGTTTTTGTAAAAATTGACTTTTTTGTCTTTGAGGTTGGCGTGGACTGAGTTTGCATAGTGGGAGCTAGCTAAATCGGGCCAGAATACGTATTTACCATCCCTATAGTATTTGTTAATAAAAGGAATCAACCTCTTTCGTATACACTCGTCACGGTAAATATATTGATTGATTGCCAGGCCAGACTTGAAAAATTTGACACTACTCATTCCTCGAGGTGAAACTGCCACCCGAACAAGTAGTTTTGACTCGTATTTTGCCTTCATTTTGTTCTTCACATCAGTAGGAGTCTTTTGAATATCATCTGAGTAAAATCGGTCATTCCCAGCCAAAGTTGTGTTGGAAAGAGTGAAGTACGATTTATCATCCAAAATAAAATCGACATCACGAAATTTGAGGAAAAGTCGTCCACACTTTGGCCTTGCTAACTTGACTTGTAAGGCTGTCATCTTTGGTTTGAAGGTGCGTTTTAGACATCTGATATTTGTTCTTTGCAATAGCATCTTTGAAACGTATTGCTGAGTCGTTTTTTGCTTGCTAGCTACTCTTTTCTGTGAGCAGCCCTTCCGATGATTGAAGAAATTTTTTATCTTACGTATGTTGTTTGCAGTCGCTATAGTGGTCGGAGGACCGCTTCCTTTTTTCCTAGTTAGTACTTTATTTTGTTCCAGCATGCTAAGCCAATGATTTAAAGTCCTTTTTGGAGCTCCCATGCTGATAAATTTATCAAAAATATGTTTTCGCCCCAGTCCATGGTTTTTTTGATAGTATTTATACAAAATGGATTTTAGATCTTCATACATTATAGCGTGATATTTTTTGAACTACAAATCATACGAACTATTTGAAAATATATTTGAATAGAGAATGCTTTTGAGTATATTCTGTTAAAATTTTAAAAATATACACAAAGCAGATCTTTATTGATATTATCCCAAAGTTTGGGCAAAATTTTAGTTGTGACCCGTTATACATATATTATATATATATATATATATATATATATATATATATATATATATATATATATATATATATATATATATATATATATATATATATATATATATATATATATATATATATATATATATATATATATATATAGAAAATGTAATTTTATTGTTCTTTCAAATCGTTAATAAAAAAAAGAAGATTTCAAAATAGCAGTTTTGCAATTACCAAAAAACGGATAAAAGAAAAAAAAATTTGAACGAGAACGCTTGTACTATCTTTTTTAAAAATTTAGTAATCATTTAAATTGTCTACTAAGCAACATGACAATTTAGATGGCAAAATTTAGTAATCATTTAAATTGTCTACTAAGCAACTTGATAATTTAGTTGATATAATGTTAAATAGAAATTTTGGACAAAATACTCTGTTATTAATGGTATAATAATAGTATTCTAACTCTAATGTATGGTTTGGAGAAAAACCTAATAAAAGAAAACACTAGCTAAGCCCCTCTTCTATTAAAGAAAATTCAATTTATGGCTTCCAAAGGTCAAAAGCTAAATTAAGTTTAGTATCAGTTTTTTTTAAAACGTTTTTCATTCAACAATTTAATTTTTTATTTTAAAAACTTTTTTGGAACACATACTTTTTGGAACACACTATTTTGGTTGTATGTATTTTAAATTGTATACTAACTTTACTTATTTTAATAAATGTAAATTTATTTAACAGGAGTAGACATATTTTATACTAGGTTGTGTTAAACCATTACCACAACATCCTCCATTTTCAAAATACACATCTCATATTTTTTGTGTTCTGGTATATAATTTTGGTAACTTTTCATAAGTAATGAAAAAATTTTTATTTTAAATTTTTATTTTAAGTTTTTTTAAGTTAGTTTTAATAAGTTGAAGGCTGTGTGAGAGAGGGGGTGAGGAAGTGGGCAAAAACACGCCCTTCCATAAATTGATGAATAATGCACTAGGACAAAATAATAATAAAAGTTATATTGGGGGGGGGGGCAGTACGACCCCTTGAATTGTTTAAAAGCCCTTATTATTTTTTTTTTTAAAGTAATTTTTTCAGTCAATTTCTTCAAAATTGTTTATTTGAAAAATTATTGAAGGAAGGGGGAGGGGGCAGACAAATGCCCTTGCTGCCCATCCGGTTGCTACGAGCCTGTATAAATTTTATGATACTGTATTAAATATTCTTTATAATTAAATAATAAATCTAAACAATAACAATACTAAAATATACTGTAAATAATAAGATGATGTAAAATATAGAATAAACCTATATATATATATATATATATATATATATATATATATATATATATATATATATATATATATATATATGTGTGTGTGTATGTGTGTGTGTGTATATATATATATTTAGGATATAGAAAATAAAATAATATAATAGATATGAAATATAATATACATAAATATACAATATAGTATATAAATAAGAGTGTTATTAGTTATAGTACATCAGTACTATATACAAAACATTCATACATATATAAAATATATATATATATATATATATATATATATATATATATATATATATATATATATACACATATATAGAGTTTGTGTCTGTTATAAAGTTTACAAAAAAGAAAAAATCTTTTAAATAAAAAAAAATTTACAAGTTGGTATTTATACGTACCACATTTAACTTAAATATAAAAATAATGTGTTGTATAACGTAAATATAAAAATTTACAAATAGGTATATATACGTATACATTTTTAATACAATATGTAATTATATAACAGGTGCGGCGTAAAGAAAGAGACAAGTTTTTTAGAAGTTTTTAAGGCAACAAATAAAGACTTTTTAAAAGTACAAGCGCTTAAAAAAAAAGATAAACTGTTGTTTATAAAGTTCAACTATATTTATTTAAAATAAGCTTTCCGTCATTCTCCTCAACAACATAAACTCGAAAAATTAGCGATCATTTAGATCATTTTTATCGGTATTTCTTAAATTCTTTCCTTGATTTTTTCAACCAATTCTTGCCTGAATTCGGAGACCAAATGTTCGGTACAATAACCAATAATCCAATTTAATCGATAGCAATGATTTTCTTTTTGCTTAGGAAGCACTATTTGAGTAAAAGAATCCTTTTTGAACTTTGATTTTTCTTGTAAAATAACTACTTTGGTTGGTCCATTGTAATAAGCCAAATCTAAACCATGACTTTGAATGGATACTTACGCTCTTCTCTGGTACCAGCGTCTTGATTTGCTGTTGATCTCGATTGAGCATACACCATATCATTTTTTCTGTTAAATTGTTCATTTTGATCAAAGATTTTTTCATTCGAAAACAAAATTGAGCGGTAAGATTTACTGTTGAAATGGTTTCTGACTTTCTTTTTGAAATGTGCGCAGCAGTCGACTCTTTTTGTATGCTTTCAAATTTAAATCTTCTTTTGATACAGTTCTAGCTCAGCATCTTCTTTCTTTTGCAATTTTTCTAGCCGATTTTTTTTTTTGTTTAAACACACATTTTGTTTTACTTTTGTTATGAACGACTTTGTTTTCACGGTCGTCCAGAAGATTTTTTAGCTAATACTCCGCAGTGAGTTATCCGATTGACCCATCTATAAACTGTTGCTCCGGAAACAGTTTTATTGAGCATTTGTAGAGTTTGGGAGCATCAAAACCAGAGTCGATGTAAGATTTAATCAGTTTTCTGATGCTAAGGTCAATTATCTTTTTTGAACCCGAGAAATACTGAAACCATTTCAATTTTTTTTTCGCTCAACCATTCGCTGAAATAGAAAGAAAAAAATAAATAAATAAACAAAAACATTTTTAGAAATTTTAATAAAGCGGTTTATTAATTGTCTTATTCTTTACGCCGCACCCGTTATTTATATATACTTAAATATTTAAAAGAGATTTAAAATTTAAGAAAATTCAAGATTTATATTCATCTATTTTTATACAAAATTAAAACAGACAGACAAAAAAAACAAACAAGAAAGATACATCATAAAATAAAAAAAAAAAAAAAAAAAATTAAAGAGTGTAAGCTTTGTATAAATTTAGTGTTTTTTTTTTATAGTTCTTTTAAATATATCAATAGATTTTATTTTTATTGTATTTTTTTTTTTTATTAATCACCCGCTGTATATACAAGGTTAAATTATTATAAAGTTACATTTTTGATACAAGGTAAATTATTATAAAGTTACATTTTTGACAAGAAATAAGTTTTTATTTTGGAATATTTACTTCAAGAATTTCTTTGAATATTTTCCTTTGCTCCAATGAGTTCCAGAACTCAATTGCATAGCTTAATTTTTGAAGATCTTTTTTAGGAATTATATTTCTTAACACAATAATTAGGGTTATATTTTCGTCAAGAACAGAGTTCCACAAGCGTAATTGTAATTGTAAATTCGATATCTAATTGAGAATTCAGAATACTTTAGTAAAGTTAGTTAAATGTGGTAATTACTTATTGAGTATCTTGTTTCATATTTATGATTATTTAGAAAAAAAATTTTATAAAAATATTTTGAAAATATTTCAATGTGAAGTTTAAACATAAATAACAAGTTATAGTAGATATTCATTTCATATATGTTTTTAGCATTTATTTCCTTGAGTAACGACTCAGCAATTTCGTACCTATACCTACCTACCTGGTTAATAGAAAATAACTAATCAAAATAGGTATTATTTATCAAATTCTGAATAATAGATTAAGTTAGTTGCCATTTTTATTTTCAAAGCACGTCCGGCACGTCTTAATCTAAACGTCACTAGGACGTCCTAGTAAAGACGTCTTTACCGGACGTTTTTAGGACGTCTTAATTGGGTCTGAGACGTCGCAACCTAACTAAGACGTCCGTAAAACGTCTGATTGACGTCTGTGCCCACCGGGTGGCTACGTATTGTTATGTTTTGCATTTTAATACATAAAGTTCTTATGTTTTGCATATCAATACACAACACAGGTCAACCAAAAAAAATTTTTTTTCTGTTCCTGAGCAAACAATTAGTTTTTTTTATAGCATTTCTCATTTTATTTTCAAATATGCAATTCATTTTTCACTATCACGTCAAGTTTTAAAGATATTTGGATTTAAATCTTTAGTATTTGGGGTGAAATCCCTAATATTGTTGAAAAAAAAAATTATTCAAAAGTATGTCAACCTGGATCTCAAAAGAAGCGTTTTTTAATAGAGATTTTTAAGAACTTTTTATTCGTTTGTAATAAAAATAAGTACTTTTTGAATTATAAAATTATTTTAGGAGTCTTTAGCATTTTTTCACATAATTATTTTGTCAATAAGTTTTAAGGAAAAATATGTTTTTTAAAATCTCTATAAAAAAACGCTTCTTTTGAGACCCAGGTTGACATATTTTTGAATATCTTTTTGTTTGATAATATTAAGAATTTACTCCAAATACTAAAGATTTGAACCCAAATATCTTTACAACTTGACGTGATGATGAAAAATGAATTGAATATTTGAAATCAAAATGAGAAATGCTATATAAAAAAACTAATTGTTTGCTTGGGAACAGAAAAAATATTTTTTTTGGTTGACCTGTGTATTGAGATAAGGCTCATTTATCCAGCTTTTTGATTTTTGAAAAATGAAGTTGGTCTTATTTTTAAAGTTTGTGATATAAGAAAAGTTAGGATTTTGTGCCAGTCCATTTTTCTCTTGTTATTTTTACTTATTTAACATTTGAAATTTTGCTCAAGGTTTACAACCAAGTTTATTAATTAATAATTTTAATAAAAATTTTATTTTAGTTTAATAAATGCTTTAAAAGTGAATTCTGGATTTTTAGTTAAAAGTGAATCCTGGATTTTTAGTTAAAAGTAAAACCTGGATTTTTAGATAGAAATGAAAGGAATATTTTGTAAAGTCGTCACTAGGGTTTACGATTTAACAAAATATTCTTACCATCCCTATCAGAACAAAAATGTGTTAAATTTTCGCTAAACTGTGCATTTTATTGTGTATTAATTACTTATATATTTTATATCTTATATTAGTAACTAAGTTTAAAATGTTTAAGTTTTGCTTACTGAGCAACGTTGATAAAAACGTATTGTAGTTATTAATTATGAAAAGTTTTTATCAGTTGAACTTAAATGTTAATAAAAATAGATCGATTGTTAATAGAATTTAGCTGGTTACGAATTGAATTTGATTTAACTGAAATTGATTAAACTTTTATATTATTTTAATGTTATATTATTTGTTGATATTTTTTTTAATTAGTAATGGTAGTAATATTTATAACAAAGTTGTAACTATGGTAGTTATTGCTAACAAAACAAATATTTAACAAACATATTAAATTGCAAAAAAATATTTTATACAATATTAAAGAAGACGAGATAAGTATACACAAATATTCAAATCTATACTTTGCTAAAATGTCGCATAAACTTAAAAAGGATCATGCTATTGCTGGATTAGTGTTAGGTATTTTAGAAATAATATTTGGACTAATCATAACAATATTATCATTTGTTTTAATTGGAAAAACAACGTTAGGTCCTTCAAAATCACCTTATTGGGCTGGTATCGTTGTAAGTAAAATATTTTGGATGTTTTTAAAAACTTCAAATTTTAAAAATACAAAAAATTTAAACCTTTGTTTAAATGTGAGTTATAAACTTTTAAAAATAAAATGTTTTACCCAAGTACCAATCCCTTCATGACTAGCCTGGTTAAGAAATTTAAAACCTTTCTACAACTGAAACCCTTTTGATACCTCTTGTAAATTTGCTGCACTTCAAGATTAATCTAAAATAAACTGAATTACTCTTTATTTATCATATTTTTGATATTATTATATTTATATATTGCTTTGTATTCTTGTATTTAACCTCTAAAATATCTTGTAAACTTTACGTTTTATCCTAAGCACCATAAATTAAATGTGATTGTCAACCCATCGAACGTGAACGCATCGAACGTGAACACGTGATCAATCATAACAATGTTTAATTTAACAAAAACAAAACTTCAAAGTTTTTATATATGACAGTCTTTTTTTTTTATATATGACAGTCTTATAATTATGTTTAAGTTCTAGTTTTAGTTTTAACTTTTCTAAAATTTTTTTAGTTTATTGTGCCGGGTATTCTTGGAGTCGTTTCAGGGTTTACAAGAAACCGTGGTGCAGTAAGTTTTTAAATTAATAAAATGGAATATCATTTTAATCGCATAATTAGTTATCTTTTTATGCTTTATACAATTTTTATTTAGATGATAGCTTTCATGGTTCTAAACATAATTGCTGTCGTTATTGAGTCTGTTGGGTTCCTTGTATTAGTTCTTGTTATTAGTACGATTGCAGCTTCCGCAATAATAGTAAATACTTCATGCACATATGGTGATAAGCTATATTAATTTTTTTTTGCTTTTGAAATATTTAAACTTAATACTTTGGTTTTTTTATGAAAGTTTCTTTTCACTAATTTTTTCACAACCTAAGCGTTAAGTTTAAATATTTAATAAGTTAATAAAATTATATATCTATATAAATATATTTATAGATTTATAGAAGTTTATTAACTGTCTTATTTTGTGTAACATGGTGTAATAAATATATTATATTTAGAGTATATATTAAAGATAACTATATAAAAAGAATTTACATGCATGGCCCATCATCGGTGCTGCAACTGGCAAACAAGCATGGGATAAGCCATGGGATAAGATATGAGCAGCCGTGGCGCGCTAGTAGCGCACTTGCCTCAGAAACATAGAAACATAGAATAAGCCAAGTGTTGTTCAACGTTTAATCTATGGTTCGGCGTAGCAGCTGTTTTTTTTAACCAGAGTTTAACCAGTGCTTCATCATTGCTCATTTTTTATGTTACTTTTAGGTCACTTTGTTTGTTTTTCACATGCTGTTTTTAGTAATGACAAATACTTAAACAAATGCAAAAATTTAACTAAATGGAAAGACTTAATAAAAAACTAAAAAGTAAAGATGAAGTAAGCGTTTACTTACCTAAATAAAACAAATAAATAATTAAAATAGAAAACCATTTTAAACTATAAAAATCGTCATTTAGCAATACCCTATAAAATAATAAATAACTTGTATATTAATAAAAGTTCATTAAAGCACATACATAATTACATAATTTCTAAGAAAGATCAAAAGTAAGAGTTAATCCTAGAATATATATATATATATAGTTAATCCCATATATATATATATATATATATATATATATATATATATATATATATATATATATATATATATATATATATTATATATATATATATATATATATATATATATATATATATATATATATATATATATATATATATATATATATATATATATATATATATATATATATATATATATATATATGAATTCTGAGAACCGGGTCGCAAACTTTTATAGTTCATCATTTTATATAAATTATTATTTCATATTTGTTTAAAAAAAAATTCACTCCAGTGAACTTTTTTTTATCTAAATGTTTAATTCTTTGATTAAATATGTATTACAAAATTACTTCTTTAGAAAAAGATTAGCAAATATGCAAATTGATTAGCAGTTGGTGGAACACCAGCTAAATAGTGATTTTCGAGTGATTCAACATATGATTCCCAAAAATTTCAGCAGCAAACACATCAAACTAATGCTCATTAAACCTGAAATTTGTCTATGTCTATGTATTTAATCTTTTTCGGTGCATATAATATTCATAAGCAATATAATATTCTTTTTCGGTGCATATAATATTCAAAAAACCACGTTCAACCTCTGCGGAGCTTATTGTATTTGTGCTGATGTTTTTTGAACTTTTGACTGTGTCAGAAAGTTCATTTTTAATTTTTTGAGTATTAATATGTTTTTCTCCCGCTCGCCATGAATTAATAGCTTCATTTATTTTTCAAGTAGTCGGTTCAAAAGTACTAACTTCGGCGAATGTGCGTTTACTGCTTAATGTTAAATTATTGTGAACTTTTTCATTCATTTCTTCAGAATGAATGAAAAAGTTATTCATTCATTCTGGAGAAATAAATCAAAAACTTTTTCTTTAAAAATTCATTCATACTAAAAAAATTTTTTTTAATAAGAATGATTTTTTATTAAACTTGATTTTTTATTAAACTTCATTCAAGTTTTTACGAGAAACTTTTCTTTATAATCCATTATCTAAAAATCGAAATTTTTATAGCTATTGCTTAAGACTATGTGATCTACACAACGTTCATAAATTATCAGTTTCTAATATTAGTGATCCGTTTGGTTATAGGTTTCTGCTGAAACTTTTTGAACCGATACCGAAATTTCGGTTTCATTACTTTTTGTAAATTAGGTAAAAAAGCAAAATTTCGGTTGAAACCAAACCAAAAACCGAGCATTTTGTATGACTTGAAATTTTTATTTAATTTAGAAAAATAGTTTATTTTTTTAAATTAGTTAAATTTTTTAAAAACGCAAATCGTGTCTGAACATCTCTGCCTTAATATTGATGAGCAAATTTTTTATCGCTTCTACCTTTTCAGAAATGATAAAAATTTCTATCAGGCAGATTTTTGCCTGTTAATGCAAGAACAACTATCTGTTTATCTAAATGTTATTTTAGACATTTTAAGCTTTTTATTAGAGTATTTCCAAAATCTTTATACTTTTTCATTCTTCGTATCTTCTCGTAACAGTCTTTAAACGCTGAGAAGTCGCATCTTGGAGTAGAGGCTGCAGTTCTATATTTTAGGAACCATAGGACTTACAATTATGAAGAAGCTGGCATCGTTAAAATTTTCGTCCATGTATTTTATATGTATTGCTTACAAAGAGTCCAAAAGATGGTGGAGTATATAATATCAGTAAGAGTTGCACTGTGGTGTTTACCAGTATTGTAATTAATTGTATTTGATCTAACTGTAAAAACATAATCTTCACAATTAGTATATATATATATATATATATATATATATATATATATATATATATATATATATATATATATATATATATATATATATATATATATATATATATATATAAATTATAAATTATAAATTCAAAATAAGCAAAAAGCAACAAAATTCAAAATGCAGTTTAAATTGCAAAATGTTTGAAACAACATTATCTCCTCGATATATATACAATAAACTTATTTAATACACTGTAAATAAGTTTAGAGTATTTTTTTGGGTAACTTATATATGTATTTAACTTTATATTGATAATTTGTATTGAATTGATATGAAAAAGTTGAAAAAAGCATAAAGATTAAATTTTATTACCTGGAAATTTTATTTTCCACCTATTACAAATTACAAATACTTATTACTAACCATCGTATCACCTCGATCTAACAATTTTTAATAATTTTTTTAAACTATTCTAGGTACTAGCTGTTACACAGTGGATACCTCTGTTGAACCTATTGCATATGCAATTATTGTATTTTTGATCCTAGCAATATTAGTGGCACTAGCTTCTTCCATTCTTGGCTGTATCTCTGTCTGTTGTAATTCGGTGAGACTTTTATGTTTCATTTTCCCGTTTACAAAGATATTTGTGTGTGCGTGTGTGCGTGTATGTGCGCATGTATTTAAATATATATGTACGTATATATATATATATATATATATATATATATATATATATATATATATATATATATATATATATATATATATATGTATATATATATATATATATATATATATATATATATATATATATATATATATATATATATATATATATATATGTATATATATATATATATATATATATATATATATATATATATATATATATATATATATATATATATTATATATGTATATATATATATATATATATATATATATATATATATATATATATATATATATATATATATATATATATATATATATATATATATATATATATATATAAAGGTATATTTATATATAGATGATATAAATTTACATGTATAAAAAATTGTTGCTAATATTATATAATAGAAATCAAAGCCGACTACTGTGATAATTCAGCAACCAGGAATGGTAATGCAACAACCAGGAATGCAACAACCGGCTTATCCGCCAACCTATGATTACACCGTGGAAAAATAATTTTTTTATTGTTTTTAAAACATTAAAGTGAAGAGTAATGTGTGCACGTTTTTAAAGCACTAATTTGAAAAAGTTGTAATGATAAATCAAAATGATTTTAAATTATCATTTAATAAAAAACAAATATGTTTCAACATTTGTTTTAGTTATTTGCTATTAAGTTTAATAAAACTTATTAACGCATGCAAAATATTTATTAAAAATTAAATAATCAACAGATAGAATTTAAATTTTTTATTAGCTCAACCCCTACCACCAGTAGCGTAGCGATAAAAAATAGGCCAAACCGCAAAATTTTAATCCAGGCCCCTAAATTACTTTTATGCTCCCCCCCCCCCATTACTTTATCTTTTTCTTGACAAAAATTATGCATGAAAATAAAGACTTTATTTTTGAATACAATTTTGAAATAGTTTAATAGGAACCTGTATGTAACACTAAGCAAGTTTAGTTAGAAGAAAATCTGATAAAGTTTTTTCTTGTCTTTATAGCTGCAAATTGGTCAATAACTCCTTTTAAATTTAGTTGAGTTGCTTTTTTTGCTTCAGAAGCTGTTAGATTTGCAGACAAAATAATTTGTGCCATTGTTGCCCTTAAGTGTGTTTTTTTAAATTTATTTATTTATTTTTCTTCTTTTATAGGTATACCATATAAAATGTATATTTTATATGGTATACCTATACCATATAAAATATACATTTATTTTTATGCTAAAATATAAAAATAATATGCTACCAAATTCTTTTTTACACTTATTTTCGTCACCATTTTCTCAAAGTTATAATCTGCGATCAAATAGCTTCCATAATAATTAAGTTAAAAAACTAAAACCTAGGGTTCTGAATTTTCTGATATAAACTAAGTTTTTCAGAGTTTAATACTTTCATATTTGTCATCGCATTAGAAGGATTGTCCATTCTACCTAGATAGTGAATTGCTTTACAAGCATGGTTTTGCAAGCCTTGTAATTTGATTAATTTTGTTTTGAGTGTATTAGTCCGCACTGTATGTGAGATAACTGTGAATTAGACTAAAGTAAAGTTTTTTTCTAAAATAGGAATCAAGAAACGGGCGACATTTATATAAAATACCTATTGCAGATGATATTTTTGATTCAATGTGTCCATAATGGTTTCTCCATGATTAATTTTTATCAATTTGAACACCAAGAAAATTTTCATATTTTTCCCGTTTTATTGTTATGTTGTTAATGAGAAACTCTGGAATTTTTAACAGTAGAGACATTAATTGACCTGTTTTATCAAATAAGATGTAGCTAGTTTTTTCATAGTTTAAGGATATTTTATTTGCTCTAATTTTATTGTGCTTAAGAATCTTTTTGTAGTTTCTATCTAATGGGTAATCTCAAATATACATTAGTGCTACTATTAAATTTTTAAATAAGCAACTTATATCATAATATGTTATTGTGGACACGGGTGATATGCAATAATGCGGAAATTTTCAATGTGTAAAATGCGAGAAAAGAGTGCGAAAAATTTTTCTTAACCTAAAGTTTATCGCTGACCCAACCAAAACATTTTCTTAGTTGCAGTATTAAAGATTTCTCAAACCATTTTTTTGCTTGGTGTTGAATAGATTAAACCATGGTTTATCAGTTTTTAAATAAGAAGCCCAAATAGACACTGTATTTTTACGGTGTGGTCTAATAAACACTTTATATAACTTGAGAGCCATATTTTCATCGATAACAGTGAATGTCTTTTTGCATACCAGGAGTTTGTAAGGGCTTTGACAACTGTTTGAAAATGTGCGCTCCACTTGGCTTTACATAAAATAATGAATCCTAAATTTTTAGAGTTTTAGTAGACCTTTTTAGGGATTGATTTATTGTACCTTTTTATTTTGTTTCCCATTTATTCCGATAGATCATTATTTTAATATTCGTCTGTATTGAGGTAGAGAATCAACGCTTTGGCGAAATCGAGATTACATTTAGAAATTGGTAAAAAAATCTAGAAAATGAAAGTCTCTATTAGATTAGTCACGCATAATTTATGGTGAAGAACGCCATGTTGATTTGCAGAGAGCATTTTATTTTCGTTTATGTGCTTAAAGGTTTTGTTCTTAAGAAATATTTTGACTATTTTGCAGGAAACAGAGTTTAGTGAAATAGGTAGATAGTTTTTAGCATGTAATTTATCTTCCGTTATTTTATAGACCGAACTAAATTTTGCTAATTTCTAGTAAGTAGTATTCCAGACTTAAATAACTTATGAAAGATTTTTGTAAATGGAAAAAATATTTATAGGGGTTTAGATTAATAATGTCTAAAATAGAAAAACCTAAGTTGTCATTATAAGTTCAATCAGGTTAGTATCACTTTTTTAGCGTTGGAAATTATTCAGATGGATGTTATAGGGGCGGATCTAGGATTTATTTTTCCTTTGGCGATTTTTTTTTTAATCTTACCGCCCCCCCACCCCCAATTTTTTTTTTTTTGTTATTAAGGTGCTCTAAGAAGTACTAATGGTCTTGTCACAGAACACCGCCACAAAGACAATAGCATTAATAAGTTGGCTCTCCGTTTCCAACTATACCGATAACTTTATGTGCTTCGAGTAGAGATCGAACTCGCAACCATTACATTACAAATCCAATGTTCTAACCACTGAGCCACGATTGTTATAACACAATTCATCCCAGACAGTGGTACTCTCAGATACCAAATAAGCAGCCCCCTTCCCCCAATTACTAATTGTGAACTCCCCAATAACTCGGATTTATATTTTCAAAAGGTTTTTATTTGACATCAGGGGGGCTCCCCCTATGGCTTCTCCCAATAGCTCCCCCTATGGATTCACCCCGTTTGGAATTTTTTTTTTGTGATTAAGACTCGGTGTTTGCAGCCTTTTATAAAAATAACCACGCAATTTCAAAAAAAAAATAAAATTTTAATGCTAAACTGGTTAAGACAATATAAGTCTGAAATTCAAGCAAAAATTAACTTAAAATTGCTCCCTCCCAAACTATTGTTTTGGATTTTTTTTTATAAATATAAACTAGATTCTGGTCATTATCTTTTACATGAAACATATGCAAAATTTAATAAAAAATTATACCTATACTAGCTATTCTTGATACCTACAATGTACTCAATGTCAACTAAAAATAAAAAAAGGAATTTGGAATTAATTCAAATCAATTAAATCAAAATTAATCTGAATAATCTTGGTGATGTTCAGATTAATCTGCATCAGCTTAATCAGCCAAATTTATTACAATCTGTATCGGCAACTAGCACCGGCCCTTTTTATTGATTTGCTAATTTTTATTAGCCAATTCGAAGAATACAAACCGTTGAAAACAAAAAGTAGATTAACTATGATTTTATTAATACATTTTAAAAAGTTTAATTTATTGAGTAATAAATAAATTCAGACAAAAAAAATCTAAAGAAATCAAATTTCTGACCATTTATCCCTCACAGTACAACGGGTGAGAATGTATCTGTCTGGAAGGTATTTGTTTAAAGCACATGAACCACGTCAAGGTTCCTTCCTATTCATGTGTACGATTTTTTATGCAGAACGACTGAAGGTGTATGACAGAAAAATACACAATCAATTAGCAAACTGCTTTTCCTTGCACATTTCATTCATTGATTAACAGAAAACTTAATCATAAAAGATAAAGAGTATTATGACAATAAAATAAAGTTGTTTTTAAACATTTATAAAGTTTTTTAAAAATATTTCATGATTTGAAATTACATAGTGTTGGGTGAGGTTAGGAAGCATTAACTTTAAATGTTAAAAGTCCTTCTAGTAATCGAGTAAAGATAAAAACTGTTCAGTAATTAAGAATAAAGATAAGAAAAATTCCAGTTGTTAAAAAATCGGTTAAAAATTTACACAAACCGTCTAAATCGCAAGCCTGAAATTGTAGTTGCAATTTTTAACAACAAAAAATAAAAATGTGCAAGTTGTTTAGTAATATTGTTCAGGAGAATTCCTTGAACAATAATACTAATAATAACAATATAACAATTTTAACAATATAACAATTTTTTCTAAAACAAAAATCCCCTCAGAAAGTAAACTGCTAATTTAATGAAATAAAAATTAGCATAAATAATATATTGTACTGAACTGTTTCAACCAGAAAAGTTTTCCATAACTCTTTATTTACTAATATATTTAAATGTTTTAATCTTGATTTTCACTAATTTTGGATTTTAAGGTTGAAAAATATATTTATAGCCAAATGTATTTTTAGGCAATAAAATATATGTTTTTATCCTACATACAAATGAATGCAATACACTTTTAGTGTCAATTAGATTGACACTAAAAGTGTATTGCATTAATTCAAATAGCTACGAGTTTACTACAACGTTTATAAAGATGTTTGAATATTTAAACATCCTAAATAATTAATAACAATTTAAAATGTATTCAAACTCTGAATCACTTTAAGGTCTCACAAAAGATTTAACTTGTGATTATAGATTATAGTGATTATAGTAGACAAAACGAAGTCATATTCACAGAGATTTTAAGTGATTTATATGCTATAGTCAACAGTCTTTAAACTATTAAATGTGTATGAATGTTTACGAATAAACCGAGTCACAGAGACTTTGACTTATTTGTACAGAAACATAACCATTTCTTTGCATTAACTTTTTGATAACTTCTTGATTATCTGGAACATGAGCAGGGGTCGTTTAACATTGATGTGTATACATCAAAGTTAAACCAAACGATCTCCAGACATAGTTGATCTTGACCAGGTTTTGAATCTGTGAAGATTTGAAATAGATCTTTCATAAAAACACGATGTCACAGGTGAAGTTGCTAATAACTGCAAACAAACAAAAATATTGGCAAAAGTTTTTATACATGAAATTGACTTTATAGTATCAGACATTGTTTGGAATGGGATAATTAGTGATAGTCCAGTATACCTCCTAAAGACCACACTCTGCATCTAAAGCTAATGGATTTGACAAATCTTCAGAATAAAAATCAGAAAAAATCTTAAAGCTTTCCCTCCAATCTTAGTTACTATATGTTTTTTATCAAAAACAGCTCTAGCCACAACCAAGGAAATAATAAATTCAAAGGAAGTGACCAATTTCAATAAAAATGTAGCTCTTTGGGAGTCTGCCCTAAACTTATTTATGTCATTGCTTATAGCTTCAAGGGAATAAACTATTGGAATATCCAACTCCTGTAATGTGTCCAAACCATCTATTCTTTTAAGCCACCTAGTTCAACTAACATCTTTAAGTTTTTTTTTTCCTTTTTATCAGGACAGTGTTCTAAAAACATTGTCTCCAAGACAGAATTTCTTTTAATAGAAAAATTAAAATAACAGAAAACCTCTTTTGCATGGTTCATAGCATTACAGAGAAGTTGAACTTTGCAAGAATTACACACTGCTAGATTTAATTGATGACTAAAACAACAGGTGTATAAAGCCTTATTGTTTAACTTTAAAATCCTTGTAAATAATTCCATAGCTAAAACCACTAACTAGTTTTTGCATTTGATATATAGTTCGCACTGAAACATTATTTTACAGTTAATCTGTAAGATTAACTTGTGATTTGCTAGCAAAATATGAATAATTTGATACTAATGCTAATCTGATGAAAACCTCTGATTAAATAACTTAATGTAAATAAAGCAGTATAAACAAATAATAACTTACAGAATAGGTACTAATTTATCCGATTTTCAAAATCGGATAAATTAGTACCTATTAGTACCATTAATTAATCAAGTTCATCTTAAGCGAAATATTTGCGCTGAAGCCTACTTAAACAAAAATGCAAAATCATTTTGCATTTTTGTTTAAGTAGGCTTCAGCGCAAATATTTCGCTTAAGATGAACTTGATTAATTAATGAATGCAAAAAACATAAAGAATCAAATTAGAGGGAATACTTCTTGTTGATCTTTTCGAATGTAACTTTATCGCTTCTCTCTAATACAATTCGCAAATTATCGAAAACCTTAGGCATCTTAAATTAGACACTTGAAGAAAGAAATGCAAATTGAATTATTTTCCAGACATTTTATGCGTAAACTATATCCCAATCGGTCAAATTTCAAGGAAATTGTTTAAATTTTTTTTAATTTCCAGACTTTTTATGCTTAAACTTAACCCAATCGGCCAAGTTTCAGGCAAATAAGTCTAGTTTTCTTGATTTTCTGATCACATCGCCTCAGATCAGGCGGCCTTAGGCATAAAAAACCAACCGGCCAAATTTTAACTAAATTGGGGTAAATTTTCAATTTTCCAGATTGCCTTAGATTAGGCAAAAAAAATTTCGCCTAATGCATAAAAAATCCATTTTGCCAATCATTATATTTAATTTTGCTCATTTTTGCGGTTTCAAATCCGAAACCGTGAAAAAAATCCTAATGAAATTTTGACTTTAAAAAAATGTAAAGTAAGATACACCTTATTTATAGTATAATATTTCTCTTTAGGCGGCCGCCTAATCTGCAGTACTGTAGATCCGCCACTGTGTTAATACTATTTCTTTTTTGTGTGTTCTTTTCGCTTTAAATATTTCAGCTTTTACGGAACGATTAAGAAGATAGATGTTTATTTTAAGTTTATTATTCTTCCATTTAGTTGAGCAGTTGATACACAAATAATTAATATACATGCTAGGCTTAGGTTTTTAATATGCGTGGGGATAAAATATTCGCAAACAGATCAAATGTTAGAAATTATCAAATTTAATGTTTGATTCGCGGTTTTATGCAGAAATAAAATATTGCAATTATTGAATTAAACTTTACTGCATCAATCAATTAAAATATTGATTGATGCAGTAAAGTTTGATATTAAATTGTAATCACCTGCTGTAACTAAACAACTGAGATTCATTTTCGGGAAACAGTTTTGAAACTAAAATTTCTCAAGTGATCTAAAACGGCCCTTACTACTATTCTCTAATATAGCAGTAGGAAACAGTTTTAAAATAGAATTACTGCTGTAAATAAATAACAAGTCTACCATAAGGTTCAAGATTATCATTATTAAAGCTATTGTTCAAGATTATCATTATTAAAGCTAAAACAATTTGTCTGAAATAGAGTTTGTAGTTCTTTGCTATATAATAATAGCAATTTTTGCTAATGTTGCTATGCATAGCAACATTAGCAACATTAGCAACATTAATAATAGCAATTTTTGCTAATGTTGCTATGCATAGCAACATTAGCAAAAGTTGCTATTATTAAAAATTGCTATTATTAAAAATTCAAAATAAGTAGTTTATTACTCATTGTATCTTTACAGCGACGTCTCTTTGACAGAAATTAGTTTCAAAATAGTATGGAGTTACTTCCACTGCTCTTTTTAAACACTATAACGCACTATTTTGTGGTAGGGAGTAGTGTTTATATACTTGCTTATTACTTTTAAGAATGACAACTTTTGAAAAAAAATTGAAAAACTTGGCTTCGGTCCCTAATAACTCTGGGGCTCTATAACGCACCACTGGGGCCCTAAATACTATAACGCACCACTGTGTGGTAGGCAGTAGCGGCTGCGGATCCTACGGGCCCATTGCTACGCTACTGCCTAGCACATAATGGTGCGTTATAGTGTTAAAAAAAAAGCAGTGGAAGTAACTCCATACTATTTTGAAACTATTTGCTGTCAAAGAGACGTCGCTGTAAAGATACAATGAGTAATAAACTACTTACTTTGAATTTTTTGTATAGTTTATGTGTTTTAAACTTAAATGATTACAAATAGAGGCTTGGGAACAAAAAGTTCTCAAAACTTTTGCCCTCCAGCTAAAATGTGAGGGCAGTGATGATTAAAATTTCCAACTTTACTATTTTATGTTAAGTCTAAATTCATCGATTTTAAATTTCATTCGAAAATATTTTTAAGTTTAAAAGTACTATTTTTACAACCCCCGCGTATTTATTTATTTTAATTATTATTACTTTTTTTTTTGGAGAGGGTGGGAGAGGGGGTAGGGATCATAAATTTTGCATGTTCATAACTTTTGTAATTTTCAATACTTTAGGATGAAATTTAAAAACTATGATGAATCTAAATTTAGTAAAAGATTATTTGCGCGTTTTTTTGTTTTGTTTGCGGTGGAGAGGTTTTACTAGATTACTAGATATCCAGTGCAAACTTGACGTTTGTGCCGAAGATTTTACTAGGTTACTAGATTGCGAAGAATTTACTAGATTACTGCTTTAACGTTAGCTCCGTAGAGGGGAGGGGTTTTTAATATTTTGGGGTAATAATATAATATACTCATTTAGCAAAAACAAGAACATCTTAAAGTTTCAATTTTGCATAATGCGTAAAAGTGACATATCTGAAACATCAAGAAATCCCACAGGATTTATTTAAATGTTTTCACCCTGTTGTGTTGCAAGTTAGCACCTCCATTTCTTGATTTTTCCTTCTTTTCTTGATAGACAGTTATTAAAGTATTAGTAATGTTGCCTAAGGTTTGCTTATAGCATAAAGTTATTCTTATTTTTGAGAAATATTATTAATTCTTTTTTGTTATTTTTTTACTATTTTTTGTAATTGTTTTTCATTGAACTTAGATTAATATAAAATTAAGATTAGTTTACACAACTGTACATAGAGTCGCGTAACTGTAAGGTTTGACTTTAAAAAAATGTAAAGTAAGATACACCTTATTTATAGTATAATATTTCTCTTTAGGCGGCCGCCTAATCTGCAGTACTGTAGATCCGCCACTGTGTTAATACTATTTCTTTTTTGTGTGTTCTTTTCGCTTTAAATATTTCAGCTTTTACGGAACGATTAAGAAGATAGATGTTTATTTTAAGTTTATTATTCTTCCATTTAGTTGAGCAGTTGATACACAAATAATTAATATACATGCTAGGCTTAGGTTTTTAATATGCGTGGGGATAAAATATTCGCAAACAGATCAAATGTTAGAAATTATCAAATTTAATGTTTGATTCGCGGTTTTATGCAGAAATAAAATATTGCAATTATTGAATTAAACTTTACTGCATCAATCAATTAAAATATTGATTGATGCAGTAAAGTTTGATATTAAATTGTAATCACCTGCTGTAACTAAACAACTGAGATTCATTTTCGGGAAACAGTTTTGAAACTAAAATTTCTCAAGTGATCTAAAACGGCCCTTACTACTATTCTCTAATATAGCAGTAGGAAACAGTTTTAAAATAGAATTACTGCTGTAAATAAATAACAAGTCTACCATAAGGTTCAAGATTATCATTATTAAAGCTATTGTTCAAGATTATCATTATTAAAGCTAAAACAATTTGTCTGAAATAGAGTTTGTAGTTCTTTGCTATATAATAATAGCAATTTTTGCTAATGTTGCTATGCATAGCAACATTAGCAACATTAGCAACATTAATAATAGCAATTTTTGCTAATGTTGCTATGCATAGCAACATTAGCAAAAGTTGCTATTATTAAAAATTGCTATTATTAAAAATTCAAAATAAGTAGTTTATTACTCATTGTATCTTTACAGCGACGTCTCTTTGACAGAAATTAGTTTCAAAATAGTATGGAGTTACTTCCACTGCTCTTTTTAAACACTATAACGCACTATTTTGTGGTAGGGAGTAGTGTTTATATACTTGCTTATTACTTTTAAGAATGACAACTTTTGAAAAAAAATTGAAAAACTTGGCTTCGGTCCCTAATAACTCTGGGGCTCTATAACGCACCACTGGAGCCCTAAATACTATAACGCACCACTGTGTGGTAGGCAGTAGCGGCTGCGGATCCTACGGGCCCATTGCTACGCTACTGCCTAGCACATAATGGTGCGTTATAGTGTTAAAAAAAAAGCAGTGGAAGTAACTCCATACTATTTTGAAACTATTTGCTGTCAAAGAGACGTCGCTGTAAAGATACAATGAGTAATAAACTACTTACTTTGAATTTTTTGTATAGTTTATGTGTTTTAAACTTAAATGATTACAAATAGAGGCTTGGGAACAAAAAGTTCTCAAAACTTTTGCCCTCCAGCTAAAATGTGAGGGCAGTGATGATTAAAATTTCCAACTTTACTATTTTATGTTAAGTCTAAATTCATCGATTTTAAATTTCATTCGAAAATATTTTTAAGTTTAAAAGTACTATTTTTACAACCCCCGCGTATTTATTTATTTTAATTATTATTACTTTTTTTTTTGGAGAGGGTGGGAGAGGGGGTAGGGATCATAAATTTTGCATGTTCATAACTTTTGTAATTTTCAATACTTTAGGATGAAATTTAAAAACTATGATGAATCTAAATTTAGTAAAAGATTATTTGCGCGTTTTTTTGTTTTGTTTGCGGTGGAGAGGTTTTACTAGATTACTAGATATCCAGTGCAAACTTGACGTTTGTGCCGAAGATTTTACTAGGTTACTAGATTGCGAAGAATTTACTAGATTACTGCTTTAACGTTAGCTCCGTAGAGGGGAGGGGTTTTTAATATTTTGGGGTAATAATATAATATACTCATTTAGCAAAAACAAGAACATCTTAAAGTTTCAATTTTGCATAATGCGTAAAAGTGACATATCTGAAACATCAAGAAATCCCACAGGATTTATTTAAATGTTTTCACCCTGTTGTGTTGCAAGTTAGCACCTCCATTTCTTGATTTTTCCTTCTTTTCTTGATAGACAGTTATTAAAGTATTAGTAATGTTGCCTAAGGTTTGCTTATAGCATAAAGTTATTCTTATTTTTGAGAAATATTATTAATTCTTTTTTGTTATTTTTTTACTATTTTTTGTAATTGTTTTTCATTGAACTTAGATTAATATAAAATTAAGATTAGTTTACACAACTGTACATAGAGTCGCGTAACTGTAAGGTTTGACTTTAAAAAAATGTAAAGTAAGATACACCTTATTTATAGTATAATATTTCTCTTTAGGCGGCCGCCTAATCTGCAGTACTGTAGATCCGCCACTGTGTTAATACTATTTCTTTTTTGTGTGTTCTTTTCGCTTTAAATATTTCAGCTTTTACGGAACGATTAAGAAGATAGATGTTTATTTTAAGTTTATTATTCTTCCATTTAGTTGAGCAGTTGATACACAAATAATTAATATACATGCTAGGCTTAGGTTTTTAATATGCGTGGGGATAAAATATTCGCAAACAGATCAAATGTTAGAAATTATCAAATTTAATGTTTGATTCGCGGTTTTATGCAGAAATAAAATATTGCAATTATTGAATTAAACTTTACTGCATCAATCAATTAAAATATTGATTGATGCAGTAAAGTTTGATATTAAATTGTAATCACCTGCTGTAACTAAACAACTGAGATTCATTTTCGGGAAACAGTTTTGAAACTAAAATTTCTCAAGTGATCTAAAACGGCCCTTACTACTATTCTCTAATATAGCAGTAGGAAACAGTTTTAAAATAGAATTACTGCTGTAAATAAATAACAAGTCTACCATAAGGTTCAAGATTATCATTATTAAAGCTATTGTTCAAGATTATCATTATTAAAGCTAAAACAATTTGTCTGAAATAGAGTTTGTAGTTCTTTGCTATATAATAATAGCAATTTTTGCTAATGTTGCTATGCATAGCAACATTAGCAACATTAGCAACATTAATAATAGCAATTTTTGCTAATGTTGCTATGCATAGCAACATTAGCAAAAGTTGCTATTATTAAAAATTGCTATTATTAAAAATTCAAAATAAGTAGTTTATTACTCATTGTATCTTTACAGCGACGTCTCTTTGACAGAAATTAGTTTCAAAATAGTATGGAGTTACTTCCACTGCTCTTTTTAAACACTATAACGCACTATTTTGTGGTAGGGAGTAGTGTTTATATACTTGCTTATTACTTTTAAGAATGACAACTTTTGAAAAAAAATTGAAAAACTTGGCTTCGGTCCCTAATAACTCTGGGGCTCTATAACGCACCACTGGAGCCCTAAATACTATAACGCACCACTGTGTGGTAGGCAGTAGCGGCTGCGGATCCTACGGGCCCATTGCTACGCTACTGCCTAGCACATAATGGTGCGTTATAGTGTTAAAAAAAAAGCAGTGGAAGTAACTCCATACTATTTTGAAACTATTTGCTGTCAAAGAGACGTCGCTGTAAAGATACAATGAGTAATAAACTACTTACTTTGAATTTTTTGTATAGTTTATGTGTTTTAAACTTAAATGATTACAAATAGAGGCTTGGGAACAAAAAGTTCTCAAAACTTTTGCCCTCCAGCTAAAATGTGAGGGCAGTGATGATTAAAATTTCCAACTTTACTATTTTATGTTAAGTCTAAATTCATCGATTTTAAATTTCATTCGAAAATATTTTTAAGTTTAAAAGTACTATTTTTACAACCCCCGCGTATTTATTTATTTTAATTATTATTACTTTTTTTTTTGGAGAGGGTGGGAGAGGGGGTAGGGATCATAAATTTTGCATGTTCATAACTTTTGTAATTTTCAATACTTTAGGATGAAATTTAAAAACTATGATGAATCTAAATTTAGTAAAAGATTATTTGCGCGTTTTTTTGTTTTGTTTGCGGTGGAGAGGTTTTACTAGATTACTAGATATCCAGTGCAAACTTGACGTTTGTGCCGAAGATTTTACTAGGTTACTAGATTGCGAAGAATTTACTAGATTACTGCTTTAACGTTAGCTCCGTAGAGGGGAGGGGTTTTTAATATTTTGGGGTAATAATATAATATACTCATTTAGCAAAAACAAGAACATCTTAAAGTTTCAATTTTGCATAATGCGTAAAAGTGACATATCTGAAACATCAAGAAATCCCACAGGATTTATTTAAATGTTTTCACCCTGTTGTGTTGCAAGTTAGCACCTCCATTTCTTGATTTTTCCTTCTTTTCTTGATAGACAGTTATTAAAGTATTAGTAATGTTGCCTAAGGTTTGCTTATAGCATAAAGTTATTCTTATTTTTGAGAAATATTATTAATTCTTTTTTGTTATTTTTTTACTATTTTTTGTAATTGTTTTTCATTGAACTTAGATTAATATAAAATTAAGATTAGTTTACACAACTGTACATAGAGTCGCGTAACTGTAAGGTTTGACTTTAAAAAAATGTAAAGTAAGATACACCTTATTTATAGTATAATATTTCTCTTTAGGCGGCCGCCTAATCATGACTGGTAGAAAACATTAGCCATGAAGGTGGAAAACCAACCCAAGAAGCAAAGGTTCAAAAACTAGTAATCCTTCCGTTGATCGGCGTAAAATAAAATTAGTTATTCTTTTTTTTGCACTTGTCACAATTACGTTTAAAGTAACGCACCCTTTAATAAATAAATAAAGTAGATCAAGTGAGGGCATGGGTTTAGGGTGACAGGATCATGATTAGGGTCAGGTTTTTCTAAACCAAATAGATTTAAAAAAAGGTCAGGTTGTTCTAACTTGATAATTAAACCTAAAACCTAAATGAAAAAATACGTCAAATGATGAAACAACTGATTTATCTTGTCGTCCCCAGTTTGTCATTATTTTGCGTTATTTAAAATGTTATCATCAAGTTAATAGATTTATTGCATTTATTGATGTCCATGGTAGAAGTGCTATTGGTCTTACAAATATATTAAAAGAAGAATTAAATTGTTTTAGTCTCAAAGAACAATTAATTGCTCATCCTTATATGGTGCAGCAGTTGACCAGATGAAGGAATGAACTGCAAAGTTTAATGAAAAAATTTTACCCTAATGGTCATTATGCTTACTGCTATGCACATCAATTGAATTTAGTTTTAAAAAAAGTTTGTTTTTCAAATAAGTTTTCAAATAATATTTTTTTTTCTACTTTAAGCGGATTTGGCGAGTTCTTTACATCCTCGCCAAAACATAATAGCATCACTGATAATAATCCCGGATTGATTCTTAACGATTTCGTGGAAATACCTGAAAACCGAATGAAACAAAACACGTCAACCGAACTACTAAAAGAAGATGCTAAAGATACTTGTGATAAAATTATTTACGAAATTAACGACAGATTTAGAAGCTAAAGGGTCATTTTACGCTAAACTGTCCAATTTCCGAAATCTTCCCCGCTCGACCATCTCCAATTTCGATAAGTATTTTGTCAGTATGTTGTTAAACATGTTTCATGAACATTGCCAAGTTTTTAGATTAAAATGTTTATTATTTCGGGTTTTGTGGTACTTTTTGTAAAGCTTAACCAAACTTCAATATTAATTTGTAGCTAAAATTTGTATTTTTGGGGTCTTATATTTTTGTAATGAAAGGGTAATATATCTTAAAAACGTGGTTTCTTAGTAAACCGAAGGTGGATTACAAGGAAGTTATTACAAGTTTTATACTATGCCTACATTTTAGTCTATGGTTCACCAAATATCGTCACAAATTCAACAGGATATATCTTCAGAACAAATGATTTTTTAGTATTTTATTTTTTCTAAAGGTTCTACATACTATATTGATATGGATTAAAAATCAGCTTTTTTTATAAATGTCTTCTGAGTTATTTTGAAAGCAATATGGCAACAAAGTTTATAGATACCATGCAAGGGAATGCTGTTACATCAGCTGAGGGTTTGAGTTGAGGCAGGTATAGATCAATCAATGTAGCAGCACTCTCCTACATTTCTCCCCAAATCAGTAATATATCTGGTCTTTGTTTTTTGAAAAATAAAAACCCCATTTTGAATCATAGTATCTTTCGCTTACTTAAGTTTATCACCAACATCTAACATTAGAAGACGAAATTTAGAACCGAAGTTAGAATAAGAGTTATTTTAAATTTATCCTGACATGTCTGTTGAACAAAACTTAACCTGACATGTCTGTTGAACAAAACTTAAGTACTTGTTGTATTGGAAAATTTGACAGAAGTTTATGTCCTTTTAGTACTTATTCACAAAAAAAGGGTTTCATTGACTTTTGCGCAGAACTTTCGAACGAGGAACAGAGTTTGATTATCAGGCAAAATTATAATTTAATTAAAATTATTACTTTAATTTGTTTCCACCACAAATCACTGCTGTTGGTTAAATACACGCATTTGCAGCGATATTGTTTAAACCTTTTAGGTATGGCCAATTCTTGCGCAGTTAAAGGGTTGAGATGTATTGACCTAGATACTGCAGACTGTCTTTTAAAGTTAACAAATAAAGTTATTTGTCCATGTCAAAAATTGTGTCCAAATTGCCGCAAAACTTATTCAACCACAAACTTTTCAATTGAAAAAATTGACGATATTGATGAGATAAATGCTATATTTTGTTCAACTGACACTATTAATACTAGCCTTTCTGAGATTAGAATTTCACTTTTAAGAAAACGTTTTAGTAAGAGAGATCATGCTAGTTATGTAAACGGTAAAATTTGGAAAGTGCAAATAACAGTTGCAGAAAAAATAGCTGTTGTTAGTGGTTTATCACCAAATAATAATGCCCTACTACTAAGCAGTGCAAGTGTAGAGTGTGAGAATTGCATTGACTGGTCAGATTTTATATTACAATTGAAGGATAAAATATCAACAACCAGTTATCCACGTGAAAAAGTTAAAATTTTAACACTTATAACAAACAGTTGGTCAAGAATAAAAATATGTAGTGAATTTAAAGTATCAGAATGTATTTAGGATGTGCATTGGTGGATTAGAAATGTTTGTGAATTTTCAGAAGAGCAGGAAGATGTTTTCATTAACTCTATGCATCCTCATGGTATGGCTCAGTCATTTTACTGGCCTAGAACCAAGGACACCTGTTGGGTACCTGAGCAGCATGTTATTGCAGTCATTCCAGATCCAATCTGTTCTGCAAAAAGTCAATATTACAATTTACCGTCAATTGTTGTTTCAGACATTAATTCCAAATTTGAAACTATTTTAAATATGTAATTAGAATCAAGTTGTTTATGGTTTTGCACGACTGAATTTTTTCAATCGCCAATTTTTTTTTTTTAAAAGAAAAAATATATTAGCATTAAATAAGAAACAGGAAAAATATTTGTCTTTCTATTTTGTTTTTTATGTTACAGAAAATGTGTTGTAAAATCTGTACTGTTTCCAAAATTACATAGCATAATCAAGTTACCTAGTTAACTAGATTATGCATCTATAACCAGGGCCGCATTTGTGACTTTGTTGGACTGATAGGATTGATTGATATTATGAATAATCGTCGCCTAAAACTTCGTAATAAAATTTAAAGAAATACATATCTACTCTAAAAATATAAATTTTCAATGAAAATAAAAAACAAGCACCCCCTTTTTTGGATGGCGTTTATAGTCAGTTGCCTAGTTGACAGTTGCCTTACATTTTCTACCATAATAAATTGTCAATAACATACATTTATCCGCAGTATTTTTATAACTGTTTAATTTTTGTAATTCTTTTTCAGATATTCTTATTGTAAAAAATCAAATGTTTGACGGTTGCCAAGACGCCAGTAGGGATAAACGTTTTTGGTACCATCTACTAAAATGAAGAACAACTTCTTTATTGTTTTTGAGATTAACTTTTTTTTAAATGCATTGGTTTGAAAATGAAATAATTATATAACCAAAATATACAAAAATGACTTTGTCAAAAAAAAAAAAAAAATGTACTTATTTGCAGTTTTTTTTACTTTAAATACTGTGATTCACATTTTGCTGATTTGTTTACTTTTCTGAAATAACTCAAGCAAATGTCAAAAAATATTTTGATTCTTGGTACAACAAGCTTCAATTTTCATGCAGTATTTATTACGAAAATATAAGACCCTAAAATCACAATTTTTAGCTACAGACTAATGTTAAAGTTTGGGTACCACAAAACCCAAAATAATAAACATTTTGATCTAAATATTTGGTAATGTTCATGAAACATATTTAACAACATACTGAAAATTTTATCGAAATCAAATATGGTAGAATGGGGACCTCTGGATCACATGGCGTGGAATGACCCTAAATACTAATACTAATACTAAATGATGTTAAATTAATGTTCAAACTAACCGTTTTGTTTGAAAATGCTGTTTTTAGTGATGTCGGCACCATTTTTGCCATATTCCAATTTATGCATCAAAGTAACCTGGTTGAAGCATTTTCTGAAGTATCAAAGTTTATAGAGTTGGTCACACCTTTGTCTACAGCTGATGCTGAACGGTGCTTTAGTATTTTAAAACAAATTAAGACACTTTTGGGAAATTCCACAGGTCAAGATCAGTTGAATGCACTTGCTATACTACCAATACATAAAGATTATTTACAGCTTATTGATCTGTTTAATCAAAAAGTAATTGAAATATTTTCTCTTATGAAACATAATATTCGTATAAAATAAAATCTTGTATTTTAACACCATTCTATATTTCAAGATATATTATACCTTTGTATTAAATAATATTTTTAGTTTTTTTTGGGAAAATATTTGTATGAGTATATAATTATTTAACCTCCCTCTACTTATAATGTATCATCAGTCAGAATAATGTTTTGAAAACATTTGGAATGGTAGAACAATTAGAAACATTTAGGTTTTGTGAAAAAATAAACGTTCTTCACTTCAACAACCACTTTTAGCAACATTATAAAAGTTGGCAACGAACTATAAATAAAATAGTAAACAAAGCTGCTTGTCAATACTTTATGCTTAGCCAAATTCGAAGTTTTTTCATTACATCATATGAAGGATGAACAAAAATATCAATAGTAGAATAAAAATTTTATTAGGTGAGAGTTTTTATGTGGTTGAAAATAGATTTTGTCAGAATATTTGAATACCTCATGTATTGATATTCAGACAACTGATTATAAATAGTTTGAACTTTTTAAAGCTTTCTCAAAATACTGAAAATATTAAAGGCTGGTACGACAGTCAAGTCCGAGATAAATCTCTGAAGATTTGGTCCAGAAAAAAGAATTATAAAACAATTATATAAAATATAGTTATATACAAAATGTAATGCAGCAATGTAAAATGCAGAATATAAAAAACTAATGTTTTTTCTATCCTGCAAAAAATTATTAAAGATAAGAGATATATAATTAACATACAAATTTATATTCAAAGAAAAAACTTTTTAGTAACTAAGTTGTCTTTTTTTTTTCTCTCTCTATTTATTTCTATTGTCATATTACATATATATATATATATGTATATATATATATATATATATATATATATATATATATATATATATATATATATATATATATATATATATATATATATATATATATATATATATATATATATATATATGTATATATATATATATATATATATATATATATATATATATATATATATATATATATATATATATACATATATATATATATATATATATATATATATATATATATATATATATATATATATATATGTAATATGACAATAGAAATAAATAGAGAGAGAAAAAAAAAGACAAATTAGTTACTAAAAAGTTTTTTCTTTGAATATAAATTTGTATGTTAATTATATAGCTCTTATCTTTAATAATTTTTTGCAGGATAGAAAAAACATTAGTTTTTTATATTCTGCATTTTACATTGCTGCATTACATTTTGTATATAACTATATTTTATATAATTGTTTTATAATGTTACATGATCTTTATCCAGATTGTTCTTCTGTATTATTTTTTATTGTTTTACATTTATTAACAACTAAAAAATTAAATTTAATTTCTAAATCAAAATTCTTTATAATAACTTTAAAATACTTATTTAAATCTGGATTAATAGCAGAATGTTTATTTATTATATATTTAGTAGAATGTTCTGGATTAATATCAAAATGTTTATTTTGTCAAAAAGTTTATGCTTTTAGTTATGAGTATTTTGTATACAAAAAAAAAATTTTTTTAACTTTATAATTTTTCTAAACTTAACTGTTTTACCAATAAGTCGCCCATAATTAAAAGTATTAATAAACTTTTAGTTATCTATATTTTGTACTCCACTTCAACATCTTTTTACATAGTGTTTTGTATATGAATGTTTTTTTTTTTTCTGGTTTTTCAACTTTTTTTTTAATTTACGGATATTTGTAATATCCGTAAATTAAAAAAATGTATATTTTATAAATTTTCAAATTTGTACTTTTCTATATTGTATTGTGCAGGTATTTGATGTAACTGCTTTAGATGATCTATCTCTATATGACACTATGCTGTTTACAAGTTTGCTTTACAATAATATAACTACAACTTCGTATTCTGCACCATAACTTGAAATTTCTTTACTGTACATTACTACATTTTTAAAACAATAAAATTTATTGTAAATGTAGAACTAGTTTAAACTTTTAAAATAAGTTTTATTGCAACTTTCAGTGTTACAATTTACATCATCTACAATATATCCAGCACAGTTTTTAAGTTCAACAACTTTTTCGAAACATATTAAGAGGATTATAAACTCCCCAGAAAAAAAAGTTCTAAAGAATTTCTATAAACTTTTGAAACATATGGCGTATAGAAATTCTATGGAATTTCTATAAAACTTCTTTAGAATGTCTATTAATTTCTATAGAAATTGCTATAAAATTATTTTTTTGCTATAGAAAAAAAAAATAGAAAAAAAAGTTCTATAGAAATTTCTATAGAAATTAACAGAGATTCTATAGAAATTCTATAGAATTCTATAGAATTTCTATAGACCATATGTTTCAAAAGTTTATAGAAATTCTATAGAACTTTTTTTTCATGGGTCACTATAACAAAATAATTTACAATTTTTTCCGTTTATATTAATTAAAGTCACGTGTCAAATAATGTCCAAATAGATCTTCAAAATATATAACCGCTATGTAATAAAAATAAAAAAAAATGAACAGAAGTCAGTCTATCTATATAAATCAATCTATCTGCATAAAAATAAAAATTTACGATGTTCATTAATCAAGAAACAGCTTTAAAGTACTTTAATTTTTTAGAAATAGAAATAGAATTTCATTTTTTGAGCATCTAAATTTAGATGCTCAAAAAATGAAATTCTATAAGCAATAAACACAAATACAAGCAATAAACACAAGTCTTTCTAAAATAACTAGCAATATAGGTGAACTAAAAACTACATATACTAATATTAAATCTACAGTACAAAAAAATACTGAGGATATTAATGAAATACGACTGCTCAATCTGGCCTCAGATAACAAAACATTTTCGGAAGACATTATTAAGCTTAGTGCTGATGACCAAATAAACAGAAGTTTATCGAAGACACTGATTTTGAAAGGTATTCCTGTTGCCACAAACAGATTCAAGGAATCCTGGTCTGATTCCAAACTAATTATTGCAGATAGTAAAGAGCCTATATAATCACAGAGCAGACATACGGAAAACGGTGGCCATGTTTTTCGTTTGTTTTTTGTTTGTTCATCAATTGACTTTCTCAATTGATAAACAAATACAAAACTACAATTTTTTTAATAAAAAGTTTTTTAAATAAAATGGAGTGCGCGCTAAAATATGTTTTTACTCCTAGCTGTCAACTACATTTAGTTTTTTCTTTTTAAGATTGCCGCCGTGATTAAATTCTAGTATCATTGACTGTCATGTAGTTTAGCAAACTTTCCTACGGTAAAAGAGAACGTATGGTAACCCTACTAAAATGATCTGAATATTTATTAAGAAAAATAAACTTCCACATTGTGCTCTTTGTATGTAAAAAATATTGTATGATTAGCATTTACTCTTTTTTAAAAAAAATTGAGATACAAAACAAATTAGGAAAATTCTTTAAATTTTTTTAACTCTAGAAGTTGCATATGTCCCGCATTATACAAAAACAGTTTTGCTTAGCATTATTCAAGATTAAACGTTTTATACAAATCTTTGAGTAAAACAATTTGCTCTTTTTTGGATGGGTTATGCTGCTTAATATTGATTAAGTCAAGAAAACACAATAAGAATTGATGGTCATCATATGGTACCATAACTGAACTTCGAAAATTTTTTAAAAGTTGAGTAACACAAATAAGTTTTAATTTTGTGTTGAAAAGTTGTAGGAATTACTTATTTTGTGAACGTACCAGTTATAAATATTTTTTAAGTAATTCTGGATAAATAGCGATTTCGTATGAAAATTTTTTTCAAGAAGAAACTTAATTTGCAATACATGGTTGTCGACAAAATAACACCAGATGGAATAAGTTTCTGCCTTAATTTTCTACTTTGACTCAATACATGTAATCCACAAAGTACCTCTATAGTTTTATTAAAAAAATCTTTTGCTTCATTGTAAATTTAGGAATTTTTTATACAAAAAAGCCATAGCAGGGTTTAGTGGTATCAAGTGTAAACCATTATTTAATAATTCAGTTAAACCAAACAGTTGTGAGTATAGAATCTTGTGAGTATAGAATTATCATTTTTAATTTGCATTAAACTTTAACTCACAACTTACATCATGATTTACTACAATACAATCTTTTCATACTTTTGTTTTGTTGAAAAGTTTTTCATCAAGATGCTAAGTTTATAAGCAAACTTCAAACCTATGTTTAGAATGTCAACAAGGTTTTGCTGGAATTTTGAATCTATAACTAGCGATAAAAGTATACATATTTTATGAATTTTAGCTGTAATTATCATCAGCTGTAACTCAAATCCATATTTAGAATGTCAACAAGCTAGTGCAAAAATTTTGAATCTATAACTAGTGATAAAGGTATATACATGTTTTAAATTCCAGCTGTAATTATGAAAGGTTTGTTACATAAGAGAGGTGTTCTTGTGTTCTTCAATAAATGTAGCACATTTGCTGAAAAATCAATCAAATCAAAAGAACAACTTGTGTCATATGGATGTTTATTAAAAGAACAACTTGTGTCATATGGATATTTATTAAAAGAACAACTTGTGTCATATGGATGTTTATTAAAAGAACAACTTGTGTCATATGGATGTTTATTAAAAGAACAACTTTTGTCATATGGATGTTTATTAAAAGAACAACTTGTGTCATATGGATGTTTATTAAAACTAGAAAAATTATAATTATAAGTACAACTTGTGTTAAAAGATCTTTTCATTGATTATTTGCATCTTTATAAATAGAAATTTCACTCTATGTTACAGTTTATTTTCATGTCGTAGATATTCCTCTAAGCATAAAAACTAAAGTATGGTTAGCTTGGCCATAATGTTAAGGTAATCTAACAACTCCATAGTATGAGCTTGATATGTATCATAGTTAACACTTTCAGTTATTGAAATTTCATCAAGAATTAAAGTACATTATTTTTCATGAATTTTTATTACACTCACATTAGTTTTCATAAACTTTTACAAATATTTAACAAAAATTTAGTAGCAAGTTCACTTGCAGTAGTTTTTTTTTGGGCAAAAACATGGCTTCAAAAACCATAAAAATTGAACATCCAATCAAAAACGTATGTCCGCTCTCTGAGTATATAGGTTCTTTAACAAATACCATCGCAACAACGGCTAACATAGATTTTAACACATTCCATATCAATCCTTTATACTAATAAAACTGTCTAAAGAAAACAAAACTATATTTATTCTTGGAAACTTTAACATTGACTTATTAAAAAGTGGCCAGGATCAACTTTCTAAACATTTTCTTGACTCAATCACTTTAAACAATGTCCTTCCACATATCTTTCATCCTACCCGAATAACATGTAGATCAAAAAATTGATAACATATTCTCTATTCTCAAATTAAATAATTTTAGAGCAGGCAACTTTTCTACTTCGATATCTGATCAGCTTTCCCAATTTTTAATAGCTAATAATATTTTAAAAACATCTCCTAATACAAAGCCATTTACTTTGTTATTATTATTATTATTAAATGCTGTAACTGGTATGAACCAGTGAGTGTGTTATTAGCACACTATGACAGCTGATTTGCCGGACTGCTGCTTATCCAGCAGTCAAGACCGGCTTTGAAACTATTAACTGTTTCTGATTTAACTAAAGCGTTCGGCAAGCTATTCCATAAATTGGCTGATCTGTTAAAGAAAAAGTTTCTCGATGAGCTTGCTTAGTGATTTCTTTTACATATTTAAACCGGTGACCTCTTGTTTGAGTTTGTTGAAAATTAAACTTTCTTTTTGTTTCTAATTTGTTGAAACCGTTAAAGATCTTAAAAAGTTGAATCATGTCTCCTCTCTTTCTTCTATTTGTTAACGTAGTTAAGTCAAGAGCTTTTAGACAATTCTCATAGTTGATTTTCTTGAGTGATGGTATTAGTCGAGTTGGACGATGTTGAACACTTTCCAGTAAGTCAATTTCACCCTTTTGATTTGGTGACCAAACGGGTACTGCAAATTCTAATAGTGGCCTGATAAAAGATACATAAAGTGATCTCAGTAGTCTAATATCTAAACGAACAAAGCATTTTCTAATCATACCCAACATTTGATTAGCTTTGCCTACGCATGATATCACTTGATTTTTCCATTTTAGGTTGTTTGAGAAAATTACTCCTAGATCTCTTTCAGATTCTGTTACGTTTAATTTTTGTTTATTGATATAAAGTGGTGTTTTCTGTTATTAATCCCATAGTGCATGACCATACATTTAGAAATATTGAACTTTACAAGCCACTCTTGAGTCCACTTAAAAGCTCTATCAAGATCTGCTTGCAAAGACACTGTTGATTTGTAGGAAATCATTTCATTCATTATTTTAGCGTCATCAGCTTACAACATAGATATGTTTTTTAAGGTTTCAGGAAAATCGTTAATAAGTAGCACGAACAAAAGTGGTCCAATTACGGACCCCTGTGGCACACCGCTGATAATTTCTGCCCAAGATAATACGTTTTCGCCTAGCACAACTCTTTGTTTTCTATTTTTCAGAAAAACTTCAATCCATTTATTGTTAGACCAGACATTCCATAAGCTGCTAGTTTTAGCAACAGCTTTTTATGGGGCACTGTGTCAAATGCCCTAGCAAAATCCAAAAAAATAACATCAACAGGTTTACCATTTTCTAAACTGGTGGAAATAAAATCTAGTGTATCAAGTAGATTTGTTGTGCATGATTTACTTTTAACAAAACCGTGCTGCTGCTTGACTATGAGTTTATACTCATTCAGAAAAATTTTAAGTTTATATCTCATTATACCTTCCATTATTTTACAAGTAATTGAGGTGAGTGATATCGGTCGGTAGTTTACTTCTAAGGTTTTTTCACCTTTTTTGTACAGAGGAGTAATATTTGCTGATCTGAATTGCTCTGGCAATTTGCTAGTTTCAAACAATTCTTTAAAAATATATGTAAGCGGAGTAACAAATGCTGATGCACAGTTTTTTAAAATAGCTGAATGTAAGTTATCAACACCACTTGATTTGTTTTCTTTCAAGTTTTTTAATCTTAAAAAAACATCTTCATATTTAAAATCTTCTATCGTCATAATAAACGTTTCATATGTTCTTATCTAAAAGTAAGGCAGCGGACCATTGTCTTCTCTCACAAATGCTGCTTAAAAGATTTTGTTTAAAATATCCGCAACATATTTTGGATTTTGAGTGGTTTCACCATCCGTTCCTTTTAATGCTTTGATTGAATCTCTGACTGCTCGTTGATTGGTTATGTAGCTGTAAAGGAGCTTGTTGATTGGTTATGTAGCTATACAGAAGCTTGTTGATTGGTTATGTAGCTGTACAGGAGCTTGTTGATTGGTTATGTAGCTGTACAGGAGCTTTGGATTCTTGGCAGCTCTTTTTACCAGATCATATTCAAAGTTTTGTCTAACTTTTTTGATCTCATGCTCTACTTTTTTGCAAATCATTTTGTATTCAAATTTTAGAACAAGGTCTTTCCATTTACACGAGCAATTTTTGTATCTTAAATTTTGCTTGCTTCTGATAAGAAATTTTAAGTAGGAGTGAAATGATTACATGCCACTTCTGTGTAATAAATAAGTTCATCAAACATTTCCTGAACGTTTTTATTGCTACAGCATCTTATCCAGTCAACATTTTAAATTAGATCAGATATTTTGTCAAACTTAGATTTGGCAAACATAAACCTTTGCTTGCTTTTATAGTCACTGACTGCTTTATGAGCTAAGATAAAATCAAAACATATTATTAAATAACCTCTCTTTATATTTCCCAGAACGAACTTTGAGTCTATTAAACTAACACTTGCTGACTGAGTTGTGAAAACTAAATCTAAGGTATTTATAAGTTGATCGTCTGACAGCTGGAAAGTTGGTATGTTGATATGCTGGTAAAAGAAAATTTCATTTAAAATATCTGAAAATTTGTGTTTAATTCCATTCTCATTTGAAATTACATCTACACAGCCATTTGCCCAGCTAATAAATGGAAAATTGAAGTCACCCATGATTAGAAAATCTTTGAACTTTTTTTAATCAATAAACTCACGTGCACGACTGAATACCACATGAAATTCTGACATGTCTGTAAAATCATTTGGCCTGTAGATGCAGCCAAGCAGATACTTGTCTTTACCAAAGTAAACTACTGCCCACACTTGTTCAAGTTTGCAAAGGTTTAGACCTGCATCATTTAGTTCATATAAGTCTATTAAATCATCTATATATAAACACACTCCACCGCCTCGTCTGCCATCTAACCTGTCTTTTCTATACAAATGAAAACCCTCAACATTTACCACTGAATTGTTATTGAACCAAGTCTCAGTCAGAGCAACTACATTCGGTTTGTATTGCTCGATCACAACTTTAAATTCATTTAATTTGTTATCGATAGAGGTAGCATTTGAATATAAACATGACAGCTTTTCAACTTCAATACCATCTGAAACCAAATCTTGAGGAAACTTATTGATTTGATTTCTTTTTAAATTTGACGATTTGATTGCCACGGATGCCATACCAAAAGGTTTCATTGTCTGTTCTTGCTTGATTCATTTTATTTCTTTCAGTTCTAAGATTGAAATCTTGTAACCTTTGTGCTTCCGTTAAGTCTGGACTAAGATAACAATTTTTATGTAGCTCATTACTTCTCAATTTCTTAGCTGATCCTAAAATTTTATTGCGAAGAAAATCCTCAGTTAATTCAACTAGAATTGGGCATGGTTTATCAGTTTTAGATCTCAACCGTCCAATAAATTTTGGTATAACATTCTCTTGATCTATATTTTTTAAAATTTCTTTTACTTTTGACTCATTGTCTTTTGATTTCATTTCAATGTTTTTATTAGCAGATTCAGCTACATCATAAATAATAACATTTTTTGCTCTTCTCTTTCTCTCCTCTAATTCATTAATGGCTACATTTGTTGTTACTAGTTGTTCTGTTGGCTTCTTTTTTTGTTTACCCTGTTTAACAATAAGATACCAATCAGAGATAGACTTGCTTGAATTAGCTGCTTTGATTATTTCTGTTTTTAAATTTTGAATGTTGCTGTCATTTTCAATCTTAGTTGTTTCTAGTTTTTGCAATCGCTCAAAGAGTTCCAAAAAAGCATGTGAAAGCTGGCTACACCAATTATGAATATCTTTAGTTGATTGCGAATGTGAACCAGCACCCAGTTTTGGCCAATTGTCTTGTTTAAGAAAATCCAAATTCATTATTATAATTGATTATTCTTACTCTCTTGATAAGAGGGCTCCCACCCTAGACAGTGAATTACCTCCTGTCTGAAACTGTAAGCTGAGAGGGCTACTACCCTAAATAACAGTGGATTACCTCTCGTAGTGAATTGAATATTGTACCTTATTAACTCAAATACTAATTACACAAGGACTAAAAAGTTTCAGTATGTGTTTTTTTCCGTAGGTATGTGTTTTTGTATGTGTTTTGTAGTGTTTTTTATGTGTTTTGTAGTATGTTTTGTTTGTGTTTTGTATTTGTTTTGTATGTGTTTTTTATGTGTTTTGTATGTGTTTTGTATGTGTTTTGTATGTGTTTTGTATGTGTTTTGTATGCGTTTTGTATGTGTTTGTTAGTGTATGTAGTTTTGTATGTGCTTTGTATGTGTTTTCTAGTGTTTTGTTTGTGTTTTGTATGTGTTTTGTAGTGTTTTGTAGTGTTTTGTAGTGTTTTGTATGTGTTTTGTAGGTATGTGTTTCAGTATGTGTTTTTTTCCGTTTTCCGTTTTTACTTAGGAGAGAAACTGGAAAAAATTTGATGAGAAGTCATTTAGAAAAGATTTTAATAATATTAAGTTAAAAAATACAAGTTCTGCTGGCTGCACTCTCATGCTTAAAAAATAGACTTGATGGTATCAATATACTACTAGACGCTCCTTTTTGAAAATTTACTAAAAAGATACTAAATTTAAGGCTAAACCGTGGATATCGGATGACCTAAAGAAATCTATAAAATACCAAAAGAAACTTTTTAAAAAATATATAAAGTCTAAAAATGAAATAAACAAAAAGATGTTCTATATTGAGCATAAAAACTTCCGTAGCATACTTAAGTCTAAACTTGAAGAATTTAAAAAAAATTGTTACAACCGATACTTCAATGATAATATCAAAAATATATAAGCAACCTGGAAAGGCATCACAAGTTTAGTCAATACTAAACCTAGCTCTACCACAAGCCCATCCTTAGTTACCCACAACAGTTTAACAACAACTAACCCCAACGAAATTTGCAATATTTTTAATATTTGCAATATTTTTAATATTCTAAAATTGTCTACATCTTTAAAAATGGTTCAAAACTGTTAGTTTCAAGTTACAGACCAATATCTCTACTCTCAAACCTTTGATAAAATACTTGAAAGACTTATGTTTAACCGTTTGTACAATTTTCTAAACACAAATAATTTGCTTTGTGACATACAATTTGGATTTCGAACAAACTATTCAAGACCATTTGCATTGCTAAATTTGACTAAATTTTCATTACTAATTTTGAAAACATTAAGAAAGCTCTTGATGGAGGAATATTTGCGTGTAGCATCTTTATTGACTTCCAAATGACTTTTAATACTTTTGATGCTGTGATCTTCCTTGAAAAATTATGTATAAATTATAATTAAAAAACTATGGGATTAAAAAGGTGTCAAATTCATTATTTAAATCATGAATCATGAATTCATTACAGGTAAGAAACAGTTTGTATCTTTGAATAGGGTTAACTCAAACTTAAATAATGTACAAGTAGGAGTTTTTTAGAGATCTGTTCCTAACCCACTACTTTTTCTTATTTATATCAATGATCTATCAAAATCTTTAAAATTCTGCAGAGTGCAACACTTGACTAGCTATACAAATCTTCTTTACCTCAGCAAATTTGTCAAATAAAATCATAAATTTGTCAACTACGATCTTAAAAAACTCTGTAACTGGTTAAACACCATTTCATACAAAAAACTGATCTGATAATATTTAGCTCTTTCGCACCTATAATTAATATTTGTAAATAGTAAAAATAAAAATACTATACTGAAAATGATAAGGGATATGAAAGGGATAAAAGGCATTTTATTTACACCCCATAACTATATACTTTCAAAAAGATAAATAAATAGAGAATGTGTCTCTTTTTAAAAAAAAATGAAATACCCATGATGGCGGGTACAAATATCACGTGACTTTTGCAGATTTTTTTGTTTTCTTTTACAAAAAAAAAGTCTGGGTACATACCTTAAAAAAAGTTAATATATTACTTAACAAGACTTAAAACTACTTGTGGTCTGTAAAGAAAATAGAAAAAAACTGAGTGCTTTATCACTTAAAAATCTTTAAGAAATTCAATAATTAATCAAAATTTATCAACAAATTAGCCAGAACCATAAAAATTTAATTAAATATAATACCACAAAAAACAGTTTTATACCATGAAAGGCATCAAATTTGCACTCTAAAACTATATATTTTTTAAAGAATAAACTCAAAGACATTACGAATCTTAAAAAAAAATAATTAAAATATCAGTGATAGCGGACATTATAATCCCGTAAGTTTTCAATAAAAAAAATTTAATCAAAATCAAACACTCTAAAAAAACTGTCAATTTAGGGGTCGTTTACAAACTAGGTCACTAAATTTTCAACCATTTGAGATCCCTCCCCTCTCCTCGTCACGACATTTTAACACTTTAGTAACATGTTACGTATGAGTTGTCAATAAACCACTAACATCCCCGCTCCTTCCCTGCTCCCCCTCCCCATCCCTTAAGTGTGGCGTAATTTATGGACCTCTTATTTCTATCACGGAGCTTCAAAAGTTAGTTTATTACGGCTAGTTTTAAAGCTGAGCCTTTAAAGCATAAAATCAAGTAGTTTTGATTAATGGCTCTGCTAAAAAAAAACTTTAATTATTGATTTATTACTACAAAACGGGTTGATTTTATATATATTATAAATACCGTTATATCGTTAACGAAACAGGTCGTTAACAAACAGTTTCGGCGCGAAAGAGTTAAAAGCAAGAAAAAGTTAGACATTCAAATCAACATTAAGTTAAATGGGATAAAGATTTATTGTAAGGAGTTTGTAAACTATTTAGGAGTAACACTAGATGAGAATTTAACCTGGATCAATCATTATAATAATATCTCAACTAAATTAACTAAAAATTTTATCTAAAATAAGAGACTTTGTAGATAAAAAAACACTATAAAACCTATTTATAACGCTCTATTTCATTCTCAATTAACATACAGCCTCGCGACCTGGAATAAAAATCCATTAATTGTAAATCGTCTATGGATCCTTCAAAAAAAGGCTATAAGAATGATTAAATTTTTGCCATATAATTTTAATACAGATACATAATTCAAACAACTCCAAATCTGTACTATTTATGATATACTAAAAATTAAAATCTTTTTATACACAGATGCCTAAATAAAAAACTCCCTCATATATTTAACGATTGGTTTACTCTGGAGTACACAGTCACTTTGTGAGATATTTACACAGAGGTCACCTAAATACTCAAAGATATAATATCTAATGGAAAATGTTCCTTCATAAATTCGGCAATTAAAAATTAGAGTTATTTGTAAAACCAGTTAAGTGATGTCTATTTTTATGATCTACAAACACAAGTGTTAAAAATTGCACATAAATGTTAGTATAACATTTAAGAGAAACGTTATATATGTGTGTGTGTGTTTCTAGCTTGTATTTCGTTCTTCTTATTTTGTGCCATTATTTGCTTGTTTTTAAGTTCTGTCAAAGTTTCTTCAGAAGTAATAATGTGACCTTTTATGAGACGCATGCTACTATTAAAAACATTTAGCTTCGACTCTGATACGAAAGTTTTGGGCATGCTAGCATGTAAAGCATTTAGAATTGATGTCTTTAAATGCTTACAAGCAGTTGTACAGCATATTAAAGAAGGAGCTTGAAGTTCTTTTGTATACTTGACGTAATTTCTGGAATTATGATGACCGGTATAGGCAATATTGGTAGGACTTAAGTACATTGCGCAAAAATTTTTCTAATGGCTAGTTTTACATTAGTCATTTTTTCCCTACACAACGGAAAAATACCTTTTGCTTTGAAGCCGGAACGCACATTGTTGTTAAATAATCTTTGGTCAATACTGTTTGAGCAACCCACGGTAGCTAGGTTTTGCGAGATCTTTGAAACTGTTACGAATGAAATTATTGTTCAGGGGTCCTCGCTATTTACTTTTCACTGTCCCGAATAAGGACCGGACAATGGTTAAATAAAATTTATCAATAACCTTGCCTGGAATTGACCGGTAAATTTTATTTTAAAACAGGTTAATTTTGAAATTATAAACAAATTCTTTATTCAAATAAAATACGATGGTGGTAATCTTTAATAAAAATGTCAAAATTTACTGGTAAATTTACAGGTAAAGTTATTGATAAATTTTATATTTGCAACACTAGTTCAAATTTACATAGTAAGATTTTTCAAATATCAACATTTCTCAACATTCCTGCAAATTGTCTCACGCGTTGTTTCTCTATGAGTGACCGATATATTTCATAATTCAGTGTATTTCAAAATTTCACTAATTTTCAAAAAAAAAAAAAAAAAAAAAAAATGTAGCTAATATTCAAAAAATAAGGATTTTTTTTTTGTAAAAATTTTTTTTTGGTGATTCTTAATGATACTAAGATTAAATTTGATCATTTACTTTAATACTTTGCTTATTTAAGATTTTAATACCATGTTTTTTTTGTTGTTTTGCAAAATAATTATTTCAGCAGGTTGCAAATAAACATTTTTTTTTATAGATTCATATTTACGAAGTTATAAGAAATATTTTTCAAGAAAAAAATTAGTTAAATTTGAGTTTTTCATGCTTTTTATATATATTTTTAAAAATGATTGAAGTCACACGGTGACCGAACTTAGGCAATTTTACGGTAACACAATTTACGAAAAATCCCGCTTTTTTACAAACAGTTTTTTGATGCCATATTACCACGTTATTAAACTAACATAACGGGTAACACGGCAAAACATAACGCCTTTCATAGACAAAAGAATATGTAAATAATTTTGGGGAACATAACGCTCCAGACTTATTTATTACTAACATACAATAAACATAACGCTTAATTTTTCACTAACCGTTATATTTTTACAGTGTAGAAAAAACAATTACTCTGGCAAAGGTCGATTAATTTATTAATGTCAGATAAAGTTCAAATACCAACAATTTTAAAAATTGATCAATGAGTACAAATTTATTACGTCAAATGATACCTGAACCTGATTTTCTTTAAAAATTCATTCTGTTGCTTCTCATACAAAAGACGTTCATCATCGTTTTTTTTTTTTTTACTGTGCACTGGTTTTAATGAGCGTAGATTGTATGAGCGGAACAAGATGATGTGATTATTAATGAGAGGGTATACCAACAGTTTAGGCTTTACTAATGCAGTCGTATAATCTAATTTTCTCACCCATTCCTAGCTTAATAAGCTGGGGGTAGGTGGAAATAACCCCCTCCCCCCCATTTATTAAGTTTTACTAGTTATTAATAAAGAAATTGTATCTCAAAGCTAGAAAGGAAAAAAAAACTTTTAGTGTAAACCAGCTTAAAAAGTTAGAAAATATAAACTCACTGAAAAAAATTCCTACCAACCCGTTTATTAAGACCCTATCTTGTATTAAGCACACGAGAGTATAAATCCATAACAAGATGTATACCTGCGCTGTTGCTATAGCAACAAATATATAGTTGACTGTGAATAGCGCTATTCACAGTCAACTTTAATATGGCTTTCTTTGATCTCGGTCACGGAACTTTTAGCTATATTCTAAGATTTTGATATTTCTAAATTTTGTTTTCTAAATGGAGCAAGAGCAAAAGAATGTTCATATCGCGAACAAAGATTTTAAAGCAAAACATTGTTTCATTTCTCCAAAACATGACCCTGCTCTCCTTTTAAATACTATTCTGTTTAGAGGAACAGAAAACTTTTTTCCATATCAGAATAATATCATCTTTTGTTTATTTCGTCTTTTACTATAAATACAACTTTCATATACATTATGTATAATACATATAATAAATAGCTGGAGCAAGAAGGCATGTTTACACCTGATTTCAAAATTAAGCCTTGTCTATGCAAATGAAGCAGAACCCATGCATCTAGGTAATCAACCACGCTAACAACAGTAACAACCTAGAGCCTAATACTTTCCACATACTTTAAACTAAATTAAAAACTAATATGAAATAATCTTTACTTTTTTCATCGGGTATAATTTAGTTTATTGGGGTAACCTTTTTGCATTTTACTCTATAAAAATTGAGTAAAATACAAAAAACGGCCGAAATTTGTAATCTTAAATCTGCAAAATCTATAATCTTCAAACATCGCAGAATATACTTTTATCGGAGTCTTTTATTTTTTTAAAAGTAATTAAAAGATAAACCAAAACTTTTGCTATGGATGTTGAAGGTAAATAAAGGCGTTGAAAGACGTTAGGTAAATAAAAAATGTTAACTTTTGCTAAGGTTAGATTGTCAGCAAAATCTTAATATAATCATTTTATGAAAAAAAAATTCAAGAGTCGCATTTACGAATTATAAAGTAAATATTGAATCATTTATTTTTACAATATGATTATAAAAAAGGAACCCGTGCAAAAAAAAAAAAAAAAAAAAAAAAAAAAAAAAAAAAATTACAACAAAAAAAAAAAAAAAAAAAAAAGCGTCAGAAAATTTCCTACAGGATTTATGTAAAAAAAAAACCAAAAAACATTAGGTCTTGACATTTTTAATATCAAATACAGAATATTCAGGAAGAATTCTTTAACAACTTTTAACAGAGTTTTTGCATTTTTTTAATTTGCATGCATTTGTCAACTTGAAATAAAATATTTTTAAAAACGAAAAATAACAGTAGCGAAATAATTACAAAATAAAAAAAAAGCAACAAAACAAAACAAAAAAAAAATAAACAAAACAGCTATAAACACATTTGATAAAGTTTGTTATCTCTTGAATTAAAAAGAATCAGAGATAATTTCTCACGAATAATTTAGCTAAAGAAATTTAAACAACATATTTTTTTCTTTTGCAGTAACGAATAATAAAATCTAGACGTACGTTAAAATTTAACGATTCTTAATAGTTAACTAAGTTATACGTGAGATCTTAAAACATTAAAATAAACATCTTATGAAAACAATATCGACAAAAAATCTTTGTAACTAAGCTGAAGATGAAACAACCTAAAAAAAAAAAAAAAAAAGCGTAGAAGAAAATTTAATTTATTCAAAAAAACATTAAAACTAACTTAAAAACTTTTAGATTTAATTACCTTTTGATAATTTATTAACCCTTTGAGCGCGACGAGCCACGATCGTGGCTATACCGTCAGAGCGCGAAGAGCCACGATCGCGGCTTTAAAAGTGGTCTTTGAAACTATGACTTTTTACAGCAAAATACCGCTGATTCATTAAAAATGGTAGCATTGAATAAAGCACATTTTTCTCTATCTTTTGGTATATTGTTGTTATATATTTGGTTTTGAAAATGAGCAGTGAAGAAAGTTGTATTGATGACGAGAGTTGTACCAGCGAAGAATTTTTAAGTTCCAGCGATGACAGTTTGTTTGATGAAGGCACGATAACTTTAATTTAAAAATTGTATACAATATTTAATACAAATATATCACCTAGTATGATAATTTGAAGTTTTTATTTTAATTTTTATGTAGACTTCAGTTCTGATGGCGATGTTGATGTAGGTGATGTTGGTGGTAATGTTTTAGATGATTGGTTATTTGTTCTAGAAGATGAAAATGGTCCTAATGTTGTTCACTTTACTGGTGAATCAGGACCCAAGCACTCAATTTCACCCGAGTCTAAGCCTATTGAATATATGGACTTGTTTTTTACTACTGAATTTTTGCAAACTATAGTAAATTTTACTAATAATTATGCTGACAAGTGGATTCAAAACAATCAACAACATTTGAGGTCCCATCCAACATCAAGAGGTCATGGATGGATTAAACAAGGAAATACAAATCTTTTAGAGATAAGAGCTTTTCTTGGAGTCGTAATCAACATGGGTCTCATCAAAAAAGCTAATCTTAAACTTTACTGGGATATAAGTCATCTTTGTGCATCTACTCCCTGGTTTGTTACCCACTTCAATCGTGACCGGTTTCAACTTTTGCTTAAATTTCTTCATTTTACAGACATCCATATACCAAATCAACAACCACTCAATAAAATTTAAAAAACTCAGTTTTTAGTTGAACATTTTAACAACAAATTTCTATATTATTATTATCCACAAAAAGACATCTATAGATGAGAGTATGGTTGGCTACAAAAGAATGACACCACATCTGCGTCAATATATGCCAAACTAACGTCATTCCAGGTTTGGGATTTAGTTATGGTGTGTTTCAGACAGCACTAACGGTTATTTGTGTCAATTTGAAATTTACAAGGGAGGAAGACCCAGATGTAGCAGCCATTGCCTATGGTATGACTTATAGTTTAGTTTTTCATCTTTTGCGCCAAACTAATTTCCTTCACCAAGGTCATCACTTAGGTATTGACAATTATTATACTTCTCCTCAACTGTTATTAGATCTATATGCTCATCAGACCACTGCATCAGGCACAGTGAGAGTCAACAGGAAAGGCCTACCAGAAACCTGCATTAAATCAAAATTAAAAAATAAGGTTTGCCAATATAGAAAAGGTCCCTTGTTGTGTGTGGCATACCAAGATGGTAAAAAAAAGCCTATATTACTATCTACTGTTGCCAAAGCAGGTTTTACTGAAATGCGTAACAGAAGAGGAAATATAGTTTTTGCCCTTTACAATAAAACCATGGGGGGGGGGTGTAGATTTGGGTGATGCACAACTCTATGTGTACTTGTCTGAGCGTAAAACAATAAAGTGGACAACTAAAATTGCTTTTTCTTTATTTGGTAGGGCAATTTTAAATAGCTATTTATTGTATAAGCTCAATACAAATAAACAAAAGACAATGCCAAGAATAGATTTATGATGGCTATTGTGGAAAGTTTAGCCGGAGGTTATTTTCCAGTAAAAGTAATTTCTAAAAGAAGAACATCAAGAGAGATTGAAGTGGCTAGAAGTACAATTGTTCCGTACCCACTTCCCCAACACACTGCAAATAGCAATCCATTATATGGTCACAATCTTGTTAAGGTTGGTGCAGGAAAAAAAATAAAATGTCTAGCTGGGCACCAAACTCGAGTCCGCACAAGTTGGCAGTGTCAGTTATGTGGTGTTGGACTGTGTCCAGCCTGTTTTTCAAATTATCACACTACAGTTTTGCATTAAAATCATTAAACTGCTTTTAATCTTATATAACCTACAAAAAAATTAAAAAGTTCAAAAATAGTTGTTTTCTTGTTTGTTTGTTTTTTTGTTACGTTTATTACCGATATTTTTTTAGTTGAATTTTTCTGAACGGCGTTCAAATTTTATCGAGCGCTCAAAGGGTTAAGAATTCATGGTATTTGCATTTCAATTACTTTGTAAATATAATTAGTACTTTTGTTTGATGATTTGTGAAAACATGTTTGTAAACAAACGCGTCTAACAAAAAGATTTTCTACACATATGCATGGCAACAACAACTCGTAAAAGATCTATTATAAACATGCTTGTAAAACATCATTCAAATAAGTAGCATTTATTTATTTTTAAATATAACCCTTTTCCTTCCTTAGATATTTACTTTTAGCCTCCTTAAGTGCAGAAGTATTACTCTCATGTCAAAAGATTTTTAAAGTAAAACTATATCTAATACTTTTTGACAATTATATTTTTGACAAACAGGGTGAATAAAAGCAGAATATACTTTATAAAAGTATTGAAATATTTTTTCGTTCTTTCTTTTCACCAAAAAGTATTAATTTCCCCTATTAATTTATAGCCCTGCAGAATTTGGTCTCATGCCGGAAAAAATTATTATGAAGAGTGCTATATATCTTTGGAATATTATTTTTAATTTGGGGAAACATAATATATATATATATATATATATATATATATATATATATAAATATATATATATATATATATATATATATATATATATATATATATATATATATATATATATATATATATATATATATATATATATATATATATATATAATCAAATATTTTACTATTGTTCCAATCGCAGCACCATAAATAAGAGCCTCCAGGTCAATCTAACTGAAGTAGGAGTATGGGGTGTAGCTCTCACTGATTTCTTTTGGATAACTGTGTTTTTAAGCATTGCGAATAAGACTAAATATTTTATACAAAGAAATAAGTAATTTCTTAATGTTCCAGTCAGTAGCCTTTTCTCCGGTTTGGAAAGAACAATGAAGGGTATGGAGACTTCATGTCCCAAAATTAATTAAAAGATCAAGTAAATCTTCTTTTCTGCTTTCATTTACCAGATTTAAAAAAGCTAAATTTATATTAGGACCATTAGAAGAAATTTGGAGGACTTTAGTACAATCCAAAGAACTTAAACAATTAATTAGAAAAAACATCAACCGCTGATGCTTTACCTAAAAACTCACAACTCCAATAAGACGCTTTTACTTCATTGTCTGTGTCATCCCAAAAACAAACATGTAGATCCATTTGACTTTTTTTTAAATATTTTGTTATAAGATTTATCAAATTAGGTGGTGTAATAAGAGACTTTGTTTAATTCATTTAGCATTATCTTTTTGACAAAAGGGACAACACCTTGGCATAAAATGTAACTGAATTTTGTTTTTCCAAACATGAAACTTTCAGCAATTTTATTGTCTGGAAACATAGAACAAAACAGTTTATTTTTTGACTCTGAAGAACGGTAGGAATATTTACATTTTAAAACTTCTAGCGACCAAATTATCTTCGCATTTAATGTCTGATCTCTTGACATCATATCAATCAAAATCGTTTGTTTTTGATTTGTTTTCTGTTCTGGTGGATTAGTTACTTCAGATAGCTTTTTAAAAAAATTTGTCTTACTGCTATCAGATGGATATCTTGGCACATGTTTCTTCCCTGTTTTTTATATATCATATAAAAATTATAAAAATCTTATAAAAATATTATATTAAATGTTTTTATTAAAATAGTAATAAAATAAGAACTTCAATCATTTATGAAAAAAGGATTTTTACCACTAGTAAAAAATAAAGTTATCTAAATGAAGCCAAAAAATGAATAGATTTAATTTACATCATTAAATATTCATCAACGAAGCAAATTAAAGTCCCATATCGTAAGCAATAAAACTATTTTAAACGCTTTTTCAAAATTTGAATGATTTTATGAATTTTTAGTATATGCATTTTTCTATTAAAATCCTGATTATTTGTCAAATCCTTTTTTTTTTAAACTCTGGTTTTTTCCACTGGTCAACCATGACCGGCAAGAAATCATTTTGGGAGGTCAAAATAGAAATTTTAGTCATTTTGAGCAGTCATTGAATGGCCATTATTTTCCATGCTGTGTCACAATTTGTTCATTAATAAAAAAAATTAATTACTCATTTTAAAGAAGAAACAAGATTTCCAACAATATATAAGATCTATATAATAATCTTTTTTTTGGATTTACCAATATTTAACAGAAATTCTACAGGACTATTAGCAAACAATGTAATTGTCTTTAAAATTATTCTTAAAAATAACTTATAAAATGCCTAGAATATTAGCTTATAAAAATAAAATGCTAAAAAGAAGCAAGTATCAACTCTTAATGAGGAAATCCAAATAAATAAAGACTATACCAAAGGTTCCTAAAATAGTTTAGTATCAAAGGTTGGTAAAATTTATGGTATTCTTCAAAACTTTAGTAAAACAGATTTAGGAAAAAAATGGTTTTCTAGACAACAAAAATGTTCTCTACTTATTTTTACAAACCTAATCTGAGAACAAAACTCAGATTTGTAACAATAAGACCTTTCAAGGTCTCATTGTTATAGCAAAAGAAGTAAATTACTTTATTTTTACACAAAAATAACCTAATGAAAACTTAATTAGAAGTAGAAGCATTATTGTGTCTTTCAAGGTCTTATTGTTAAATTAAAAAATAAACTAACAAATTTATAAAATTATTTTAATAAATTATACTTGTTCCTTATTATTTTTACCTCAAAATAGAGATTGTTGAAAAATTGAATCTGGTTTTCTCCTGGATGACGAGAGTATCCAGATATAATTGACAACAATCTCTTTTATAAAACAAGCAGAGATTATCTTTCAATTCAAATGCTTACAAAACAAGTGTTTAAAATATATTTTATGATCATAATTAAGTGTAATTTAAAATTTCAAAAAAAAAAAAAAGAAAAAAGAAAAAAACTTACAGCAAACTGTCAGGAACTATTTGAACTGTCTTGAGTCCTATGTTCATGAGTTAAATCTATTTGATTAGGCGAAGTTTTATTTGAATTAGATAAATTAGGTGAAGTGTTACTATTTGATGATAGTAGTCGTTGTTCATAACCACCTTTAGATTGCATAGAGTTTTGAACCTGGTGGACCTATTAATTATTAAACAAATATCAACTTAATAATTATTAAACAGAGTCAGGTTTATTATAAAAACAACATTTAATTACTTTTATATAGAACAATAAAACACTTAGGCTTTATATCAAGGCACTTTTATTAGGTTAATACTTTAGGTGTTATATCAAGACATTTTTATTATTAGTGGCTGGTCATCTCGGATAAATTAAAAATCACTATAAAACACAAAAGATATAATTCTTAATGTTGCTCAATTTGTTGGTATGCAGTCAAACAATCAACCACTTGATAAACAACTTTTGATTTTGTAACAAAAGAGAATTTAAAATTTCATTTTATGTCGCTCTTGTTAAACATAAAAGCTTTAATGTCATAAAAAATTATTATAATTTAAGATAACTTATATCTACAGCTTTTGAAATTTCTTATTTAATAATCAAAGAACTACTTTACACATAACAATAAAAATTGCTCTACACAAATCAATAAAAATTGAGAAAAAAACAACAACGAAACAAATAAAAAATAAAAAAACTAATTTTGTAAATAAACAATTTATTACTACAAGTTTTAGTCTAAACAACAATTATATTAATCTCAAAATAAGAGCAATATCATTCTAAGTAAGTAATATGTAATAAAAACTCAAATAATTATAAAAATAAAATAATAACTTAGTGATTAGCAATTAAAGAGTTCAAACAAAAAAGCAAAACAACTTTGTTTTTATTTTAACAATAGGGAAAATACAACATTTTAAAATATTTTTTTTTACATATTAATAAATGTTAATATTTCAAACTGTTTCAACCTATTCTTTACAAATATTTGTGGTCTTCAAAGTAACTTTCATCGGTTCAACTTTTGTAACACATTCGCTTACTGTTACTTTATATTTAACAGGTTTGGGGTCAAACATGTATTTGAAATGTATTTGTATTTGGCAGTTAGTGTTTGTATTTGGCAGTTTTTAGCTAAATTGGCGTATTTGTATTTGATTGAGAAATTTCTTAAATATTTGTTTATATATAATAAATTTATAATAATAATTTATATTATATATAAAAAAGTTATAATAAATTTATTTTTTTCAATGTTTTTCAAAAAACACACACTGTAAACTAGGTTGACTTTTTTTCATTTTTGACACTAAAATAATCTAAAAATTTGAGATATTTGTTTTTAAGGGATATTTATTAAAAAACTTGTTTTCATTAACACATTTGTATTTGATCAAACATATTTGACCTTGATGCTTAAAAAGTTTTTATCTATTTTTTTTCACCTCAAACATGAATTAAAATTGTCTCCTGACTTTATGATTTTCTTATACAATTTACAGTTAGATAAGTCTTCTGTCAAAAAAAAAATATAATTCCAAAAAAAAAAAAAAAAAATCCTAAAATATTGACATTTATCTTGTGCTAAAATAACAAAATACCCTGAAAAATGCCCCAAATTGTTCCTAAATTATTTGAGCTTTTAGCGCAAGGTAAATCTCAATACTTTGTAAAAAAATTTTTTCTAATGTGATCATAATGGTCCAAATTTTTTTTTTAGATTGTTGTGTATCCTGGTTTTTCCAGAATTATTGTTTAAAATTAAAAATATTTACGCATAATTTAAGCAAAAAAAAAAAAAAATAAGTTTTTTTTTTTTTGCTGCTTGAGCTCAAGGTAAATGTCAATATTTTTGTAATTTTTTTTTTGTAATCCTTTTTTTTTTTTAAATTTGCCCCAAATTCTGCTTCTTGTGTATTCACGTTTTGAAAATTTTATTTTTTTGAACATTATTTTTTTTAAATAAATAAAAAAATTTCATGGGATCAGGCGCGTGCTGGCACCAAAAAGCACACGCAGGATTTTTTCAAAAAGGCTCATATATGCGGGATTTTGCCAAATATGCTTGAAAATATAAAAAAATATTTAACTACTTTTTAAATACCAGTAGTACATACAATAAGAGCAATTTTATAAAAACTCACACAAATTATTTATATTTAAAAACGTTACGATATTTGTTTATGAAAAAACAATTAATTGTTCTAATTTAAAAAAACATTTTATCAATATGAATATTTTTCCATAAGTTAAAATTAACACAACTATTTATCATAATAATTTTTGGTCAACTTAAATAGTTTTATCTAACGACTGATTTAATAAGCGATTTAAGTGACCTAAAAATCAATTATAATTTCCAATATCAACTTTGTTTTGAGGCAAAAGTTACAAACGGTTGCATTTCATTATGCAAAATACTAATATATATGCACTTGAAGTCCAACAGTTCAAATCAGAGATTTGTTAAAGAATTTAACTTGTGGAAAAAAAAATAAAGCAAATAAACATCATTTGTGAATCATTATCAGAATGTAGTAAAGGGTATAAAAATTCAAGAAAAAGGCCTTTCATGAATAAATAGCGATAGACCCAAGTGGGATTCCCGCATAGCCTCTGGGGCCAGCATGCCACTGCATGGGATACAATATAGGGTTTTAGGTGACCTTCAGAGTACATTGAAAATAAAATCCTAATTGTTTCTTTTTAGTCTTAAAATAGTAAAAAAAAATTGATATTTTTCAAAAAACTGGAAAATTGTGTTTAAAACTAATTTTTATCATTTTAATGATAATATATCATTATAAAAATTATTAGAAACCCACAAAAATATTTGTTGTCTTTTTCTTCAAAATATGGTTAATTTAATTATCAAAGCTTATCAGTGCCATGTGGCCCAAGAGGCTATACAAGAATCCTGTATGGGCCTTATGCTTTTTATCTAAGAAGGGCCTTTTGGGAAAAAAAAATTATTTACTTTATTCTTTAATTGACCAACAAATTATTTTCAATTCACTTGATTTATTCTTTTACAAATTAAATTTGTAATTATCTGATTTTAATGTTAAACATTGAGAGTATATTAGTATTTTGTATAATTACATACAAACATTATCTAACATCAATCTCAAAAATAATAGCAAAAAATCTTTATTACCTCATATATATCTTTTTTAGCGAATATAATAATTTAAAGAAACCGCATTAAAGGTTGAATTAAGCAATAATGACGATCAGATAGGAATTTGCAAATAAATAGTTTTTTTAATTGTATCATTTTATCAATAAAACAATTTAGTTTTAAATTTAATTATTGCTTTTTTCAAAATTTATTTTCAATAATTCTTTACATTAAATGCAAATCTGTTAATAAATTTTTTACATTAAATGTAAATCTGTAAATAATTTTATAGCAATTTTTGTGATACAATAAAAAAAGGCTTTTTTGCAAACATGTTCTTCGTTTTGAGGGTGATATTAGATAATGGCTCGATTCTATTGTGAAAAATACTAATATAATAAGTTGAACACTTTGCTTTGTTGATCATTTTTAGAATTTAGTTGAAATTTTTTTTTCAAAAAGCTTTTCTAAGATGAATAGGTTAAGACCAATGTAGGATTCTTACATAGCCTATGGGGCCAGCACGGCACTGAGTCTATAAATGCAGACACAAAGTTGAGAGATATATATCATTGAGTGATTATCAGTGCTAGTAAGTAATAAGCATTATACAAGTATATATTTTTATGAGTATATATATTTTTATCTTTATTTTTATTACTAATTGATTAATTACAAACATTTAAACTTTTATTTATCAGGAGTGTACACTCGGACTTTTAGTTGGTTGCCAGAAGGGTGTCTGAAAGTAAACAGTTCTTTAATTTTGGTCACCCATGACCTTTTGAGTTGTCTGCCACTACTTTTTATAAAATTTTTTGCATTTAGCGGCTTTCCCACATATTGTATTCATTTTTTATTATCGGGCTATATGTAGACTAGAAACAATATGCGCAAATAAAAATAATATTGTAAACTATTGATAACATTCACTTTTCTATTTTCAGATAAAACACATGCCAATATATATGCCATTAGGTTTTTCACCTAACGGGATTAGGTGAAAAACCTAATGGCATATATATTAGCATGTGTTTTCATGAATTGAGTGCTTATTTTATCAAAATATTATGGGCTTTATTTTTTACAACAAAGTATTGCAAATATAAAAAAAACAATTTAAAAATACTTTCAAACTCTTTGCTTTTAAAGGGACTACCAAGTCCTGAGACATGTTGTGTTCATATTAAAGAGAATGTTAAAAAAAAACGTCTGAGCAAATTTTTTTTGATTAAAACTAATTAATAAATGTATACCAAGAAAAACAAATCATGTTGTTTTAGTCGAAGCTCGTCTTCTCCGTTTTCTCTGGTATTTTGAGTATGTAAAATAAACGCGATTTTCCAGGCGTATTATACAGACTTGATAATTTATTCAAGCGCGTTTAATTCATAGGAGTTTTAAAGCATTACGTCATTGGAAACATTCTAGAAATTCTTTAAAAATTTTACTATTAAATTTTACTCAAATAGCTAACTATAGTTACTTATTTTATTAAAAGTTTATTTTATTAATTGTTTGTTAGTTTTTTACAAATCTAACGAACAATTAATTAAACCAAGCACTAAGAAAAGATATAAATATTAAGAATATACTAATAAAATATATAATTTGTAATTAACTTTCAAAATTTTGAACCAATAGAATTAGTTTGTTCGCAAATTTGGCGGGTTTTTAGTGTTCGCGAATATTCTTTTTATTCTTCCGCAAGATGTTTTAAGAACATTCAAGTTAATTATGTTTCCATGTATGTCTGTAAAATAAAAATTAATATATATTAATTTTTTAATTTTTAAGCCCCCGCCATAACATATATTGGATGTTATAATGTTAAAAAATATAAATAACGAAATAAGATCACCTCAATACCAAAAAATACATTTTTGAAAATCAGAGAAAAAATGTGTTAATAATTTTTTTTTTTAATATTTACAAAGTAAATTAATAAAAGTGCATTATTATTTAGGTTAAAAATTATTTTATCTAATATTTTGAAAGAAAAACTTATAACAAAAGAAATCAAAATACATGTGGTCTAGACGATTATTTAAAAAAAGTTGCGCAAATAAAATTCATCTTGTTTTTTATTTTATTTTTGTTATTAATTTTATTTTGTTTTTAATTTTGTTTAACAAACACATTTTAGAACTTTAAAATATAATAAAAATGAATATGATTTGGAAATTGTATCTAAAAAATAACAATTGGTGTTTTATACAAACAAACAAACAAAAAAATCTATGACGTCATGCACTAAAACTCCTATGAATTAAACGCGCTTGAATAAATTATCAAGTCTGTATAATGCGTCTGGAAAATCGCGTTTATTTTACATACTCAAAATACCAGAGAAAACAGAGAAGACGAGCTTCGACTAAAACAACAAGATTTGTTTTTCTTGGTATACATTTATTAATTATTTTTAATGAAAAAAAATTTGCTCAGACGTTTTTTTTTAACATATGAACACAACATGTCTTATATATATATATATATATATATATATAAACAGATATATATATATATATATATATATATATATATATATATATATATATATATATATATATATATATATATTTATATATATATATATATATATATATATATATATATATATATATATATATATATATATATATATATATATATATATATATATATATATATATATATATATATATATATATATATACACACACATATATTCATGGGTTGAATGAAGGAATTTAATACAATCAATGTATTATTACTCTGATACGAATTATATGTAGTAGTTATATAACCGAATATATGTAGGATTTAAAAATAGTTATTTAATTGCATGTAACCATTGCAATAAAAAAATGCCTAAACTATAGTTTCTAAAGAAAGTTCACATCTTTTATAATCTTTTAATGTGGTCAAAATATTTACAAATTGATTTTCAAACATTATGTATTTTGACCTCAGTAAAATAATACAACTTGGTTGCTAAGAAATTCTAAGTTAGTTTTAATTTTAATATCAATAACATGGTGTCTTTATTGATATCAAAAACTAAATACAATCATTGCAATTTAAGCACAGTTCTAAAATGGAAAAAGATTTTAATTGTAAGTTTGAGTATGATATGAATGGAGCAAATGTTGTGAGATTGCAATGTTTGATGATAGAAGTAGTGAAGGTAAGTTATAAGTGTTGTCTGGAAAACAAAACACAAAGTTAACTATCTGAGTAAGAAATTGAGAAATACAGAAGTTATGAGTTTTAGTGCCAGCATCGTCTGTGGTGTTATAACGAAGCCAATCGATGTGGTGTCCCCAACAACATTAATATTGGATTAGGGATAAAGAGAAAAGGCAGATTAATTTGATTAGAAATTACTTTAAAAGAGTGCAGTCTAGAGAAGAAGGGGAACATTAAAAAAACAAGAGAAAGATTAAATTAGGAGAAGATAAATGGAAGCACATAAGAAAATAGTTAGAGGATTCAGATTTTACAGCAGATAGGTCTGTTGTAAAATCTGAAGATCAGACTGTTTTTAAAAAATAGATTTAAACAATTAGGTGATGGCAATAGTTTTTTATGTTTAATATTTTTAGATGCTTCAGGTATGTTTTAATTCAAGTTGACTTGGATAAATCATAGATATAGCATGACACTTAAAGCAATGAGCTATGCAAGTTGTCTCAGTCCTGCTCTTTAATAAAGTCATAATATCTGTCTAAAGTGAGTATTTTTATTGAGACACTATCTTTAGCCATTACTCAATCAAGAGCATCAAGGCAAGGGGTATTTTAAGTCAGAGTTTATTTTTCCTAACATTTGAATAAAAAAGCAAATCCTACAAGGCATCAGGACATGGGGCAGGTTATACTGGATGATATGCTGCCAGTAGCCATGGTGATTGTAATGATCCTGAAACTGGAGCAGTTAAAAGAAGTTACTTATGTAAACATTACTTCAATAAAATGAATGGCAGATTTTGAATATTCATTACAGGCCTTGTTTTAAAACATTAAACTGCATGTAATTCTTGTACACGTAAAGCTATTTTATGTACGCTTTTGATAAAGAGGTAGTATTTATGTAAAAAAGAAACTTATTGTGTAAGTTTTTTATTTTTATTTTCTTTTAAAAAAAAAAATCTTAGCATTTATAGGCTTGGACATGGCGTGTGATCGAGCGCTATTACTGACCAGGCAAATTATATTTTTTCGTTAACAACATGACCAAAACTGTTTCGATAATTTAAAAATTTCAAAAATGCGATGAAAAAAGAAACACTAAACAGTTTAGCTAAGCGTTTTGAAGTTTTTTTTTTAAGTCTTTAACTAGGAAAAAAAAAATTATTATAATAAAGAAAAAAGAAAACAATTCCTTATGAAAAAGAAAATATATAAGCTTTAAAACAAAATTCAAAAAACTCAAACTCTAAGCGAAAATTTCTTTTTATGACATTTTTAACTGCTTTTGAAACAAATTACTTTAAAAGTTATCTTTTGAAACACTTTTATAAATTAATTCTAATTATTGTTTAATAAATGAACAAATTTTATTTAAATTGTTGAAAAGTGAAATTAATTTATTGAAAAGGATAAAATATAATATTTTTGAATTGTAAAAAGATTTTTTTCAAAAAGTTGGAAAACAAAATTTTTTCCCCCACTTTTTGAAAAAAAGAAGTTATTGTTAATTAATTCATTAGTCAAGTTTATGAAAAAAAAATTCTAAACAATTTTTTGTAAAAATAGAACCAAAAAATAAAACAATTAAATCATTCTGTGGCAATGGAAAGATTTTAATTTAACTTATAATTTAAAGTAACTTGAAAATATAATATTTTAAAAGATTTTTAGAAAGACAGAAAAATAGTTTATATTGATCATAAAATTACATGCCTTCAAAAAAAAAATTAAATATTTAATTTGCACAAAACGTGTTTATTTTAAATGATCATTATAATTTATTTTTTATTTTATTTAAAGCCTAAGCTAAGATAAAAACTTTAAAAAAGATCAAAAGTTAAAAAATATTTAAAATATAATGATTTTTTTTATTGCATTTAAATTGTTAAAAGATTAAAATAGTGGTCAAATTATAATGAAAAAAAATTATAAGCATGGTTAGTACAGCATGCAATCGCGTGCCATTCCAGTACAAGCCTACATTTAGGTTCGTATTTTAAAAATTTTTGTATGGGTAAGTATATCTCATGAGCACTAAGGTGCACATTAATTGTCACTGGAAATATTCTACTGAAATAAAGACAGACAGGGCATACATACATATATCAGTTTATACACCATACATACATATCAGTACACACATGCATCAGTATTTACATCATGCATACATATAAATATATATTCAGTCTTTTGCAGGTGAGGCATACAGTCTTGTCTTACTTGACCATGCATATAATACTCTGTTTTGACAACTTAGCCACAGCTCTTTTCATGTTTTAACAGAGGATATTAAAAAAACAACCATTAAAAATAAATAAAAGATAAACCTGAAAAAAAAAAAAACATTTTTTATATGCAGAACTTCTAAATCATACAAAGAGCCATGATCAAGTCATCAAAGAAATGTTATATGCATGGTCAGGTATATTCATGTCAGACTGAACACATTTCCTGCGATCATGATCACAGAGATCGCAAATCATGCAAAGAGCCATGGTCAAGTCATCAAAGACATGTTATATGCATGGTCAGACTGAACACATTTTCTGTGAAAGAATGTATTTCAGTGCATAAATCATATATTCATATCAGTATATATATTAAGGATAACATATAAAGATTTATTACAGCAAAAAAAAAATTTAATTACAATTCATGACTTATAAGTATAATTTAGTATTTTAACTATTTAAATTAAAATAAGTACAAAGCCTTTTAAATTGTGTAATATTTTAACAATTAAATTCTAAATAATTATCTAAAGTTAACAACTTACGTCAAATCCAGCAGCGACTTCACCAGAACCTATATGTCCAGTATGCTGAAAAACAAAAAAAAACGAAAAAAAAACCATAAATTTATATTAGTGAAAACTAAATTTAAAAAAAAAATTCATATGAGAAATACAAACAAGCCCTCTGCACAGTGGTTCGAAAAACTTGATTTTTGTCCAAAATTAAAAAAAATAATAATAATTTTTGGTAATTTTTGTTATTTTTTGACACAACATTGACCAGGCAATTCAAAAATATATAGGTTTCATTTTTTTTCTTGAAAGAAAAGTTGATAACCATATCAAAAAGCGATTAAAAGCAAAGAATAATTTCTTGCAAAAATACATTTTTTCATTTTTGTATAAATTTAAAATTATATGCACATATGTATAGATTTTTTTTTAAAACAAATTTTATAGTATAGAGTTTAATTTGAAATAATAATTTTTGTATATTTGCATAAGTTATTTATGTTTGAAACTAGCATAAAATAAAAGTTTTTTTTTTCAATTTCAACTTCTTCCTAAAACTAAAGTCTGCATGCATGGACTTGATCAATATGATTTTATTAAATCCTAATAAGCATATATTATTCACACAAAATATCAACTGCAGATAAAATTATTTAAACCAACTTTGAAGCTCCCAAAATATAACTTTTTTATGTTAACAAAAATACTAGTATCCCTATTTTTGTTTTATTTCTATAAATACATGTTCAAAACATTTTTTTTTTCTTTATACAATCGAACTTGCTACCTAAATTGTTTAAAATAGTTATTCATTTTATTTTATAATTATAATATATTCCATATATTTAACTAGATAAAAATACTTTAAAAAATGTATATTTTGGTAAATTTAAAATCTATGTAAAATGCTAAGCCTGCTATTAAAACATTATATTCATAGTATATTTTGAACATCTATTATCGCTTAATAATTCCTAAAAAAATCAGCTGCAGATAAAGGAACTAATATTCATTGCAAACCACACCATTTATTTATTGACACTATATTTGTGTTGTTTTTATACCATATTTTTAATCATATTTTTGTTATTCCGTATTGTACGTACGTATACTTTTTATATTATGGTTTTTAATTTAATGTATTGACTTATATATCTTTAGATGGATTATTAAATTGAAAATTAGAATAGTAGCTTTTCATGAAAAAATAAATACCCAATTTATGACAAATTTTAGGAATTTTCGCTTGTATTTTTTATTATTCATCATTCAAAAATATTAATAAAAAACTTGTGAAAAATAAACGGAAATCATCACCTACAATTTTTAACTAAAATATTTAGATTTAGCTTGATATAAAATTTTTTTTTATTGTTGTGGAGAGAGGGGAGCATTGCTTTTGATCCCCCTCCCTTGCTGCAACCCATTTAAACTCACACACACAGATATATATATATATATATATATATATATATATATATATATATATATATATATATATATATATATATATATATATATATATATATAAATCTGATATATTATGAAACCACAAGCAAAAAAATGAAAACTTTTTCTGAAATTCTTGACTGGGCTGCTTATGCGATATCTGAACAAGACTTTTAAATCAAAAACTGTTTTCAGATTTAGATTCACCATTATTGATTTAGTATAAAAACATCAAAAATTTTAATTTTGGCCAAAATTCAAGTTTTTCAGACCACTGCGCTCTGGTGAGCTGTTATTTTATATGCAATTATTGATGAAAAAAAAGACTTTTATATTGTTGGAAATGGAGATCCTGGTTGTGGGAGAAAGGAAATGGAATTATAATAGTTTGCAGAATAAAGTTAAATATTTTAATAATAACAGCTTCCTGAAAACTTAAAATACTAATTTTTTATTTTCCTGTTAAGTATAAATAATTTGTTTTTATTGAGATAATTGAAACCTTCTAAAACTTAATTAAAAAAAAATATTTTAAGTTTTCTAACTAACACTTAGACCCTGGTCCTCTTTTATCTATGAAGGTCAAACTTGCAATTCAAGTTTTTAGTTATAAGTTTGCTTTTGCATTGGATTGATGTTCTAATACAAATTTACTTCCTTTGAGTGTATTACCAACTACAAGATTTGTTAAACAGATAATTTGCTCGATATATTAAATTTATACAAGCTAAACGCAGATAATTTATTTTTTTTGTGCTCTAACCTCAAAGAGAACCAGTATTTTTCAGCTGGAAGAGTTTAAGTATTGGATTAAAAATTGAAATTTTGTAATATTAGATGTCAAGCAAGTATATCATCATATCACTGGGGTTTAAGTGTCACAATAAATAGTGTTTTAACCGTAAGTAGAGAGCTATTTTCTGAAGATTTTGAGTTTGATTGTAATTCTTTTTTTTTAATAAGAGCTAGATTGAGAATTTTTTTTTTTGGATTATTGGAAGCAAAAATTTATAAGATTTTTAATGGCAATTTTTATTTAAAACATCTCTATAAAATTCTGGTTCTTTTATGATCCAGGTTAAAATACTAGGGAGAAATTTTATTGATACTGATAGATGAAAACCAGCATGTAAGCAAGGTTAATGGTGATTGCATTTTTTTCTAAATTAAATAAAACCAAAGACCTATTACTTATTTTCAAACAAAAGTTTACTATTTTTCATAGATACAACCGCAGGCTTGGTCAGGAAGCGGGAGCGATCGCTCTCAAATACTGACCACGGAAATTATATTTATTTGCGAAAAACTGGTCAGGTTTTTTAGTTGTACATACATGGAAACATAAACAACTTGAATGTTCTCAAAATATCTTGGTGCGAAAGAATAAAAAGAATATTTGCGAACACTAAAAACCCGCTAAATTAATGAACAAACTAATTCTATTGGTTTGAAAAATACGCTGACTAAGTGAAATAAAGTTCTAGAGTATTCTGTTGAAATGTTTTAGAAATTGTATTATTAACGATTTGTTACGTTTTGAGATTTCTAGCATAAATTATATTATTTGTTATAAAATATATTATTTGTTTACAAAAATAAATGTTTTAAATATATATTAATTAAATTGTCAAAATTTTAAAAGTTTATTATAAATTATAGATTTTATTAGTATATTCTTATTTTTTATTTAAAAAGTATGTATTCTTTATGTAAAATGTAATTGTGTGTATCTATTTTTTATCGTAATGTATCTTTTAAATCAATTTTTATGATTTAAACAATCACTTACAAAAATATTTGCATTTTCAATGAAGTTATAATCGTTAAGTTATAATTATTAATCAATAAGTTATAATCGTTAAGTTATAATTTCAATGAAGTTATAATATAATTAATAAAATTAATTATGTAACAAACATATAAGAAGTTTCTGATTACTAAACACAAACAATGCATAAAAAGTAACAAATATTTATAGCAAATAATTAGATACAAAAAAAAGTTTCTAGATATTGGTTTACTAACTCTAATATTTTTGCTTAAGTTGCCATTCTTAAAACTCTTTATACTTTTTTCTGCTTTAAATACTAATTAAAATTAAAAAGTCCACTCACTAAACATCATCAGTGATATTGTAAAGCAGTTTCGCTTTCTCTTCATTAAGTATTTTTAACCTTTTTAGTTGATTTCTATCTTGTTAATTTAATTTCTATAGTAATTCAATGATTTAATTATTTCATTTGTTTATCTTACTAAGAAGAATTGCTTCAAATACATTAAACTTTTCAAACTACGCGAAACATAAAATAGGTATTAAAAAAATAAACTTTTTTATTTATAATTTAGTTTAAATAAAACTAAAACTTGCAAACTTTGTTAATAAAGAATATTTGTTTCCTTTTTAAGTTGTTATTTTATATAAAAAACATCGCTTAATTTTATAAAAAAAATTATAAAAGAGCGATGTTTCGAAAATATTTGTTCTAAACGTATATTTATTTAGCTTTAATTTTTTTTTTGTAATTGTCCCTTATTGGTCCAATTAATCTTTATTGCTTTTTTTTTTGCTTTTAAAAATGTTCTCAAAACGACTAAAAAATCTGGCCAGTTTTTCGCAACTAAATATTATTTATGTGGTCAGCAATCGAGAGCAATCGCTCTTGCTTCCCGACCAAGCCAAAAATGTCTTAACACTAGTGTGCATTGATTAGACCACATTAGAATTTATTTTGGAACTCTAAGTTAAATAATAGGTAAAAGGAAAACTTTATTATTTAATTTTCTATTGCTAATCTTAACTTTAACTTTGTTTAATCCTAAATAATAGACAATCGTGACATTAGTAAAAAGTGTTAGGATCAAATATGATTTTGTTATTAAGAGTATATTAATTCAGGAGATTTCCTAGAAAAATAACTTGGGAGGCAGTACCCCTCGTGCCAATGCATGCGGTAAAGATACATTGATGAAAATGTTGTAGAAAAATGACATTTTTCTGTAACAAAAACAAAACAAAACAATAATAACAAAAAAAGTCCTCAACTTCTGAATTTGGGCAATGCCTAAAAATCACTCAAAATCATTCATTGCTGTCTAGAACAGCGCCTGCAATTGATTACAATAGATACAAAAAAAAGTTTCTAGATATTGGTTTACTAACTCTAATATTTTTGCTTAAGTTGCCATTCTTAAAACTCTTTATACTTATAAATTAAAAATAGAATGCAAATAATTTTGTTTCAAGAAATTGTAATTTGAGAAAAAATAGATTTTAGTATTAGCAAATAAACTTGAAAAGTAACAGATGCTATTGATAAACTTATATCAAAAAACCAAGAAAAGTTCAGGGAAATGGTACTAGAAAAATATGGAAAATCTATTAACACATGCCGACAAAATACACACTGCTTAAATTATAACAATAATGATTCTAAAAAAATGGTAAATTTGGAAAACAAAATTTTTTTTAAATTGTTATTAATATTAAATTGCAAAAAAGCTGTAACTTCTTTCATTACAAAAAAGCTGTAACTACTTTCATTACAAATAACATTTGTTTTTCTAATGAGCTATCATTTCTTATTTTAACTACTGAATATAGAAATAAATGTCAAATACTGATATTTGACATTTATTTCTATAATCATTAAATATTACAGTAGAAACAATTTTACTAACATAATGATATATTGATTGCACTCATGTTACAAGTAAAATAGTAAACAAATAGTTTAAAATACTTAAAATCAATTTATTAAAATTAAAAATTATAAAATAATTTTACATATTATTTTTTTAGCTATAAATACTCATAGTAAGCAAACAATACAAACATTAATCTGTATACTAAACAACATAATACCTGAAAATTAGTTGGTAATCCTATCTGTGTTCTATCAATTTTTGGCCTTTTTCTCTAAAATAAATAAGCTCAATGTCAATTCACTTTTACCTTTATTTGAATTCTTTATTTGTCTTAACTATCAGAATCATCATTAAAAATACCAGATGCTATTTGTATTTAACAAAACAATATTCTAAACAATTTTCAAAATGGAACACATTACTTGAACTATAATTAAGATATAACTATTTATATGTAAAAAATTTATAGTTTAATTTGCTGTCAAACACTTCAGTATTACAGATTTTATTTTCTAGAAATTAAAACCTTTTTTTGTAAAGATATCTACTATTTTTATGCACTTCAGGACTCGAATTTTACACCCTCCCCCTTATACCTTGCGCCGTTTTGCGGTAATGGGAGGGGGGGAGGGATAGAAGTTGCGTTTGTATATAATTGTAATTTTTATACATAATTGTTCTATTTTTAACATATTATCTCTATTTAAATATAATCTTATAATTTTCTTGTTTGGCAGAATTTAAAATAGCGTAAGTTACTGTTATTATTTACAACTTAAGTTATAACTTAAAGTTTAAGTTGCAGTTGTAATAAGCAATAACGTTTTTAACACTATTAAGATATTTCTTTAAGTATATTTTACTTAACATGATACTTAAAAAAGTAAAAGTAAAAAAAAAAAGAGACAAAGCAACATTATAATATCTAAACCACTTTAATTAGTCAAAGAAAACTATTAAAAACTATTTACAGAATCTATCTGTTGACCAGCCTCGCACCCCTTCCTCATCTATTAGGCTGGCGCAGATGTATTTTTAATACATTGTTTCCAGTTTAGGATGTTGAACGCTGGATCTTCTTGACTCAATGCGTGGGTATTGCTTGTGTCTCTATTTTTATGACTGGGCAACTCATTCTATTATCTCCTAATGAGGGTACAGCTCTAAAACTCAGTTTTATGGTTCTGAGGCCGGCTGGTAGTCAGGTTTCCCGAACTCTGTGGTAGCTCTCAGAGAGGCTGATTCCATCAACAGCCGAAAAATATCAGAGTACTAACAGTGCCATGTTGCGCATGGATGGTGTCCCTGTTTGTACTTTTGGTGTGCATTGCAGAGGCCACATTTGGAGCCCTTTGCTACAGCTTAGGGTTTATTAATAGTAATGAGGCTATTGCTTAGTTGTTAAATAGTGTACTGAGTACTATCTATACTTGAGTCAAGTTCTTTATAAATTTAAAATGACTAAAGTACCTAAAACTAATAAACACAAAAAACCATCGTCATCACCAAGTTCTCTAAACCTATCATTTACTAATATTCGTGGTCTTCGAAGTAACTTTTCTTCTGTTGAGTCTTATCTCTTGCAAAGTTCACCAGACCTACTTGCTCTTTGTGAGACTAATTTGAGTTCGGCTGTCCCATCTTGTGATCTTAGTGTTGATGGTTATCTTCCTTTAATTCGTAAAGACTCCAATAATCACATGCTTGGCCTAGGCATCTACATTCGTAAGAACTCACCCATTTGTCGTGAAACTAGGTTTGAATCTACAGACTATTCATTTATGTGCTTTCGTTTAGCACAACTTCACTCTATCGCCTTTCTCTTTGTTCTATATCGCTCTCCTTCATCCCAAGATTGCACTATTCTTGATGTTATTTCTGATCAAATTGACCAAGCCCTCTCCCTTTATCCATCTGCCAATATCGTCGTTGTTGGTGACTTTAATGCCCATCACACCGATTGGCTTGGCTCTAGTGTCAGTGCCTCTGCTGGCGTTAAGGCCCTCAACTTTTGCCTTTCTCAATCTTTAACTCAAATAGTCAACTTTCCAACTCGTTTTCCAGACAACCCTAATCATTTACCTTCTCTACTCGACTTATGTCTTGTTTTGGATCCTAGTCAGTGCTCAATTTCTCCACATTCACCCTTAGGTACTTCTGATCACGGTTTGATCTCTCTAAAACTATTATCAAATTCTTCTACTTCATCAGAATCCCCCTGTCATCGTACCACATACAACTACCTTAAAGCTGACTGGGACTCTTTCCGTGATTTTCTTCGTGATGGCCCTTGGGTAGAAATCTTTCGTCTTCCTGCTGACAAATGTGCTTCTTACATAACTTCGTGGATTCAGGCTGGCATGGAATCTTTTATTCCCTCTCGACGATTCCAGGTCAAGCCTCACTCTTCTCCTTGGTTTTCCTCACATTGCGCTGCAGCAATTTCTAATCGAAACCGTTACTTCCATATCTATCAGCAAAACAATTCTCCAGAAAACAGACATCTGTTCACCATTGTAAAAAGGTTTTGTCTGACGCCAAAGCTCGCTATTCCCAGGTCATTAAATCTTGTATCTCATCACAAAAATTAGGCTCTCGAGACTTCTGGAGAATCTTTAACAGTATCAATAATAAGGGCAAATCTGTTATTCCTTCTCTCTTGTATGGTTCAGACTTTGTCACCTCACCTAAAGACAAAGCTGAATTGTTTGCAAAGAACTTTTCATCAATATCATCTCTTGATTCCACTAGTTGCGTTTTACCTGACATAGCCGCCAAACAGGTTGATCCCTTGCTTGACATTCGCATCACTTCAGCTTCTGTATCTAAAGTAATTTCCTGCTTAGACTCTTCAACAGCTTGTGGTCCTGACAACATTCCTGTTGTAGTCTTGCAGAGGTGTTCTCCGGAGCTTTCATCCATACTTTCTAAACTATTTAACAAGTGCTTATCAGAGTCTTGTTTTCCATCATGCTGGAAAGCAGCATCTGTTATCCCTATTTTCAAAAATTCCGGAGAGCGATCTGATTTATCTAACTACCGCCCCATTAGTCTTCTTCCTGTCATAAGCAAGGTTTTTGAATCTTTAATTAACAAACACTTAATCTCTTATCTCGAATCTCGTCACCTACTTTCTGATCATAAATATGGATTTCGACCTTCTCGTTCTACAGCTGATGTGCTAACAGTAATAACCGATAGGTTTTACCGTGCAATAGATAGAGGTGGAGAGGTTAAGGCTATCGCACTTGACATTTCTAAAGCTTTTGATAAAGTTTGGCATGCTGGTCTTCTCCATAAGCTTTCTTCTTATGGTGTAGCTGGTAACGTCTTTAAGATTATTGAGTCCTTTCTTTCTAATCGTAGTATAAAAGTTGTCCTCGATGGACAACACTCTTCTTCACATCCTGTAACTTCAGGGGTTCCTCAAGGTTCAATCCTTGGCCCTATACTCTTTTTAATTTACATTAACGATCTTCCAGATATTCTCACATCTAAGGTGGCATTATTCGCTGACGACACTACCATTTACTCTTGTCATGATAAGAAGCCTACACTCTCTGATTGCTTGGAGGGGGTATCTGAGCTTGAAAAGGATCTCACTTCTGCTACAGCATGGGGCTCACAGTGGCTGGTGAACTTTAATTCAGATAAAACTCAATTTTATTCGGCCAATCGTTATCGTAATAATTTAGATCTTCCTATATTTATGAATGGTAATGTACTAGATGAGTCATCTACCATTCATCTTCTAGGATTAACTTTTACTTCTGATCTTTCTTTTAAACCGTATATCAAATCCATTGCAAAATTAGCATCTGCTAAGGTTGCATCTCTTTATCGAGCTCGACACTTTCTTACTCCAGATTCTATTCTCTATCTCTATAAATCTCAAATCCGTCCCTGTATGGAATACTGTTGCCACATCTGGGGCGGATCTTCTAATGATGCTCTTTCTCTTTTAGACAAGGTGCAAAAACGAATTGTAAACATAGTTGGACCTGCTCTGGCAGCCAATCTCCAACCTTTGTCACATCGTCGTAATGTTGCTTCTCTTTCTCTTTTCTACAAATACTATAATGGGCACTGCTCTAAAGAGCTAGCGTCCCTTGTGCCATCTACTAAAATTCATTCTCGCCATTCAATTAAGTCTCATCCTTTTTCTGTGACTGTTCCTAAGTGCTTCAAAAACTCTTATTCTTCTAGTTTTTTTCCTCGAACATCAGTTCTTTGGAATTCGCTTCCTTCATCTTGCTTTCCTGATTCATATAATTTGCAATCTTTTAAGTCATCAGTCAATCGTTATCTTGCTCTACAGATTTAGTCTTTTCTCTTCCAGTAACTTCCAACTCTTATAGTGGTTGCTTGCAGCCTTGTTGGAAGTGATGTAAAAAAAAAAAAAAAAAAAACATTCATGCTGACATTAAAACACACGTTAATTTTAAAAAGTATTTAATTGTTAAAAACTATTTTCATTCTATTTTTTTTTATTCTAATTGTTTTCCAAAAAAAAGTGAAGCAAAAGGTTGTTTGATAAATCGAATTATATTAAGTATAAGAATATGCTTAAATTATTTTTTAGAAAATTTTTTTTTGAACAGAAGTAAAATAATTTATTAAATTTAATTTAAACTTTTTATAATTTTTATTTTAACTTGCAATTTGCATTCACTGCTTAGATGTTTGCAATAGAATTTTTCTACTTTTAAAACTATTTTCAAGAAAAAATATATAATTCAAAACGTTAACAAAATTTACGATTTACAAAAAAAAAACTTTCATTTTCATTCTCCCTTGTTTCATCAAACTTTTTTTAAATTTTTTTTCGATTTCAAATTTCAATCACAAAATTATTTAAATAAGTGAATTTTAAGGCTAAAGTTCTCTTGTTCAAATAGATTTCTTTTTAAATAAAATTCCTGAAAACAACTTGCGTATTTATAGATAATATTTAGTCTAGATGATAAATAAAATGAAAATATAAAAAATGGTGTCGCGTTTTTCATATTCAATTCGACAATTTCTGTTAAAATAATTATTAGTTAAAAGCTTATACTATGTGTTAACATCATTAAGATCTATATTAAAACATGCCTATGGCTAACTTTTGCGAGTATATTAAATAAATTAATATAATTGTAAAATTAATACTTTAATAACTGTAAGTTACTATCTTAACTTAACTGGTTGTTTTGATTAAGGTTATAAGTTAATTTACTGTGATATACTCTATCCATTCAGTAAAGTTAACTAAATATAACATCAATAGTTTCAAGATCGTTAAAGCAAAAAACGTGAAAGCAAAAAAGTTGCTGGTTTCTATTAGTACAATTTTACTAATAGAAATTTTATTTAAGAAAAACGAATTAATAGATATTTAATTATACTTAAAGTAGTAAAAATAATTATATAAAATTGTTTATAAAATAATAATATAATTCATTATTAGTAAGTTAATTTCAAGCAACACTTTTTTAAAAAAAAGATAAAAATGCTGTTTTGTTAAAAAAAATAAAATGAAGAAAAAATTGTTTTTAACTTTTGTCTTTTTAATTTGCTTCTACGCAGAGATTTAAAGTAATTTAGATTAAAAAGTGCTTTACGTTGAATAAAAATCTCCGCGCGAAAGAACAAATGATCATGCTTCTATTCAAAAGACAAACTTTGCATGACGTACTTTACTATGAAAACATTACTTTTAGGATTTGCCAAAAAAAAGCTAAATTAGAAAAATAGTAAATTAACAACTAAAAAAGTAAACTAATCGCGAAAATATATGTTTTAAGAAAAAACTAATCGCGAAAGTATAAAAAGCAATCGTGATACGCTTAACTCGAGCCCTGCACTTTATAAAAAAAATATATATAAGGTTAAAAATATCAAAGCAAAAATAATATCAATTGAAAAGTTATTATTTGTATATTTGCTTGAGTCTGTTTTGATATAAAATTTATTTGTTTATATATTTACTTATTTGTTTTTTTTATTTTTATTTATTTATATAATTATTTATTTAATATAAAGTTTATTTGTTTGAGACTGTTTTGATATAAAAAAAATAATAATCAGTTTAGATCATATTTTTTAAAGCTTACATGCTTATCTCAAATGTTTACAAAAAACTTCAAAACAAATCTTAAATAAAAAATAAATTTATATTCTGTTATTTATTAAAAACAATTAAATAAGTAAGAATGTTATGTTGAAACTTAAATTTTATTTGACATTTAAATCGTGTGACATAAAAATAAGTGAAAAAAAAAAGGGTTATTCCATGTCAAATTTAAAAAAACCTAAAAATTATTTTATTATATCAAATTTTTTGTTGCACATTGCATTTTCTTCGATGAACATTATATTTTTTGAATACTATCTATTATATTAGATTAACGATATATATATATATAAATATATAAATATAAATATATATATATATATATATATACATATATATATATATATATATATATATATATATATATATATATATATATATATATATATATATATATATATATATATATATATACATACACACACACACACACACACACATATATAAATCTTAAAACTTTAGGTAGTTAAAAAATTTTTCAAGTCTTTTACACTAAAGTTAGTAAAAATAAACGCTGTGGATAGCCTACCGAAAGTTGGTAGTGGAAAAATAAAAACTATCCTACCGTAAGTTTTTTTTATTGGTGGAGAATATCACATGCCAAAATAAACAATATTTGTTATACCGTAAAATAAAGAAAATTTAACATATTATTTTTAAAAAATAAAAACGATAAAAATTTTCAAAATTAAATAGGATTTTCCATTAAATAAATAGAAATGACTGCCATCCCATACCAAAACCCTCAGTCAATGCATGTACACTCAACAGCGCCTATCCCTATATTAGTAAATGTATGTACACTTCACTGCATCTATCCCTAAATTATTAAACGAATGCACACTTTACTGCGCCTATCCCTAAATTTGTAAATGCATGTACATTCCTCGGTGCCTATCCCTAAATCAGTCAGTGTATGAACACTCTGTTGCGTCTTTTAATGCAAGAACACTCATTGTGCTATTCCCAGCATATATCCCTAAACAATTTATTCAACTAATAAGCGTAATAAAACCTAAAAAAACAATGAAAATGTAAAATATATTCCTTAGGAAGAGGAGTCGAACCCGGAGCACCTGTGTATGGTGTACTGAATATAACCAATAGACTACTGAATATTATGTCAATTTAGTTTAAAAACATATTTATTTAGCTATTTTAATGTGACACGTGATATTTTTCAACCAATTAAAAAAAACTTTCAATAGGATAATTTTTATTTTTCTGCTACCGACTTTTGGTAGGCTATTTAATGCGAAAAATAAATTTATATTAATTTTAATTTAGTTGCACCAAAGTGAGGGTGGGGTAAATAAAAAAGAAGTATTTTTGAAAAACTTACTCACTCACTCTGAAGAAAAATAAATCAACAAAAAAAGTCAGATGATCTTGAGCAATTTTTTCTAGGATGCATATTTAGGACTGCCAATTAAGATTAAAGAAAACATTTTTTTAAACATTAAAAAATTCATTAACTCTTATAATATTTGACAAAGTACTCCCAATGTTGATGATTGCTTATGAGATGAGATTACTCTTTTTATTTAACTCATAATTTCTAAGAACACAATGAGTAAAATGATTAACAAAATCAGGTTTCAAGATAAGTTACTTTAATGACTTCATTAACTCCATAATATCATTGTAGATAAATGATACTAATGTTTTTTGAAAATATTTGACCATACTTTTATTGCTCGTTTAGCAACTGTTTTATCGTCTATAAATGTAGCTAAAATAATAATTCAAAGTGTCAAATTCCAGTAATACTGATATAATCACCACTTCTAGCAAGTTTATGTTAAATAATTTGAAGTTCATTTAAGATCTTTCGTTAAAATACTGGTGCATCATAGTGAAATACCCCATAAATTGCATGAAGACTTCAATCAAGAAGCTTCAATAAAAGTCTTATATTTGAGATAATAATATTAATTGTAATAATGATAACAAAAACAACAAACTCATACCTTTTACATAAACAAACCCATAATTAATTCATAAACTATAACTTAAACTTTAAAATTTTCACTTACAGGCGGAGGCTGCTCATCTACACAACAAGGAAAACAAAGCAGTGCTAAACTCATTATTTATCGGCATGTAGTACTTAAATTATAAATTATTCGCCCTATTCATATCGCATATGGAGAACTTATACGCCATAATGGATTTGTGCATAAAAACAACGACCGTTTTAAAATCGACACATCAAGATCGTTCGCTAAGTTATAAAAATAGGCACCAAGAAATTATCTTTAAAAATCAAGCTGTCAAAGATCAATTAAAAAATTTTTTAGTTCAATTAAGTGACGCATTCTATTTAGTCAGACACAATTCAACCTTTTTGTTTTTACATTTTTATATTGCAAAGCTAAAGGAAGGTTGAGTTATTGTTTTATTGTAGACAAATTATTATGTAGATAAATAACTTATTTAATAATATTACAATATACTACTACCAATAACGGATACAAAACTATATATATATATATATATATATATATATATATATATATATATATATATATATATATATATATATATATATATATATATATATATATATATATATATATATATATATATATATATATATATACACTAGTACACAATGCCTCACACAATACCAAAAAGAAAACTTTTTTTGGATTAGGACTTTTTGTATTAAAACAATAGCCGAAAAAAATTTTTTAAAATTGTTTCAACCACATCACATCAGTTAAAATAACGTGGTCAAGGCAGTAAAATAGCTTTGATCGTGCTATCTTAATTCAACGCTTATCAATTAACATATTTATGCCGCCCCCGACATCAAAATTTGACTCATCTGATTGCATATGTTTAATGTGGGTTTGGATGCTGAGCGGCTTGAGTAAAATTAATTAGGCTTTTAAATTAATTCATTTAAAATGCTTATTTAGCTGTTGAGGTTCTTTACCTAGAAGTAGAATTTGGAGACGATTAAGTTGTTCCTTATTCATTACAAGCTTCACCGCAAATAGGAGTGTTTTTAGCTGCTCCAATAAAAAAAAAAAAATTTAATTTAAAACATTTCACATTTTTGACTCTAAATTTACAATTCGTTAATTTAATACATCACCGAAAATATATTCAGAAAATATAATGTAGTTTACATAATTTTTTATTAACTGCAATAGGTATACCATTATTATTTCTAATTGACAAAACTAAGTGAGTAAAAGTTTTTAATTGACGAAACTATGTCAGTAAAAAATGGTTTAATTATATATATATATATATATATATATATATATATTATATATATATATATATATATATATATATATATATATATATATATATATATATATATATATATATATATATTTATTATTAATCTATATATATAATATATAACTATATTAATAAATTCACAACAAGACGTAATCCACTGTTGCTCACGTTGATAGCCCATTTAATTAAGAGTAGACAATATTTATTAAGGAATGAATTTAGATTTTGTTAAACAGAACTATTGGCCAAAATTGGGTTCTGATTCACACTCTCAAACAACTTAGGGCATTTATAATTAGTGTAACCAGCTTTCTAACAATTTTTTGGAACTCTTTGAACAAGTAATAAAAGTTAAAAACAAAAAAAAATCTAAAATGGACAAAAATAGTGTCAAACAGGGTGTACAAAAAAAGAAGCCTAAAGAGCACCTGATGGTAATAAATGTAACCATCAATGAATTAGACAAGAGAAAAAAAAGAGCAAAAAATTTTATTATTTATAGAACAGCCGAATCAACTAAAGAAAAAAGAGAATTAAAATCAAAATAAGACGAGTCAAAAGTGAATGAAATTTTTAAGCTCATCAAGATAATGAATACCAAAAATTGTTAGATGGCTGAGATCTAAAACTTATAAACCAAGTTAGATTCTTGTTGAGCTGAGGATATTCTTTGTAACACAATAGTAACATCAGTTAAAAAATTGAGAAGTAATGTCGCGCATAAAGATATTTATCTTTATGTGTGACATAAGACTCCTAGATATTAACCTTAGAACTGAAATAAATAAAATAAATTAAGCAAGAACAAACAATAATCCTTTTGGCAGGGGCGGATCCAGCGTTTTTTGGTCTTTGAGATTGCTAACTTCAAAACATGGAGCGAACTCCAAACATTTAAATGTTTATAATTATGTCAAATAAGGATGCTTTGCAAAAAATTGCGATTATTGGAGCCTTGGAACAAAAAAGCCCTAAAATTTTTGCCACCCCTATCCCAAACGTGAGAGCAACAAGTTGATGAAATATTTTTTGTACTATTTTCAACTAGACTTATATTTATAGATAAATTTTAAATTTCATAGTAAAATATTTTAGCGTTCAAAAATTATATTAAATTTCATAGTAAAATATTTTAGCGTTCAAAAATTATATTAAATTTCATAGTAAAATATTTTAGCGTTCAAAAATTATCATCAAATTCAAAAAAAATCAGATCAAGAAGTTTCTATATAATTCAGTGTCAGATTGCAATGAAATTAAATGACTTTAGGGTGGTAGTTGAACAATACAAATCAACTATAATTTATGTGGCTGAGACGGTTTAAAAATGATTCAGTGGTAAACATTGAAGGTGTATATATCTTTATAGAAAAAAAAACTCAGACGGACAAAAAGGTGGTCGTGATTTTTATAGATAGACAACACATTAGACTCCTATACACTAAATGATGTTGTTCTAAATCCCCGTAAACAAGAACAAGTGTGGGCAGTTGTTTATTTTGATAATGACAAGTACATACTTAGATGTATCTACAGCCCAAATAATTTTTTAGATATGCCGGCCCCGCACGTTAATATATAAACAAAAATAAGTTTAAAGACTTTTTGATTATGGGCGACTTCAATTTTCTATTAATTAGCTGGTCAAATAGCTGTTTAATGAAATTTCAAATAACAATGGAATTGAATAAAAGTTTATAGATACTTTAAATGATAATTTTTTTCATGAGCATATAAACATATCAACTTTCCAGCTGTCAGATGAACAACTTGTGAATACCTTAGACTTGGTCTTTACAACTCAGTCAGCAAGCCAGTGGTAATGAAATTGATTCAAAATTTGTTTTGGAAAACATAAACAGAGGCCATCTAATAATATTTTTCAGTTTCATCCTGTCTAATAATGCAATCCATGACAATAAAATTAAGCAAAGATTTATGTTTGCTAATTTCAATTTTGAACTCATATCTGATCTTATTTCAAATGTTGACTGGATACAATGCTTTAGTAATAAAAATGTTCAAGAAATGTTTGACGAAATGATTTTTTATACCAAGGTGGCATCTAATCATTTCACTCCAGTTAAAAGACATTGAATTTTTTAAAAATAGGTTAATGCCTGGGTTAATGCTAGGTTAAGGTTTCTCATTAAAAACAAACAAAACTTAAGAAATAAAAATTGCTCGTGTAAATAAAAAAACCCGGTGTTAAAATCTAAATACAAATTGGTTTAAAAAGTGCGACAAAACTTTGAGTTTAATCTGATTAAAGAGCCACAAAAAATTCTTCTCTTCAGCTACATGAACAATCAACAATCCATCAAAATTTCTATAAAAGCATTAAAGGGAGTAAATGGTGAAACCCCTTAAAATTCAAAAGATATTCCTGATATCTTAAACAAAAACTTTAAAGTTGCATTTGTGAAAGAAGATGATGGTCTACTGTCTTCTTTTGATTTAAGAACTACTGAAACATTCATAATAAAAAAAGAAGATTTTACATATGAAAATGTCCTTCTAAGATTAAAAAATTCGTAAGAAAAAAAATCAACTGGTGTTATAATTTACATTCAGCTATTTTAAAGAATTGTGCATAAGCCTTCGCCATTTTACATACGTATATTTTTAAAGAGTCGTTTAAAACCAACAAAATATTAGTGAAATTTTGATCAGCAATTATTACTCCTCTGTACAAAAAGGGAAAAAAACCTTAACAGGAAACCTACTTCAATTGTATGCAAAAAAATAGATAGCATAATCAGATGTAAACTTGACACTTTTCTATATAATTTCAAATTAATAGTCAAGCAACAGTACGGTTTTGTTGAAAATAAGTCATGCTCAACAAATCTAATTGAAACAATCGATTTTATTCAACCGCCTTATATAATGGTAAAACCGTTAGTATTGTTTTTTTAGATTTCGCTGAGCGTTTGCAACAGTGCCATATAAAAGATTGTTTTCTAACAGCTTATTTATTCAAAAATTTAACATTTATTCAAAAATGGCAAACCTTCATTACAGTGTTAGTATGATTTTAAAGAGAGATGGAAAAATGATGTAACATTACGCACAGCACAGGGTCATTTTGATAATAAGGAAAAAGCGCTATGTTTAGGTATGCATGCGTCAATTAATTTAGAAAAGTTTAGAGCTTTTAAAATGCCTATGGTCGTTAACTATAGTGAACATTTTATATGAACATTTTATATTTTTTTTTTGTTGTTGGTTTGTTAATGGAAACTAAATATTTTAATCTTATAATTGAAAATTTTAAATTAGTAGATAGATAGCTTAGTTTCATAATTAAAAAAATTAAATAAGCCGAAAATGATCATGGCGTATTAAACTATCAGTTTCCTTGAATGCTATTTTAGTGTGAACCAGTCATTTGTTTATTTTTTCAAAATCAATTTTTTTAACTTCTAACCCTAGAAGTTTGAAAAAAAAATTTTAATTTCACAACGATATTTTTTTTATATATAATGATAATATTTTGGTTTTTGCTTCACCCTTTTTACTATATAAAAATATACCTCTGCTTATGCCTAAGATGGAATAAAACATTATTTTTGAGAAAAGGTCATATATCACTATACCCTGATATTATGAATTATGTTTTTTTTTTTTTATAATCATATTATATAATTACAAAGAAGAAAAAATCTTTAAAATTTAGGGGATAGTCGTAATAGCAAAAATATATATTGAAAAAAAAAGTTAAAACAACAACAAAAATCACCATTAATAGAGGAAATGTTGTAGTATCTAATGTATACTATGTTGATCAATATTGAAAAAAATAATTATGACAGATATATTTAAAGTTCAAAATAATGCATACACGTGTTGCATATCATTGTATAATAAAATGCAGTATAATAAATATGTAATCAAGCAAAAGATGGCCTAATTTGGAAAAAAATCAGTTGATTTACCTAGACATTGTAAGAAAGACATAAATAATGTCTAGGTAAATATAAATGTATGATAATTTTAACATTTTTTACACTTCTGATTAAATTTGTATACATTTACTGAGGCAAATTTTTTTAATCAGATCAAAAAATATGATATAACCTCTGCATCTAATGCTTTACAAAGAGTTATGTTTGAAAATTGGGAAACAACATTGTTGTTGAAAATGCTCCTTTCACATTTGAAAAAGAAAGAAAAGTGAAGGTTGAAATTAATGAGGCATCATAAGGTTGTATTGCAGATTTACCAAAGAATATTTTTAAACATCTTAAACAACTAGAAAGTTAAGAATCTATACCTTAGTAATTTCCCAGTAAACACGGGATGGTTCAGATTTGGTCAGTATTTAGTCGAAATCGGTCGAAAAATGGATAAAACGTTTAGCAACCTATTATTGACTAAAAACCAACACTGGATTTGAAATGTATATTACAACCGTTTTTATACATCCTATTACTAAAGGTCGATCTAACGTTTAGAATATTGACTTACATTAGTCAACATTGTAAACCTTTAATCGAACTTAATTAAACGTAAACATTTATAAATTTTAAATTTACGCTTTAAATCTTTTAATATATACGTTAATTAAACGTCGATCAAACGTTTACAATATTGAATAATATAAGATGTAATTCGAAACGTTTGATCGACTATTAATAAACGATATTGTATTATAAGGTAGTAATATAGCCATTGGTCAGAAGACTCACCTAACAGCTTAAGTCACGCGATTTAAATTAACATAATTAAAACAAAATAATATATATATATATATATATATATATATATATATATATATATATATATATATATATATATATATATATATATATATATATATATTTATATATATATATATATAGTGTTATTACAAAGTAGACATTCAAAAACGCATAGTATTACGAAAATATTTAGATGTTGGAATAATTTCAACAAATTGTATTCTTGCCACCAACATAACAGGTAACATCGAATATTTCAATATATTTTATTAAATTATTATAAGTAAATATTTGTTTGGAAGTCATGAATACTCGTAAACATTATTATTAATTAATTTATGCAAATATAATAAGCAAACAATTTGTATAGTTTCTTATCTCTAAATTAAAGATAAGATTTGATTGTTTAAAGTAATATAGAGTCTAATGTTGTTATATCAATCAAAAACAATTAAAAACTGACAAGAGCGTGACCACCTACAATCAGCTGTAGTAATATTAATTAAATATTCAAAATAAGTGGTGGACTAAAACAACGCAACCCTTGTCTCGGTTATATCAAAAAAAAATTATGTCTCGGTTATATAAAGAAAATTTTACTGCTGAAAAATTATTTTTCATTGGCGAAATATTTAAATTAGACTTAAATACGTTTTAAAGATTCACTTCCTTACAACAAATGAATACAAAACAACTGATAAATAAATAATAAACGAGTTTCGGGTGCGCCATTTTAATTCACAGAAGTTGAAAAACTCTTTTCATGACAATCTATATTGTCGTAAAAAGAGTTTTCATGACAATGAAAAATTCCTTATTCTTAAACCCCCCACAATTTGAGGGGGTTTCAAATTTTATATGGTCATAATTTTTGAACACTAAAATATTTTACAATAAAATTAAAAATTTGTTGATGAATACAAATCTAGTTGAAAAAAGTACAAAAAATATTTCATCAACTTATTGCTAACGTTTGGGGGCCTAAGATTTTAGGATTTCTTGTTCCCATTCTCCTATAACAGTAATTTTTTTTACTACTGTTTGATAGAAATTAGTGTGCGGCCGTAGTGCCACTGTTTGATAAAAGTTACTGTGCGGCCGTGGCGCAGTGGTTAGAGCGCTTGCTTTATAAGCAGGAGATCCAGGTTCGAAACGAGCTCTGGACGTATTTTCGCGTCACGGTAAGGAAGGAGGCGTGAACGTCTTGCTTATATGCACTTCTGCAGTGCTCTGCGACAAGACCGCTTTTTTCAAGACGGTCTTCTTGGGTCACCTAAACAACAACAACAAAAAGAAATTGCTACTATAAAATTTCCGTTGCAAATAGCTGATCATTTAAATTTTTTTAATTATCGAAGTATAAGCTAGTATAGTGCACGATCATTTTTTCTCTAAATCCCCACTATATGAAAACGTTTTATATAAGTTTATAATTTTATATATAGTTTTATAATATATATAATATAAAAGTATATAGTTTTTAATATAAAAGTATATAGTTTTATATATAGTTTTATAATATATATAATATAAAAGTATAGTATAAGTAGTATAGTATAAAAGTTTATAAATATATTATAATAGTTATGAAAAATATAAAATATAAGACCAGGTCTTTTATATTTATATCTTATTTGTCAATTTCATTATTTTTATAACTATACCTTATTTATAAATTTCAAGACCTGTATAGCTCTTATTACTTATATAACGGGTTATAACCAGGGCTGTGGAATCGGAGTCGGAGTCGGAGTTGCGACAATTTTACTGGAGTCGAAATCGGAGTCCCTAAAAAATATCGCGACTCCGACTCCGATAGTGAAATTTCTTGGTATTGCACGTGCTTGTACAAAACATCCAATTAACCTTATGTTCATACTAAACCTCAAAGAATGTTTGATAAACTTGTCAAAAAAAAAATTTTTAACTTACCGGGCAATATTTTTTAAAGAATTCAAAGAATTTTTCAAAAATTTTGCTTTGGAGTTGGAGTCGGAGTTGGAGTTGGAGTCGGAGTTGTACTTAAAAAATTTCAACAACTGGAGTCGGAGTCGTTACTTTTTTTTACGACTCCACACCCCTGGTTATAAATAAAAAACGGTAACGGCATTGAAGACAAAGTTATGTGACATAATTATGGTTGAAATCTTACTTAGTTTGTAGCATTTTCAATTCTCTACAAAACTTGTTTTATTTTAAATTAAAATAATTTATTGTTACAGAGAAAAATGAAAGAAAAATAAGAATCCCGTTGATAACGTTTGTACAGTTTTTATTTAAAGAATTGATCGAAAGGTAAAAGTTTACAGTTGATCACTTTCTTGCTGAAAAAGTTTCTATTAACACCAACTGTACCATTATTTGACGCGCTGAAAATAATTTTGGGGCACCAAAGAGTCCCGGAAAGTGGTAGAATTTCTAAAATAATAACAAAAAAAAACATTGAAAGACATAAAACAATGCTTGACTACATATCGCAACACAAGCAGCTCGGAAATTTAAGTGCACCAAGTATACATCAGCAAAACATTAAAAATAAAGTCATTAATCAGGCCAAAGAATAATAAGAAGATTCCATTAAGAATTTGTGACCAAATAGAGACAGATTAGAACGAACTGTGATTGGCTGTATTGAATTTCCGCCAATTAATTGTTAATCCTTGACGACGAGTCGTACTTTAACCATTCTTCGATTAATGGAAATGATATTTATTAATCAAAAGATGTTTCTTAAACACCAACAATTGTCAAATTAAACACTACTTCAAAATATGAAAAGAAATTACTCGTTTGAGTTTTCTTTTCCGGTAAAGGAATATCTTCGCCAATATTTAGAGAAAGCTGCTTTTCAATCAAGCAAGAAGTCTACAAAAATGGTTGTATCAAGAATAAACTAGTTCCATTTATCAAAAAGCATCATTCTGATAGTGAATATAAAGTTTGGCCTGATCTGGCATCTTGCATTACGCAAAATCTGTTCAAAACTATATGAATGAGAAAAATATCATTTTTGTCAAAAAATGAACTATATGAATGTCGTCCGATTGAAGATTTTTGGAGTTTTCTCAAAGGAAAAGTGTGAATAATTGGAATATTGATAATCTCAAGAAATTGTACAATAGAATTAATTATTGCCTTTCTAAAATGGAAAAATCTCTTTTCTGAGTCAATACGGCGCCGTTTAGATTACGTAAGACGCAATGGTTTTTTTTTATTGTTTTTTTTATTTTACTTCACCTCCTCAAGGCCGAGAAGGCCACTACAGACGAGGAGGCTACTTATTTTTTGGCTATAACCCTCTCTCAACTCTATAACTCCGAAACACGAACCTTGACGAACAAGGCCGCTGCGCGGAGAAACGAGTTGAGCGCGGTACTACCAGGGACGTGGTGGGGATCAAACTCGGAACCACTCGTTTATGAAGCGAGCGCTCTACCACTACACCACTACCGCTTGATTAAAAAAAATTACGGAGTGTCAGTTCGCACTACCACTGTCAGAGCGCTCTACCACTACACCACTACGGTTTGATTGAAAAAAATTACGGAGTGTCAGTTCGCACGTTTTTTACGTGCGAACTGACACGGACTTTTGAAGGATAAGCGCACCGTAGTGTAAATACATATTGACTGCTTATCTAGGGATAGGCACAGTGTAGTATAAATACAACGACGAGGGTTTTGGCTTGGGCAGGCAATCTTTTAATTAAAAAAAGAAGTATTTCCTAATGTTTCTTTTATCTATTGGCACGTTTTTGTTTTTTGAATAAAAATTTAATTATGTGTAACTAATTTTATTATAATTGATTAAAAATATTAAATTGTTTTCAAAATATATGACTTAAGTTATAAACGTTCTTTGTTTCATATCAAAAATCTAACTTGAATTTTTTTTTTTAAACGTGCAAATAAACTATAGTAAGATATAGTCTATTCACACGCGCGTGCGAATAGACTTATCCAAAAAATTAATATTCAAATAAATTGCCCACTTAAAATACTATTTTTTCTTTTTTAAATTAAGTTTTTATCTCATGTACCAAAGGAGTTATGCCCCTTCAAAGTTATTACCGTTTTTTAATTATAACCCGTTAAAGTTAAAAAGTTAACTACAATTTATTAGGGTTGTTCGCCGAAAAACAAAACTTGCGAAAATTTCGCATCTTTATCTACCGTAATAGAATTGTTATTGCGGAAGTTGCACATGCAAAAATGCACATTCCGTAACGCGCTATACGAAAATATAAATAGTAAATAAAATTCCGTAATAAAGCATTGCGAAAGAAAACTTGCGAAACAAATCATTTCGTAAGAATACTTACGAAATAGCATTCCGGAATGTGTAGTTACGAAAAAGACGCAAAAGATTTTATGTTACGATATATTTAAGATATTAACTGTTAACAGTTTAAATAATAAATAATAAAATTATAAAAAAATGTTGTCAAATGATTCTTCAAATGTTTATACAAATATACCTAATATATATATATATATATATATATATATATATATATATATATATATATATATATATATATATATATATATATATATATATATATATATATATATATATATATATATATATATATTTATATATTATATATATATATATATATATATATATATATATATATATATATATATATATATATATTATATATATATATATATATATATATATATATATATATATATATATATATATATATATATATATATATGTATATTTATATATATATATATATATATATATATATATATATATATATATATATATATATATATATATATATATATATATATATATATATATATGTATATATATATATATACAGTAAAATCCCGTTAAGTTGGACTTTCAATGAACAGATAAACAGTATGCCTTTCTTTTTAAAAAGTATAAAGAGGATGTGTGATAAACAATTAAATACTTTATTATAAAGAACGAGAGATCTCTCTAAAGGTAAATGATATCAGAAAGAGTAAAAAGAGAAGAAATATATGTGAAACAGCGGGATGTGAACCTGGGTCTACGCGGCCAAATGTCTTAACTGAATGAGCTATACGTTCATTCAACTAAGTGAAAAGTAATATTTATTTAATATATAATTAAGAAACTATATAAAACAGAATTTACAGAAAGAGATACGTATGCAAATAGAATTCTATATATCAGGAAAATGAATAGTAATGTGAACCTTTAGATGCTTATAATTAATATCTGGACTCAAAAACTAGTTACTTTTAATGGAACACAATAGGCTGTAGGAGCCTCAGGGAAATTATATTCAGAAATGGTTATATTAGACTCAGAGTTAGCTAGAAATTATTACAAAGTATTTAGAACAGATGTCTAGTACAAAAAGCAAAAGATTTAAAGCAAAATGATTTATATTATTTGAAAAAGTTGTTTTACGTACATTTCATCATAATTTAAGTAGAACTTAGTAAAGCAAGGGAAACATGTTGAATTAAGCACAATGAACTCAATCTTAAAAGAATAACTAACAGAAGAGAGGTTGTCACTATTGTGAAGGTGACGAAAGATCTGTAATATAGAACATGGAGGTCAAAAAATGCTATCTTAAGTAAAAAGAGTTTGATGAACAAAAGTTACAATGGCTGCGGGATGCAAACCCGGATCTCTGCGGCGAATTATCACGTATCTAACTGATTGAACTATACAATCTTATTAAAATTAAAAAACAATATTTTCTAAGATCTATACTTCGAAAAGCGTATTCAAACAGGACTCTAAATACCTTTAAAATCTGCTAGAACTTTAGTAACGTGCACACTTTTAGAAATTATTGAAATAGGTATATTTTATCAGAAATATGCTTAAGCTAAAGCATGTTTTTGAGCCTCTTTTTACTACTTGCTTAAGCATATTCGAACCTGTTTCAAAAATTTCATATGCTTTAAAAAAAAAACATGTATATTCCTACCCATCATTCTTATTTTTAATATTCGTAATGAGTTCAAAAAACATCGTTGTATATATTTATTATGGCACGTTTCGTAAGTTTATTTCCGTTAAGAATTCTTTCGTATGTTGTGATCCGAAATACTTTCGTTTCGAAAGAAATTTTATTTTTTATCAATATTTCTAAAAATAAAACCATAAAAATTTAATAGTTATTATACTGAAAATAAAAATTCATTATAAACATTTTGGGATTTAAAGATGTTAATTTTTAAAATTAAAATCAGTCTGGGAAACAAGTTTTCTTTATAGACTTCAAAACGTCGTTTGGGGAAAATGTTTGTTTCGCAAGTGCGACTTCCGAAACCGCTACTTGCGTATGTTGCAAAATAGTTTTGTTTCGTATGTCAACTTGCGAAATGCTCAATTTCGGAAGTGGCTTTTGCGAAATGAACATCGGCGATTTTAAATGTTTTGTAACATTCGGTACGAAAAAATGTAATTCCGTGTTCTCAATCTCCTTACGAAAGAATGTTGTTTTTCCGGAATTGCACGAAATCCTCCGGTTAACAACCCTACAATTTATATAAGTTTTAAAACATAAGTAAAATGAAATTACGTTAACTAAATCAAAGAAACTACTAGACAAGATCTAAAAGTTTAATATACGTTTACATAGACTAAATCTAAACGCTTTATATACGTTAATTAGACTAGATTTAAACGTAAATTAGACAAAATCTAAACACTTTATATACGTATAATAATCCTATAATAGACATCTAATATACGTTTGAATATAGACGTTTTACGGACGTTTGTTCTAAACGTTAATCTGGATTTCATTTTAAATGGATAATCGATCAAATCTGACGTTTTGTGAAAACGTTGTTTTGACGTTTAATAGACATTTATGTGTTTACTGGGTTTAGCCGTCCAGTTTTTTATTTTTGAAACTTACCTTATTTCTATATTTATAGCTTACTGTTTTACAGTCTTATTCAATTTATCATTTAAATTTGTAATAGCTTTAACAGTCTTGTGCGTCATGAGTTTATTCCACACACAAAAAATTAAAATTAGAGGAAATTATGATGGAGGAAGTTTTAAGATAAGTTATCAGGTTGTTAATACCTTAAATCCAAATAGTATAGAAAATATTTCCTGTTTTCTCCCTAAAATATCGTTCAATAAATGTACACTCGCATTGTTTATTTCTAAATGATTCAGTCGATAAATGACGACATAGTTACATTTAAAATTAAAAAAAAAAAAAGGCAAAAAAAAACATTTATCAACAAAAATATCTGTTTATACAGACACAGTGCCACATGAAACATTGTGTTTTAACAGATTATTCATTTAAAAATATAAGATTTATTTAAAAATGGTAAACCTTCACTAAAGTGTTAGTATAATTTTAAAGAGAGATAGAAACACGATGTAACATTACGCACAGCAGATAACATTGCATCAAACAGAGCGTCATCTTGCACTTCCAATTTAATTGAAAAATTGTTTAACAATTACTAGAAATAATACGATAAAGCCAACATTAAAAACTTCACATATTTAAAACTCCGATGATTGCGATTTTAGTGGTGACCAAATAAAAAATTCGTTTTTATTTAAGATTAGATTCAGGATTGATGGAGAAATCGCAATTGATTGAGTGGTTGGAACGGCTATTCATACCAGCAATTAAATCGATTGGAGAGAATGCATTCTTGTCTTAGATGATCACGGCACTCATGTGTCATTAAAAGTTATTGAAATATTTAAAAAAGAAAACAGTGTTTGATTGGCCTCCCTACACGCTTAAAAATAGTGTGGACAAAAAACACGACACTTAGTGTAGTGTCTTTTTGGCTACACAATTTGTGTACTTCAAGGCTACACTTGTCCGCTTTAAAGCCACACTTGTAATTATGAAATTAAACTTCATTATATGCGTAAAAAAAGCCACACTTCTTTGTTGGATTCTCGTATCGAATTATTCGGAAAGGAGGCTAGAATCATGTTTTTAGCGACATGTTTTTTTTTATGAACCATTTTCAGTTTTACTGAAAATTTTAGTGTAACTTTTATTGCTGCATGGTAATTTTAAACACATACATAGTTAACTTTTTCATAAAAAAATTTTGGTTTGTAATATTTTAGTAATATCGTATTAAATATGTTAAGCGGGGAAAATATCGATTTTCAGTTGTTAAAAATTAGGTAAGACCTTCGGTTTGTAGTACATTACTACATGAATTAGTTGTGTGACTTTATTTAATTAGACTAATGTTATTATTTTATATATATTGTATTAAAATGTTAATACAATTATTTTAGTTACGTTAACAACATTATTATGAAGTTATAAAAATTATAACATAATAACATTAATTATATAAAATAACATTAGTCTAAAAAAAATTTGTAAAATATAGGTTTAAATAAAATCACATGACATTACCAGTTAACTGGTAATCTGTTAACATAACACAAGTAATTTGTTAACATAAATGTAAATAATGTTGTTAAATAATATTGTTAACGTTAAACGTTAATGTTAATGTTGTTAAAGTTAATTTTTTTATGTTATAACAAAATGGAAAATATTTAATACATAAATATTATCAAATAAATATGATAATAGTGTTATTTTAGTTAAAATAGCAGCATTTTAGTTATATTAACAACAACTATTTTAGTTATCATATGTTAACAACTAGATATATATGTATACCATAAAGGTATACTTTACATTATGTACATATCTTTTTTTTTTGCAGAGATAATTAATAAAAATCATTATTGCATGATATATCATTCAATAATGATTTTTATTAGTTAAGATTATGATTTTTAGTCATGTTGCATGTTGAAATAATGTATTAAATAATTTCATCATACCTATGAAAGCACTCTAATAAAATTATATTAATATATGCAATAAATGCACAATTGCAACTATGATTTATAGTGCTATAATATGTATATATTGTATATATATATATATATATATATATATATATATATATATATATATATATATATATATATATATAAATTTTTTTTTTTTTTTCTGATAAAAGTTATTAAAATGTTTATTTGCTATATATATGGTACTTTTACGTAACTATTGATTTTTTTTTCAAAATCATCTACAACGTCATAATAGTATTGCCGAAATTGTTTATCCAATTAGATGTTTACAGAATGGCTGTAAATGTACCTGTACAGCTTATATGTCGCTAATTAGACATGTAAAATGTTACCATAATATTGATAATGATTTCATTGATAAAAATCCTGAGCCAAAATATATAGTAATCCATTAAATTATAATCGTAACGATTTATTGCCTAATTTTTCAGAATATTCATTGCCTAGTTTCCCAGAGAATTCTACTTATCAAGTTTACACTTATCCTGAAAAAACAATAGAATATATTGATCCTTTGTTAGTTTCTTCATTGTGAACAAGCAGCAGTGTTCCTTATTACATTATACCTGAAGTAAATGTTTCTGTTAACAGTAATTTCATAATCATTAGTTTCCTATATTGCAGCGCTCAAATAGTTTTTCAAAGCTTGCCAATAAAATGTAATTATTTCACAAAAAAAGGTTTTCTTTGAATTTTTTGAAATTTCTTCAAACATTGTTGATCATTAATCGGTTGTTATTTTGAGTGATGATATTGGTAATGCTGCTTTATCAGTTTTCAATGACATTAGAGCGGATTCCACTCTATTATTGTTTAAGAGTAAGTTTGAAAGTAGTGTTATACATTGCAATGAGCCACTAAAGTTTCTTGACACATTTTATAAACAAGATAAACACTTAGAAAAAAATTCTTTTTTTGTAACTTCTGAAACGTGCAACATGGGCCCTCCTAGATATGAAATTAATGAGGGAATTTCAAAGATAGTTTCATTTCATTGAAGAGGTATCAAGTAATATTACATTGCATGATGGCTTTAACACTTGCAAACAAAACATTCTGTTACTAGCAAAAGATTCAATGTTCAAAAATACTTTGTCAGAAGACTAATATAATGGAGGTATATATATGTCTACTACCCTAAGTGGGGAGAATGAATAAATAAGAACTTTATAAAATAAGAAATTTTACAACATAATTGTCAGTCTGCATAAGTACTAAGCTGCTGCAACTTGACTATGTGCCAATCTGCAAAAGTGCGAAGTTTCTCTTTCTCATCTTATTTTATTTATTAGTTCCTTATGTAATATACCCTTTTAATCCAAAAGAATGTTTTTTTATAATCTACCTATAAAGGTTTATAAGTATATACAAGTTGTTCCCTGATTTATTTTTATTTTTATTTAGAAGATGCAACTTTGCTTGCATTTAAGGCGCTCCCTTTTCTTATGATAGCACCTCCACAGAAGGGCAAGAAGAGTCCAAGAATTTGGCTTTATTTTATAGAGAAATGGATGTAAGTTTTTTCTTTGCATTTTTTTTTAAAGTTAAATTTGGTTTATAATCAATAAGTATTACTTTTTTGAGCTTTGAATTTTCTGCATTTTTAAAATTTTACTTAAACATTTAGGTACACCTCAGTCTTGAAAGCTCCCTTGAGTTATTGAAGAAGGAGAAAGTTTTTCTACTGATTTTATTCAAGTGTTTCAGCACTCTATTTATAATTTAAATTATAACTATAATTATAAGTCGATAATACAGCTATACGGTTGGAAGCCATACCGTGGATTTATGGGAAATTTGCTTGGAATAAACAACAAAAGAATTATCGTCAATTCCTTTTAAATAAAGTATTGTCAAAAGTTTAAGATTAAATTAAGCAATATGTTTGTGAAACGAAAAAGTATTTTTATCACTTTCTTGTTTATTTTTGTTATATCGTCAGCCGAGAACCAAGAGACCGTATGTCTTTTTTTTGTGTTTCCAAGAAAATCAAGTTTCAAATTTTAATTTGCAAAGTCTTTCTTCCAGAAAATTCGACTGATTATTTAAATATTTCCTAAAATTTTATTGTTGTGGTATATTTATGAAACACACACTCCTGAATATTTATTGATAATGGACAAAAAAAAAACACAAAATGTTGATATACGGTTCTTCTCTGACGGCGGTATCTATTTTTCAAAGTTTTAACTCGCTTTTGCATATAAATGTTTTAAGACTTGTTTTTAATTTAATATTCACTGAATTGAGTTTGAGTTTAAACTGAGTTTATATACTTAAAAGAAATACTATAACAATGCATTGACTCGGAATTAAAATAAAATTTATATTTCAGTTTTTATTATTTTATTGTGATATCGTTCCGTTATTTCTTGTAAGCCAATATAATATACATGTGTAATTTAGTATATGACTCTAAATGACAATGTGTAATTTATTATATGATATAAATAGCATTCTTTATTTGAATTATTTAATTGCGTCCGGTTATATACATAGTACATGAAGACCTAAATGGGCGGAATAAATCACGCATAAATATACTTACAAAAAATCAAAACATTTTTAACGTCTAGAAAAACACAGATTAGTGTTTAAACTATAGTGTTACATTTAGCGCAACACTAATTTTGAGGTTTTTTTACAACAGTTTTGTCGCGCAAAAGAGCATATATATACAGCCATTGATTAAATGCAACAATTATGTCAAAAAAATTTCTACAAAAGTGTCGCATTAAAGGCCAGAAAGTGTGACTTTCAAGTCTACATTTTATGTAGCCTTACGAATGCAACACTGAGTGTGGCTTTTAAAGCCACATAGTGTTGGTGTAGCCGGCGTCGACACTCATTGTTGTATTCTACGCGACATAATGTAGCCTACGGCTCAACACTATTTTTAAGCGTGTAACAGCTTATTCAAGTCATATTTTGAAGTCACTCTGACGTTGGAATATTTTGTCACGTTAAACTTACCTGGAAAAACGTATTAAAATCAAATTATGAATCGTTAAGATGTAAAAATGTTGATAAAACAAACTTTTTAATTTTATTAAAATTTTGTATGTAAGTCGCAAGTGCTTCGCCAGAACACACACAGGAAGTGCGTTTGAAAAAACATGATAATTTCCATTTAATAAATCCATTATTGACCTATCAAAATTAAAAATAAAAGGAATATTTGAAAGTCCAGCACAAGAGCTAGCATCACAATCAGCATTGATTATATCATTGACTGTACATTGTTCATCAATTTCTTCAACACTTATGTCAAAAATTTAGTTAAATAATATAACAAAACACAGATTTCAATTAAAATTGGTTCAAAATATGTAATGAAAACAATTCTGCAACAAATTTATGGATCTGATCAACATATCCTCAAATTTAGAAGAAACAATGTAAGAATTGAAGGAGATGTTTTAGCTGAAGTCGAGACCGAGATCTCGACTTAAAGATCGAGAAGGAGAAAATTAGAGTAATGGATGAAAAACGAAATAAAAAATAGCTAGAAAAAAAAATAGAAAAAGTAACATAGTCTACGCAGACAATGCAAGCATACCAAGTAAACAGCAAAAAATACTTCAATATAAAAAATGCCAATTTTCCATTTCCATCACTTAATGTGAAAAGTACAAAACTCATTTCCATGACTCAATGGTTTAATGTGAAAATAATTTGCTTCGATTGTGGTTTTTTAACCAGATATGTACTTATGTATTTATTTCAACCAGATATGTACTAAACAATATCAACGAGAGTTTTTCTGCACTAAGAAGTGTAGGCTTAGCGGTTGCAAAAATAAGTTTTGATATAAAATAAAATAAAAAATCTCCATTTTTAGTGTTCTTTCATTAATTATAACGGCTGAAAAAAATACCAACCCCTGGATCCCTCACTGGTTATTTTAATTTTATCAAATTTTATTAAATATGTATCAACTGATACTTTTATAAAACATTGTGTTATTAATTTTATCTTGTAAATAAATTAAAAAATAAAAATATTTTTTTAAATAAAATATATAAAATTTGATAAAAAAAAACATTCAGAAAAATGTTAAAGTTTTTGTATTAAATTTTACTCTAAAACCTGTTACTAAATTTACTTTTATAAATATAAACAAAATAAAAAAAGAGTGATGATATTTTATGACGATAATCTAAATAACATTCCAACATTATGCTTCCAACATTATTCTTCCAACATTATGCTTCCAACAATTCAAATTTTTCCTTCACAGGTTTTTTTCTCGTTTTTTTTTTTTACTGTTAAATTTTTAATTTAGAATGACTTTGATTATTGCTAGATGTGATTGTGATGAGTGAATGTGGTTGTGAAGAATGAATGTGGTTGTGAAGGGTGAATGTGTTTGTGAAGGGTTAATGTGGATGTGAAGAGTGCATGTGGTTGTGAAGAGTGAATATGGTTGTGAAGGGTGAATGTGGTTGAGAAGAGTGAATGTGATTGTGTAGAGTGGATTTACAATATAATTCATTTTTATTTAAATCTAACAAGATACTTAATGGTTTAAACATTTTAAAACAAAGCTTGCGTGTCTTCCTTCTCACCTCTTCTGTTACCTTATTTTTTGTGTTTTAGACCCTTTTTTGATCTTATTTGACTATAGTTGAGTTTTTAAGCAAAAATATTTTACTACATCAATTAGTTTTAAATTTAATCAATGATCTTAGTCTTGAATATAACTATTAAATTGAAATATTCTTTGGTGCATACTTTAAAATATAAGTTTTTAGAATAAATAACGTGTTTTTTTGGATGATATGCGCAAGATCAACGACGTGATAAATGCGCGAGAATAACATTTATGTTTATTTAACGTGAAATATTTATTATAAGTTTTATGATTTTATCTAAAAAATAAAACTGGTAACTAATTGCTTTGGAGAATCCGAGAGATCATTTTTACAAGTTTCGCAATAAAAATATTTTAAAAAACGTTTGACACTTGTCATGCTAAAGGTTATTTCATTGTTGATATGCAGAACAAAATTTTTCACGCACATCACCAAAGTTTTGTATGAAGTCTGGATACCAATCTTGCTCTATAATCTGCGGGGAGGTTAGCAAAAAATAAGGTGCCTGTCATCAACTCAATATCTTTGATTGATGCAACATGAAACTTTATGTACTCTAATTCAGTCTAAAAAGTAAACATATAAAATTTTTAAAATGTCTTATTGTTATTTAAATTTAGTAATAAAAACTTCGATATATAAGCTTGAAAATGAACAAAAAAAAAAAAACGACATGCAACTTTGAAAATTAAAGATAATCTAATAAATAGTAAATCCAAACATAAACACAACGTTATTTAAAAAATTTAGAATTTGCAAAACATTTTAACTTATAAAACAAATTGTTTCCAGTTAACCATACTCTTCTTTTTCTTTAGACTTTTTATAATCTATGAAGTATTTTAGGCTGTGTATTGCCGAAAAACTCAAATAAATCATTACTTAACGCAAGTTTATCACATGTTTAGACCGAGTTTTAATAAACTAAAACTTAATGAAAATTTTTTAAAGCAGAACAGCTCTTAGAAAGTAGTTTTTTAAGTTCACTGGCTCTGATAAACTTACCCAGGAAAAAATGTTCTATAGAATTTTTATAAACTTTTGAAACATATGGTCTATAGAAATTCTATAGAATTCTATAGAATTCTATAGAATTTCTATAGAATCTCTGTTAATTTCTATAGAATTTTTTTTTTACTTTTATTTTCTATAGAAAAAACAGTTTTATAGCAATTTTTTAGAAATTAATAGACATTCTATAGAAATTCCATAAAATTTCTATACGCCATATGTTTTAAAAGTTTATAGAAATTCTATAGAACTTTTTTTCCTGGGCATACAAGCATATAAAAACTGAAGTTTGTATATACTTATGTCGAATGAGAATATTATCTAAAAAATTGCATATTATCTACAAAAATTTGAGCCTGGAGACAAAAATAACTCAAAAAACTTATTGTATCTTCCAAAAATGTGAGGTCAATGAAAAAATAAAATATTTGTATTTACTCAAATTTAATGACAGGTTTTAAATTTCATCTAGTAATCTATTAGTGTTCAAAAGTAAAGACGATGTAAAGCTTCTACTCTTCCTAAAATAAGGGGATTGTAAACTTAGCATGGTCATAACTTTCGAACACTAAAAGTTGATTATTTGAAATTTAAAACAAGTTTTAAATTTCATTTAATAATGTTTTGAATTCAAGTTTAATATAATGTGCTAAAAAATATATTTCATTCACTAATTGCCTACACATTTCGGTTGGAACTCTTCTGTTATGATATTTTATACTTTAAGCTATTTATTTGTTAGGATCTTGACTAATTCTTTGTCGATCCAAGCCCAAATAGATTTGATTAGATTCAAATATGGTGATCAAGTTGGTCTCATAATTTGAAAATTCTGAAAATAATACTAACGAATTAACTTAAAAAAGATATTTTGGGAGGCTCTAAACACACGGAAAGGTCCATTGCAAGTAATTTTAAAATCTTTTGAAACCTTCCGTGAGACTTTTTTCACTTTTAGTGTTTCCACTTTTTCCAATTTTCGTCTATGGTAGGTTTTGTTTTTGCACAAAATGTTTGTCAAATCTGTCTCACAAAAAAAATCATTAAATAATAATTGATCATTAGGACTTGAAAATTTCAAATTTTTTTTATTGAAAACTGCTAAAAACTCACCCAAGTTAAGTAATTTGTAATAGATTAAAAAGCAACTATAAACTCATTATTTCACACTTTGTTTTCTCTAAGTTTATGACAAATATTGTTTAATATAAATGTGTTTAATAACAATACTACCAATTTAATATTTAGAATTTTAATTTAGAAAGTTTAATCTCAATGTTAGTTTAATATCAGTAATGAATAACAAAAACATTCTCAATTTAATTTTAATTTAGAAAGTTTAATCTCAATGTAGTTTAATATCAGAAATAAGTAGCAATAACATTCTCAAACATTTCTCGAGTTATTCTTAAACTTTCTTACTGTTTAATCAACAATACATCTCAAAGGTTGTTGTGAATATTCTAGATGTGTAACATCTCTATTATATCTCTAACAGTGAGTTTTGAAGTTTGAATGTTGAGCTTTTGTATCTTGTTTAATAAAGAAACCAAGTCATGTCCTTTTGATTTTAATGAACTGTAGAACGTGGTAAAAAATAGCATGTACTTTTGGTGTGATGAAAATTGAGAGTTTCATGTAGCTGTCTCTGAATTTCATAATTTTTGATTCAAAATAATTACATCTCTAAAATGCAATAATCACATCTCTAAAGTAAGACAGTTTGGATGAAGGGAATGATCTGATTGAAATTGGCAAAATCAGCAAGCTGCTGCAACTTACCCAAGCCTCTTAAAAGCTGAAATGGAATATGCAGTGCTGATAATCATTCATTTGCACCAGGCCAAAGATCAACCAGATTTTTCATAAGATGATTTACAATACTTAGCAAAAAATGTAGCCATGCTTTGACTGTGCGGGCAGGCAGCATTTGTTTTGATCAATCAGCTACTGATAGACCGTCTAGTTCTCTAGCGTTTATATATATAGGTGTATTGGTTGATACGGCCTTTGTAAAGATTACCCACACTTATTCTGTAATAATTAAAGCAGCCCTAAGCAACACTTACACCACCACCTTGCAACCTTAGTACAATACTTTCAAATACTTTTTAAATTTAAATCTTTCATCAAAAACTTTGACTAAAATTAGTTCAATTTTAATCAACGTTGATACAAGATAAAAACATGAGTTCAGTGAAAAAGAAGTTAAAAATTTTTTCACCAACATATTTTAAAACAAAATAACCTTCGAAATTTCACTTATTGATAAATTAATTAGATTTCATTGTTGTAATTTATAATAAAGCTACAACAACAAAAATTTTTATACCAAATTATTTTACTGAAAAAAAAAACTATCAGTTAAGCTACTTATGTCCAGTGACAAAAAAAATTAAAACTATGTTTATTAAATTTGACAGAAATAAGCATTTAACGGAAATAACTCTGATGAAAATTAATGCAAATGACTCTGTATTACACACCCCACTATTTTTTGGTTTCGTTCATTTATACAGCATTGAAACGTGTATAAACATAAAAATGTCTTCATTCATATCTTTTGGTATGGTTTTGTTTTTGTTTATTATTGTTATACATTATTATTATATACTATTATTGTTATACATTACTTTTATACTTTATTATTATTATTAAATTATATATACATTAAACGCGCCCTTAACAAGCATTATAACAGTATTTTTATAGAGCTTACCACCGTAATAATGATGATGGTAATTACCACCGTAATAATGATGATGGCAATTACCAAAATAAATACTAAAAAAACCTTCTTACTGTGCAGATAGTTGAATTGTTATGTGGAAGAATAAATGATAGCGTGTCTAACTCAGTATCACACAAACCATTATTTTTTGGTCTTGAACATTTATACAGGATTTTATAAAAATGCGTAGGAATAGCTGTGCCATTTAATTGATTTTTTAGATATCTAAATAAAAAATAAAGCATTTTTTGTGACCCTGTGTAAGTACCTATTGTGTTAGTAAAAACATTAATTACTTAATTTTGCTAGTAAGAACATTAATTACTTATTTGTGCTAGTAAGAACATTAATTACTTATTTGTGCTTGTAAGAACAATAATTACTTAATTGTGGTACTAAGAACATTAGCTACTTATAAATAGGAGGGGAAGGGGGGTCCAAAAATCTATACTTCTTGTTTAATTTTTTGAGAAAAGTTTAAAAAACAATTCAGTTTTTGCTAATTTTTTATGGTTGACCTTCTACTTCTATTTTAAAAACTTTAAGATATAAAAAACAAGTCTTTGCAAAAGTTTTTTTTGCGTATGAAGTTACGCAACTTTTCTTGCAAATTTATGCTATTCAAATTTTGATTGGATAAATTTGACTTTTAGTCGTTGCGTTATAAAAAAAAGTTTTATCTGAAGTCTCTTTCTAAACAAAACGTTTTAAGTAATCAGAAAGACAGATTGCTTCAAAATATCTTAATTTCCTTTTTTTTTTTTTTTTTTAATCGTTATTCAAGCTATCAAGAAGGTTATTCAAGATTTCTTTTTTTTTTTCTTCACTTTTTTTTTAATAAAGTCAAGAATAAATCTTCTTTTAAAGTTCCAGTCAGTAGAAGTTCAGTTAAATTCTAAAGGTTTAACAACTCTAGAGATAAACAGGCTAAAGGAATACCACTACCTAAAAGGCTTTATAAAAAACAAACTGAGTGATCAAATTTTGAAATTTTCTGCTTTACTCTAAAACGCAGTGAATAGCTAGTTAAAAAATTCTAGAAGCAGTTAATAAGTATACCTCAAAGAGGTTGAATGATTGTATCATTCTTGCTAGAGTATTTTGGCAAAAATTAGCCTCAGGACTTCAAAAAAGAGAAAAGTATTATGTGTTTGGTTGATGATGGAATATGATTAGTAATAACTTTCTAATTATGTTGTTGCAGTTGGAAAGCTTTGGAAAAAAAACAATTTAATTTCAACAGTAGATGTATACTTAATTATTTAAACCATATAAAAAATGAAGGCTCGCGTAGTTTAAAAATATTTTGGAAAATTATAGTGCAATTATAAGTCCAAAAAGTTGAAACTATGGAATATAGTTGAAACTAGCTACAAAAACAAATGGATAACGATGGAAGAGCAGCAAACTTTACATCAGGTGTGCAAGAAGAGTTCTATTTTAGTTTGATTAAAGTTACAAGGCAGCCCATTTAGCTGTGAACTAGATATTATTTAAGTAGATAAAGATATGTTAAAATGAAAAAAAAATTCGAAAAATGAGGTTCTTTATTTTAGGGATACAATGTAGGTCTATTTTGTTTAAATTCATGATTGTTCATATAAAAATACAAACCTGCATCTTATGTCTACCAAAGAAAACGCTCATAACCTAGATGTTCTACATGGAAAGTTCCCGCAGCAATCTCTATCACATATGATGATTTTATAGTTATTTTCTATTTTCAATAGTAAATAACAAACTGTATGAATTATTTTCATATATAATACCTTTTTTTGTTACTTATAAGTCATAAGTTATATTATTAATAAATTAAACAGAAAAAGATTTCTACTTTTATACTTTTCTTATATTTAATGATAATAATAATTTCATCTATTTTGAACAATGCCTTTTTTTAATATATTCACTTTTATTAAAATCGAAGTAGAAGGCTAAATAATTAAAATAAAAAAAAAAAATTATTTTGATTTTTAGAATCAGCATGAAAAACTAATTAAGAAAAATTTGTTAAACTATAAAAAATTTTAAAAAAAGATTATTATGGACACCCCCTCCCCCTCCCCCCCTATTATAAACAATCAACAATAGAGACAATTATTTTAAATGTTGATTAAAAAATGCAAAAAATTAATTTACTAAGAAAATTGTTACCTTTACTTACAAAGATATTTATATTTTATTATTCTATTATTTTTAATTTTTATTATTTATAATTTACAACTAATTAATTCATTATTTGATTACTAATTGATACTTATTTATTGATAATTGGTACTTAATTTGGGCTAATTGGAGATATTTTGGCATTTAAAAGATGATTTAATCACAAGATTCAAATTTGTAAACAGTTTTGTATTATTAAAAGTTTTTTAATGTATTTATGTAGTTAGAATCATATAAGTGATGATAATAACTACATACATACGTTTTGAACTAAATATCAAAGATGGTGATGATGTTAAAAAACAATTCTAATCTTTCTTCAAAAGTCATTTAACAAAAATTGTAGTGAAAGTATTTAACAAGGTATTTAAAACTTACTGTTTTGCTTGATTTATATCATCTTTAATACCATTGTTATCAACATCAAATATAGATCCAGTAATAACATGTATACTGCCATAATGTATGGTCCAATTGCGAACCAAGTCTTCTAGCACTTGCCAAATTCCTGAATAAAAGCATTAATATTCATAAAAAAATTAAAAAGATTTTCAAATAAAACTTATGTGTAAGTTTAACTTACACATAAGTTTTGTTAACTTATTAAATATTACAACTTTATAGCAAGATGCGAATAAAATTTCTAGAAAACAATGTATGTATGTATGTCTGTCTGTCTGTCTATCTGTCTGTCTGTCTGTTTGTATGTATGTATGTATGTATGTATGTATGTATGTATGTATGTATGTATGTATGTATGTATGTATGTATGTATGTATGTATGTATGTATGCATGTATGTATACATGTATGTATGTGTATATGTATGTATGTTAGGGTGGTTCAGATTATAGAGAAAACTTTTTTCAAACTTGAGTGGAAGCTTATAAGGTGCGCAGACCCTTGTTTTATATGTAAGATTTTTTTTTTCTCTTAATTAAAAAATTTTTTAGAGAGGCACACGGCCCCAAAGTACTTTTAAAAAACGACCCATTTTTTGACATTTTACGACCCTTTGTGTGCAAACTATAAACATTATTGAATTAAATATTTTTTAAATATTTATTTTTCTATTGAATAATATTTTAAAAAATTACACTTTCTATACATTTTTTTTCTAAAAAGTAATAAAATAGACGTAAAAAATTTCTTTCTTTTTATTACAAATTCTACTTAAATCAAATAATAAATAAACTATTAAAATATTCTATATTATTTTGGATATCAAATTGAAGTATATAAAATAAGAAGGATTAGCCCTCTCATATTAATATACTTTTCTTTCAAGTTAAATGGGAAAAATAAAATTAACACAATATTAGACTTTTATTAGATTATTAACAAGTTATTGTTTTAAAATACAATTAGTTACGCTTGATGCTAAACCTGTTTTCTTTGCTCCTCACTCACTTCTTTTTCAAGTATGGTTAAGCGAGAATGAATCCTGTCTTTTTTTCTCTTTGGTTTATTTTCCAATCAGTTTTTTAACTAGTTTAATGGCCCTATCTGATGAGTCAGACCACAACGACAGATTTAACAATAATTTCAAACTCAAGATAAAAATCATTGAACTATCAAAACTGTAAAGGTATCTCAAACCACTGCAATTCTTTCCATGACCAATCTTATCAAAGAGGAGCCAAGATTGTTCAATTACTAGAGCACAAAGAGGCTGATCTTGTGCAAATCTAGAGAGTGAAGAAGCTCTTTATTGACCATAACACGCTCAAGTGGATATACTATTGGTTTTTTAGAAGTATACTGTATAATGCTTTGGCAATGTCTTCTCTATTTGGGCAATGTTCATCTGCTAAAGCAAGCACAACTAAGGCAGGATCAAGATACCAGCTGTGCCTGTAAAATGATTTTGGTGCTGAAGTAGCTCCATAAAGATTTATATCCAAAAACCTATTCATCTGCCACAACATTTTCATGTCCTACACAATATTTTAACAAAATTCAATTAATTTATCAATCAAATAATTAACTAAATATTTTTAACCCGTTTTTTAATTTATTATTATTATTTTTAAACTGATATAAAGCAGCTGCTGCTTTGTATCAGTTAAAATCAGTGCAGAAACCACTGACTGTAAAAGATGCCAACAAACAAGAAGCCATATCAAGAATCTCTTTTAAATTTTCCTATAATATGTTTGGAATGGTATCCAACAGTAAAAAATTTTAAAGTTTAAGCTTTGCCATAAATCTTATGGAACAAACCAGGAATACAAAACTAGAACTTCTTTTTTTAAGAAAATGATGTTAATCCTATTCGAACTGGGTTTTAGAGATCAGGTTTATACTGGGATGCGCACTTGGAACACAAAGCCTAAATCTTGGTAATGACAAAGCATTTGAACTTCAAATTTTGAACTTTTAAAGTAACCTAAATTAAAGCAGTGTTTACTCATTTGTAACTTACTTTATATATGTATGTTTGTGTTCTGTCTGAACCTCAAGCGCCATGTTTACTCACTTGTAAGTTACTATATGTTTGCCGTTTATGGTGTGCTTTTTTATACAAAAACTTGAAGAAACAAACTTCGACTTGAAAATCCTCAATCTTGGGGCTCTTGGTTGAGTAAAGGCTAGAAACTGTGTCTCAATAAAAATACTTATCTTGGAAAGATGTTAACTACATCCAGCTATTGTTTTATAGGAGGCCTTCTAGGCAAAGACTCTAGGGATAAGCTAAATAATTTTGATAGGGATAGATATAAACCTGTGTTACATTGTTTCCTGCCTAAAATGATGAAGACTGGATCTTCTTAACGTTTCTCATAGGTTTATGCTTATGCCTCCCTAATAGTTGCTATGCATCTTCCTTTTATCTCCTAATGAGGGTACAGCTCTAAAACTCTGTTTAATGGTTTTGAGATTAGCTAGTAGTAAGGTTTTTCTCTCAGAGAGAACCTTACGCTCTCAGAGAGGCTGATTCCATCAACAACTGCAAAATATCAGAGTACTAACAGTGCAAAGTTGTTCCTGTTAATGCGAGCATTGTCGAGAACACATAAGGAGCCCTATGTTACAACAGGTTAATTAACAGGACTGAGACATTTGCATAGCTCATTGTTTAAGAGGCCGTACTCTATCTATGAATGAGTCAAGTTCTTTTTAAACATAAATCATACAAAAAGTAACCCAAAATATTAAACATAAAAAACCATCCCCACCACCTAACTCTTTTAATATCTTTTACAAATATTCATGGAATATTTGTAAAATATTTTGTGAAGCAACCTTCCATCAGTTTAATCTTACCTTTGCAATATTCCCAGACTTGCTTGCTCTTAGTAAGACTAATTTAAATTCCACTATTTTACCTTCAGATTTCAGTGCTGATGGATACTATCCTTTGATTCACAAATACTCTAATAGTCACATGCATGGCTTGGAGTATATATATGCACTATTTCAAATATTTGTCAGAATTAAATCTTTCAACCATTCTTTTGTGTGTTTACGCTTAGCAACACTTTACTATATAACCTTTCTTGTTCTTTATCATGTTCTCATACTCCTTCTTCCCAAGACTACACTCTTTTAGATGTAACTTCTGATCAAACTTACTATGCTCCCCCTCTTTACCCCTCTGTCAATATTGTTGTTATTGGTGACTTCAAGGCTCATTACACTGAATGGCTTGGCTCTAACGCCACTGACCCTGTTGGTACTAAAACCTAAAATTTCTGCATTTCTCAATCTGTTACTCAGATAGTTAACTTTGCGACTCGTTTTCTTGACAACCCTAATCATTTACCTTCACTCCTTGATTTATGTCTGGTCTCTGATTCTAGCTCGTGTTCAGTTTCTCCTTAGAGGTTCTGATCATGCAATGATATCTTTAAATATTTTATCTTATACTTCCTTTTTGGATTGAACTTATCATCATTAGATTACAAACTTTGAACTGCATTTCTCCAGCACCTGACTCAATATGCGGAAAACCTAATAGCTTACTTTTCCCATTCACTTTCACTAATACAGCTAATCTTTCTCTTGTGGCTAAATAATCTTTCTCTATTGGATTCCCTTTTAGATTTTTTTTTCTCTCATTTTATTTTAGAACTAATTTTAGAACCGCCTATATAACCTTGTTTTCTTTAATTCTGCATTTTCAAAAACATAATGTATATACATTTAATCTCTTTTTTTTTTCTCTATTTATTTTTATTTCAACAATCAAAATTTTTATGTCACATTCTAACCAAAATACTTTTTTAGATTCTATTAAAAAGGGCTCTCTATCAATGATTCCTCTTGGTGTCGATCTGTTTTTAAACAGCTTTTTATATTTTATTATTAGAGCCTCAACTTCTTTCCTAAACTAGATATTAATTAGATAAGTAAATAATTTATTTACATTAAAATTTGATAAATAATATTACCGATAAAACGCATGGTATGCTACAAGTTCTGTATTATCCAAGTTCCTAGAGTATGCATACACGTATGTATGAATGAATGTATGTATGTATGTATGTATGTATGTATGTATGTATGTATGTATGTATGTATGTATGTATGTATGTATGTGTATATGTATAAAATATAAAGCATAGTAAACAAAACAGCAGATAAATTTACCCCGATTAAAATAAGGATACTGAGGTGCAATGTTGCTTAGCAAATTAGTATCTTGTTCATCATCAACATTATGATTAAAATCTCCTTAAAAACAAAAGTTATGAACAAAATAATATTTTTTACCATTTAAAAAAAAAATTTTTACCATTTAAAAAAATAACTTTTGTTCCGATTAAAAAAAAATTTTTTACCATTTAAAAAAAAACAAAAAAAAAAGGAATTCAAATTAAGAAATTCAACTTTAACTTACCACTAGGAGCCAAATGACCGCGATCAAACCCTGAATTGGAATATGATGAACAAAACGAACTCTCATTTGATAACAAGCGAATATCTTGACGGAAACAATTTGATCGGTTTATATTTATCAAAAGATTCTAAAAAAAAATTCAAATAACCAACGCGCTTTATAAAAATCATTTTAGAAAAATGAAAACTTTGTATTTTTATGAAAATTTGATTAACATATGAAGTAAAGAAAACTCAAAAATATTCTAAGAAACCTTTCCAAGTAGTTCATAGCCAACCCACAAAGGTATACGTAGTTTTGTACTATACCCTGTTATATATGATCGCTGAGTAAGAACGCATACAGAGTCATCACCCCCTCCATATGGTAAGGAATATGGAAAATGTTTGGTTTGGGAACTGATTACTTTAACAAGAAATAAAAACAATTTTCAAACAATACATCACTACAAAATTGAATGTATATATATATAAAATTTAATCACTTACATTCTTTTTTTGACAAGTTTAAATTAGATTCAAATAAAGTAATATTGTTGAAAATATTTTTCTAAAATAAAATAATAACATAGAATTCTAAAATATAGAAAATAATAACATTTTAATAATATTGCAACAATATCAGTTTTTTTTTTGAATTTTAAATTGCTTATGGGAAAAATTAAGTTTAGTTAAAACTCTGGTGTCAAAAATGGCTTGTTGAGTTCATGTCTTAATTTAGAGCTAATTTTGTCAGGTTGGAAGTCTATTTTCTATTTCAATGTTAGAAATATCTATTTAAAAATACTTTTTTTGAGATTTATACAGGAACCAACCAAATTTTTATTGAAAAATTAAATTTTTATTGAAAAATTAAATTTTTATTGAAAAATTAAATTTTTATTGAAAAATTAAATTTTTATTGAAAAATTAAATTTTTATTGAAAAATTAAAGTGAAAAAATTAAGAATCCTTCCAATTATATAAAAACTCATCTGAAGAAACAAACGGTTCATACAAAAATATACATTAAATATTTCTTGTGAATCAAATTTTTTTTTATTTAATAACTTTTTATAGAGCAAAGATTATTGGCAACCAATAAACAACCCTGTCAGAATATACAATTTCTAGATTTCTAAAGTTTGTGAGTGTTTATGAAACATTGGTGCAGCTCTTGAAAATGCTTTACTACATGACATCAATTTGGACAACAAAAGTTTGGAAATAAATTTAAAGAAAATTTCAAAATATTACTTTTAATGTTAATCAAGTGATGACATAATTGACAAGTTGATTGATTGCCGAGTTTATTAAAGTTATAAATACATTTTCGGTTTTAAGAATTGACATTGTATTCTAACTAAAATGTAAAATGAAAAAAAGATGGAAGATGTGTAAAGCATATATTTTAAAATAACTCCCTTAAAGTATCTTAATTTTTTAAATGAGTTTATGTTTATTTTGATATTTTTATGTACTGAAGTTTTTCTGTTGAAATCTTCAACTAGTTAATAAATTATTATAATGTAAATTAATATCTACAGTGTGTATATATATATATATATATATATATATATATATATATATATATATATATATATATATATATATATATATATATATATATATATATATATATATATATATATATATATATATATATATATATATATATATATGTATATAGAAATAAAAAAAAAACAGACCAATAATAAAAAACTAATGAATCTTTTAACAAATTTTCATTCATTATTGTGTTTCATTAATAAAGACTCATCAGAAATTTCTGATGAGTTTTTATTGATGGAACAGTGTTAAAAAAAAATATTTGTTAAGCGATTTTCTACTAATAACTCGAGGACACTCTCAGCATCACTTTAAATAGTTCTTCAATGCTTCTGACCTCAACAACAATATGCAATCCATCTCCACTAGACTTAATTTCTTCCCTAACAAAGTAGTCAGATGATGGAATTTACTCCCAAAAAGTTCAATAAAAGACTCTCATCATCTTACTGAGTTTAAAAACATTGAAAAACATTTTGGTCAGCATTATAATTATCCACTAAAGTGCTGCTACAGCTCATTGTCTATTGACAAAGAGCTAAAGAGTTGCTTGTCTATTCAAGCAAGAGAGAGAAAAAAAAACATTTATTTTGTGCTAAAATTAGCACTTTTATTTAGTTTAGTCCTTATTATCATTATTATTATTATTATTATTATTATTATTATTATTATTACTATTGTATATATATATATATATATATATATATATATATATATATATATATATATATATATATATATATATATATATAAACATAAGTACATGTGAGTGTGTGTGTATATATATAACTACATTCAAATCAACATTTTAAAAACTAAATTTCTGCAGATTTAGTTTGGTATTAACCCAATATCAAACTCAATCTGCAGTAACAGCAAATAAGCAACAATAAATAATATAAAGTATAAAAAATACCGAACAGTAAGGGCAAATGCATGATTTACACAATAATTTTCGTGCATTTACATCATTAGGAAAAAGTCTAAATGGGTAAGTTATTTTATTCAATGAAGAATATTCCATTGTAGAAGGTTGAAGTAGCAAGTGATTAAGACTTCCAAATGTTCCATTATTAGGAGCTGGTTTCAACTTTAGTATACCTTAAAGGATAAATTAATATATCATCTGTGTTATTAAAAACTATAAACATAAAATATTTTATGTTACTTTTGAGTTCTAAGCAATATGCTTAAAGGAAAAGTAAAGCAATGAAAAGAAAAAAACAATATTTTACGCAATTTAGTTTAGCAAATTTAAATTTAAATACAATATTACAAAATTTTACTTGCAAGAAGGTTGTAAATTTCAATATTTGCAAAAGGAGTTGAAACAAAACCAGATTTAAATACAGGTCCTGATGCCAAAAATATATTCTAAAAAACATTCTCAATATTCTAGAATTGTTCAGGTTAAAATAATAAAACTACAAGTATATAAATTTTTAGGGTAAATATATGAGTTAAAGAGATGGTTGTAATAAAAAACTCTGTTTTGATGTCTCTGACTGTATATGAAATGTTAAAATTGTCATTTCAAAAGTGTAATTTCAAAAGTACTATTTGAAAAGTGTCATTTCAAACAAGGATAAAAATTGCCTAGCTCAGACACTTTTAAGTTGGCAGTTAGGTCAGCATCGTGGAATGCCGAACCAAATCTGGGGGGCCACATCTCTATATAAAGAGCAATTTTAGTTGATATTAAAGGTCTAAATTCTCAACATTCAAATATCTCTTTATTGAGCTTGACAATTTCTTACTTCGGATTCTACTCTCTATCTCTATAAATCTCAAATCCAGCCTATTGTTGCCATATCTGGTCCGGATCTTCTAATGATGCTCTTTCTCTTTTAGACAAGATGCAAAAACGCATTCTAAACAAAGTTGGACCTGCTCTTGCAGCCAACCTTCAACCATTATCACATTGTATAATGGGCATTGCTCTAAAGAACTAGCGTCTTTAGAGCAGTGCAGCCTTGTTGGAAGCGAAGATGTTGAAAAAAATTGAACATAATAGAAAAACTATTTATATAATTTGTTATTACTTTTCTATTTATTTCGTTGGCTGAAAGTATTCAGCAATTTTTTCAAGAATTTCCAGAATCTTCTGAAAGCTTCAAAAAATAAAAAAGATCAGTGTTGCCATGGCAACACTGATCTTTTTTATTTTTTAGATTACTTTCTTTGTCTGTCTTTAAGCAGGTGTCTACTTTCTGATTAGCTGTCTAGCATTCAGCTTACATGGCCATGTAAGCTGAATGCTAGACAGCTAATCAGAAAGTAGACACCTGCTTAACCCTCCTATATTTGCACTATTTATCTAACTGGCTTGATAGTTTTTAACTGAGGGACATATCATTTTTTACTTACATGTATTGGATAAGAAAGGGTACATTAGGTAAACCACACCAGAAAGATTTGTGGCTAAGGCCACAACAACCATCAATTATTTTTTTTAGAAAAAAAACTTAATAATTTTTAGCCAAACCAATGTTAGAAATAAAGAATTTATTTTGAAAATCTTAATACAATAAATCTAAAAAAAAACCTTTTTAAATTTTTGCATTAATTGACTTTAAATTTATCTGATTTTAAATAAACAAAATGTTAATTAACAATAAAAGCATAAAGAATACATATATACCCCCTCATATACCCTCTACAAAGTTTACATAATAAATAATAATAAAACATATATATTTAATTTTGGCATAAATCAGTTTTTATAAAGTTTCAAATACATTATAAAACAATTACCTGCATTTCAGGGATGATATTATCCAATCCGTGGTATCCTTTATCAATTAAAGGTGAAGAAAGATTGCTAACAGTAAAATGTAAACATATACACCTACTTTATATATTTTAAAACATGACATATGAAGTGGCAAATAGTATAGTGGTTCAGCTGATTTTATGCTGATTGAGGAATGTGTTTTATTACAAATATTATAAAAAATATTAACATTCTCATTATATTCAGTTAAGCATAAATTTACCATAAAGAATACAGATCCAAAACTAGTTTTTTATTTTTATTTAAAGAGAATATTTTCAACATTTAATATATCAGCACTTAATACACACCCTAACCCACTATCTAATATACATCCTAACCCACTATCTAAAATATCAACACCTAACATGCAATCTAACACACCATCTAACATTTAGTGATATATTAGGTGTGTAAGAGTGTAAGAGCTTAAAAGATAAATAACAAATAGAATCAAATGAAAAATTCAGCCAAATAAAAAAAATATTTCTAACAACCTCATATTACACAAGGTAATTAAAAAATATTTTGTCTTATCTTCAAAAAAATTTTTTTTTTAGTCATTTTTACCGAAACAAAAAAAAAATTTTATAATCGAAACAAGCAGTTTCGATTTTTTTAAATTTTTTCAATTAAAAATTTTTTAAATTTCAATCTAAAGAATAAAGTAATTTTAATCTAATTTATTTTTTAATCTAATTTATTTTTTATTAATTTTTTAAAATAAGTTCTAAAAGAATACAAAATAATATATTTTTGCCAAAAGGTTTTTTTAGTCAGAAATCAATAAGTCAGAAATGTAATAAAAATTTAATGTTTCTTAAACTTTTTAAAAAATAATATCCTCTATAAAGTTTAATGAAGATAAAGTATTGATATATAAAGATAAGGTGTCAGTTTTTTAAAGATACATAACCCTATGTTAATATAATTCTGTATTATTTTCAAGGTTTGTAAAACTTCTAATTGAATCTCACAGTGACATTTAAAATGAATTTAAAGTTGTTTTGTTCAATACTCTTTTTTTTTTGTTTGTTTTTCTACAAGAACAAGAAAAAAAGTAATGAATAAACAAGAGTATGGAATTAGGTAAGAAAAATGTCATCAAATATATATCTACATAATGCATATATTTAATAATGCATACCTTTAATTTAATAATGCATACCTGACTTGCAAAACCCATGGTATTTTTGGTGTAATAATTACATCACCAATACGTCTAAAAAATAAAATATATTTAAAAAAGTGTTCAAAAAAGTTTTTATATATAAATATGACAACCCTCAGAATTAGGTTTGGCATTTGGCAATGCCAACCTAACTGCCGACCTAAAAGTGTTTGAGGTTGGCAAAATATTGCCAACCTCGTTTTTATGTTTTATGGTATAACCTTTGTATCAAACTTTTTTTGCCGACCTGATGCCGACCTCTAAAAGATTGAGGTCGGCAAAATATTGTCGACCTCGTTTTTATTACTTATGCACCTTTTATACATATAAAAGGTGTTTTTTGCCGACCTGATGCCGACCTCTAAAAGATTGAGGTCGGCAAAATATTGTCGACCTCGTTTTTATTACTTATGCACCTTTTATGCATATGTAGAGGTTATAAGAGACTTATAATTAGGTTTATTTTTGCTATTAAATGCATTTCATTTAATAGCTCAGTAGTTAAATGTGCTGTCATCAGTTTTATTTTGGGGGGTTTAAGACTTTCTCTCAGCGTAATAAACTTTGAACTTTTTTCAATCATGCTTATATACTTATAACAAAAAAATAGTAACGTAGCAAAAAAGATTTCTAAAAATTAAAATAAAATTTTAAAGTTTTCTCATTTTATAGCTATATTATACGCTATTATCTCTATATAATGCAAACTCAACATATACTAAAGACGTTTACGCTTACAAACGTTTGTACATAACGCTATACAAATAGGACCACTAAAATAAAATAAAAATCATAAAAAAAAGTCATAAAAAAAGTGCATTCTAATGATTATTATTTAAAAACTAAAGAATAATTGGCTATTGGCTATTAAAGAGAATAATTAGCCTTGGCTATTAAAGAGAATAATTAGCCTTGGCTATTAAATGCTAATCTAAAAGTTAAGCCTAAAATATTTTGCGCATTGACGTCCGCTTTTTCAAAATTTTTTAAAATAGGTTGACCAAAAAAGACTTGTAATTATTAGAAAAGTTTACTTATATTACATACGATTCTGAATAAAACATTATATAATTGGTTTTTTTACATTTTATAAACAATATACATAAACAAATAACATATTTGTTTATATATATTGTTTATATAGGGATGGTTAAGCGCCAAAACTACCTATACAATAAAGTTTAAAAAAAAATTAGTTTTATATTAAAAAACGGTTTATAAAATGTTGCTTTACAAACACCAATATAGTATACTTAAAATTTTTAAATGTACTGAACTGCAATTACTTTTAATTTTTTTGGTTTAGTGGTATTTTTTAAGAGCTTTTTGCGTCAAATTATCTCATTTCAACATATTGGTTGTATCATTCATTCTGCAGCCATTTTTCAAAATGCTGTAAGGTAAAAAAAATCAATTTTGACTTTTTTACAAAATAAGCTAGTTTTGATGTCTACAAACATTATAAAATACATATTTTTTAAATATTCTAAAAAAGTATTAGTTTCAAAAAACGTTTTACAAAAACTTTCTCCTAATAATTTTTTTTTATTGCGTTTTTCTTGAAATACGTAATAAGCACATCATTAAGTTTCAAGCAACTTTTTTTTTCAGACAGCTTATTAGAATTATTTACCTGAGCACATTAATAACATAAGTTTCTCAATCATCATATATACGCAACAAATCCCAGTGATGTTTTTTTTTGATGTTTTATGAAATTTTAACTTTCTTAAAATCTTTTTTTTTGTGAAAGTGTATAATATCCTTATGTTACATATGTTTGTATATAATCTTTAAAAAACTTCAAAAGTATTTTGTATTTTAAAATAATTGAAAAAAAAATTAAAAAAAAAAAGCCACCATTAGTAGGAATCAAACATCGGCTTACTTGTTCAGAAGCTCAACGTCTTACTCACTCAGCCAAAATGGCACATACTCAAGCGAATATTAATATTCTGGAGTATGGCTGGGCTGGCTTGGTTTAGTTCAGAGACAAATCTTTTACGCTGGTTACTAACAATACAAGACTCTACTGTAAAATTAAGGAGAGCTTGACGCAATGCAATTTTCAAGTAAAAATCAAACTGTAAAACTTGATAAATGTTTCAGTATGTTTTCATATTACTTAATTTTATATTTTAAAGCTATATTTTGGAAATAAAAGATGAACTGTAGTTTAAAAGTAAAAGATGAACTGTAGTTTAAAGTAAAAAATAAATATGTAGTATAGATGAGCATGATAGTTTCTTTAAAGATGATGTATAAATAGATAATGAATGATAGTTGCTATCGAAATAATAACATATCAACTTCTAGGTCAGATTTAAATAAATAAAAATATATTCAGAGCACAGGTAATAATAAAATGCATAATTTCAATTCCAATAAACTTAATAAAAAATTTACAAAAAATATCAATGGCTTATTTAAAAAACCATAGTAATTTAACAGTGATAGATAGTTATGTTTTTATTTATTGTTGTAATCTTAAAGCAGTAAAAAAGAAACTATATTCTAAATTAGTTTCTTATTTAAAGCAGTGAGAGTACTGACTTTTAATCTAGTGAGAATTTATTGTTAGATTTAATGCTCTATTTTTTCTCAGACATTTTATTAAAATATGAACATAGTATTGGAGTAGTGGTAAAGAACAGAGTACAAAGTTCAATGCCAATTACATCTCTGATAGTATAGAGCTCAGTCAGGGCTAAACTTCAACTCACCAACAAAAGCTGATAAACAATTTAAAAAGTAGAGCAAAAAAAAAAATTAAAGAAACCTCTCTTATTAAATTGTTATTTAATTAATACCTGTTATTTAATTAATATCTGTTATTTAATTCATACCTGTTATTTGAGAAATGCATCCTTACTGGTATTGAATAATCATCTTTCTTCATAACCACTACATTTTTGTGACACTAAAAATAGTCAAAATTTATTATTTTTATTAATACTTTATACTCACATTCTATTACAAAACAACTAAATAACTTGTTGACTTATAAATTATATATATATATATATATATATATATATATATATATATATATATATATATATATATATATATATATACTTATAAATTATGTATATATATATAAATATATATATATATATATATATATATATATATATATATATATATATATATACATAATACACAAATAATGACATTAACCTTTGTGCTTAAGCCGCAAAATACCCCGAAAAAATTTTGTATTAACTATTAACTATTTGGCTTTGAGCGCAAGGTAAATCTCAATATTTTGTAAAACTCTTTTCTAATGTGACCATAATGGTTTGAAGTTTTTTTTTAGATTGTTGAGTATCCTAGTTTTTTAATAATTATTGTTTATATTAAAAAGATTTTGCAAAAAAAGAATATATATATATATATATATATATATATATATATATATATATATATATATATATGTATATATATATATATATATATATATATATATATATATATATATATATATATATATATATATATATATATATATATATATATATATATATATATATATATATATATATACAATGTATATAATATTTATATCAAACAATTGTACTGAACTGCTTTCTTTGTCCTGTTCAGGAACTTAACAAACTTTTTACATTCTATGATCTGTGATTTGAGAAAACGATATCAACTCTAACTTTAGCCTCAGACAGCTACAGAAAAAGATCTTGAAAGTGCTTAAAAGGAACTGACTCCTTGTGAAGTGCAGTGACAAATTGTTTGATGAAACCTAACTTAACGTACAGTGATACAATAAGCATTTTCTGAAGTTTTGTCAGCAGCTCTTATTTTACATTTCTCTTGCTCTTGAACTTGGTCCTTTAAAGCTAGTCTTTTCAGTGATAGAGTACTTTAGTATCACAGATGTACCAGTAGCAAAGAAAACTTCATGAAACTGCTTCAAAGGCCCACACTGCAAAAAATCGCTTTGTTAATTTAACCAAATATGTTTGGTTAGGTAGTTTTTGTAAAAACTACAAATATGTTTGGTGAAAAGTTAACTACAAATATGTTTGGTGATAAAGTTCACAAAAGCTAAACCTTTTGTGAACTTTACCAAAATAATTTAGTTATTTTAACCAAATTATTTGGTTACATTCTTTATTTGCTTTTTGTATTCACGCATAAAACAACAAAATAGTTTGGTAAAATTTACAAAATATATTTGGTTACTTTCACCAAAAGCGCCGCGAGATTGCAAATCTTGAGTTTATGTCGCCATTAATTTTTCATTGTTTGTCTACCGACTGCTTTAAATATCACTTTAAGTAAGATTAACTGTGCTTATTGTGAATATACTGCAAGATCTAGCAATTCGTATAAGTGCCATTTAAAAGTTTTTCATAATAAACATAGTTATGGTGAGAGATTAGTTTGCAGACAGGAAGGTTGTCCGCTAGAATATAATTCTTTCTAAAGTCTTATAAAACATATAATTTTTAAAAAAAAGATTGGACTTGGTTTCTTTTATTTTAAAAAACTATTACTTTTATGTAAATATTTGATGTTCTTTATTTTGTTTCTTGAATTTTTAAATAAGTATCTATTTAATATATATATATATATATATATATATATATATATATATATATATATATATATATATATATATATATATATATATATATATATATATATATATATATATATATATGTATATATATATATATATATATATATATATATATATATATATATATATATATATATATATATATATATATATATTATTCATTTAGTCTTCAGGATTGCTTTTTTTTAACAATTATATAATTAATCTTATGCAATAAACTAAAACATGCATAGAACACTAAAGTAATGAAATATCTTCATATTTTGACTTTTTCTAGATTTATTAAATTTAATAAGTTTTAATTGTTATATATTAAAGTGAATCTAGTTTTATATGTGTTATGTAACATAAAATATAAACATTTATTTGCCTTTTTATAGTTTCATATAAAATGAAGGATAAAAAAGGAAAAAATCGAATGCAATGTCTCAAAGCAAGTTGTGATTGTGATGAGTACACAAAAGAGAAAGATTTTGATTTGTGTGCTTATTGTGATCATGCACCAGTTTTACATAAATGTACAATAATATCATAATTATTTAATCTATATAATTATGCCAATAATATATAAAATACAATTAGTTTGTATCTGTAGAAGCTTGATGCTTAGTATTGTTTTTTTTTAAACAAAAATAACTGACATGTAATTCTTTTTTATGTTTTAGTAGAAGATAGTTTTAATCTTATTGAAGATGTTCAGTCAGTTGATTTCACAAAGAGCAATCCAATGCAGAACACTTTATCCAGTACACTTTTTTAATGATTTATCTTGCTTTTCACCTAACTAAAATATGTTAGTGGTAAAACTAAATGATAGTAAATCATTATATAGTTAAAACCAAATTAATGTGTGTTACTAGTTTTTAAGTTAAATACAGTTAACATAAAGTTTTTCCCAAAAATATATCTATTATTTATAAATAACTTTTAGCTTCTCCCAGTATGTCTAGCATGTTCTTTGAGCCTCAAAATGATGCAAAAGAAAATGAAGATGTTACACTTGGTATCTATTATAATTATTTTTTTTATTGTACAATTTATCCTATAATAAGGTAACAGTTGTTAGGGACTTAGGGTGAGTGGTTTAAACATTAAAGGTAAAATTTTTGGTTATGGAAGTTGTTTTTTTTATTAAAAATTTGAAATTTTTTCAATAAAAATTTTTAAATATAAGAGTTTACTTGACTATCTAAATTTTTTTAAGTAACTTAACATTTTTCTCACACTTGTTATACTAGTATTACTATTTGCAACTGATCTGAATAATAATGTTTTTTGATTCTAGAACCAGCTTTTTTAAATGAAAGTGAAAAAGGCTTCTATGTGTGCAGTAATGATTTCATGAGCCCTTTGAAAAAGCATTGTATGTTTCCAGATACAGTATTGACTAATAAAGTAATTTCTACATCGAAAACCATTGTTTATAATAAAAGTTGTGCTCTCTATGAGGTTTTACAATTATTTTTTTTTAATATACTTTTTTTACTATATTCGAAATTTATGAGTAAAGAAATATTTTAACACTTAGTTGGAATAATTTATTAGATTGTATCACAAGTATAATAATTTGGTTCTAAAAGATATATTGACCTTAGTAAACCTGGGATATGATTTTTGAATTTAACAGAATGGCTTAGCCCCTATCTTAAAATCTTGCACAGATGGTATGATTGTGTTAAGTGCTACTAATCTAACATTTAGTCTACATAACAAGTTGGCTGGTACAGTAGTAAACCACGTTATTCAAAAGAGAGGTCTGCAGTAAGTAAACAAATTATTAGATTTATTAATTACTTTTATAATTTTTATATTGTAATTTTATGTTTCAATCTATTATTAATTATATGCCATGGTAGTACAGATTAGAATTTTCATCAGGTAGAAGAATTTACTCTACTTGGGGTGGTTCTTTACAAGCATCAGTCCCACATCAACCACTTTTGTTTACACTTTTTTTTGTTCTTTACAAAGCAACTTTCTTTTTGTAAAGCTGCATTTTTTTTTTGCAAGAAGGCTATTATTTTGGGTATGAGAGTTGATATCAAAAAATGAACAGCCCCCTACAGGTTGAGAAGGCGCTACTTTAAAGACCTCTTCAACCTAGGAAAGTGAATACATAAGAAAGTATTGACAAATTACTTTTAAAGTAGAAGTTACTTAAAATTTTTTTAGAAATCGTCCAACTAATGCAGATATATTTGAATCAGCAAATGCCATTGTTGCACATTTTCCTTCAGAAAAGCTTGTAAGTAACTTTTAATTAAACCCCTTTTTTTTAAGTGCTTTTTATAATTGTTTTTTTTATAGGAAACATGGTATACTGCACCTACATTTAAAAAAAGTATAGCTGGTGGAAAGCTGACAGAAAAGCTTCGCAATACTTGGAGAAATATTAAATCGGTTGGGATTTTAAAAAGTTCAAATGATCAACAATTAGTTGAAGAACACGATAGCAGTGATGGTATGCTTTATCTTATATTAAATTATTTTAAATAGTAGTTTAAGTGATTTATGTGAAAGAAAGTTTAGAATATTTAGATATTATAAGATGATGAAATGATAAACATTTTATTTTTTATACATTTTTTATCTATTATATATATTTATAAAATTGTGAAGAATTTTTTGGTTCAATTTTTTTAAACATATTATAATTGATATAGAAGAAGCAGTACAAATGACCTTAATTGGCTAAAGTTTAACAGTCAACCATGGACTGAAGTGTGCCATAAATGGAAATTGACTTCTAAATTTAGGTTGAAAAGTTTTCAATCTGGTAGCAAAGATATTCCAAACTTTAAGCTTCTTTTGGATTTAAAAGCAGATGCATTGGTTAGTATATTAAATATATGTTATATAATGTAAAAATGTTTAACATAGGGAAAAAAATAGAATTAAGAGAAGAGTTTGTTATTTTTTATTAGGTAAATATCGATTTTACGCAATTAAGCATACAAAAGAATTATGTAGACTGTAACAACTTTATGTTTCAGAAAATTCCATTACTTGCAAAACAGTTATTAGGCTTAGTTGCCAAAAAACATTTAATAAAAATTGGTTAGATTTTTATTTAAAAATTATAATTATAGTTTGTGATTAACAATATAAGTATGCTTCCATATACCAATGACATAACAGGTTTTTCAGATATTATATTTTATATATATATTGTATATATATATATATATATATATATATATATATATATATTATATAGATATATATTATATATATATATATATATATATATATATATATATATATATATATATATATATATATATATATATATATATATACATACAATACAGAGGTAGAAGATGAGACAGCTGCTTTTTTGGCTATTGTGCGGTTGACATGCTGTAAACGTTCAATACGTTTGTCTGAAGACGCAAAAAGAAAGTCTTGGACTCCAAGTGTTAAAGAATGTGGCGAATCATTTCTTTTTCTAGCCAATGTATTTATAATAAACTATTAAAATTTTATATTTAAAAATATTAAGGGTGTTATAAAAATTACATTGTGTAATGAAAATTACATTGCGTTATAAAAATTACATTGCTTAATATTTGTTTTTTTTTCAGTCAGTTGAAGATGCTGAGCATTCAATAGAAAACATAAGAATTCTTTATAATGATCTGAAGCTCACACTTCAACCTTTAGTTTATGCTGTACCACCAAACATTGCTGTTGCTGTGTACAACAACCATAGATGGTCATTTCAAACGCCTTTGAAAGCCATGGATTTTTCTTTTAAACTGATTCAGGTGAGTCGAATATTGTTATTGATACAATGTTTGTTACATATTGCATGTTTGAATTTATATAAAATACTAGTATTTTAGCGAGTATTGCATATAGTTGCACTTTTAAAAAATTGTGCTGATTTTTTGCATTACTTTTTGCGAAGTTATTACAAAATTCATGCAAATAAACGCTCTTGTGCTAAAATAATCTTAAAACAATTGTAAATAAACAAGTATAATTACTCTACGTATGTGATAATTATTTTACAAAGTATAATTTACCATATGAAATTTTTTTGAGATTTGAAAAAGGTGAGGCAAAGTCTTATACCTGCAAACGCACTTTACAATGAGCCCTCATTATCAATTATTTTTCTTTAGGTCTTGAATAAGGAATATAATATTGCGAGTTTTCCAGCTTGGATGTTTTTACAGAAATACATATATTGTTTCAATTGCCCCGATTTTGATGTTTTGTGCCCGAAAGCAAGTGAATTAGCATCTGAGTTAAATCTAACTTCTTTTGATACATTTCAATCTTAATTTAGATAAAATAAAGCATTTATTTAAAACTATTTGTGTTTTTTTGTTTCGTTTTTTTTTTTAATTTAAAGCGTACATTAAAGTTCCATTTTTTCAAAACAAAAATGGAACTTTAATGTACGACAAAGACAAAATTTATTGTTATACTTTCCCAAATAAAATGAGGAAACTTTACTGGTATTTACCAAAAAACTTGGTTATCTTAACAAAAACATTTGGTGAATATTTATGCACCAAAAAAATTTTGTAAATTTTACCAAATAGATTTGGTGAAAAGCATTTCACAAAATCATTTGGTTAATTTTACAAAATCATTTGGTTAAGTTAACAAAATCGTATGGTTAAGGTTACAAAATCACGTGGTTAAATTTATAAAACTATTTTTACCAAATAATTTGGTAACTTTAACAAAAATATTTGGTGCATAAATATTCACCAAATGTTTTTGTTAAAATAACCAAACTTTTTGTTAAGTTCACAAAACGTTTTTTGCCGTCCATGACCTTTCATCCTTAGTAGTCATACTTTAAGGTGCTCAGCAATATCTTGACACTGGCAAAGTCCTATTTAAGGTGCATAGAGTGAGCTTATTGGAATAGATGGGTTGTTGTTTCCATTGTGAAGCAATACAAATTTAACACTCTTGGACCTATCTATACATAGGCATTACTATTATCTATATATGGAAACCTTGTCAATTGTAACCACCTAAAATAAACTACATATATCTAAATCTTTGAGTTTTACAAAATATAGCATATTACATATAAAATATAGCATAATATAGCATATCTACAAAATATAGTATATTTAAATCTTTGAGTTCTATAAAATATAGCACATCCAATCAAAAAGCAACTATTCAACTTTCCTTTAAAATGCCATTCAAATTAAATAATTTTTCTTCAAATACAATTAATTTTCTCTTCATTCACCAATAAAATGAACTCAAATGTATCACCTATGCTTTTTGAACTCAAATGTGTTGCCGTTGCTTTTTGAACTCAAATGTGTCACTTGTGCTTTTTGAACTTAAATGTGTCACTTGTGCTTTTTGAACTCAAATGTGTCACCTGTGCTTTTTAAACTCAAATGTGACACCTGTGGATATTGAACTCAAATGTGTCACCTGTGCTTTTTGAACATAAATATGTCACCTGTGCTTTTATACCTGTATAACTACTTTTGGACATTTTGAAAATGTTTCAGAAAGTTTTAGTAGTTTCTTGATAGAATATTGTGGAAAATTCTTACACCCTTGTTGAGAGGAAAATATACTCTCAACCCAAGGACAAAAAAATAATAAAAATTTGTACATTGAGTGATGTCCATTGTTTATATATAATTATAATCGGTGTCTATTGTTTAAAAAAAAAAAAAAAGTTTCGGGATGCACAATACGGAAATTGTTTTACATTTTTATTTAAATATTCAACTTATTAACAAAATTTATATAGCTGATGGATTAATTTTTGACATAAAATAGTAACATAATAATACTGGTAAATTATTTAATAACAAGAAAAATTTCTATTTAGAGTATATTTATAATACAAATTAACACATATACAGGCTAGGAAAAATTAACACAAAAAATCATAAAGAAACTTACAGTTATTGAGATGTTTTTTAGAATATCACCTAGTGAAAAAAGCACATATTATATATGTATATATGTATATATATATATATATATATATATATATATATATATATATATATATATATATATATATATATATATATATATATATATATATATATATATATATATACATATATATATATACATATATATATATATATATATATATATATATATATATATATATATATATATATATATATATATATATATATATATATATATATATATATATATATATATATATATGTATATCCTTATAGTGTAGCCGAAAGAGACTTTTATGGTAAAAAAAAGTCTCTTTCGACTACAATTTTTTTACCTTGTCTCTTAAGCTGCATTTTATTGTCGTCGAAATGTCAAAGCAATTAAATTAATGCGGAAGTACATTAAATTTTATTGTTTTTTAAAAAACCCGCAATAATAATGACTAGAAAGTTTTTTTTAATTAGTGGTGTTTTTGTTTTTGTTTTATTAAATAACATTTTTGAAACATGCGTAAGTGTTGCTACATCGACTATCTTATAGCCTGCTGCAACAAGGGAGTGCTGCTACATCGACTGACAAATAGCTTGACTCGCAAGGGAGTGCTGCTACATTGACTGACAAATAGCCTGACTCGCAAGAGAGTGCTGTTACATCGACTTAGGGTTTGGTTTGGGCAGGCAGTCTATCATTTAAAAAAATTTTTTTTTAAGTTTATTTAACATTTTCTGGTCAGATTTATTAACGCGCTCAACAACAGTTTATGGGAAAAACCATGCAAGACTATATATATATATATATATATATATATATATATATATATATATATATATATATATATATATATATATATATATATATATATATATATTTTAAAAAATGATTTATTTGTAGAACTTTTATTAAAAATTTAACAAGAGGTCTTTCATAGTTTCATCAGTAGTGCTATTATACAAAAAAAAATTTCATATTATAAAATGTGTATTTTTGTAAAAAAGAAATTAAGCTTATTTTGCCAAAAGTTAGCATTATTTTGTGTCTTTTTAAATAGGAATTGTTATTTAAAGGTATCATGTTTTTGTTTGCGAAAATTATTTTCATAAGATAATAAATTCATTTCATTTTTAAGTTCAAGAAAAAAAATTTGCAAGAAAAAAGGTTCCATAGTTTTGCTATTTACTCTTTGGCAATCATTAACCTGGTTATCAAATATGTCAGCTGATACGAGCAGGTAACCAAAATTATTCAATGACATCGCTAACTAGATGATTTGCAACAACTCTTGCTTCTTTTTTATGATCGTTTTCTCTCTCAAAAATATATTTTGCAATATTTAATAGCTCTATTCAATAGTAGCTTTCCTCCTTAAACGTTTTCTGAGGAAAAACCAACAATCCAATGATTAATACCAGAAGAGGGTCTGCTTTTTTCAGCAGAAATATTTTTGTTTACCAATAGCTGGAATATGTATTGAATCTAAAAAATGTTTTTTTCCTGATTACTTTCTCTTTTGCTTCAATAGATACATTATTTTCCAAACTTTTAATAGGTCTACCAACTTTCTTTAGTATGGAAGCCATTACTGTAGTTAAATACAAGACTGAAGTTTGTAATATAAACACTGTTAGTAACTGTTAGTATGTTTAGATATTACTAAATATATATATATATATATATATATATATATATATATATATATATATATATATATATATATATATATATATACATATATATATATATATATATATATATATATATATATAAATGTACAGTTACTATTATTTAGAAAATCCGAATCAATAGGCCACTCATCTTTAAATATAAAAATTGTTCAAAATATGAAACTTTTAGTATTTAGCGTTTTTAGATCAAATGTCATCACTGGTAAAAATCATGGTTAAAATTTCAAAAAAAAGTTCAAAATGGACCACCCTAATGCAACATCACTTGGCAACAATATAGAAGAATTTAGAGTTTTTGGTGAATCAAATAAAGTCAGTATAGCCGGAATCAAAAAAATATGGTATCAAAACTCATCCTTTGTACAGTTAGAAGGTCACACACCATACAAAAAAAAAAATATCTCGACAGGCAAAAATATGGTGCAGCTACCTTGTACATAAAGAGCAACCTTACATCATAAAAAAATAAATATCCAAAATCAAATAGAACAAATATGAGCCATCATTGTAATTAGTAATAACAAATACCTTAATGGATGTATATATAGACCAAATAAACTAATAGACATTAGTTTTAAACAAGTTATACATTATGCAAAACTAAAATAGATGTTAAAAAACTAAATTAGATGTTAAAATGTATGCAGATGTAGCATACTTGGAGATTTCAATTTTCCAAACATTAGCTGAAATAGTGGATATGTTGAGAACGTGAGTAGTAGAGAAAATTCAATGGAAAGCATATTCACAAATAAAATAAACAATGAATTCTTATTTCAGCATTCCAACTTTTAAACTGTAAGAAACAGTTAAAAAACACACTGGAATTGATATTTACCAATTATAGTAAAAGGGAAATAAGCTCCAATCACACATGGCTGTAAAAACAAAGAGCACTTAACATTGACATTTAAACTTAAATTAAACATAAACTAGACAATAAAAACACCAAAAAAAAAAAAAAAAAGTTAACTAAATCGACTGGAGCACAAATCAACAACACTTGAAATTACATGTTTTTACAATAACATTACATTACATAAAATGAGATACTTCTATTAAAAAAAAGGCATTTCATACAAAACATTAACAAAAAGTTAGAACATTAAAGAAGTATTAGTCAAAAAAGTCTAAAAAAAACTTGATAATAAAATCAAAATTAAATCTAAAACTTCTTTTTAAATATGTAAACAGTCAGAGGAATACTAAGCAATCAATTGAAGCCATTTTAAATACTAACATTACTGTAACAAATAATCAAAATGAGATCACAGATATTCTAAAAAACCAGTTTATATTCTAAAAAACCGGCCTTGTTCATCAAGGTTTGTGTTTCAGAGTTATAAAGTTGAGAGAGGTTTGTAACCATAATTAAAGTAGCCTTCTCGACTGGAGTGGCCTTCATAGCTTTGGGGAGGTGAATTGAAATATAAAAAAAAAAAACAAAAAAAAAACATACATATATAGAGAGAAATATAGTAGACTATACTTGACCACATATAGATAATTCTCTTTATTGTGCTCGCCATTTTCTCCCTCCTGACTCCATTCTCTATCTCTTATTCCTGTATGGAATACTGTTGTCATATTTGGGCTGGTTCTTCTAATGATTCTCTTTTTCTTCTAGACAAGGTCTAAAACCAAATTGTAAATGTAGCTGGAGCCTCTTTCACAGTTGTAAAGTCGCTTCTCTTTCTCTTTTCTACAAGTACTATCATTACCGCTGCTCAAAGGAGCTTTTATCTCTAGTTCCATCTGTCAAAACTCATTCTTGCTAAAATAATAAATAAAAAAAATTCTAAGTAATGCATAAAATTTATTTTATTTATTATTTAGTTATTATCTTAATGCAGGATAAAAATATTAAAATGCTATCAGTCAAAATAAAGCTAATGCCGATACTGGATCCGATTGTGCAAAAGGTGGCCGATTGAGTCACTGCCGATTAAGCCACTGCCAATTAATCGGTACATCACTAATATATTCTAATTTTATTCATTGAGAACTTCCTTGAAAGTACCTGCAAAACAACATCAATTCACCCCCACACAAACATATACAAATAATATAAAATAATTTTTTTTGCAATAAATATAAAGATTAAAAATGTTCATTGTGGAAAACATGAACTTACTATAAACCATAGAACCAGCATTCCTTCCTACTACAGAGAGACCATGTAACCCACCTAGAATCTAAACACCATTAAACCTTACAAAATATTTATCATAGTAGTTTTCAATTCAAATACATCAATTATCAACAATAACTTTACAAATAACAATACAAAAAATATCAACAATAACTTTAGAATTCTTAAAAAACTATTATTTAGTATTGATAAAAAATATTTATGTTAAAGCACCAAACATTTTTAATTATTTAAATTAACTAACTACAGCAATTGTTTTAAATAATTTAATGAGACAAATAAACTAAAGCATGTATATATATATATATATATAATATATATATATATATATATATATATATATATATATGTATATATATATATACATATATATATATATACATATATATATATATATATATATATATATATATATATATATATATATATATATATATATATATATATATATATATATATATATATATATATATATATATATATATATGTATATATATATATATATGTATATATATATACACATATATATATATATATATATATATATATACATATATATATATATATATATATATGTATATATATATATATATATATATATATATATATATATATATATATATATATTATATATATATATATATATATATATATATATATATATATATATGTATATATATTAATATACATATACGTGGTTGCCCTTGAGCCAATATATACTTTGTCTTTTTGAAAATTTCATCACCTTTAAAAAACTTGAAATCTTATTTTTAAAAGACCCAAATCTTTTTTTTAAATAAACTACTTCTACAAACTCAAGACTGTATTGTAAAAATAAAATAAAAAGATTGTCATATATTTATAAGACACTGTCTCATAATCAAGTAGATCCTCAATAAACCCAACAATGTGTTTTGCTTAAACCATTATAAATATACCTTGAGTTTATCATTTTTTTTTTTATTTTTTTTTAACATCTTCGCTTCCAACAAGACTGCAAGTAACCACTAATTAGTGTTGGAAGTTACTGGAAGAGAAAAGATGAAGATTGTAGAGCAAGATAACGGTTGACAGACGACCATTTACCAAAGTATATTAATATCAAAATTAATATCTTTATCAAGTAAAAGCTTTCTTTTCATCAACTTAACACTTTTTTTTTGTAGATCTGTCTACTAAAGATATTTGAAAAAGTCCCAGAGATCCTGTTTAAAAATGCTCAAAAAATATAATCTAGGATAGAGCTATGACAGCAAGGAAAAAATCTTTTTGTACGCATTGCATTGTAGAATGCATATGCTAAGAACGATTTCCATCAAGTAACTTTTCGTCATTTTAAGACAAAAGAAGTAATTAACTTCATAAAGAACCATTCTAACTTTTGAATGACAATTATGTAAAAAAGTTTGTTACGAAAGTTTGAATAACAATTAACAATTAAAGCATTTTTTTAACGTGAAAAGGTGAAAAATAGATGAAAGAGAAAGAAGATATAAGATAAGAAAAGCATATAAAATTTGTTTAGAATAGAATATTTAAAAAAAAAGAAAGTAAAAAGCAATGAAAATATCAAAGAATGAAAACATTAAATAAACAGAAGAACTAAACACAAAGTTAAAAGAATAAAAATGTTTGTAATAAATTCAAAAAGGAAACAAATAAATTCAAACAGGAAATTATTCTAAATATTAACAACCTTGAGTGAGAAAGAGTATTTACAGACATCAAGTTTACATTTTAGTTTGCCTAATTCGAAATTATGTCTTCAAGTGTAAATATGGTTGTTAAATAAAAAGAAACTTGATTTATTTAGGCAAACTAAATTGTTCAGAATTTTGTAACATGTAATCATGTCTTGCTTTAGGAGACGAATTTCTAGTAGTTCCAAACAAAGAATTAAAAGTCTATTTGAATATCAAAAGTTATTTAGGTTAGCAATTCTTTTTTATCAAAAATATTTATGTTTATCAAAATTAAATATTTTTTATATTAAATAAGTTTATAAAATTAATGTTAAAATAAAGTTAATGTTTGGATTTATTAAAGTAAATTAAAGTTAATGTTTAACTGCCTAATTTATTATAAAATATTATTTAATATTGTTCAATATTTAAATTTTACTTATTCTTTAAAAAAAATTTGCTTATTTTTATAGAAATTGTTTTTTTTGTTTTCTTTCCTAAACATTTTTTTTTTTACTCAAAATTAAAAATAATATTTGCTTTCACAACAAAACCTCTAATAAAATAATAAAAAAGTTTTTATTTGTTATTTGCTAAATTTTTTAAAATAAAAAATCATTTTTAGTTGCAAATTTATTTAAAATAAAATTATTATTTAAAAAATAATCATTTAAAAAATTTAACATATTTTAACTCATTTATACATATGTCAAGAAAAACAATTTGTTTATATAAAAAAAATTTTAAATATTAAATTTAATTATTTAATATAAAAAAAAAAAATGAAAGAGAATAAGCATTTCCTAATCTTTTATCTTCTATAAATATTAATAACTTAATGCTTCCAAGTGAATGCTCACCATTTGTGCGCATTTTTTACACAGAGTTTTATGAGCATGCTTGGCCTTTTAGATACTTCTCTTTTTGACCACGCGATGAGGTACTCTTGAATATGTTAATATCTGTTTAATCATTAATAAGATAGAAAACTTTGCTTCATCAACTTAAATAGTAATAAGTAATAATTAGTAATAATTTTAATTTTTTAATTAAAAGACGATGGTGACTCTAAAAGACGATGCTATTTTCAAGAGGTCAAACTCTTGATAAAGTTAGTGTTAAATACATTAAATACCTTAACAACGTTAAATACCCTACCTTTAAAGAAGTTAAAAAAAACCTGTTTGTTTTTATATTAAAAAAACAGATCGTTTGTTTTTCCAAGTCGTTAAACATTTATTATACGAGGTATGTTATTAAACAAAAATAAGGTTGTATTTGTAAAGTTTCTAAATTATATATTTTTCTTAATTTATATAATTTTTTATATAGACTAATTTATATTTATGTGTTATTTATGTTTATGTGTTTAGGTTATATGGGTTTATATTTTGTAAATGTGGAAATATCATTTATGTGTTTGTAAATATCTTTTCAAATTGTTGTGACTTGGTTTAGTTTACAGCAAGAGTGTTGATTTTGCTAGCTAAGTAGTGTACTTTGCTATAGTGTGACTTGGCTTTGTTGGGAGCAAGATTGTTGTCCACGCCAGTTAAGTGGTGTATTGTTATGATAAAATACATAAATTAAATCTGTTTGTAGTTAGTGTAGTCATAAAAAGTGTTTAAAAAAAATTATTGAAAGAATGTATTTATAAGAAATGTTGAAAGATATATAGTTTTTTAATATATCTATAATAATTTTTTTAATATTTTTAAATTTTGAGTAACTTTTATTGAACAGATATTATATTTCATTAAATAATTTTTATACTGTTACTTTTTGAGAAAATTTGTTTAAAAGATATATACTTATATATATATATATATATATATATATATATATATATATATATATATATATATATATATATATATATATATATATATATATATATATATATACACACACACATATATATATATATATATATATGACTGACTTGATTATGGCCTACCTAAAGCCTAATAATAATGAAATGTTTCAATTTAAATTGTTTTTTAAGTATTTTTGTTACATTTTGTTAAATATAATATTTTTTTTGTAATTTTTTTTAAAGTTTATATTTTTATTTTATCTCAAGAAAATTATGTTTTTTGTTTCTTAAGTAGATATCTATATTTTTTTATTTTAGATTTATTGTTTCAAATGGATATATTGATCATTTTTGCATTGTTTTTTATATTTTTGATGCTTTTTATATGTATGAATAGAAAACAATTAATACTTAAAATCATATTTTGTACTTAAAGTTTCCATTTGCATAAAGTATTGATTAGCACAAACAATATGTTTAGCACTATTGCATTACTACACATTAGCACTATAGCAATATTGATTAGCACAAACAATATGTTTAATAATTTCGGATGTAAAAACAGCTTAATTGAATGAATTTGTTAACAGTTTTGTTTTTTACAGAAGCGTTTTTATAAAAAGTATCAAACGGATAAAGCTAACTTATTTAAAATAACAAGTCTCTTTCGCCCGTTTTCTGATGTCCAAATTTATTTTTTAAGTAAATCTTGATGATTTTCTGGTAGATGGTAAATTGCGAACTTTAATTGTAATTGCAATTAAAATTCGTATTTTACCATCTACCAGAACTTTAAATTGATTTTTTTTTTTGCTGTTTATTAAATAAATTAAAGTATAAAGACTAAGGAACAAGTTTAAAAATCGTCGGGTGTGGATTAGACTTGGCACAACCCGTATCGTACGGGTCATACCAGCTAGTAGTAATAATAATCTTTAAAAAAAAAAGAGAGTTTTATGACATCAAATTCCCATTATTTGGCTCATGGCTTATTTGTTGATGGATTTTTTATTTAAATTAAGGCCTGATATATATATATATATATATAAATATATATATATATATATATATATATATATATATATATATATATATATATATATATATATATATATATATAAATATATATATATATATATATATATATATATATATATATATATATATATATAACAATTATAATAATAAAAATGAAATCAAAAATAACAATACCTAAATACTATTATTCCTAAACATGATAAGTTATTTACAATGCAATAGTTTTTTGTCTATTTTGAAAGCACCAATTCACATAATTTTAAAAAAATGATTTGCATTTTTAATTTTAAAAAATTTACAAAAACTTCATATTTTCACAATCATAATCTTTGAAACAATTTATAAAAGTGTTTTTATAAAGTCTACGTTTTTTACAACTGATGGGTTGTATATAATTTTTTATGTCTACTTGTTTAACTTTTTATTAATTGATACAAATTACATTTGACATCCATATCTTGCTAGTAACAATAATAATAAACTAACATAATTAATAAATTAACAAAATAATATTTACTAACATTAACAGCTACAATAATAATATTATTAGTAACAAAAGTGAATCAAAAAACCATAATTATTTTAAAACAATCTCTAAAAATTAACTGACTTTATCAATGTATATTATAGCGCTTGTATTTTCAGTTGCCATTCCTGTAAAGGAAAGTTACCAATTTAGAATAGGAAATATAAAAAATATAGAAAATTTAAAATAGAAACAAAAATGCACCATGATCAGAAACTACAATTATATTTAAATTTTCTGTCAATTTATTTGATTTTAATTTTTCAAGAAGAATCCCAAAATATTCATCAGTTTTCTTTATCGCAGAATTTACCTAAAATATAAAGGAAATAATTTATATTCTTTTTAAATTCTGTATGGAAAAAATGTTTGTGATTAAAAAACAAAACAAAATACCTCTTCTGAATCAGGTCCGTAACTATGCCCTGCACTATCTGGTTCTTCAAAATATAATAAAGTCATAGAAGGTCTATGAAAATAAATAAAACTTAAAATTTTATTTTAATAATAAAACATAAAATAATTTAATAAATTCATATAAATTATAAACATAAAAAGTAATTTAATAAACTTATGTATATTAGGTTAAAAATAATTTATTATGTTAAGTATAATAACATAAAACAGAGCTTATGACAAAGCTGAAGTAATTGCACCACTTATGCCAAACATGTGCATACACACAAAATATTTTAAAATTTCAGATGCAATAAACAGCGCTCATTAACCTTGTAACAAGTGTATAAAACTGTGCTTGCCATTAACCTTATAATGAGTGTATAACATCCTGCTCGTCATTAACCTTGTAATTAGTGTATAAAATCCTGCCCGCCATTAACCTTGTAACGAGTGTATAAAATCCTGCTTGCCATTAACCCTGCAACAAATGTATAAAATCCTACTTGCCATTAACCCTGTAACAAATGTATAAAACCCTGCTTGCCATTTCCCACCTTCCAGAGACTTTAGAAAGAATAAAATAAAAAATTGTTTAAAATGATTTTAAATTAAATATTTTTGATAAGTTTTTGTTAAAGATAAAACTTGTTAAATTAAATGGTAAAGTTTGCATTTTGTTAATGGAATGGAAAGTTATGAAGTCATTATTGCTGACTTTTAGAAAGAAATATTATCTATTTTCAAAATTTGCTGTAAAATAAATAAGAATACAAAAATTAAAACTTGAGAAAATATTAAATAGTAACATTAAAAAAAATGTCATGATTTCTGGAAATATAAGATTTTTCTTTAATTAAAGCACTTTGGTGCTTTTACGTAATATTCCACACATTGTTTGTAATTGAAATAAATAATCATAAAAAAAAAAGTTAATAAGAATCATCAATTAATTTATAAAAATTTATAACAATTATCAAAAAATCAATTTATAAATTTTTTTGGATAAAACCAGATGTTTTTAGCACCTTAACTATCATATTATCTGATTATTGGTCATCATTAGGGGTGTATCAGATTTGCTGTAATTAATAAAAAAATTCCAGCAGAAATTCCGGCCAGAACAAGAATTATATTTATGTAATTTTTTACCTTCAATATTGAAAGTGAAAGCCTGCACAGCAGCATCTTGGCTATATAATATATATTTATAACCTATAATATACATAAAAACTATTTCATTCATTTGATTCTTGTTTCATTTAAATCTAACATGTTGTTTTTATTTGTTACTTATAATTTTATTTATTGAAAGTTTTATTCTTTTTGTCTTTTGTTTAAAAATTTATTATCAAGTTTTAAACTCTATTTATATATACAATTATTTCTTTGTTTTTTTTATATATATATGATATACTAGGCATCCTAAATTTTATAACTTTTCAAAACTTAAATAACATATAAAATTAGACTATTCTCAGAGGCAGGTAACATTTTTGATAAAAAAAGAGCTCATTTGTTGACCAAAACTGGATAGCAACTCTTGGCACCACAATATTCCTAAACTTCCAGAAATCCTTACATAATTGATTATTGCAAATAAATTATGTTGTTTTTGTTTAGAAATTTGTATTTTTTACCTAGGTTTACCTATAGTTTTTATTTTTCCTGTAGGACAATGGTTTTTTGATTTAATTTACACAGTCTGTGTCACATGTCTTACAAAAAAAGGTAAAAAATAAATTCATTTGGAATCAAAATATTACGGCATTCCGTAATATTTTAATTCTGGCTGGAACCAGAATGACCTAAATATCACAAATTCTGGCCGGAACAGAATTCTGATACATCCCTAGTCATCATCTATTTTTGATGCTAATAATCACTCTCAAGGATATTATGATAAGTGTGAGTAACCATGCTGAAAATATTTTTATTTCATGAGGAAAACATATTTTAATTATATGAGGATAAAATGCCAGACAATTTTCTTTATCATAAGCTCTAATATAATTAAATTAATAAGAAATAATTCTTTTTGATTATAACAAAGTTTAGTTAAAATTTATTTTACCTTGATTTATCATCGAGCTTTAACCAAGAAACCACTTGATCAATTCTTTCCAAAAATGGTACTGAACTTAGGAAAAAAACTAATTTTTTATACTTTTATAGTTTTGACATTTTTTGCAAACAGTTGAATTTTGATATGTTATAACAATTGAATTTCCTAATGTTTGTAGTTTTAATTAGTAATTGTAATAAGTAAACTATATGTTGTTAAGTTACTAAGAAATATAAACAATAATTAAAGAGAAAGAAAATGATTAACAGCAGACTATAAAGTTGAAATTTATTTTAAGAAAACAAAATTCAAAATTACAATGCACTAGTTTTTGTAAAGTCAATGATTTAGAGTTTCATTTTCTAAATAGTGTTTCTAATTGTGTTTCTAGATTGTGTTCTAACCCTAAGACAAAGCCCAAACACAATAACAGTACTCCATACAATGACTGTTGTATAATCTGAGAAAACTGAATTTGTAAAGCTAAAAACACTGTCTAATCATAAGAATCACAAACAACAAAAAAGAAATTTTTAATGTTTGTTTATTTTAATTATATATTTCAGTTCATTTATTACAAATTTTAAAATAGTAAAAAATAAATGATAAACTTGAAAATATTTCATTTATTTATTGGTATTTTGTTTGTTTTTGAATATGATACCAATTAAAATGGAAAATAAGAACTTGTCTAAAAACAGTCTTTGTATAAATAAATTAATACTGTCAATAAAGTAAATCGCTATATTACTATATTTTAAATAAAATACTAACTTACTTGATACTGTCAATAAAATTTAATAGAAAAAACATCAAAAAGAAGATATTTAAATTACCGGTTGTACATCTTCCAGTAATTTGGTCTTTTTTCTATAAAAAGAAAACAATAATTTGACTAATTTAATAAAGTAGAGTATATAAAAAGTTTATGTAAAAATGACACTTTTATATGTAAAATATAACGCATTGTTACATGCTCAATGTACATGTTAAAATAACACTTCCAGATTAGTTCCGAAATGTTTAGACATTTTGAGAACTAATCTGGAAGATTATGACAGATATGTTTCTTAATTATTGCTCTTACGTTGCTCAAGAAAAAAAAATATATACGTATATGTGTGTATATATATATATATATATATATATATATATGCATATATATATATATATATATATATATATATATATATATATATATATATATTCATATATATATATATATATATATATATATATATATATATATATATATATATATATATTCATATATATATATATATATATATATAAATATGCATATATATATATATATGCATATATATATATATATATATACATATATATATATATATATATATATATATATATATATATATATATATATATATATATATATATATATATTCATATATATATATATATATATATATATATATATGCATATATATATATATATATATATATATATATATATATATATATATATATATATATATATATATATATATATATATATATATATATATGCATATATATATATATATATATATATATATATATATATGCATATATATATATATATATATATATATATATATATATATTTCTTTTATTAATTTAAATGTTAATTTAATCAGTTTTGTTTGATAATATATTCTTAAAACAATTTACAATAGAAATCTCAAAGATTTATTTATTACTTTTACAACTCAAGCAATACATTTTTAAGAAAGTTTCTCCAGAAAATTATGGAACTCTAATTCGCTTATTCAGCGTATTTTTTGAACCCATAGAATTTGTTTACTTGTAGATTTGGCGGTATTTTAGTGTTAGCAAATATTCTTTATATTATCTTTACACAACAAGTTGTTTTGATAACATTCAAGTTTATCTTCAAGTTTCCATCTATGTCCGCATAACAATAAGTTTTTAAAATACACGCTAAAAAAATTTACTTCATAACATCTCATTTTTCCAAATCAAATGTTTTTATATGAGGGAATGATTTTAAAACATTCGCTGATATTAAAACATTTAAACTATACTTGTACATTATTCCTACCTTTTTTAATTATATAATTAAAAAGGTATAATATATATATCTTTTTCCATGTTTTGTTATAAATATATAATATAGGACTGTATTCACTGTCTTGAAAATGTACACTTTAACATTAATTTTAAAAAAATTAGTTTAAAACGTTACGCTCGTTGAAATTTAGAAGATCCTGTATTCAGAAAGCGCCACTAATTTACCAAATAGTCGGTTAACTGCAAATTGATGAGAACTGTTATCCGGTTTTTGAAATGGATAACCGACGAAATCACTATATATATTCATATATATATATATATATATATATATATATATATATATATATATATATATATATATATATATATATATATATATATATATATATATATATATATATTCATATATATATATATATATACATATATATATATATATACATATATATATATATATATATATATATATATATATATATATATATATATATGTATATATATATTTATATATATATATATATATATATATATATATATATATTCATATATATATATATATATATATATATATATATATATACATATATATATATATTCATATATATATATATATATACATATATATATATATATATATATATATATATATATAATATATATATATATATATATATATATATATATATATATATATATATATATATATTCATATATATATATATACATATATATATATATATATATATATATATATATATATATATATATATATATATATATATATATATATTCATATATATATATATATATATATATATATATATATATATATATATATATATATATATGTATATTCATATATATATATATATATATATATATATATATATATATATATATATATATTCATATATATATATATACATATATATGTATATATATATATATATATATATATATATATATATATTCATATATATATATATATATATATATATATATATATATATATATATATATATATATATATATATATATATATATATATATATATATATATATATATATATATATATATATATATGCTGCAAGCTAACCACTTTGGCCATTTAAGTTTATTGTATGAAAATGTATTTAATAAACAAACAACTATAAAAAGCGGCAAACAAATGCTATAAATCAAAGTTAAGGAGATAATGCTGCAATGCAATTTTCAAGTAAAAGTTAAACTGTAAAACTTGATTGATGTTTTAGCATTACATAATTTGAAGTTTAAATATTTTAGATATTTGCATATTGTTTACATTTTCTTATAAGTTCTACACCTATTTTTGCCATTACCTTGGTTGCAATGGCTGCCAAGAGTTCCATGTTAAACACACTCAAAAGGGACTACTACTACTATTATTAAGTTTAGAATTAATGTAAAGAGATATCAAATTATATACCTCCCTTGCCAAATTCCCAGCTTCAATCAAGTATTAATCCTAGCCATTTACTAATTCTGTTAACTTTTATTATCAAACAGTTAGTGGACAGTTATCAACTGCATGTAAAAAAATGACAAAAAAAAAAAAATTAGTAATAATGTAAAATAGTATATTAATATAAAATATAATAATATTTTAAAAAATGGTAACAGTATAAAGCATTATTTAAAAAAATGTTAATAATATTTTTTGTTTTGTTTTGTTTTTGGAAAAGACTTTTTAAGTTACTGTATAAATTTTTTTTTTTTAGTCTTTAGTTTAAAAACTTATTACCAATTTTTATCAAAATCTAATTTTTTTATTTTTATTTAAAGTTTAGTTTGCAAACCTTATTTAATGCTTTGGTAACTTTTTGTAACGTCATTTTGTGTTTTAACTACATTGTCAGTAATAACTTTCATTATTAAAGAAGATATTAAAGGAGAAAATATATCAATGTTCATTTAGTTAATTATTTCTGACTTTTTGTAAGACTAAACATTGACATTTAGTGGTTTTAAAATCAACTTAACTAAATAAATTAAAATCATTAAAACAGTTAGAAAAATTGAATGTAAAAAAACTTAAATTACCTTTTATTTGATATATATTTTTTTAAATTAATAAACACTTTTGCTAATAAAACTTTTTTTTTATGAAATTTCAACTAACAATGTAAGTTCTACTACCAAAAAATGATTTTTTAAAAATATTTTAAATACCTTCACTTTCAACATCTGATCCTGGCCAGAAAAATGCAGCAGACTTATAACCTTGTTTCTTTGCAGTAACCCATATCTAAATATATTTTGATATAACTCTCATGAATTAAGAAATATTGAGCATAATGGCTGCTGGACTCAAACTGCTTTGTTTGTTTTTTTTTTGTACTAATTAAAGATAGAAAAATGAGTTCTAAAATAAAAAGTATGAGTTTTGCACACAAAATTTATATAAATTAAGCATGTAAATTAAGATATTACTAACAATAATATCTTAATACTGTTTATTTTTCAAAAAAACCTAATGTAAAAAGTCTGTGTTATATCCAACTATATCCAAAACAAAATAACTCATTCATTTATGAAATATTAAACAAGTAAAAGAGAAAAAC
>NC_061160.1:43313854-43366354 GCF_022113875.1 Hydra vulgaris | reverse complement strand
TGAAAACAAGAAAATAAAAAGGGAGGAGCTGAAAATTATTTTTTCAGGCTTTATCAATTTTAACCTGATCCTATACTTTCTTTTTCTTTGATGTGGGCTGGACAAATGTAAAATTCCAGAACCGATTTTGACCTTCAGTCCGACCCTGGTTACAAAGATTCCCTATCACTGGCTTACAAAGATTTACATCATACAACCAGTGTAATTATTACATATAAAAACAGATGAGAATAGTTTGCTAGAACAGTATCATTATTAAAGGTGTTTATTACCACATAAAATGTTCTTAATATAAAACATTAATATATTTTTATGCTTATATTATTTACATGTAATGTCAAAACAAATACATTATATTATCTGGACATTTTTGGGGAGTCAGAGTTTTTAGTTGGGACAAGAAATCTAAATGTGGAACAGTTATATTCAATAAAGGACATCTAGCCACTTAAATTTTGTCAAATAAAAATTAAGACAAAAAAAAAGGTCTCCTTTTTTAAATTTTTTTATACCCCTCTTTGCACAAGATGAATAATAGACAGATGCTATCAAAGATGCTAATCATGAATCATGTATGTAATATTACCTACAATTTAAAAACTATTTTTAAACTATGATTCTAAATTATAGATTATTTATTTGTTTTTAATTATAAAATTATTCATTATTTATAATTTCAAAACGATATAAATCAAAGGAGACTTAAAAAGAGTAAAACTTACAGTAACAATAGTATAATGATTTGGAAATGTTTTAGTAGGAAATTGAGATTGTAAAAATTCAGCTTGCACACCACTTTTTGCTAAAAGAAAAACAACATAAAGATATATATGCAATAAATTTGCATAGTTTTTTTTTTTTGTTATAAAAATATCTGGTTTCAATAATAAATATATGTTCTCATTACAAAGTTTTTTTAACAATTTAGTTTACATAATTAGTTTGAGTTTTCCCTTTTTATAGTTAGTTTGCTGATACAAATTGGTTCCCAACATTCTTCACATAATTGAAGCATTCAAAAGTTTCAATTTAATTGTAAAAGCTTTCTTTAGATTTATCCTTCAGCCAGTTTTGCTGAAATAATTGAAAATTTTAAAAAGTGTTACTTAATGATAACTGGTGCAAGTGTAACACACAAAATTCACACCGTCTTCTACCTCATCAAAAAAACAGTCGCAAAGATTCCCCCCTAGAGCCCTATACTGATAAAATTGTTGAAATTGCTTATCAAGACTTTATAAACATTGGTCAAGATATAAACAAAACAATAATTATCCAGAGTACAAAGAAAAATTGCAGTTCTTTTAAGCATCTTAAAAGAACTGCTACCATAATTTGATTTATTATTATTAGGCAACAGAAAATGGTACATGTAGCAATAAAACAATTATAATAAAAATTGTTGATATTACATAGTAGAACACTCGTGTAACCTTTATTTTGAAAATAGTGGATGAATATCACAGTAATCTGTAACATTTTGAGGTCTACATAGCAAAAAACTAACAAAATATAATCTAAAACTGCCATAAAGCCTTAACCAGTAAACCAACCCAACTGAAATATTACCCAGAGTTTAGTGGGGCCATTTGCTACATTTACACCAATTTTTATCAAATTATATGTAGTGGTCCTCATTCTACAGGTGTTTTTATTGTTGTACTATAAAGTCAAAACTTCACTTAATTTGGACATTCAAATTAAATTATTGTTTGCAGACAAAATTAGAAGATTTCAGAACTTGCATCACAGGGTAACTTGTGTATGCTATCCCCATATAAGTGGCGTTCTTGGGTCAGCTAGTTTGTCATTATCAAGATCCATGCTAACCATGTGGTATTCCTGAGATCTTGGGGTCAGAAATTATTGATATCATGTAATTATCACACGTAATTTGTGTAATAATAAGTCTATATTTGTTTTTCTCACTCGCTTTGTGAATATTTTTACTGAATATATATACATTTGCAAATACTCCCAAGGGTTTAATAAACATAAACGTTATATACATTATAATATATGACACACCTGCAACGTTCCTTCTGATGCAACACAATAATAGTTTATAATGCAATTATTTACACTAATTACAACACCCCTTGATCTCTAGATCACAAAGTCCGCATACTTATTCAAAAACTTCCGCACTCGCGTCTATCTTCAAAGATTCAGGTTATCCGTGATGGGTTCTTCTGATTCTCCAGTAGACAAGTTAGCTACAATGGGAGTAGGATGGACATCCAACATGTGTCTCGGCAATCCATTGATTTCTACCAAAACTCCTCGTCCTATATCTGAGACTCTTCCTTTGTTCCATTCTCTCGTACATTTTGAGTTAGGTGATTTTACAAATACTTCTTTTCCTTGTGTATAGTTGTGGAGAACTTCCTCGTTAGTTTTGGCAGAAACTGTGTGTGGTTTCCACTCATAGAAAAATATAACTTTGTAGAGAAGCAATGTTTTACCATTTTTTCTGGGAGCCACATTATAACAATATACCATTTTTAATGGATCTTTGCCACTTCTGGCTGTCATACTCTTGATTGTGCAATGATGATGCTCAACAATTCCATTTCCAGATGGCTTGTAAACGCAACAAAACAGCATGGACACTCCCCATTCTGCGCATAATTCACCAACCAGTTTTGAGCAAAAAGTCTTGCTGTTGTCAAGTAGAACTTGCCACGGATGTCCTCTTGGAATATTTCTTCTAAATGGAAGCACACTCTTGTTTCTTTCTCATTCTATAGCTTTCTCCAAATTGCAAACTTACTCCTTTTGCCACAATCAATAATAGACAAACAAATCTCTGATTTATAGTGGGTTATGTCACTAGCTAAACGGTGCCAGCTCTTTCCAACTTCAAGATTTCTTTCTTCCCATATAATTGGCACAGGATCCACCAATAAACATCTTTCACAACTTTTCACAACTGATTCAACGTCTTTTCTACAAACTTTCACCTTTGGATATGTCTGTTTCATCAAATAAAGGGTTTGATTGACTTCAATCAGGCAGTACAACATTTGCTGTCATTGCAGAATGCTTTGAATGCAGCCAGTTCTGTGGTACCCTCGTAAGAACATCGGTTTTATTTTCTGCTGACTTTACCAGGAAAAGTTTTAATTTTATACAAGGATACTTCATTTGTTTTTTCTTGAGAGACTGCAGTAGCACCAATAGTTAGTTGATCCACATTGATGTTTATGGTTTCGCTGTCTCTCCTGACTTGGACACCTCCAAGCAGTCGTATTGTGCCATACCATATAGCATTTGATATTCAGGAACAATGTTGGCAACCAGGCATTCCAAACTGACGGTGGTATCATTTATAGAAAGATCGACAACAATCTGGTGTTTTACTTCCCATTCATCATAACAACCTTTTCTCTCGCGTGTTTGCATTTTTTATGTTAATAATATCATGACTTAAAATTGTTTGGAGCATCCATTACACAAACAAAGCAACTCTTCATATCAATATCTTTGTTGCAATTTCGACTGACATGTCCGTCCTCATCGCAATGGTAGCATGTTATGGTCTTTTTTCCATGTCCTTGAGGGACCTGTCTTGGGCTAATGGCAACGGGATTCACGCAACTAACAAAACATGATTCTTTTTGACATAAGATTACCAAACTTCTTGATTTTTCTGTGATCTGGTACAGCAACATTGAGCATGCAGTTGCATGTTGATATTGAGCATGCAGTTCGCATATATGATGCAATTATTTACACTAATTACAATTCCTTCTTAAAAAGTTTAAATTTAAATTTAATCTCTATAATCGTTTGTAGCAAATAAAAACTTTATAACTGTTCTAAATGTCAGCAAAGAAAATAAAACAAATAGAAACAACTTTTGTAATAGTAAAGTAACTAATTTATATCAAAAAATGTAGTAAGTATGAGCATTACTAAAGATATTATAAACTTCTATTTATTTGCAACATGGTTTTAGGAAAAGGGTAACCACATATTATGGGGTGAAAAGACTAACATCTACATTGTGATTGACTCCTTCAAGTTTATGATAAAATCCACACAACCATATGATTATATCTTATCAAAAGACCTAAAAAATTACTTTCAACACTAGTACATGATATTGGTTTCAACACTGGTACAATGATATAAAGGCCTAAAGTCATAATAACTTTTAAAGAAGAGGTTTTGAATCTTACATATAAAAGAGATAGCGTAATAAATCATAAACAAATAATAAATTTTTGCTATAAAACAAAATCATTTAAATTGTGTTATAATCAATCCGTCAATCATATTTATTGACAGGCTCGAGGCCCAATATAGTAAATATACAATGGGTAAAATAAAGTGGATATAAAAAAATAATGCACTTGAATATAAACAAAACCCAGGGAAAAATAAAAAAAATAATAAAGTTCTATAAATATAACTCAGCTCTCCATTTAATCAACAATGGAGACTGCAAGAACCTCTCAGAGTTAACAAAAGCTTTTATGACAAGGTTCTCACTATTTTGCAACAATGGCAATGAAGAGTATTGTTGCTTACAAATAACAATTTACATTACATTAAGTGAATGGGCACCATGTTTCACAAATAATTCACTAGCACTATTCCATGGTGGCTTGTTCAATATTAAGCAGCAGCCTACGGTAGTTTTATTGAGTAAAACACTAAGATTGTTAATATATATATATTAAATAGAAGAGGAGACAGTACCCCTCCTTGACGCACTCCATTACTGATATTAAATGTTTTGGATAATATTCCACTCCATAGGATCTGAGCTGTTTGACCAGCATACCAGACAATGAGTAAGCGTAAAGTTACACCAGAGAATTTTAGATAGTTTCATAAATAGTGTGTCTAATCAAACTCTATCAAAGGTCTTACTGATATCAATAAATGCCACATACATATTTGAGCCATGTGACAGGTAAAAATTTTAAGTATCTTTTAAAATAAGAACTGGCATAAAAGTGCTATGGTCTTTCTTGAATCCGAATTGATTGGGATTCCCAGTGAAACTTTCATTAACGCCTAAGATAAAAATATGTTCTAAAATCTTGGAGAAAATTGTAACCAGAGCAATTGGACAATAATTAGCAGAATCCGAGATGTCACCATTCTTATCTTTAACCACAGGAGAAATAACAGCCAATAGGCATGTGTCCATGGCAAAGCATGGAGAAAAAGCACAATGATAAAATATTAAGGTAATTTGGGCTAGCATAGAGATAATGCCATAAGCATAGCATAGAGATAATGTTATAATTATTTTATATAAACTGATCTTAATGCCTTCTATTGGACTGCATCATAAAGAATTCTAGGGGGTATACCTATACACAGTACCTACACCCTACCTATAAACAGGTATAAAAACCTACATGCTGCTAAACATAAAAATAATTTGCTTTCAAACAGTTAAATATAAACAATCTTAATTTTACAGCAAAAAATTGTTTAACATAAAAACATGTTCAATAAAGCTTACCAAACTTAAGAAGATTGGGAGAAACCCCTCTCTGAAGATAATCAAATCGAAATCCATCAAGTGATATTAATAAAACTGATTGGTCATTCTTTTTTTTAGAAATGCTAAAATAAAATTATTATTTGTTATAATCATTATAAAAAGAAAAACAAAAAGTAATTATTTATTTTTTAACAATAGCTACAACCTAAAATTCAAAGCAATTAAGCCCACATGCTGAAACTGTGGGAATCAAAGATATCCTAAAGCTGTCTGTCTTGAAAAGGAGTTGATTTGTTTGTGATTAAGTGTGAAAGTGGCATTGGCAGTACTGTCAGTTTTATTTATTCTTGATACAAAAATTAAACCTAACTATTTATAGAAGCAACTAGAAACTCTATGACTTTATCTTTTTTATTTAGCACAATTTGTGGAGCAATTTTTTTTATTATTTCAATAAAAAATTAACATTACAAACAAGTGATACTGAGCATTTTAAATGAGTTTTGTATGGACATTATTTTTAAAAAAAACAACACGGTACAACCCTTAAGTTTCAAGAAAAAGACCTCTACTATTAATTTGCAGTTTGTCAAAATTAAATGTAACCACATAGCCTATTTGGCAATTTATCATCTAGCTGTAAACTCGTAGTTTTAAAACCTGGTAGATCTAGCAAAGATCAGTTATTTACTGAAGTAGAAGTATAACATTTGTTCAAAGAGGATGTTATTGAACCTGCTTTCTTCCTTAAGAACTAAATAAATATTTAGTTTTAACAGTTTATTATGATAATTCATTCTCAGTTCATTCAAGAAAAAAAATTGTCTTATTTCTAATGGTCACTGTGTGGGAAAAAATTTAGCATTTAAATAGGGACTTCAATGCGCAGGTCACAAATTTTTTAAACTGTTTTATAAAATAATTACAAGTTTATATTTATTGATTTGCTCCAGGACATGAAAGAAACCATTCCGAAAAAAAAATGAAGTAATGTCAATTTAAAATCTGCCTAATATCAAATTTATATAACAGAAAAAAAAGCTTTTGAAGCAAATCGCAGATTATTCCAATTTTAATGTATGCTTTTCGGAATTGAAAATAGTGTTGCTTTGTTTTCAATGAACTATAAATGAAATATACTTTTACTTATTTATATGTGACAAAATGTTCTAAAATCCAAAATGAGCATGATAGTAGTTATAAAAAATAAACTCTTTAAAAAAGTTATAGTCTCTTTAAAGTTACATTAAAAACGCAGTAACTAATTATGTTAATAAAAATCTTCTATTTGCAGTTAAAAACCAATGCATCTGACATTGCTATTACTTACTGACCATTTTAGGGTATTTATTGATCAACAACCTGTATTCTATATCTTTGAAAAGCAACATAAATAATAAATAGTAAAACTTACTGTTATAAATAGTAAACTTGAAAACTGTTGAAAAGGCAACACAATCAATGAAATTTTTGAACTTTGATTTTAATGAACCACTTCCTTAAGAAACTAATAAGTATTTTCTAACTTATAAGAAACAAATATTTTCGTTTCCAATTTGCGACCCTGATATTTTAATTTACACTGTAACTAAGTGTTTTTCATAAGTACTCTCAATTTTTGATTTGCCGAGTTTTATCCTAACTGATAGATGTTCAGCTTTCATCAGTAAAGAAATAAAACAACAACAAGAGAAAGGTATTGAAACAAGTCATACTACAACATATAAACTCTAGGGGAATGAGCAAGCTGAAAAATATGATGTTACTATAATGAAACTTATTGAACTTGCTATCATACAATGCAAGTTATCTATTAAAGCTTAGAAAAAAAAACATATTACTAGATGTTTTCAATCCTCTAGATTTCTCATAAATACTAAAAACAATGCAGAAACCTCACAAAAAAAAGTTTAGGCATCTCCATAAAATAGCTAATGGATGCACTACACCCCTATGGTTTAGTCATTTCGGACCAATACTACTAAATAAAGACATATATGTAATAATAAAAAAGAAATAACTGAAAAAGCTAACCCTCAATAAGCATAATTAAAATATTCAGATGGAAAAGAAACTAGTATTTTTAAGACATTAAGCCCCAAGGAATTCCTTTCTGATTACTTATCAAACAAACCATATTAAAACTTTACTGAATCTTTTTTACAAATTTTTCTTTTAGTTATAAACAATTTTATCCTGAACAACATAACTACATCAATACTTTTTCAGAAAACCTCTCTATTGAACCTTCCTTTTATAATCTTTACCAGTTAAAAACCTTGTCCGAATAATCCATTGTTATTGAAAACACCTTAAATTAAGGTTGAAAAAGTCAACACAAAATTACAAGTTGACAAATTGGTCAACGGCTCACTCTAGAAGATGTGGGTTTGTTTCTTTAAGGCTTAAAGAAACAAACCTAGATCCTCAAGAGTCCTGATCTTCAAATAACATTGACAATGTTATTTTGAATCTGTGCAATTCCCACTCAAATCTTTACCCTAACCCTCTCTTTCACACGCAAACACAACTGTTCTTTTAATTTTTAAACTGCTTGCTATTGATAAAATTTTATCAATAGCAATCAGTTTTAAAAGCAAAAGAACAGTTGTGTTTGTGTGTGAAAGATTTGTGTTGGGGTAAAGATTTGAGCGGGAATTGCACATATTTAAAATAATTTGAGTAAAAAAGAAATGCAAGGGGTTTGGGTTGTCTAGAAAAAGATTAACTGTTTAGGTAAGAGATTGAGAAAGTCACTACGTTCTCCGCAACTATAAAATAAATAGCTTAAATTGAATAAGCAAAGTTCTTCGCATGTTTTCTATTAAACAAAATAGTCAACAGCTTACTCTAATATATATACCAATAAAACATACATAGTAATGCAAACAACGTTTGCATTACTATGCAAAATTCTAATGCAATACATAGTAATGCAAACGTTGTTTGCATTGCTATGTATTCACATACATTACATGAGTTCAAGGCTGGCGCGATAGGGGGGTGCGCGGGTGTGTGACACCCCTTCCCGTCCACACACACACACACACACACACTTGACACCTACTCGCGCTGGCCCTGCATGAGAAATTCAGTCACAAAAAAATGTAATTTTTACTTAAGGCCGTTTTCCACAAGACGAAAAATGCGCGCCAAGCAAAATTTTTCGTCGATAAGCATGCGCAGATTAAACATTTTTGGCAATTATTTGGCAATTATTACACTCTTTGCTGCAGCAAAAAATAAATTTGGATTCATTTCGAATCGCCACAAGCAAAAACCAATCAAGTTTTAAATATTAGATCACGTGATGTCAACAGTAAAAAAAAGCGAAAACATGTTGTTTTTTAGTAACAAAAAACAAAATTCTTAACCTGGCGTTCTTATTAGTTTTATATGAACTTGCTATAATTAGCAAGCATGAGTAAATTTATCAAACAAGGAACAAGACTTATATAAAAAAATGACCAGACTTATATATAAAACTAAATCGAGAATTTACAAGCATAAATTTTCACACTGTCAATTACAAAACTTACACTTCATAAGAATGTTTATCTTCAAGTGACCACACGAAGATAAACCTTTTTATCTTCGTGTGGTCACGAAGAAGATAAATGTTCGTTCTTGCAGTAACAGTTTTTAAATAGAAGTGTTTATGTCAGAGTTTAGTATTTATTTTCTTATACTTTCTTGTGAAAAAACCTTATATAAAATGATTTTATTACATAATGATATCACATCTTACATATAAAGACAGAAGTGGTAATATTAATGCATGGAAAAAAATTTTCATATGCTTCAAAGTAGAAAGTATGCTAAAAAAGTAATAACTGCTTTTAGTTAAACATACAGCGTAAACTTATTGCTGCCATTTTTATTGTTGACAACGAAAAAAAGTAGCGCGAAAGAAAGTAAAACAGCGTTTCGTCATAGCGAAAAAATTCGCTTCGCGCGAATATTCCGTCTTGTGGAAAACGGCCTTTATCAGGTTTGAATATATTAAAAAGAAAAGATAAAAGTTTTGAATATGCTTTAAAAATGGATTTTTATTATTAGATATGACAAAACATTTTTCTTTTGCTTAACATGTTGCGTAGTTACGCAATAATATTTTGTCAAACGCTTTTTAATTAAAAGTTAACGAAATCAAAACGCCAATTGCAACCGTAACTTCCTAGAACAAAAAGTTGATAATGCGCATGCGTGAGCTCAGGGTAAAACCCTAGTCGCGTTTTAAAAATCTAGGCCGGACGTGAAAATTAAAGTTTCAGCGTTGTCTTTTGACGTGAAATAGTTATGAAAACGTCACAAAGTTTGTGTTTTTTTATGTGGTTTTTAAATTTATATCGTTTTTATTTTAAATCTGAATCACTAACTTAATATTATATTTATATAATAAATTACAAAAATTAATAATAAATTACAAAAAGGCATTTATAAACAATATATGTTCATGAATATATATATATATATATATATATATATATATATACACATATATATATATATATATATATATATATATATATATATATATATATATATATATATATATATATATATATATACATATATTTGTGTGCGTATGATTATGATGTGGCTATTGCTGATGTCTGTGAAGATTTCAGCAGTCTGAGAGTATTTTTAAAATGCAATCAAAGCAAAATAATGCAAAGATTGATGTGACAATTGTCTAAATTACATCTCGGATAACTTTGATAAGGCAAAGTTAAGTTATTAGATTTATTTACGTCGTAAAGTAATAACAGCTCTTCATCGCTTGTATTGTTATTACTATGAGAAAAAAATATATCTGATTACGAATCTGGGATAATTTTATCATATTTATTCAAAAAAAAAAAAAAGCTTTTAATCTTTGTTTCTTTGTTGTAATGTTGCAAAGAACGATTTTTTTTACTTCAAAACAAAAAGGATTTTTGTACAAAAAAAAATCGTACAGAAAAGCATACAGAACCATACAAAATTACGTAAAGTGACGTTTTCATAGTAATTTTCGTAACGATATTGTAGGGGAGAGCGGGGTTGGTTGTCACACTTTTTACATTTTAGGCTGCTCAGCTTTTAATTTTCATCCAATCAATGCCAAACTTTGCACAAAGCTAGTTTAACTATTTCCAGTAACTATTATAATATTTTTATGACATTGAGTGAAATATTTATTGCTGTAAAATCATTTTTTCAAAGACCACTTCTGTGTGACAACTAGCCCCGCTCACGGGGCAGGTTGTCACATGGTGCGGGGTTGATTGTCACATTTGGATTTTGACAAGTTTAGATAAGAATTTAATGTAAAACGAGTACAAATTAATTTCGTTTATGTTTTACTAAGAAAAAGAAAAAGAAAATACTATAAACTGAAATATATATATTTTAAATATAACACAATTAACAAATTTAGTTTATCACTATAAATGTTTTTAGGTTTAGTTTTTTAAAAATTATTGGATAAAGAACACAATTCATAAATAAACTGTTGTAAGCCTGGTGTGCATTCTTCATGAGACCGTTTTTGGCAAACCTGACATTGAATCCACTGTTCTCTTGATCGGCTGTTGGAAAATGATTCAAAACAATAGATGCACTAAATATAAACAATGCACAAACAAAACAACAGACAGTTTTACAAACTAAACAACAGCTAGTTGTTTAGTTTGTAAACAAAACAATAAACAGTTGAACTTCTGCAATCCTTTTTCTATAATTATACTAAACATTGGATCGGAATCTAAAGTTATGCACGTTGAAATAAAAATAATTTAGATTACAGATATTTAGTTTAACAAATATAACACTTTGACTTTAGATTTTTAAATAATATCTTAAACATTAAAATAAACAAAGACAATAAAAAATCTGCAAGCGGCGTTTAATTTGCAGCGCATGGAGTCGAGGCAAGTGTGACAACCATCCCCATATATTTTGTGACAAGCAACCCCTTCTGAGTAAGTTGCTGGACACCTGTACATTTACCTAAAAGCGTGAGAATTTCATGATAATTTTTTACGGATTAAGTTACTCAAATGAATAAAGTACTTTATAAATCTACATTCAAAACACAATAAAATAATGTTCGTTTGGTAAACGAAAATTTCTGAGTAGGCGAAATTTTACTTTTTCATATCAAAAACCTTTAAAAACGAATAACTTTTCTTCTGCACGCTAAAAAAAGATAAAAATTACTGTAAAAATGTTTTTTTTATATAACATTTCCATTGCATAATTTGAAATTTCTATATCTTATTTACATTTCCTGTAATAAACTTTGTGACAACCAACCCGCGTGACAACCAACCCCGCTCTCCCCTACTTAAAACGGCTACGACAACGATAACTTATAAAATCATAGTTTCTACGTTCTCGTTGCGGTAGGCGTTTTAATTTTGTAAAGTCGGTGTCATGTCTGTTGCAACAGTACCGTTGCTTTAGTTCTTTATCTGTAAGTCACGGTAGTAAAGTTTGATTGCTTTATTTCAAGTCACGGCTGCGAATATTATTGGTTAATTTTAAAAGAGTTGTTTATATAAATTTTAAAAGAATTGCAATTTCGCATTGTACGCTTACCATTGTGGTATTTCGCATTGTACGCTTACCATTGTGGTATTGATGTACCTTCCATCTTGGTGTAGTTAAGGCAATTTACAAAATATTCAAATACTTTTATTTGGAATTAGCACAGTTTTGTCAGCATATTATGTTCAAACAAGATCTTTAAATGTTATAATTTTTTTTTTTGCTTAAGGTTTTTATAATATTTAAATAAATTTTTCTTTTTTTATATGTAATTTGCAACTTCTTACCTCACTCTTTTTTTTTTTAGGGATCGTCCATAAATTACGTAAGTTTTTATACTTGTACAAAGAGTTTTTTCTTTTTAATATATAGCTGAAATGAGGACTCCCGATCGACATCAAATTAGATTAGCTGATTTAAAAGAAAACAAAAGCCGCTTAAAGTTAGAAAAAAAGAGTTAAGTAAGAAGCAAGATTCTTTTTTTTTTTGGCTTTTAATTAGTTTATAATTATTTACTAAAAATTAATGAAATTACCATATAAAAGTAGTTTAAATTATACTACAAACATAATATATTTCAACTTAAATTCAACAAAATCTAAGACATACAAGATATTTCTAAGAAACATTTTTAGATAATTATACTAATTGTTTCCAACTTATGTTAAGACATAAGTTGGAAACAATTATAACGAAAATTAATTATGATTATAAGTTGGAAAAAGTATAACGAAAATTAATTATGATTGGATTATTTTACAAAATATTAACTAATTAAAAATCAATTATTTTTCTATTAAAATTGCTTTATCTGTAGTTATATGTAATGTGTTATAAGTTGTTACTAGTATATTTCAAATTAGCAAATAGCAACAGCATTACTTTTTATCTTTTATAGTCAGACAAGAAAGTTAGGGATGGAAGGTGCTGAAACGAAAATTAACGGGAGGCTAAGACAATTAGAATTTGAATTGAAAATTTCCAAAAATTTTGAGGGGGGGGGGGGGTCGGAGCTATCGCTCCCTCAATAAATATCTAATACTTTAAACAGTTATATGTTAGAGCAAATGATAAATTTTTCATTTTTTTTTAAAACGTCATTTCTGTTGTTAACAAGAGAGAACAGTTTACATAAAATTTTATCTCAAATTTGAACTAAATTGGTAATCTTACATATAACATAACTTGATCTATGTTATCAAATAAACAATTGAATATGTTAAAGTTAGAATGCTACTTGGTTAAAAAAAACTTATGTTTTACCGTTTTACGAAGCTTATTTAAGAAGTGATAGTGTTAAAACATTGTTTGTTGTTTTGCAAGTTAGCCTCTTATCAAGAGAAATGTTGTGACAAACACTAAATACGATATTGTTTTGTTCAAGTATTAAGAGTCGTTTTTTATAAGTATGAGGCAAAATCAGTAACTTGAAATAGTTGAGTTATTGGATTTTCTTGAAAATTTGTGGGATTTTTTTCAAATCATTTCATAAAAAAAAAACTGAAAATTTCAGACCATAATTCAAAGCGGTTCAAAAGTTACTGCGATTTGAATTTTTATAAAACGTTGACTTAATCGTTTTTCAAAGTTTTCTATGTTTCGATGTAGCAACTTCATGCAGTTAAAAAAGTTGTTTAAAATGAGAGGAAGTGTATATTTTTAAAAAACAAATATAATATCAAGTTATATACATTAGGGAAAAAAATTGAATTTTTAAAATATCTGCAACATACTTTTTCCCGTTACCGAAAACTACCCAAGGGGTGTTCATTAACGCAATTTTTGTACTTTTGAGCACCAAGTCTCTTGTTAATCAGGGCTTTCATTAGTATATTATAAATTTTTAACAAAGAAAAACTTTTTTTTTTACTGCAAATATAGTCAAAGTTATTGAAAACTCAAAATTAGTCTAAAAATCATGTCTCAAAACCTCACTTACTTTACAAACGGTAAAATTTATGCTAACTTTGAGAAGCAAAAGATCAATGTGCCAACGAGCTATTGAATTACAGTTTTTTGAAATAGTTTATAGACTTATATACTTTCAATAAATCAAAAAACGTCAATGGGTGGTTTTGCTGAAATGAAAATATCTTTAATTCAAAAAGACTTTTGACAGTAAAAAAAACTATAAAAACTCTATGAAATATACCATAAATTTATAATAAAAAATATTTGTTTATTCTCTACAGCATTTGTTTATCACTTCCATGTTGTCTATGCTAAAAACAAAATGCTCGATTAGTCCTTGCTCAGGAATCTTTAATATCTTGTGGATGTTACACCTGTCTTCAATAAATTCTTGTTTGGGGTATGGCTAATAAAAGGTCTTATCCGATATTACTATGAGGTTGAGAAGCACATTATCATCATCATCATCATCATCATCATCATCATCATCATCATCATCATCATCATCATCATCATCATCATCATCATCATCATCGTCGTCGTCGTCATCATCATCATCTAGCATTGCTGTTATTTGGCCTACAGAGTGATTTGTTTGATTTTCAAAACTCTATGCAACAAGAACAAACGTTTACATTATTTAGTTTCTCAACATTGGCCGAAATCCCGTTAACTATATTTTCAGTGTCATTTGCAAATACGTTTTTTCTTCGAGTTTTTCTGTAAAGTTCTCAATAGCTTCAACTTGTTCAGGTTTTTTAAGCAAACCTTGTTGGTAGTTTTTGAACAATCTGCTAAATGAAGAGATAATTTTCTGTCTTGAGTAGGAATAAATGATTTGACACCTTTTTTTTATCTTTCAGTGTCCTCATTTTAAAGAGAAGCTTTTCTGGTGTTGTTTTTTGTCCTGTTACTCTCCGGCTATGAACTCCTCATATAAAAAATCTTTTTGCTGGGTTGTAAATCTTGTATGCTTACGTATAAGTGTAGCCCATCCTGTAACATCAATATTGCGCTCAAATTTGAATTTACTTTCAGTAACTATCACTTTAGCATCAATTCCTTTGAAAGATTTGGAGTTGGACGAACAAATAAGCAAACAAGCATGATGTAATAAAATTCAATCCATTGATGTATATTTTTATTTTGAGTCCTGTGGACATTTTCATTCTGATGGTTTTGAAGGTCAGCTTTAGTATCAAAAAACATAAGACATGACGGCTTACTGCAGTAGACAACAGTGTTAAGACGCCTATCTTTTCGTTTTTTTAATTTCTATTCGCTCTACAATTTTCTCCACCAGCAAAAGGTTCTATCTCTGTTAAACCAGAAACGAATTCTAATCCTGAAAACTGAACTCTTTTACCTTTACCACAATTAAAGTATTGTCATAGAGTCATTTCAGTATCGTTATATGAAATTGAATGGATTGAACTGATATTTGTTGTTTTGCTATCATTAACTGAATTTAACTTGTCAATTTCAACCACTGATACTTTTGGATCTTTTGAACCTCTTAAAAATAAAATTCTTTTCTTAATATCCTGGGCTGACTTATAATTATTACCAGCGTTGATATATGCATTAATGTATTTCTTAGCAATAGCACTTTCGCGATCACATTGGTCTTTACCTTTTTGTGGCTCATTATAATCATATCTTAAAAGTTGTACGTCTTTCACCTTGTAAATATAAAACAACGTTTCAGCAACTGAGTTAGCTGAATAGCACCCTAAAAAAAAAAATAATAAAGATTTATAAATTCTAATAGTGGATAAAAAATATATACCATCATACATTACAAGAACCTAAATTAATACCTTTTCCACCTTATATGCAATTAAATTGGAGAGCTTTTGTTTTTTAGCAATAAATTATATTCTTACCAGCATTATCACTTTTTTTTGTAAACCTGTTTCACACTTGGAACATCTTGAGTAAACTGGTCAACTGCATGGTCAGCCACACATAAAGAGTTTCTTGCATCCTGATCACTTTTTTGTATTATTGTGTGATATACTCTTTTCTTTAATTCACCAGCATCATTTTTGTAAAAAAAGCAGTCGATATGCATTGACGCAAGTTTTGAACTATAATTGGCAAATTGCAAATATTGAGGATTTTTTTTTTTTTTTTGTGCATCTATTTTGCAAAAAAAATACATACCCCCCCCTCCTTCCCATGGAAGACCTCTTCGGGACGGCCCTGTTTGCCACTTTGCCGTTGTTAGAACAGCTTTAGGGAGTACCTACAGAATGAAAGTAAATATATAAAATAAATTAAGTCAATATTTAGAATAATTTGTTAATATTTGAAAGACTCGTTCTTGAAAACAATACATAAGAAGCTGTGCGTCGTAACATACAATATGATCAATTTGTAAACGGCATCAGAAATCATCAAACACTTTATATTTAACGTCAAAAACCTGAACTGGGCATTCTAGAAAAATAAGTTGTATGTCAATAATGTACCTGTTGATGTGCATCGGTTAAAGTAATTTTGCTTGTTCCATAAGCTATATCTTGAATAAGTCCTGATGTAACTATGTAACTTAGGAAGTGTTTTGCAAGGTCTATATTTGACAAGTTAACTTCTTGTTTTGTTTAAATGTTAGTGCTAATGTTTTTTTTTTTTTTTTTTATAAGTTGATTAAGGGGTATACTCCCCCAGAAATTTTTAAAAAATCAAAAAAAAACAAAAAACTGATTTAAACAATTAAATATATGGGGGTTTCAGAAATGTTAATTGTTTTACCTAAAAATATCTCTAAATACCAAAATTTTTTGTTTTTGAGAGTTAGGTACAAAAAAGAGAAAATTATTTACCCCTAAAAAAATCACTTGTAAACCATACAACGTATTGATTTCACAAGTTAAAAGCATTTTTGGCTTCTTGTTAGACTTGTTAGCACTTTATTTTTGGTATATGAAGACAAAGTTTGTTTTGTTGTTTTGAAGCTTATTTTTTGTCCCAGAAATTTTAAATTTTTTAGTTTTCAGACATGGTTAAGGCTGATCGAATTAAAGTTAGAACTAAGCGAGCAGGCAAAAGAAAGAAGATTTTTAATAGAAAAGTGATAAGTAGCAGTGTGAGTGTAAATAATGTAAATTTTCCTTCTTTAAGTGTAAATATCGAATCACCTGTAAATAGTCAAACTGATATCTTCGATACGCCAAGCTCTTCTCTTCGCAAAGTTGAAGCAGTCATTAGCTCATCTCCACAAAAATATACCAATACTAAAAACAAAGTTCTGACAGGATATAGAATTATTGATTGTTCAATTTTGTCTGATGTTATTAGCGTTTTGAGCTGTCCGACTTGTTTCCAAACGACTTTAGCAATCATTGAAAACAAAAGCAAAAAGCAAGGACTTGCATGTGAACTTTCTATTATTTGTTTAAAGTGTAAATATCAAAATAACTTTTACACTTCTAAGTCAGTTAATAATAAAGGAAACTTTGATATAAACAATCGAACAGTATATACAATGAGGACTCTTGGATTAGGACATTCCGGAATTGAAAGGTTTACAACCCTCATGAACATGCCAAAACCAATGACGCCAAAAAACTATGACAAACTTGTTTTAAAAATTACTAATATTATAGAGGAAGTTGCACACGAAACAATGGCTGATGCTGTATCTGATTTAAGACTACAGTGTCAAGACAATAATGAGATTCTTGATGTTGGTGTATCATGTGATGGCACGTGGCAACGTAGGGGATTTTCTTCATTGAATGGTGTATTTGCAGCACTTTCAATGGACAGTGGGAAAGTTTTAGATGTTGAGGTGATGAGTCGAGTATGCAGAGGGTGCTCCTTAAATCAAAAACTTTCTGAAAAAAATCCTAATGCATACGCCGAGTGGAGAAATTCCCACATTTGTAAAATGAATTATGTAGGTTCTGCAGGTGGAATGGAGTGCGAAGGAGCCAGTCGTATTTTCCAGCGATCGATTAAAAAGCATAAGTTGCAGTACATTAACTTTTTAGGTGATGGAGATAGCAAAAGTTACAATAGGATCAAGGATGTTTATCCTAATATTAAAGTAAATAAATTAGAATGTGTTGGACACTATCAGAAGCGTGTTGGAACCAGACTCCGGAATTTGAAAAAAAAAGTTAGGGGACTGGGCGGTCGTGGTAGATTGACAGATGCAACAATTGATCGATTGCAAAATTTCTTTGGTGTGGCAATTAGACAGAATACTGGTAATTTAATTGCCATGAAATCAGCAGCGCTTGCTACTCTTTTTCACGTTGCATCATCAAAAGCAAATAATTGGCACTATCCACATTGTCCAACAGGTGTAAGCAGTTGGTGTAAATTTAACAGAGACAAAGCAAATAGCACTAACACCTACAAGCCAGGATCTGGTCTACCTTTAGAGGTTGTATACAAGATTAGACCTGTGTTTGAAGAGCTCACAAAAGAAGATGAGCTTAAAAAATGTCTGCACGGTAAAACGCAAAATGCAAATGAGTCTTTACATGGGAAAATTTGGGATCGCATACCGAAAATGAAATATGTCTCGCTGACTTTGCTGAAGTTTGGTGTTTATGATGCTGTTGCCAATTTTAACATTGGGATGAAGTCTTCAATTCTAATATATGAAAAACTGAACATGGTTCCAGGTTTTTATACACTAAACGGTTTTATCGACATAAATAAAACACGCATTAAATCGTCGATCTATAAACTAAACTCCCATAACAAGTTACATCGTCAAAAGTTAAGGGCTAAAAAACTGAAGAAAAGTGACAAAACCTCTGAAAAAGAAAGTAAAACATATGAAGGAGGAGGTTTTTAATATTAAATATAGTCCAATATATAATGTTACGTATATTTGTAGACCTTTTATTGTTTATTTTCAATTTTTATGCGTTTTCTCAGTTCGAGGTTTTTCAATATGCCGGCCAAAATTCCAAGAGAACCGCTTAAGCGTTTTATCTGAAATTTTCAACATATTTTCCTTTTTATAAAAGCTGTGTTTTAAACGGAACAGAATTTTGAAATACTTATGAACAAAACAGTATAGCTAATTTAATTTTTCAAAAAATGCACTTTTTTCTATTGTTAACTTTAGATCACAAGTCTTCAGGCCCAAAACTTTTTAAAAAAAATCTGTTTCGTTTAAAACACTCATAAACCTATTCTAATTGTGTTTCCAAAGTTTTGTTCAGCCTTTTTTATTAGTTTTTGCTAAAACTTGGCCAGCGCAAATCTTATTTTCTGCTTATTTTGGGGGTTTTTTACGGTTACTGCAGAAACCGTTGACCAATTTTTTTTTTTTTTTTTTTATTTTCTACATTTATGATATGGATAATCATTTTATGTCAAATGTTGTTATTTATTGTCTATATTTAAAAATGGGGGAGTATACCCCTTAAGGTGCCCCAAGAAGTCCTTACGGTCTTATCACAGAGCACCGCGAAAGAGCATTTAATAGGAAGTTCACGCCTCTTTCCCAACCGATGTCGCAAAACTTGCCCAGAGGTGGGGTTTGAACCAAGGATCTTACGTTTCTGAGGCAAGTGCGCTACCACTGCACCACGGCTGCTTGTTACCACTGCGCCACGGCTGTTTCCTTTCTTTGCTTCCTGGCCAAATCAATTGTGTACCTAAAAAAAAAAAAACTATTTTTCGAGATTAAAAAAATAATTAATCAAGTTATGTTCATTTAAATAGTTTTACTTGTTACATTTAAAAGTTTTCATGAGAAATTATTTTGAATAATTTAGTAGTGGTGGTATTGCCGATAAAATAAGCACATTTTGGCTGAATGTTTAAATATTTGATAAGCTTCATGTACCAGTTTCAAATCATCTGGAATAACTGATAATGGTTGCGTTGAGTCTTCCATAATCTCCAAAAATGGCCTTCTTGCCCTGGTGCTACTTTTTCAAAATAGGTTTTTTTGAAGTTATCTACAGCTTCATTAAACTTTTTTTATGGTAGTTGATTTAAGAAGTTGATGCCTTATTTGTATGAGTTTTTCTAATATGCAATTTCACAAGGCTTATATCTGGAGCGCTTATTGCTAAGAACTCATTAACATTTTCTGAAGAAAAATAGTTTTCTGGAGACACTACATTAAGTGTGTAAATAGAGTCGTTCTCTATTTGGTCATGATTTAGATACATGCTGTCTTTGTGAACTTTGCACAACTGACCTGATACTGGAAAAGAACCAGGAAAATATTTATTAATATTATCATGCTGGTCTCTTGTTGCTTTTCGGAGATCTTTTTGTTTGTCTCTTCTCTTATTTGTTTGGAGGAACTTCATGGCATGGATGTAAGCATTGCTTTAGTACATACCAGTATCTGCCATACTTTTGTTTGTGAAAAGCACATACAACTTGTTCATTTCTTAGTTCTACATGTATTTGCGACTCAATTACATGTTTTTCGCTAAAACCATCAGCAAACACTTGTGTTAACTCGTCGCATTTAAATAACCAAGTTAGTTTTGATCTTAAATGTTCCCCACATGAACCTTCAGAAAATAAACATTTTGTATGATCAACATTATTATATTCAGTCATGTGACCAAATGATTGTTTTATTTTTGACTTTGAATTACACTCTTTTATTATTTCAATTCAAACTCTACACTTTACAAATTTCTTGTAAATTTATATTACATAACAATCAGTGGCGGACTGGCTGTATTTATATATTACCGGCCATGAAAATAATTAAAGGGCCCTCTCGACCATACGTATATCTCAAAGACTGCCCAGTCCGCAAATTTCTAAAAATAAGTTTCAAGAGGAATAATTAAATCACAGATTAATAAAATTATATTGAATTAAAAAATTACAAGTGATGTGCAATTTGCACAGTACAAAGTATAGCAATAACTATCCTTTAAATATTTTGCTCAATTCAGAGGACAAAGATGCATATCTTTGAATGATCGTATCATATTCAAGGCTATCAAGTAGACTTTTTTCTAGAGACATTAACATATACGACTCTAAGTGGTCATTCGACATAGAATTTTGCAATCTTGTCTAGATAAAATTTACCTTAGAAAACGATCTTTCACATTCGGCTTGTGTTACAGAAATAGTACATATTATATTATAGATATGATACAAATTATCATAGATTTTGTTGTTGAGTCTATATGCAGCAAGAACTCGTAACATACAAGATGGACCCAATCCACATGATCCTCATGCGAAGAGTTGTACCGAAGCCAAAAAATTCCCATGATTTTCTTCATCATTGTCCAATGAATAAGTACCTTCCTTCATATGATCTCAAAATGGCAATGTTTGCTTACAAAAATGTTTAACGATATCAATAACTCGAGAAAGTATTTGTTTCCGCATCAGTACGTCATTATTATGTTTCTTTAATGCTGTACTACAAAATTTGTAAAAGTCTTGATTATTCATTATACGAATGTAATCAAGAACATGCCTGCAGTGAGTGCTGCTTGATTCGTGTTCTGCAACCCGTTGGCTAACTCTTCTAAAATCGTTGAAGCCAGACACAAATGATGAAATGGTGTTAGAATGTGGTGATTCAAATGCAACACAAAATGAGCAATATAGAGGCTGAGAATTTTGGTTAAATGACAACCAATTTCTTGGTATGCTATCCTTCAAGTCCGTTTGTCTATTGTAGATCTTGCTTTCAAACGGTAAATTTTCAAGTGATTGAACTGGATGTTTGCTAAAAAAATATTTTAACGGCAAACGTGGTGGATATTCAAATGCTGATGTACTATGAGAATTCGACTCAATATCTCGACCACCTCGTGCTGGTATTATTGCTAATGTACTCTGCGAATTCAACTCAATATCTCGCCACCTCAAGCTTGTACTATTGCTGATGCACTCAACAAATTCGACTCAATATCTCCACTACCTTTTTCTTGTATTATTGCTGATTTACTCTGTAAATTTGACTCAAGATCTTCACCACCTCGTGCTTTTATTATCTCTTATGTAATTTGTAAATTCAACTCAATATTGCCGAGACATTGTGGTTGTACTGACAAAAATGATGTGATTAATTTGTACTTTTTTGCAGAAACTTCTATCTCTGTTTGTAGTTTTTCTTTGCGCTTTTATGCTCTAGATTTTAACATGATGATAGTGACCTGAGTTAAGAGTTTAACATTTAAAAAATAAATCAAAAATAAAGATCGTCTCTTTTTAGAAAAATTTAATTTAGATCTCCCAAAATAAATTTTATCCGATCAAATTTGTTTGAACGGCAAAAATTGCAAATCAAACTTTACATTAAAACTCAAATAAAGACAGGCCACTAATAACAGATTTTTGGTAAAGAAAGGGGGGCAATGACTCCTTAGCCACGGCACTAATTCCGGTATATTTTAGAATCTTAACTTTAGCTATAACTTCCAGATCTGTGAAATCTTGAATTTTTGAATTTTATTTTTAAGTTAGGACTTTGCTTACTGCTGAAATTATTTAAACTATTGCATTTAAATTCATTATTGATTCATATTGAAAATTCATTATTGATGAATTTTCTATTGTATTCCTTGAAGAAAATAAAAGAAAAAGAGCAGCAACTACCAATTTATCCTTCTTTTTTTTTTAGTATTTAAACTTAATAGGTGGACATTATGATTATTAATAAAAAAAAAACATGTTTTTAAAAAATAATTTGTATTAGACACTTTAAAGCAGTACTCTTTTGATCTATAATCATGTTTAAATTTATGAATTTTAAAATTTTATTGATAGTTTTTTAACAATTTGAAGCGATAGAGCAAAACCCTAAAGAATTTCAAACATAGACTTAATAAAAATCTAAAATTCTGCATAAGCAAAAAAGATATCTACATATTTTTTTCATTCAACACAAGCAGAAATAGTTGTATTAAAAAATACCTTTATTTGATCTCATACTAAATTATAGATTGTCAAAGTTTAGGATTTTGCTAAAAAGTCCGCTTTAAGTTTTACTAATTTGTCCTATTAGGGCAAATTAGAAAAATTTAAATTGGAAATCAGCGTAGTTAAACTACGCTGAGGTGCTTTAAGCTGACTAACACAAAAAGTGTAATTTATGTGTTTCATAAACAGTTATCCTTATAAAAAGTTAAGAAAACTTGATCGTCCGGAAATTTATTTTATCCTCTACCTTTCAAATCTTTTTATTTCGATTAGTATGATCGGTAACCTTTAAATAATTATTTCGAGCGCGGAAGTTGACTTAATATTTTTAATAAGTTTTAGATTAAACAAAGATAATAAATTTTATACAAACTAAAATACCAACCTCAAAAGAAGACTACCATCGCTTCAGTAAACTGGATGATCAAGTGTGTTTTTGTGGTAAATTATTATTTTTTTAATTTTGAGGTGAATATTTAATTCATTTTTTAATTAATTCAAGTACAATTGCAATCATAAATCATTGCTTATATTTGTATCAGAAAATCATTAACAATTGCAAAACCTTAGCAATTACCTTATGACAATTTTATGTAAAACTCTCCTTTGACAATCTGATAATATTAATACGCTAATTTAATAGTAGTAGTTAATAGTCGACTTACGTCATTTTCTAGGTTTTTCTATTTTAAAGTAGGCTTTTTCTAGGCTTTTCTATACACGGTTTTTTTTTTAAATTTTATTTACTAACAACCCGTATTACGACTAGTCAATAAAGATCATAAAAGTTTTACAATCATTATTTTTTGTCAAAGGAGACTTTTACATAAAAATAGTTTTACAGTAAAACTATTTTTACAAAAGAGAGTTTTACATAGAAATAGTTTTACAGTAAAATTATTTCTTTAGAGAATTTCGTAGAAAATAGTATATACAAAAAATTACAAATAGTTTAACTTTATAACTAATTGTAACAATTAGTTATAAAGTTAAACACCGTTTTTATATATTTCAAGGGACCCAGTCCGCCACTGATAGCAATCTACAAATAGCCCATAAAAATATCATTAAAAAACATGTTGAATTATAAGTAACCATTATGTGGGGTTTTTCATGAATTGTGTCATAAAAGATTGTATACATTATATCATATATGTGTAATGTTAAATTATACATAATATTAAAAGTATTATAAAAATGGTATTATAAATATTAGAATAATATGTACACTAATAAAAAAATTAAGGTATTTATTTTTATTTTTTAAAAGTCTTAATTATTTTAATTTAAATTGTAAGTCTACTTTTTTTATAGCTAAAATAAGTAAGATATTTGAATTCAGGGTTCACAAAAATACAAATTTTAAGTTTTAAACAACTGAGACGAACCAAAATTGAAAATTTTGATTTTTTAAATAGCTACCGATTCTAATAGCAGTTTTTTTTTTCTATTAAAAATTATCTTAAATTAAAGATATCTTCATTTCAGCAAAACCACTCAAAGTCTTTTAATTTATTAAAAGTCTATAGGTGTATAAACCATCTTCAAAAAACTATATGTCAATAGCTCGTTGGCACATTGATCTTTTTCTTCTCAAAGTTAGGATAAATTTTACCGTTTTTAAAGCAAGTGAGGTTTTGAGACATGATTTTTAGACTAATATTGAGTTTTAAATAACTTAACTATATTTGCAGTAAAAAAATAGTTTTTCTTTCTTAAAAATTTATAATATACTAATATAAGCTTTGATTAACAAGAGACTTGGTGCTCAAAAGTACAAAAATTGGGTTACTAAACGCGCCTTGGGTAATTTTAAGTAATGGGAAAAAGTATGTTGCAGATATTTTAAAAACTCCATTTTTTTCCTTAATGTATATTACTTAATATTATATTCGTTTATAAAAACTCAGCAATTCCTCTCATTTCAAATAACTTTTTTAACTGCATGAAGTTAACGTTTTATGAAAAACGTTAACGATTTTACGATTAAGTCAACGTTTTATGAAAATTAAAATCGTTGTAAATTTTTAACCGCTTTGATTTATGTTCTAAAATTTTTAAGTTTTTCTTATGAAATAATTTGAAGAAATTCCTTAAAATTAAAAAAAAATTCAATAACTCAACAATTTCATTCTTATAAAAAAGACTATTAACAAATTGGTTTATTTATCTTCAAAATTAAATCAATTTAAGTGCAGCATTGCTATTAATAAATAAAAACACACTTATAAAAATGTATTAGATCAGCAAAGGAACAATTGTTCTAGACAAGTGGTTTAAACTTATATATATATATATATATATATATATATATATATATATATATATATATATATATATATATATATATATATATATATATATATATATATATATATATATATATATATATATATATATATATATATATATATATATATATATACATTTACAGCCTCCCTTCTACTTTCTAAAATACAGGTAGTATTTCTAGGAAGGAGGGGAGTGCCAAAATAAAATATTTTAATTCCAAATGTTTCTCAACATGTTAGTGGGGTGACAAAAAGTTTGTGCTGCCTTAATTTTGTTAAAATTTAGATTTGGAAGTTTTTTTACAAAGAATATTTTTAAAGAGAAAGAAAATAGTTGACAGAAGACCTTAAAAATTGTAGATTATGTGAGTTGGGAAAACATAAAAATGGGAGAGCGTAAAAAACATTTCATATAAGAGATTTGCAAAAATAGAGAACGGTATATATACATGTTTATTGGTATATATACATATATATATACATATATATATATATATATATATATATATATATATATATATATATATATATATATATATATATATATATATATATATATATATATATATATATATATATATACATATATATATGTATATATATATATATATATATATATATATATATATATATATATATATATATATATATATATATATATATATATATATATATATATATATATATATACATGCGTGTGTGTGTGTTTGTGTGTATGTACAGGGCCGTTGTAGTATGAGATTTTTACTCCCGTGTTTTTTTTACTCCCCAGTAAAAATATCGTTTGAAGTTTTTACCGCGGAGTAAAAAAAAGCATATGAGATTTTTACTCTCACTATTTTATTTTTACTCTCAAGTTGTTATTAGCGGAATTGCATATCAATAAAACATGCACTCTAGATTTGCAGACATTTTTAGTTACTTAAAATACCAAATATATCCAAAAGAAGTTTTAAATAAAGGCGATAAAGCCAATTTTAGAAGACAAACTAAGCCATTTATAGTTGATAATAATGAGTTATATCATTTAAATAAAGCTGCAAAGGTATGCTATTATTTCAAAATGTTTTAATAGTTTTGCCATTTTGCAACTAGAATCTAGTCACCAAATAAACACAAATATTTACAAATAATTTATTTAATAGATAATGAAAATTAATTTAGTTTTGATTCTCATTATATTGATGGTTTACAGCTTCTTTTTTTTATAGAGAAAAGTTATTTGGAGTAGAGATGAACAACAAAACATAATAAAGTTTGTTCATGAAGGAAACGATGTCTCTGTTGAGTCTAAAGCTTTATCTGGTCATACAGGTATTAATAACACAACCTATCACATTCAAAGTAGATTTTTCTGGTATGGAATGATAAAAGATATTACAACTTATGTTTCCAAATGTGACCAATGCCAAAAGTCAAAGAACAGAAAACTTCAGTCGAAACCATTGCTGCAAAATATTTTAATTCCTAAAGGCAATATGAAGCAGGTAGGAATCGATTTAACACAGCTACCAGAAGTTAACGGTTGCAAATATCTGGTTGTATTAATCGACTACTTCAGTAAATGGGTTGAAGCAGAAGCACTTACCGATAAAACTGCTAAAGCTGTGGCTTTTTTTTTGTATAAACAGATTTGTCGACATGGCTGTTTTGAAATTCAAATAAATGACCAAGGTCGTGAGTTTGTAAATGAAATTTCTAAAGAACTTTACTCAAAAACAGGAACAATTCAAAGAATTACAAGTGCATATCATCCTCAAGCTAATGGATTAGTAGAGAGACAAAATCAAACAATTAAACGTATATTAGTAAAAGTGCTTGATGAGGCTGCTTTGGAATGGCCATACATTATTGATAGTGTTTTGTTTTCTTTAAGAGTTAGAAAGCACAAATCTACTGGGTTTTCGCCGTTTGCATTGCTTTACCAAAGGGAAGCAGTTCTTCCTATTGATATAGATTGCAATTTAATTGACTTTAATGATAGTAACGCTCTTAGCAATGATGATTTCTCTAACAAAAAAATAGTTTCAGATACCTTTCATGCAATGAATAAAATGAAGAATAAAATTTTTGACGATGCTTATAAAAATATTGAAAAATCTCAAAAAAGACAAAAACATGATTACGACAAGAGAATTGCACCAAATAATGAAATTAGCATAAATAAAAAAGTGTTACTAAGAAATAGCAGACGTGATGATAGAAAAGGTGGTAAACTTGTAAAGCCTTGGACTGGACCATACATTGTAACTTCTATTTCTAGCACAAATAACTGCACTTTGAAAAATCTAAATCAAATTTTGAAAACAAAGTACAACTTGACAAAGTTATGTTTATATAATGAAAAAATAACTAATGATGAACAAGAAATCACATTTGATGAAATTAATATGCAAATTTCTAATGATAAGATCGGAAAATATGCAACTATTGAAATGAGAACTTCTATTTCTGAAAAATTTGGAATTGTTATTACCAAAAATATTTTTATTGCAGATATTAATCTACTTTCACGTCCGAAACAAATTCACAAAACCATAGGCGATGGTAATTGCTTTTTTAGGGCAATATTGTATATCATTACAGGCAGTGAATGCAGTTATGAAATTATAAGAGAAAAAGTTGTTAAACATATGTGTACTTATATTAATAATGAAATGACTTTATATATGAATCAATCAATAATAACGTATCTAAATGAAAGTGGTATGAGTGATAACACAACTTGGACAACTGATGCAGAAATAATTGGGTGTGCCTCGTTCATGGGTATTGATATAAAAGTATATAGCAAATATGGAGAGAAGTTGAAATGGCTGACTTACCCATGTAGTTTAACACTTACACAGCTTAGTGAACATGCTATATTCCTTGACAATTCAACTGCAAGTCACTTTAATGTTGTACTGTTGTAAAATATTATCAAAAAAAAAAATAATTTATAAATTATCTTCTTTTCATAATTTTTAGACATTTTTTAAATATATTTTTATTTTAAGTCTGTAAACAAATGTTTGAAAAACGTAAAAATAAGCGAATTTACAACGGTATGTAGGAGAAGGAATAAAAATGTTTGTCTTTTTAAATTTGGTGGCAATACTTTTTCATATGCCTGACTGATTCCACATTAGTAAAGCGAAAGCAAAGAATCCAGAAATAAACCTATATAACAATATGTGTTTAATTAAAAAAAAAATCTTAACCCTATCTGATACATAGGGTAACCTACGATAAATTTTTTTTTTTTTTTTTGCAGATGTGAATTGTTAAATAAAAAAAGTCAGAAAGAAATAAAAAGCTGCGATTTTCAGATTCTGCAGGTTAGCAAGGTAAACTTGTTGTTTAGAAAACTCCTTTTCTAACAAGTTTGCAACAAGTACCATAGCCTAATAGTAAAATAAAACAATTTTGGATATTCCCCTTCATTTTTTAATAAAACAAGTACACATTTTGATCAAACAAGTACTTGCATATTCTATGATCTTTAAGTTTAAAAAAGATTATCTGTAAAATTTATATTTTCACCGTTTATTTAAAATAATATAAGAAATTTTACTCCCACTAAAATGTAGAAAATAAATTAAGTTAAAAAAGTTTATTAAAAGCTTAACTTTTATAAAATATATTAATTAAGCACTATATTAACATAACGGTAAAAATATCTAATGAGAGTAAAAATCTCATAAAGGGAGTAAAAATTTCATACGCATTTTTTACTCCGCGGCACAAATTTCATATAAAATTTTTTTAGGGGAGTAAAAAAATAATGGGAGTAAAAATCTCATACTATTCCGTCCCAAGCGGAAGTTGTAGGGGTGTACCCCCCCCCCATCCTTCAAAGCTATTTGAGTTGGCGCATTTAGCATTTGAGTTGGCAAGTTTTGAAGTATTGTCAAATATTAAACCATATTGTCAAAACTAAACCATGGCATGAAAAAAAAAGATTTTATATTACAAGAGCGAAGTTATATAATGAAGAATAACCTTCAAGTTGTATAAAGAACAATAACAATTAAGTTAAACTTAAGGCTCGAGAAGCGGTAATCACCGAAAAATATTTGTGTTCCATAAAAAAAAATGAACACTGCCTTTAACACCAAAGATATGTCGCTGAAATTAAGGATAAAATAAATTAATAAAAAAAGTGCCAACGGGTTGGGCATATGTGAAATATCTCTGAGATAATGTTAGGCTATTGCTTAAAGTAATAAAATTATAAATGAATTTAACTAACTAGCCCTTTCTTGATAAAACAGTTGAAAGTGTGATCACCAATATCAATCCAATGGCACATATCTAAAAAAAACTTATCTTTTAGTTTAAAATAAATGAGAAATTAAAATATAGAAATATTGAAAATAATGAACTTACTGTTAATAGCAAAATCTTTTTTCTTTGAAGAACCTAAATCGTAATTCAATATTTTACGTGAATTTTTAAGTACTGTTTTTATTTTTTTTCTTTATTAAGTATTTTTATGTTAATATAATAAAAGATAAACTTGCAAAGAAATATTTCTTTAAAAATAAGTATTTATAAAAACAGACAGTGCTAAAAAATTGGGAAGTTTTAGTCCGCGGTAAGGGTCCCCTACTATCCCATATTGAAAGTACTTGTTTACTAATTCTTGGCAATTTACAAGTATTTTATTGGTTTGTTCTTAGAGAATATTTAAATCATATATATATATATATTTTATCAATAAAGTATTTCTTTATCAATATTATCGAGCTGATTTATAAGGTAATAAATACATAAAATTTAAGCATTTGTAAATATTGGTTTCATATATATTCATTATTTGCATTTCTTTTGTAAACGATTTTCTATATATAAGTCTATACATATATTTTTGTAAAGAAAACATTTTTTTAAGATTTGTTACTTCAAAGAGTCAAAATAAAGCTGGAGTGAGAATGAAGTAAAAATATGTTTTATGAATGAAGTAAAAATATTTTTTCATTTTTCCAGGAACAGTATTTGTAGTAATGCAATTATAATAAAGTTAATCGAACTATATTCCACTTTTGTCAACTCCCGTTTATCAACTGAAAAAAAGAAATCGTAGCAGCCCAAACCAACAGTGAGCAGTCACAACATTCAACACAAGACCATTTTCCTATAGTCAACAGCTCGCCTTCTCCTACTTCACAAAAAAATGCTTTCAAACTGTTACCAAACTTTTTTTACGCAAACGTTACATCTCTAAATCCGAATAAACTTACCAAAATTGCCTTGGCAACGTCCCTCTACAATTAAGACACCATTTTCATCACAGAAAACTTTATTTGACAAATCCTCAGCACCTGCTCTTTCCAACTACAATATCTTCAGAAAAGATTGCTTTAGTTGTGGAGGATGCGCAGCCATATATGTCAAAAACAGCATTAACGGTTTTCAATGCAATTTCTCATAACTGATCTGGCTCGAACTTGAACTCCCACAAGAATCTTTCCTTAATCGGCTGCATCTATTGCCCACCTATCAATAATGCTCTGGCCTTTAATAAAATAGTAAAAATATCCTATGCGAAAACAGCCGTAGAAAACAAAAAGTTTAACGGTCTAATAATCACTGGTGACTTCAACTTTCCCGACGTCATGTGGCATGACGACTAAACCAATACCACTGGCGCCGAAATTAGTTTTGGCACTAAATTTGCTGAAATCATTTTTAACCTACATCTACATCAGCACGTAATCAATCCTATCTTTATCCAAGCCAACGGTCTGTTTAAAAATACACTAAACCTCGTAATTAGCAAAGAAACCAATGGAATAAGCCACAGTACTATCGGTCCTCTTTTTAGTAGCGCCATAACAAGGCCACTGTACTCTGACTTGGCAACACCAGCAAGCCAAAAACATCTACAACTCTCCCCGTTTTAATAGCCCAAAGTTTATATAAAGGAAAGGTAACTACGTTAATCTAAACGAGAAGACTACTCGGTTAGTCTAATTAAAGACCGATATGTCAACAAATGCTATCAAATCTTCTGCGATAACTATGTCAAATGCTGTAACAAATTCACCCCACGAGCCACCTCCAAGCCAATCAAACACAGGCAGCCTTGGCTAACCAGCAAACTTCTCTTACTAATTAAACGTAAGAAAAATCTTTGGTACCTCAGCCGCAACAGCAAATAGCGAATCGTCCTTCTTGTCATAGAGTATAACCTAACTCAAAACCTCGTCAAAAAAGATGCAATGCAATTAGAGCTTTTTAAACACAACTTTTGAACAGAGCTTTTGAATGCAAGCAAAGGACAAACTGAACCCTAAGCGTCTATACTCCTATGTAAACAACAAACGCGCTGTCAATAACCAAATAACTTTGAAAAAAAGAAATAAGAAAAAAACAAACTCTGAAATATTTTGTTAATCCTAAACGAAACTTTTACATTACTTGTATAGTGGGTGTTAAACAAATATATAAATAAAGAATAAAATAAAAAAAAACTTAGTTACATGATTCATAAAACATTTTTGGTTAATAAAGTATAATTAAATATATCTATAATAACGTGTTTCATAAGTTTTTCATTAAGTGACTGTTCCGCAACTCACTGTTGCGAAAAAATTCATTTCAGCATAAATTTTTATTTTTTATCATTTCTTCAAAAATTAAATTTTAATGTAGTTAATATTTTGTAATTCTGAAAATAACATTCAATTACAAACATTTTTGCGGGAGGTTAAATAAGCGCAAATTTAAAAAGTGCAAAGCGTTGCAAAAACTGGCATAAGTGTGAACTGGCATAAGTGCGAAGCAGATACATAAACTGGCATAAGTGCGAGCTAGCATAAGTGCAAATGACATAAGTGCGCCAAATAAAACTGTAAATATTAACATAAGTGCAAATTGGCATTTCGTACTCATTCCAATTCGCACTTGCGCCAGTTCGCACTTATGCCAACGCTAATAAATTCTTTTGGCGCACTTATGCCAGTTTGAATTTATGCCAATTCGCACTTATGCTAATGTTTGCAAATTCTTTTGGTGTCATTACACAAGTTCGCACATATACCTGTTCACACTTGAGCCGATTTTTGCAACTGATTTGCACTTATGACAGTTTGCACTTACGTCAATGTTTGCAAATTCTTTTGATGCACTTATGCCAGTTTGCACTTGTAAGGTAATAGTCATAAAAGTTCGATTGTTTCGTTTACCTGATGTTAGGTTTCTTTAAACGCTTGGTTTCTGTTGCGTGTTTAAAACAAATACGTGTCTATACGGGTTTTAATTCCGAAAAAGAAATTAGATGTGCCGGTTGGGTAAGAACCCAACTTACTACGTTTTCGTGTTTGTGAAGCCATTAATAATTTGACTGAATCGTTGAATGTTAATAGGGCGGTAGTCCAATAATGTAAGCTTTGAAGATAAATAAAAAAACTGCATTTTACCCCGTAGTAAATTTTTGTTGATGGTTTAACCATTAACAAAATAACAATGGGTACTAAAATTAATTTTATAAACCTATTATAAATCAAAGAAAATAAATCTATTATAAATCAAAGTTTATTTCAAATTAATAGTAACTTAAAATATCGTTTAAGAGTTAAAATGTCATATTAGGAGTAAGTCAAAATAAAAAAACAGCAAAATATTACCCAATAGAGCCAACCACACCCACCATTTAATATATAAAATTAGTTAATACATATGCTTAATAAAGCTCAAATAGCTCATTATTAGTTTTTGTTACATATTTAATTATATAATCAAGTGTTTGTTCATAACTCTTTGACTCTTAAATTGTTGATGTTCCATTATTTTGTGGTCCACACAAAAAGAATTTTTCTCAAATGTTGCATAATATACAGAGCCGTCCCGAGGGAGGGGGGTGTAGTGCTACCCAAATAAATTTTCTAGTGGGCATATTGGACACCAGAGACGGCAAAATTCGATTCTTTGTTTTTTATTTATGATACAAATACAAATAATATAAAAAAAGAAAAGTTAACAAGTCAAGATATCGTTAAAAAATAAAGTATAAAAATAAATATAAAGAACGCGGATACTCAAAGACATCAGATCTTGTCACAGAGAAACCGCTATTTTTTTTTTTTTTTAATGTTTTTTTCCTTTTGTTATGGTGTCAAATTACTGTGTCTTCCGAATAGCTGACTCATGCGAATAATAATGTTCATAATTTTCTAGATAAATCTCTTACGCTCACTGAATCTAATTTGTCGAAAATAATCACTGAACCTTATTAATCGCTATATATTATTTACTATATATCACTGTATATAATCAATGTAATCACATTACCAGACTGAATATAATACATTTCCAGATTGTTTAAAAGGTTGTGCAAAAGGACCTAGATACGATGGTTATAAATTACCGAATTTCCGTTTACGCTTCTGAAAACAAAAAAGCCAAGCCACTGCCAAATATACAAATTACCGTTTACTCTTCTAACGACAAAAATCTATTATTGGCAGTTGGCAAATGTCAGCTAACAGCGACCTTTTTTTTTTGATCTCAGTTGGGAAAAAAGTTTTTTTTGACCTTAACCGGCAAAAAATAGATACGCCACTTCACAACCCCACCCACCCTCTTTAAAATCTCTTCCGGACGGCCTTGATAATATATATATATATATATATATATATATATATATATATATATATATATATATATATATATATATATATATATATATATATATATATATATATATATATATATATATATATATATATATATATTAATTATTACAACTATTATATTATATTAATTTTATTATATTTATACTAATTATTTTAAAGTCTACTCAAAAAGTATTTTTTACAAATGTTACATAGAATTAAAATTTAAAAAATGTTGTTCAACTTATCATAAGATAGTAAACTAAAATATTTTATGGATTCATAGCCCTTACATTTGGGATTGGAACTACACACTTTTCGGGGCATTTTTGTTCCCAGGCTCCAATCACCGCAATTTTTTGGAAAACATTACACAAAAACATAAACATGTTAATATATGGAGTTTTTACAATGTTTAAAAATGTCATATCTGAAATATCAAAAAAAAATCTGTATGCGTACTTGTAGGCTTTTTATTCAACTTAACACCTTACAAAAATTTGAATTAACGAATCAGACGTATACATCATAAAACGTAAAGATATAATCTAATCTAAAAATACAACGTAAAATTTAAAAAATAAAAGTCCAAGTGCAATCTACTTATATATTTACATTGTCGAGACAACATTGTTGGATGAGTAAAGTTTTATCTTTGCACATTGCGTCAATCGTCAAATATTTAATGCAACTTTTTTTTGTTAATTTGTATTAAATATTTTGCCATGTCCTTCATAATGTATTTATTGTGATTTATTTTGGTATATAATTTACTATATAAAGGTATATTTATTTTTGAGGATCTCTGAGTCTCTCCGTTAATAAAATTTATTTGATTTAAAGAGTTTAATAAAAAAAAAAAATAATAACTAACAATATTTTAAATTACATTTAGAAAAACATACCATGTTTTATCGTCGTAAAACAAATTTTACTTTTATAGATCTCGTATTGATAATGGCACTGTTGTAACAAGTCTCGATAGAATATTGTAACAAGAAAACGTTATAATAAAATACAATTTAGTTAACAAAATAATAATGTTGTTAATATAGAGAATTGTAAATTCAAATATTATTCTCTTTTTTTTACATTCGTTATTTTAAGCAAATATTTACATTTTTTTTTTTTTTTAAATATTTGTCTAAATGAATAATACATTAAATTACAAAACTTAACTTTTTTCCCCATATTTATACAATTTATCCAAAAAAGTGGTTCATACCCTTCTAGATAATATTGCAAATAAAGTTCATTTTAGCAAATATATAACAAAATAATAATAAAAAACCCGTTGAAATATAAAACTTATTTTATCAAAAAACAGTCGCAATTTGTTTATGCATAATTGTCAAATAATAGTTGAGTTGGACAACTTATGGTTAATATAAAAATAATGGTTAATAAAAAAGTATTAAAAATGTAAACTTAGTATTAGAGGTGTACCAGATATTATACCGGATATGCCGGATATAGAACTTTTCTAAAGAAAAAATAAGTCTTGCCAGTCAACAATAAATAGTATTCAAGATCTTACTTTAAAAAATCAAGAGAAAAACTGTATGACATGGGATATGTGCTGACGAAGTATAAAAAATAGTAATAAAAAAAAAAATTTGGCTATAAAAAACGATTTTTCTTTATACATAATTAATGCATATACCTGTGTTATACCAGTTTTTTTATTGATTTTATTTTTTTAAATCTTAAGCACTTTTTAATGTAGAATGGCAAAACTTGTTTTTTCTTCATAAACACTTATAGAATATGAGAAAAGTTCATTATCTGGCCTATCCGGCAAAAATATCCGGCACACCTCTACTTAGTATATATAAAGTATATTAGGTATGATGCATACCATCGTTTACAGCGGTTTGGTTTTGCCCAATTGTGTTTTAGTTGCGCGAGAGTGCTTTGCATGAATAGTTGGATTGATAAAGCAAAAAGCTATGAGTTTGCAAAATATATACTGAAACAAAAAAAAAAGTTTAGTTTCTGTGAACGGCTTTGCTGTCAAACATTTATATAAAATCTTATAAGTATTTTAGTAGATTTTTTGAATATTGAGATGAAATAGATTCATCTTATAGTCTTTTAATTTTCAATGTTGTGACTATGTAAAATTTACACCCCCTTATTTTAAGGAGGCTCAAAACTTTACGTATTCTTCACTTTGAAAACATGTCGATGAAACTTGATTACATATAATTAATTAAGATAAACATTTTGATAACTCATTACCCTCATGTTCGAGGTAGAGGGAGAAAACTGTTTTGGGTACTTTTATTCCTAGACTCAACGCAATTTTTTTGAATAATATTTTCAGTTGACACAAACATAAACATAATTAAATTTGGAGTTTGTGCAATGTCTGAAAGTGTCATCTGTGACATCAAAACATTCTATTTACGCTACAGGATGTAGGAGTTGATGCCCAAACGTTAAAAAAATATTTCAGACTCCTAAAATTTAAAAATAATATTAATTATATATATATATATATATATATATATATATATATATATATATATATATATATATATATATATATATTTTTTTTTACTTTTTAAAATGCCTATATATACTTTCAGGCAAAATATAAATCGAGATTTTGCTTTTCAAATTGCAAAAGTTTTTTAACAATTTAGTAATCATTCGTTAAGATATTTTTATTTGAACTGCTTTTTTTTTTTTTTTTTTTTTTTTTTTTTTTTTTTTTTGCCAGACAGTAACACCTAACACCGTGACACTATTAGTAACATTTTTTATTCTAGCGCAAGAAAACTGTTGTTTTTTGATTTTATAACTAATTATGAATGTTATTTTTAATTTTCTTAAGTTCATTTTTTTTTTTCCAAAATCTTTTTTATTTTAAATATATATTAAACCCAAAAGATTCTATTAAAAACAAATGTTTACATAGTCAAAAAAAAAAAAAAAAAAAAAAAACAATATTTATCAATTCAAATGAAGTACATTAAATATTTGTGATAAATCTTAACTGATATCTATTTAAATGAACAGAGAAAAAAAACTTGTAAAAGGTATACTTTTCATAGACGAATAATTCAAGAGAAAAAAATAATAATTTTGAATATGAAAACAAAAATCATACAAAAACCTTTTTTTTTTAACAATATATAAACAGTTTCAAGAAAGATAGAACTGCAAAACTAGCCTTTTAAAGCAACAAAATAAAAAATCTGAAAACAATTGTTTAAACCTAGATAGTTTTTATTCTTAAAAAACAAAAAAATTAAAAATTAAAGAACAAAAAAAAAAGTAAATATAAAACTATTGGTTGGATCTTTATTGTCGAATTTTTATATCAATTTAAACAAGATGCAAAGTAATTTGGATAATTTGTCCATTTACCCAAGTATAGATGGATATGAAAATATATATGCAAATTGTATGCATTATAAAGTAGTAGATTTTTAAGTTTAATATTTATCTAATGCAAGATACTTTTCTGCATTTTTCGTAAATTATTTTTCAAAAGAACCATTAACCGGCAGATGGTTCAAAATCACAATAAAAGCTGAAGAGGAATCTGTGGAATATTTTGTTATTAAGATGCTATAAGGTCTAACAGTCTTATCATAAAGCGCTGCGGAAGAGCATTTAACCAAGAGATTCACAGGTTCTTGCAATGTCGCTTAACTGGCCGGAACCTGCATTGATCCTCATTGATCCTGGTTCTGAGCCAGAACGCTAATCACTAGAGATCCATAACTATTCAGTGACTATTCGGTATTGTTCTGCCTATTCGACAAATTATTTTACTGTTCTGTATTCGGTCAAATACTGAAAACTATTCAACCAAATACCGAATACCAGATTTTAACGAAAAAAAACAAAAAAAAATTACATATATTTATTATTATTATTATTATTAACATTATTATTATTATTAATATTAGTATTACTGATATTAGTTATCATTACTATTTTCATCTTTGTTTATAACGTTATGTTGTATATTCAGGCAGGTCCGCTGAGAGTTATCTGCCGCCCGGTACCCCCTCCTACCTGTCAGGGGGGAAGGGGACAAAGCAGTTTGTCCCCCCCCCCCAACAGGTAAGAGGGGGGGTCTTGTTTAAGTTTAATTAAAGGGAAAGATTTTATTCAATGCTTTACAGTTTAGTTTTTTCCCTGGTGTACCACGTTAAACGTTTTAATGATTTTTTGTTGTAAGTTATCAAAACTTTTAGCAAAATACAATGGTCATAAAGGAAAAAAAGGTTTTGACACGGTAATTTTGGACTATCAGGTTGGCTTCAGTAATGTTGGGACTACATAAAGCCGGCTGTGCAGAAAATCAGCTGTTTATTACGTGCGCTATATTGCAGGTCGAACGCGTCAGTCCTTTGTCCGACGTGCTTGCAACCGTTTAAGCTAAAAAATTGTCTTCTCCAAAAATAAATATTTTTGTAGTGTGCACGTGAAACAAATATTTTCAATATGAAAGTCTTTCCACGAGGTATGTACTAATTAAAAGACAAAAATATTATTATTAAGTCAATAGTTATAAATGTTTTTGTTTTTTTATTAACTTAATACAGAAAAAAATTAGTTATAAAATTGTAAAATTTGTCTTAAAGATCAAAGATAAGCTACAAATTCCACAACATTCTCCATTTACACTGCGTTCGCAGGTATATTGTATTACTTTTTGTAATTTGACATTCGAATTCACCTACTAGTACCACCTAAGTATTTAATAAGTGAATTAATGGATAAATAAATACATACATAAATATTGTAAAAGTTAATAATTAAAATAAAAATTGTATTTATATTGTAGAAAAAAGTGTTTTATTACTATTATTGTTGCCATACTAAGTTGTAGCTAACGTTTTTGTAATTACATAATTGTTTACCTTATTTAGGTGGCTTATTTGTTTGCACAAAACTAACCATGGTATTACATGCCACAAAGTTTGCATAAGATCTTACTACACGGAAATAAGGTTGCGAGAAGAATGGTCTTGCCTAATGGTATACTCTCTGAGGAAGCATAGGAAGCACGAAGCAAAGATTTTAGGCGTTTTCGTGAAAGCTACACTCGCATATGCAGCCGTTTGCAAACAAAATATGATGTATTATGCTGGCTTTTGTGCATAAATTGTTGATGTATTTCAAATTGTCGATGTTTTATTGTAGTGTTTTTTGTTTTTTATTATTACTGACATAATCCTTTATCTAAAATTAATTACCTAAATATTGAATAATTATTTTAAATAGGGTGGTTAAAAATCCGATAAAAATTTCAAAAATTCAATTATCTGTGTGTAACTAAGGATAGTATCTGGTTATTAAGCAATATAGGTATCTATGGCAACTAAATAACAACAAAGTACAACTACAAAGTATTAATAAGTAACCAATCACAGATTGGCGGTAAAGATATGCAAATATGCATATCATAAAAATAAAGTCCAAAATATACGAGGTAAATAAAAATATAGTTGCATACAGCTCCGAGGCATGATTAAAATAAATATCAAATACAACAATATCATTTTTTTTTTTTTTTTTTTGTTCTTTATCACATGAAAATTTTTATATAAATTTATAAAGTTAAAAAGTTTACAATTAAAGATTATTTTAAAATAATGAGAGAAATTAAATAAAAATAAAGAACGCGAAAACTCAAAGAAGACTTCGAAGGTCTCGTCATGAGAACCGCAAAAGTTTGACGCGTCAATAAAAGTTGATATATACTCATAAAATGCGACTTCTTCTTTTCAGTATGTCTTAATTTTTGTGATAAATTTTTCTTTTTTTTTTTCAAAAATATTATTTTCTCCAACAATTGTAAAACACCTTTGTAAATACATTATTGAATAGATTAAGTTTATCCTTTTTTTTTTTTATTTTTTTTTTTATTTTAATTTTAAGTACCATGATTATCTTTGTCGAGTATTGATTCACGATTGTCTTGTCAAATTTTAATTGAAAGATTTTTATTGTCATATGATAAATATTTTCCACTTGGTGATTTGTAAAAGTTCTTCTTTGACCCACGTCTAGCAACTTTGAACAACTTCAGCCGTTTTAGGCAAGTAGGTTAGTTATGAAGGTGATATTAGTCACTTACGTGTATAAACATACAGCACAGTGTTATAAAATAGGTTCTAACCTTAACTTTCTGACCCGGGAAAACCCTTTGGCGGAATGATAGCCCTTACTATGGGGATCACTTAGATATAAGTATCAAAATCAGATTACAACGTCCTGGCAAGTTATTTACATTTGAATTTTCATCCTAGTTAACACAAAACGTGTTTTAAACGTTTAATATACGTATTGATACGTATTAAAACGTATTATAAACGTGTTAAACACGTCTTGCGTTTAATAAAATACTTTATTGATTGCACAAATATGCAATATGAGCGCTTATTTTCCTTTTTGTAGTATTAAAAATCTCCAATTTACATAAATATAAACAAGGAAAGCAAAATAATATATTCTTGAAGTTATACAAGTAACAAACATAAAATATATTCAGAAAAAAAGTTTCTTTTAAATGGAACAAATTCAAAAACAACTTATTCTCAAATCCCTTCTTAAAATGACTTTTCACAAACAATGTTTAGTATTGAAGTCAACAATGCAACATTGCAACTTCTTACTGTATTCTGGATGATGATTGGGTCTTTTGTACCTTTGCCAATGTATCTGAAAGTTGTGATGCATTGCTTCTGTTGCCTGTTCTGAGTAAAGCCCAAGAGCCTGGCCATATCTGTCGATGAAATCTTTTACATAAAAAAATACTGCATGGACCTTGGGTGTTACAGACACATTTTGCAATGCCAGATAAGACACTCTGAATGCTTCAATTATTTGTGGGTAGTTTGGATTAAGGTTGCACCCAAAACAGCCAGATACTACCGCATTGAATTTTCGAAAAGCATCAATGAATGGGATGGCTGCATAGCATGAGTGTTTCTCAGCAATTGATTGAAGAATATCAATATTGTGTAGCAGCTTTCTGGACTCATTTCCTGCAAAATGTCCACCATGGTAAGGTTGTTGTTTAATGTGTAATGCATCAGACCAAAGAGTTACTCGAGGAAAAACTTGAAGCAGCGCAGCAAAAAGATGATTAAAAACTCCAATTAAGAGATGCAATTCCATGGGAGGAAGAAAATTCAAAACCAAAGTGTCTCCAGGTAGTTTAAATATTGGAGAATGAACAACATTTTTATAGTCACGAGCTTTTCTAATATTGGAACCAGCTGACTTGAAGAGTGAGACATTTTTTTCCAGAGATTCAAAAGTCCTCAATTTCCCTTGATTTACAAGTTCTTTTGAACCAGATTCACACCAGGTGCAGGGATGTGCACTTGAGTGTGCTTGAAGCCCACAAATTATATTAGCAAGTTTTAGATCACAGGACATGACAAACTCCTGGTCTTTCAATTTAATCAACTCAAATACTTGCAAAACGTTAGTATAACTTTCTTGAAGCTCCTCACAGACAGCAATGACTAGTTGTTGTTTTACACCAGTGTCCTTAAAAACCTTGCTTGTGCAGTTGATTTTTGCTGGGGGAATGCAAGGTTCATGATTTAATTCAATAATTCCCAGGGTAACTTTCAGAAACCCACCTTCTCCGTCAATTCCAACCTTTACAATGTGATTTTTTGATGTACTTCTCATGGCTATAATTTCATTTTTAAGCTCATGGAAGTTCTTGCAATGTATGACTGTCCTCACACATCCAGCGTGATCTTGAATTAATGAACTTGTGAAATGATGTACAAGTTGCTTGCTGAATTTGTCAAATTTTATGGCGTAATTTTTTTCAACAATCTGTTGTGAGGTTGACTGATTAATAGTAGCTGCTAACCTCTTAATGCCATTGTTTGAAAGCCCTGTGTTTGCTTGAACTTTAGCAAGGTCTTTTACACTTATTGATGAATTTGAAGAGAAAAGTTGTCTAGCTGATGACGAACCTATAGTGAATACAAAAAGTTAAAAATTTAACTTATCATTAATTTGAACTATAAAAAACTATATAAAATTTATACTTGGTGTTACTGGAAGCATTCTTCCACCATAAAGTTGACTTAATCGAACAGTTCCATGTGGAGAAGGAGCTTTATTTGAAACAACAAGAGCTGCAATTCTTTCTGATGCCAAAGGATCCTTTGTTACTACAGCAACAAGATTATTTCTCAAAGTGCCTTTTGTGCAGTTGTGAGGCAATCCTCGACCAATAATTGAAAAACAGTCTGAGCATCTTTTTTCTACTGTTAAAGAAGGTGTTCTAGTTGCTGAACTTTGTGCGAATTCAATTTTCATTTGACCATTGTGTCTCAGTTTACCAATTGAACAGATCAAGCAGTTACAGTGAGAGTCTCGAGTTTCTGGTCGAAGTTTTATAGTCTCAAACTTATACAATGATGGGAGTGTGATGTCTTCTCCACTTTCCTTCCTTCTTAAACAAGAGCGACATTTTTCACATATTTTAAGTGGAACTTTGTCATCATTAAAGTTGATTTTCTCTTTCAGTATAATCTGACATCTTTCTTTTAGATTTGATGTTAGCTTTCGTTGACTTTTACTAAAACAAAGAAAACAAACAGATTTCCTGCATTCTTGGTGGTTTTTAGCAGTATTTGGCATTTTCGGTAAAATTAGATGTGCTCAGTTTAGCTCTCATTAGTAAAGTAAAAACAACGTGCTTTTACCCAGAATTCAAAAGTAGAAATTTATTCCAAAATAATTTATGTCATAATTAAATACGTTTCATATATATGAAACGTATTTAATTATCATATCGTATAAACATAAACGTATCATAATTAAATACGTTTCATATATATGAAACGTATTTAATTATGACATAAATTATTTTGGAATAAATTTCTACTTTTGAATTCTGGGTAAAAGCACGTTGTTTTTACTTTACTAATGAGAGCTAAACTGAGCACATCTAATTTTACCGAAAATGCCAAATACTGCTAAAAACCACCAAGAATGCAGGAAATCTGTTTGTTTTCTTTGTTTTAGTAATTGATATATATCAATTAAAGCAGTTTTTACAAACTAATCATAGTTTTGGTATGTAGAAATGCAAAATAAGCTGTCATTCCGCATGTTTGTGCAATCAATATATTTTATGTTTGTTACTTGTATAACTTCAAGAATATATTATTTTGCTTTCCTTGTTTATATTTATGTAAATTGGAGATTTTTAATACTACAAAAAGGAAAATAAGCGCTCATATTGCATATTTGTGCAATCAATAAAGTATTTTATTAAACGCAAGACGTGTTTAACACGTTTATAATACGTTTTAATACGTATCAATACGTATATTAAACGTTTAAAACACGTTTTGTGTAACTAGGATGAAAATTCAAATGTAAATAACTTGCCAGGACGTTGTAATCTGATTTTGATACTTATATCTAAGTGATCCCCATAGTAAGGGCTATCATTCCGCCAAAGGGTTTTCCCGGGTCAGAAAGTTAAGGTTAGAACCTATTTTATAACACTGTGACAGCATAACATCATATGCGCATATAGAACATTTATATGAACACAAGTAAACACGTAGACATATACAAATAAAACACATAAATACATATTACATACATACACACATAAATACATACATACATAAATACATACACGCACACTTATATATGTGTATATGTATGTATGTATATATTTTACGAAGTATATTTCACTAAACTATATATAACATTATTCCAGAAAAATTTACAAAATTAATACATAAGAACACAGTATATGTTTACAATATATTATAACTTTAACAATAAAGTATTTTTCTGGAAAAAACAAAATAAGAAAAATTAAAATCAGAATTAAAAAAAAACACTTAGATATACCATCAATTGAAAATATAATATTTTTTAGTTTTTGTTTAAAGGAGGGATAACTACATTTCTCAAAAATATCAAAATTTTTTGAAATTATTTTATTCCACAGAAAAGCTCCACAAAAAGAGATGCAAAACTTTCCAAAATTTGTATGGTAAGTTGGTCGTTGAATAGCTTGTTCATTTCTAAAGATATATTTGTTTTTTTCTTTCAAAGTAAATAAATTTTGAAAGGGTTCAGGAGATAAACTGTTTTTACATTTATACATAAAACAAAGAACATTGAAAATATTCAGCTCGCATATACTAAAAACATTCATGTCAATTAGGATAGGCTTGGCATGAGTAAAACGATCCCTATAATTAATAATAATATTTCCATTGATATCATCATGGCAAACGGCTTTGTTAGGTTTGACCATTTTGAAAGCATATTCAAATTCATCAAAAGTTAGTTAGAATTAGCTAGAATATTAATATGTTCCCAATGTAGTAAAGATAGTTGTTCCTTAAATGATGTTAAATTTGCTTCATTAAAAATACGTTTAATGTGATATTGGTTTGGGTGTGGCAATATTTTATTATTAACATTAATCGAAAAGAATATCGGAAAATGATCTGAGATATCATTTTTTATTATATCCTTTTAAATAGTTTCATTAAATAAATCATTGGTTGTTATATTATCAATAAGAGATGTTGTTGATTGAGTGATTCTAGTTGGTTTATTAATTGGGGGAATGGATCCGATTTCAAATAAAGCATTATAAAACCTTTTAATTTTTTTTATGACGTAATTAAGTCGTAAATAAGTCTTTTATATTATCATAATGTGAAGGTTATAAAAATAATCCGAGAAATATATCTCTATACTTTTCCAATTAAAATAAAAAGTACAACAAATAAAAATGAACCTGCTAATTTTTGGAGGTGTGATAAGATGTTTCACTATATATTTATTCATCACATTTCAAAAGAATATTTGTTTATAAACATGATAAAAAATAAATTTGTATAAAAGTTGATAAAAAAATTGTTTGTTTGTAGTTATAGGGAGCTCGCAGAATATTGAGGTCAGTCTTATCTTCAAGTAACTTTTTTCTAGACGTGTAATACAGATAAAAAAGGGAAGTTTTTCGTTATTTTTATATTAAAACTTTGAATAAGAAATTTAAAAAATTCCTTATAGTTGTTTAATTTGAATATTGTAGATTTTATCTTTATTTTTAGAGAGTGTTTTTTTTTTAAACAACGAACTTATTAATAAAATTATTTATTTATATATTTATAAAAAAAGTGTGCTGTAAAAAGTTCTGGAACCAGACTTATTTTATATTTAAACATAAAAAAGTATATTTTGATAAATATTTATTTGAAATATATTTAGTGCGTTTATTTGTTCCAGTAAGGGTTGAGTAAAATTGTTTTTGATGTACACTAGTCTAGAAGCGTGTTTTTGACTTGAGTAAAGTGGTTCTAATTTAGATTTGTGAGTACTGCTCAATGCTGTATTGGAGATTGCCATGTATGAATGAAAAGTAAACAAGTTTTAAACTTTTTTTAAACGTAGTTTATGTGGGTTCCCAGAAGATATTTTCATCAATTAGAACCCAAAAAAAACTTTGTATTCAGAGCTCTTTCAATGGTTATATTTTCTATATTATTTGTTGGTAGGTTTAGGATATTTTTTTAATTTGTTGATTACAGTAGAATAGTATATAACTTACTTAGTTTTTTCTATATTGAGTGGCAGTTTTTTTAATTTAAAGCATATATAATTTTTTTTTTTTACTTCAACATTTGTTTTTTTAAAGATTCTGGCTCACTATATGTGGTTGCAAATTTTTAATGATTATTAAAAGATATTTTTTTTAACTTTTACAATATACAATTATTAAAAATAAGAGTATATTGTTACGGTGAATTGTTACGTTTTAAAGGTTTTTTGTTTTAATTTGTCGAAATATATCACGCTATTAGCAAAATACAACGTGATTAAAAATTTTTAATGTATATTAAAAAATATTTTTCAATAGCATTTACAAGATCTATTTATTAAAAATAAGACTATAACGTTGCGGTGAATGTTTAATTAAATAAATTAAAACTATTAAATAAATAAAAAATTTAGGATGTTGACTAAAAAAAACTTTGATCAAAATCTGACAATAAAATATTACAAATTTTTTTGTCCTCCTATTTTTTTGTCTATAATATGGAAGCAATTTTTAACTTTTATATTGAAAATAGAATATTATTATTATTATTATTTTTAATTTAATTTTTATTTTTATTAAAAGCTATTGGAGAGCAAAAGCTATTGTATGTATTGTATTGTATGTAGATGTATATGTAGAATATATATTAATTTATTCGGTAGTTAAAGAAGAAAAAAATTACAATTAAAAGTTTTGCAATAAATCATATAAAACGCAAATTTGATGTCAAATTTTGAATATCTGATCCTAGCTATTATCTAGATTAGACGGCCTTGGCGCAGTAGTTAGAGCGCTTGCTTTAAAAGCAGGAGATATATGGACATATTTTTGCGTCACGGTAAGGAAGGAGGTGTAAACTTCCTATTTAAATGCACTTCCGCGGTGTTCTGTGACAAGACCGTTAGGTCTTCTTGAGGCACCTAAATAACAGAATAAAAAAAAAAAGATAGAGAGATGGCTCGTTAACTAAAAATAAAGGTGAAATTGTTTTTTACAATTTCTGCCAGCTGGAATCAAATTTCCTTTTACGTCCGCAGCCAGTTGGCAAAAGCTATTGGAGCCCAGTGGGCACAAGAACGTTTTGCAAACGTTTTTAAAAGGTCCCGTGAAAACGTTTTTTATTGGTTTTTTAAAGGTCCATATGAAACGGTGACCGGACGTTTTTCTAAAACGTTTTTTGAACGTTTTGAAAGGGTCTCACAAAAACGTTTTTTATTGGTTTTTATTGCGTCCACATAAAGTGGTTCAATATATATTTTTTCCTAACATTTTACGGAACTTTGTTTTCTTTTAATAATAACGGTTTTTTTTTAATAATAAGTTATACAAGAATTATTATTTTTTGCCTAGTTAATAATAACTTATACAAATTTTTATTCAATCAAATTTGTTTTTTTCCGTGAAATGATTTTTTTCGCATTAGTTAATAAAAACTTATACTAATTTTTATACAAGTTAGTTATAGAATGTAAAAAATTATTTAACAAATGCAAATTTAGCCTGGATTCGCAAAGACTTTTATAAGAAATAAATTTCTAAAAGTTTAATTATTTTGTTTTCATTCATATTGTAAATATACATAAAAGAAATAAAATAACTTATTAAGTTAATCTATCAGGAGCTCTCTTCAAATGATCGCCAATTAACTTATCGACCAAATCAAATTTTGTCGAATGTGACACCAATGTTTCTAAAAATAAAACACCATAAAAATCTTTTATGCATTTTATAACATACATACAAATAGTGTTACATTATACACAAACTTTTACAAAAGTACTCAGGGTGAATTATATGTATAAACATTATGTTTAGTTTATATAACAATTTTTAAAACGTAGTTATCATTGGATTATGGAATAAAAAATTACCTATAATTGCTTTATACAATGTTTTTTGAAACGATCTTTTTCCATATCTTCCTGCTTTGTTAAACAAAGCTTGGACACTTTTTGTCATAGTTTCGTCCAAAACCTTATTAACTGACGCTGATATTAAATTTCCACCTATTTGTTAAAGTTGACGGACCTACAATATTAAGTATCAATATCAACTTTTTAAAATTAGCATAAAATTAGCATAAAATTAGCGTAAAATTTATTTTACGTATTTTTATAGAACTCAATTGAATTATTCTGTTAATTTATTGAAATAAATTTATAATTTAAAAACATTTGAACAAGGCTCAAAATTTTTTAACATACATCTTTCATCCATGGCTTTAAAACTTGCAGGTGGTTCATCATAACAATAAGTTCCTGCAATTCCTCTTGGAGTGTTTTTTTGAACTTGTTGCAAAAACGAATCATGTTGATTTGATGCAGATAAAAAAGTAGATTGAAATTCAAAATCCTCCTCTAAATTCGAAATATCATCTTCTTGATATTTCCGAGTAGATACTATCTTAGGATCCTTTTTAGGGTGTACAAAACACCTTGAAGAAAATAAAGACGATTCAGTAACCTTTTGCACAGTAATATCAGGACTTCCTTCTCTTATGTGCAATTGATTATCATATGTCTATAATAGAAACAAGAGTATTTGTCATTACCAAAGTTAGCTTTTACCAACAAGACACCATGTTTGGTTAAGAAGCAACTATCCTTGAAGTTAATATTAATTTTATAATTTATTTTTTGGTTGAATTTAATAAGATGATCCATTTCATCAAGCCTTTTGCATACTTGTGCTAAAGGATTATGTTTAGATCTAACTAATCTTTTAATCTGGTGCAGGAAATTTTCATTTCATCAAGCCTTTTGCATACTTGTGCTAAAGGATTATGTTTAGATCTAACTAATCTTTTAATCTGGTGCAGGAAATTTCAATTGGAAAAGCAGATATACTGTCAAGCGGAGTATTGTAAAACGCAATATCGTCGTATATATGCAGAAGACTATGTATGTTGTAAACACAAAATAGTTGACCAAATATTTCGGTTGAGTTTATGACAAAGTATTTAATTAGGCGACAAGCATTCTCTAAATTTGAGTTTCTAAATTCTGCATTACTGTCACATAAAATCCGTACTGAAATTGATAGATTTAAAAAATGTTTATAAGTACATAAATCAACTATGTCTTTTAATACAATCATACCAGAATATAATAAAAAAGACCGTAACTCTGTCGCTTTCCATCTATCTAAATCAGAAAGAGACCTAGGCTGTCTGGCAAATTCACTTGGCAACTTTCCATTGAGTTGCAATAAACCATTAGAATTTCAGTCTAACATATTTAAAGAAATTTTTCCATGATTGGAACCTTTAATCCTACCCTTAAAAAAATATAGAATTCTACAGGTAGCTCCTAAACAAATAAGGTGCATGTAGTCCAAAGGAAACTTGTTTATAAAATTAAAAGAATGTATGCTTAATATTATTATTAGTACCTTGTAAAGTAATAGAACTTATTAATTAGTAATTTATAAACTTTTTATTAAAAGAAAAGAATCATTGATTATACTTAGTCTTATGATGTCTGTAAAAATCTACGTTTAAACAAAGCTATGTAACCAATGAAATATCACAACCTATATAAACAATTTAATATTTTACGTATATATATATATATATATATATTGTATATATATGTATATATATATATACATTTATATACAATATATATATATATAAATATATATATATATATATATATATATATATATATATATATATATATATATATATATATATATATATATATATATTGTATATATGTATATATATACATTCATATACAATATATATATATATATATATATATATATATATATATATATATAAATATATATATATATATTTATATATCTATATCTATATCTACATATATATATATATATATATATATATATATATATATATATATATATATATATATATATATATATATATATATATATATATATATATATATATATATATATATATATATATATATAAATATATAAATATATATATATATATATATATATATATATATATATATATATATATATATATATATATATATATATATATATATATATATATATATATATATATATATATATATATATATATATATATATATATATATATATATATATATATATATATATATATATATATATATATATATATATATATATATATATATATATATATATATATATATATATATATATATATATATATATATATATATATATATATATATATATATATATATATATATACATATATATATATATATTAGGGCTGTTCAGTATGCTAATTTGTTTTCAGAACATAGCTAATTAAAGTTTTTCCCATTCAACTATCATATTGTGGTTCAAAAATATTTTTTACTAAATTTTATTATTTGCCCTAAAGGTCCCTCAAAGCCACTAAACATTTGACAGGTCCCTAATATTATTTAAAAAAAAATTATTTAAAAATATGTTAACTTGGTACTCAAAAGAAGCAAAATTTTTTAAAATCACTACTTGTAACATAATTTGTTGTAACATAATATGTTTGTTACATAATATGTATGTATAAAGTATTTATATTATAAACAACTATTTTATTTTTAACAAAGCATATTAATATTAATAAAACATAATGCTATTTTTTATGATTGATAACTTTTATGATTATCTCTCTTTTGTCTTGTTTTACTATTATTTTTTAATTATTCCGCTGGAAGATTGTATTCAAAAATTTAATTTATAGCTGAATTTTTGTATGTACTTATACTGTCTTATTTATCGCTTATTAGTAATATAAATTTTTAAAAACGTTTGAAAACACCAAAGTAACGGGGCAGTTTGGCAGTTGCATTGAAGACAACTTTTCTTCTTCTTGCTGCAACCAATATTTTTTTATTTTTGTAATTTCTTTTTTTGTAATTTTTTAACAAAAAGAAAAAAAAATCACGTGATGGGTTAATTGATGTGTAATGGGTTAATTCATATTCATAATTTGTTTTATCGCATTTTACACAAAGTTTCCGTCAGACTTATAATTTTAAAATCGTTTTTAATTGTTGTATAAAAATTAATTAGGTTTTTAAAAACGTTGCTCGACTAAGCATGCTATTATTGAACATACAAACAAAGTGTTTCATTTCGGTAAAGATGAGTAATCGGTGTATTTTTTGTATTATTGTATCAATGACTCGAGAGTTTAACCATATAATATTAAAACGGCAAAAATATATTTTTCTAGTATTTGTTACTTGGTGTTCAAATAGATTGATATTTTTTATGAAGAAATGATATTTAAAATTATTGTTTGCATTTGGCGTTTGATACATATCTCGCTCTTTTCTTGATTATTGCTTGCAAAAAAAACTTTACTTTAGTCTAAATTATCATTATCTTTCATATGCTAATCAGTGGTGTAGAATTTTTTCATGGTTCAGATATGAGACTTCAGAAAATTTTTCAAACTGTAATTTAAAATTTGTCAATGTTTATGTCAAATGAAAATGGTTTGCAAAAATTGGCAAAACGTTTCCTGACAAATTAAAAGGCGGAAAAGCGCGCAGATATTACGTAATTTTATAACACAGATTAAAATAAGTGTAATGTGTAACAAAATAAAAAAAGTTTTTATTATATTTATATTTGTTTACTATATCAAAGGAAAAAAAATATATAAATTACTTTTTTGGAAAGTATACATAAAAAATATTATAACATTTTTTCAAATCCGAATACAGTAGCGCAATCAGGGGGATTTCCATGGTACCCGGAAACCCCTTTTTTAAATTGTTAAAAAAATTAAATTTTCTTGTTACTGCTTTACACACTAATCGTTATCAAGTGTGTTGTGTTAAGTTCGATAGGAAGAAAAAGTGTTGGAACTTGAAATGAATACGAAAATGACTTTATGCCAAGAAAGTAAAAAAATAATATATATATATGCACGTTTTGGGTTTCACAAAGTAAAAATCAAGGAGCCCCCTTTCAGAAATCCTAATTGCTGGAATAATATTAATAATTTACTTTTTAAATAAGAAATTTATAAAATAAATTTTGGCATTATAATTATATTGATTTTGATTTATATAAAATAACCAGATAGGCTATAATACCTAAATAACCAGGTAGGTTATAATACCTAATGAAGGAAATTTATTTTTTCTCTCTTTATTACAATCTTTATACAAATCTAAGTAAAATAAGAAGTTATCTTACATTAATTTAAATTAATTACAAATAAAGATATCGTTAGAAAAAAGTTAATAAATCGTTAGAAAAAGTTAATGTTTTCTTATTTTGTTGTTGTTGTTTTTTGTTTGTTTTTTTGAATATATCAACCAGTTTTATCAGTAAGCCTTCGTTAAACTGGTAGAGCTGATAAATTTTCTTGGTTTAGAAATTTCACAAATTTTACGTTGATTGTAGCAATCAATCAAATAACTTTCCCAAACAGAGTTTTTTTTTTACTTTTTTATTGTGAGCTTGGTTATTTATATCTTGGCTATTTAAAACAACATAATCCATTTTTTGAAAATAATACATTCAATATTTTATATAGTATTCGATTTCAATAATTTTTTTATAACATTTAGTTCATTTTAGAAAAACCATTATGCGATAAATAGCTAAAATTAGAATTATTCATACTCCAAAGTATACTTGGTATCTCATAAATAATAGTTTTCGTCTTTACTTTTTGTAATGACTTTAGTAGAATGCACGACTTTTGGAAAGTAGGCTGCTGGTGAATATACGTAGACTATCAGCTCATACACACACATACCAGCGCATACACACAACATACTAATAGCATATACACACATATATATCATAGAAGTTACGGCATAGAAATCATAGAAAATACGGCATATTTTGGTATATATCCAAATATTTCAAAGAATTCTACTTAAATAATGTATTGCTCCACATTAGGGTGGTTCTAAAAACAATTTTTTTTGAAAATGAATGCTGGCACAACCTGAATATGCTGTATATAACAAAAAATGCTGAACTTAAAATTTTTTTTAGTAAAATATATTTTAAGGGGCTGCTACTGATCTTCGAACATTAAATAGGTCCCAAATATTATAAAAAAAAAAGTTTTTTAAAACTATGTCATGTTGGGTCTGAAACGAAGCGAAATTATATAAAAATTTCAAAAATATTATTCATTTTATAATTACTTTTATTAATCATTTTATAATTTTTATTTTAGATTTTAGTGAACAGAAAACTACATTTTTTAACTAAAAACGATTAATAGAGAAATTAACAAGATTT
>NC_061160.1:43296354-43298854 GCF_022113875.1 Hydra vulgaris | reverse complement strand
AACAAATGCATACAAGGGTTCAGGCGTGTGTGTTGACAAGCATTCCGGGTATGTGTTAAAGACAGCCAATACATAGTTTGACTATCTCTTGTTTTCTATCTCTCCTAAAACCTGATTTTTTGGAGGGTAAGGTATGGGTGGTTTTGTAATAATTGATGGATATGTACGCAGAGGAAGGGGAGGGGGTTGTTAAAAGTATACAGATACGTATAAGGGGTTCCTAAATCAGCGGTTTTACTAGGTATGTACTTAATGAATGCCTTTTGTTTTACTTTAACAATATTTCGCGCAATTTTATGATTACCCAACATTTTTGAATATTTTCTAAAAAAATTACTTTTCTAGCTTTTATCTTTTTTTTTTTTTTTTTTTTTTTTTAACTTTTTTTTTTGCAGCCATTTTTTTCACAATTTGTTGACTTCAAATATTGCCTTGGTTGAATTCCAATATTATTTTCATTTTTGGAATGCTTTTTTTTTCAAAAAAAAACTTTTCATTTTTTATATATATCTATATCCTTATTATTTATATTTATACTTTTTAATTATAAGGTAATAGACCAGAAGAAAATGTTCCTGAAATTAACCCTCCTACACAACTAAACACTAGCATTTTGGCTAGCAAAAATACTAATGTACAATCAAATGTTGACCAATTAATGTCAAACAATCCAAAGGCTAATCATTTAAGTAGTAATTCAGAAGTTTCAAACAACATAGCTACAACTGCAACACCTATAGTCACTTTTCAAGATCTTCAAGAAGCTATTTCCAGATTAGTTGCAGCTCTTGACAAAAAACCAGTTCCTGAACTGGATAGTTTACAAATAAAAAGTGTTCAACAACTTAAGCAAAATAAAGAAGATTCAAAAGAGGTAACTTAGTTTTTTATTTCATGCTTGATAGTATTTGTCATTTAGTCAGTTAGGCACAGCTAAAACTTCATAATCATTAATTTTTTAATTTTATTTTAATTAGTTTAGTTAAATAACATATATATCAACAAGGCATAGTATATTAAAGAACTTCAGTTTATTTTCAAGTATCAGTTATAGTGAAATTACTTGATATGTTGCTTTTGCTGTTAATCAAGCGAGTAAAAAAAAGTTTATTTGAGTTTCACACTCAAAACAGCTATAACTATATATATAAAAAGTTCTAACAAATTTCATTTTAAAAAAACTTTTTTGATTTGAACAAAACTTTTGAGATCATTTACTGATTTTTTTTCTTGTGATTAATAATTTGTGATTTGCAATTACAAAATAATAATAGGAGTGGCATAATAATAATCAGAAACATTGTTTTTTTTTTAATTTTATTCCAAATGTGAGAGCTTTAAACTTGTAGCATTAAAATGTATGGATTTGTGTTAACTGAGCAAATAGCTTTTTATTTGTGTTGAATTGACTAATTTGCAATTGATGTATTGTTGAAAACTTTAAAAGCATACTAACAGTTAATTTGTTTACAGGACATTTTTAACCATTAGACTTTTTAGTCTGTACAGTGGCCTTGTTTTTTCAGGTTTGAGATAAAAAGTTGAAAGAAAGGTGTAACTACAATAGCAACAATGCTCCTCCTTGGTAAAGTGTTGTGTAGTAATAGTTTTTTTGTATAGTAATAGTTTTTTTCCACTATTTATTTGCTATACTTTTTTTCTTCTGTAAAAAAGCTGATACATAAATATATAGCTTATATCAAGCTGATATATAAAAATATAGCATCTATATGAAGAGGATAAAAAGCTTAAATGTGAAAAGAAATATATTATTTTAGAATAATTTTTTGACTCAAATATAAATTTTTTAAAAAAGTACAATGCCCGATAAGTATATCTCATATATCTTTAGCATTTATTATTATTTATTATTATTAGCAAATTTTTACTCAAAACAAATCTTCAAATATGTTTCTCTCATTTTCAGTTTCATCACTTGAATCTTCTTCAATTTCTAAGTCCTAAAAGACATTGGTATCTAAAAAAGCCACAAACTTTTAAATATAAATATATCAAAAAAAAAAATTACGATTTTATTGTTGCAGTCTTGACCATGGCATCCACTGTATGAAGACACATTTAATTCGCTTTTACTGCAAGAACAAATATTAATTATGCACATATTTCTTGACAAGGTTTTACAATTATAGTGAATCACTTTAAGTATATTGGATGGTACTACATCCTTGTCTGTTGGTATAGGAAAAAAGCAACTATTTTAACTATTCTATTTAAAGTAAAAAACCAGGTCACTTAGTATATTAGATCAAGATTCATTTAGGGCGCCTGAAATATTTCAGATAAAATCTCTTTTATTGGCCTTAAACTTATCTTTAATAAACCCTGATAGCTTGATCCATGAGAAAGCAATATCTTTAAGGACATATCAGATAAATTTGTAGTTAACTTGTGCTTCAACCATGGTATGCTTTGATAATTGCATTTAGAAGAAGAACATATTGATATTAAGCCCATTCTATGAAATGTTCCTTTTCCAGTT
>NC_061160.1:43241354-43291354 GCF_022113875.1 Hydra vulgaris | reverse complement strand
CTAAGAGAGAAAGGGCATCATTAGAAGATCCACCCCAGATATGGCAAAAGTATTCCATATCGGGTGGACACGGAAAAATCTGGTCATCTTTAAATTAAGATTTCTTCAAAACCACAAATGCTTTTTATTTATTTATTTTTTTTTAATTAAACCTTACTTCCTTATGGTGTTAATAAATTTTTGTTTACAAATTAATGATTTGCAAAATGTTTTGGAAACAAGTTGAGGTGCGTAAAAAAGTTGTGAATTTTTTTTGCAAAAATCCATCGACTTCCTATCGCTTGATTGCTAAACGCACAAATGTCCCAAAATCTACAGTCATAGATATAAACAAGTTCAAGACTACTCAAAGCTTCGAAAGAAAACTTGGAAGTGGAAGAAAAAAAACTTTCCTTAAATCCAAAAAGGTAAATTCAATTTTACGTTCAATAGCAAGAAAACCAAATCAATCACAACGAGATCTAACAAGAAAATTTAAGACTTCTCGTTCTTATATCAAAAAAGTACTTAAAAATGCTGGAATTAAAGCATTTCATAAAAAAATACACCTAAGAGAAGCTTTAATTGTGAAATTAAAGGAATTCGACGCGCAAAGAAGTTGGTTAAAATAATGGCGGATAAAAATATGTGCATAATTGAAGACGACGAAACGTATTGCAAGGCGGATTTTTCACAACTTCCTGGTTAACAGTTTTACTATGAAAACAAAGATAAACCTGTCGATGATCAATTTAAACATATTCGACGAGAAAAATTTGCATCCAAATTCCTTGTGTGGCAAGCAATTTGTAGCTGTGATATGCAGTCCTCTTGTTTTGTCACTAAAAGACCTTGACTGCCAATCTCTACATCAAAGAATGCCTCCAAAAAAGACTTTTGCCTTTTATAAAAAAACACAAATACCGACGTCTCTTTTGGCCCGATCTTGCTGCCTCTCACTATTTTAAAAAAGTTTTACAGTGGTGCAAAGATAATAATGTGAAAATTGTTCCTAAAGATGCGAATCCTCCAAATCGTCCTGAAGAGCGCAAGATTGAAGATTTTTGGGCAATAGTTAAAGGAGTTCTTCGTAAGACAGGTGGACTAACAAATAATAAATAGGACTTCCAAAAAAAGTGGATTAATGCCACCAATATGGTGAAAAAAGAAAAAATTTGTAAAATGATGGCATCAACCCACTATAAAGTTCGATTTCTTGCCAAGCAACCCATCAAGCCCCTTAAAATTAAGTTGAAACTCTAATTTATGTAAACACATTTAATAATAAAAAAATTGAAATAAAAAGCATTTATGGTTTTAGAGAAATCTCAATTAAAAGTTGACCGGATTTTTCCGTGTCCACCCGATACAAGAAGGGATTTAAGATTTATAAAGATAAAAACTAGAATCTAGAGTAAGAAAGTGGCGAGCACGATAAAGAGATGCAACTTTAGCAGATGCTAATTTTGCAATTGATATGATATATGGTTTCCAAGAAAGATCAGAAGTAAGACTTAATCCTAGAAGATAAAGTACATTACCGTTCATAAATATAGGAAGGTCTAAATTATTGCGAAACGATTGGCTGAAAAAAATTGCGTTTTATCTGAATTAAAGTTCACCAACCACTGTAAGCCCCATGCTGTAGCAGAAGTGAGATTCTTTTCAAGCTCAAATGTCCCCTGCAAGCAATCAGAGGGAGTTGGCTTCTTATCGTGAAAAGAATAAATGGTAGTATCAGCGAACAATGACATCTTAGATGTGAGAATATCTGGAAGATTGTTAATGTAAATTAAAAAGAATATAGGGTGAAGAATAGAACCTTTAGGAATCCCTGAGGTTACAGAATAAGAAAAAGAGTGCTGTCCATCAAGGACAACTTTTATACTACTATTAGAAAGGAAGGATTCAGTAATCTTAAAGATGTTTCCAGATACACCGTAAGAAGAAAGCTTATGGAGAAAAGCAGCATGCTAAACTTTATTAAACGCTTTAGTATTATCAAGAGCGATGACCTTAACCTGTCCACCGTTATTTAATGCGCAATAAAACCTATCGGTTATTACTGTTAGCAAATCAGCCGTAGAATGAAAAGATCGAAATCCATATTGATGATCAGAAAGTAAGTTATTAGATTCAAGATGAGAGATTAAGTGTTTGTTAATTAAAGATTCAAAAACCTTGTTTATGAAGGGGAGAAGACTAATGGGACGGTAGTTCGACGAATCGGATCGCTCTCCAGAATTTTTAAAAATAAGGATAACAGATGCTGCTTTCCAGCAGGCTGGAAAGTTAGACTCTGATAAGCACTTGTTGAATAGTTTTGAAAGGATAGACGACAGCTCCGGTAAACACTTCTGCAAGACTAAAACAGGTATGTTGTCCGGGCCGCAAGCTGTGGAAGACTCTTAGCAGGAAATCACTTTAGATACAGAAGCTGAAGTGATACGGTTGTCGAGCAATGAATCAACCTGTTTGACGGCTATATCAGGTAAAACGCAACTAGTGGTATCAAGAGATGATATTGATAAAAAGTTCTTGGCAAACAATTCAGCTTTGTCTTTAGGTGAGGAGACAAAGTCTGAACCATACAAAAGAGGTGGAATTACAGACTTGCCCTTATTATTGATACTATTAAAGATTCTCCAGAAGTCACGAGAGCCTAATTTTTGTGATAAAATACGAGATTTCATGATCTGAGGCTATGGCGTTAGACAAAACCTTTTTACAATGGTTCCTAGCAGTAATAAACAGACGTCTGTTTTCTGGAGAATTGTTTTGCTGATAGATATGGAAGTAATGGTTTCGATTGGCAATTGCAGCAGCACAATGTGAGGAAAACCATGGAGAAGAGTGAGGCTTGACCTGGAATCGTTGAGAGGGAATAAAGGATTCCATGCCAGCCTGAATCCACGAAGTTATGTAAGAAGCACATTTGTCAACAGAAAGACAAAAGATTTCTACCCAAGGGTCATCACGAAAGACGAATTTCTACCCAAGGACCATCACGATAACTTCTACCCAAGGGCCATCACGAAAACGAAAGATTTTTACCCAAGGACCATCACAAAGAAAATCACGGAAAGAGTCCCAGTCACCTTAAGGTAGTTGTAAGATGTATGATGATTGGAGGATTCTGATAATAAAGAAGAATAAAATAATAGTTTCAGAGAGACCAAACCATGATTGGAAGCACCTAATGGTGAATGTGGAGAAACTGAGCACTGACTAGGATCAGAAACAAGACATAAGTCGAGTAGAGATGGTAAATGATTCGGGTTGTCTAGAAAACAAGTTGGAAAATTGACTATTTGAGTTAGGGATTAAGAAAGGCAAAAGTTGTGGGCTTTAATGCCTGCAGAGTCACTGATACTAGAGCTAAGCCATTCAGTGTGATGAACATTAAAGTTACCGATAATAACAATATTGGCTGATAGATGAAGAGAGAGAGCTTGGTCAATATGATCAGAAATAACATCAAGAAGAGTGCTGTCTTAAGATGAAAGAGAGAGATATAGAACAAAGAGAAACGCGATAGAGTGAAGTGATGCTAAACGAAAACACATAAAAGAGTAGTCTATTTTTAAACCTAGATTTAAACCTAGTTTCCTGATAAATGGGTGAATTCATACGATTGTAAATATCCAGGCCAAGCATGTGACTAATGGAGTCTTTACGAATTAAAGGAAGATAACCATCAACACTAAGATCACAAGATGAGACAGTTGAACTCAAATTAGTCTCACAAAGAGCAAGTAGGTCTGGTGAACTTTGCAAGAGATAAGACTCAACAGAAGAAAAGTTACATCGAAGACGACGAGTATTAGTGAATGATAGGTTTAGCGAACTTGGTGATGACTGTTGTTTTTTGTATTTTATAGTTTTTGTTACTTTATTCATTTTTAAATTTGTTAAAGAACTTGACTCGAAACATAGATAGTACTCAGTACACTGTTTTATAACCAAAGCAATTGCATCATTATCATTAATAAACCCGATACCGTAACAAAGGACTCCAATTTGGTCTTGGCAATGCACACCAAAAGTAAAAACAGGAACATCATCCATGCGCAACATGACACTGTTAGTACTCTGATATTTTTCAGCTGTTAATGGAATCAGCCTCTCTGAGAGCAACCACAGAGTACGGGAAACCTGACTACCAGCCGGCCTCAGAACCATAAAACTGAGTTTTAGAGCTGTACCCTCATTAGGAGATAATAAAATGAGTTGCCTAATCATCAAAACAGAGACACAAGCAAAACTCATGCATCGAATCAAGAAGATCCAGCATTCAACATCCTAAACTGGAAACAATGTTTCAAAATGTACTAGGAAATATAGACTGGTCTCCATTAGAATCATTCAATGATGCTTTAAACTTGTATGAAAAACACTTCCCAGAGAAAGAAGTAACAAATAAAATTAAAAACTTAAATTCTCCATGGTTTAGTTTATGGTTTAGTAAGGTTTAAAAAAAGCTTCGAAGCGAAAACATCGACTCTGCGATAGATATCTAAAAAATAAGTGCATGAAAACCAAGGCAGAATATAAAAACTACAGGACTTTATTTGAGAAAATCAAACGAACTGCAAAATCAAACTATTATAAAAAGCAACTTGAAAAGTGTCAATTAAATTCTGGGAAAACTTGGCAAGTACTAAATAAAATAATTGAAAAACCGAAAATCGATAAATCTTTCTTTCCGAAAATCTTACATATTAAAAATAAAACTATTGCCAATGAAAACAATATAGCAAATTAATTTAACAATTTTTTTGTGAAAATAGGACCTAAATTTGCGGCAAAAATTCCAAATGTAAATAAATCATTTAAGGAATACCTTCATTACAATAAAAATCAATTTAAAAATGAGAATTTAATCTTTAAAGAATACGAAACAGCTTTTGAAAGTTTGAAACGTAATAAATCTTCTGGAATTGATGGTATAAACAGCAACATCGTTATTGACTGTTATAATGAGTTAAAAGTGCCTTTATTTAAAATTTGTAAACATTCTCTGAATGAGGGTATCTTTCCTGATATACTTAAATCAGCAAAAGTCAAACATAAAAATCATAAAATAATGATAAAAAAGCTTATGCTGTACGGCATAAGAGGCGTATCCTGCAAGTGGATAGCAGATTACCTGAGTAAACGTACACAGTCCATATATTACGGAAATAAAAAACTTACAAGTTCATCTTTAATTTTTTGAGGAGTGCCCCAAGGATCTATTCTTGGGCCTCTACTTTTTCTAATATACGTGAATGATCTCTGGAGAGCGTCAAATATATCAACAATAATGTTTGCTGACGACAGTAACTTTTTTATTTCAGGAAAAGATACACCTCAACTCTTCGTACAAATGAACAACGAGTTAGATAAAATTTCGCTAACGGTCAATGCAAATAAACTTTCTATTAACTCAAATAAAACAAAATTTTTTGGTGTTCTCATTGACGAAAATATTTCTTGGAATAAACATATTGCCTATATTGGCAGCAAAATATCAAAAAGTATTGGCGTTCTATATCAGTCACGGGATTTACTTAATAAGCATCATCTAAAACAAATCTATTTCAGTTTTATACAAAGTTACTTGAATTACACAAATATATTGCGTGGTGTAGTACATATAAAAGCAAGCTTGAAACACTCTATCGAAAACAAAAAATGCCTTAAAAATAATAAATTTTAAAAATAAAAACGAACATGCAAAACCACTGTTCGAAATTATGAATATTTTTACGTTATACGAGATAAACGTTTATAAAATTTTGTCTCATGTACAAAAGTAAATTTCAACAATGCCCCTCAATTTTTAATGATCTTTATGAAATAAAACCTAACATTAAATATACTTTACGCACAACAGACTTAATGGAACCATTGTGCAAAACTAAAAAAGAACAATTTAAAATTCCGTATCGTGCTCCGCGTATCTGGAATAAAATCTTAGCAAAATATAGTAATTTACCAAGTGCAAACAATATAAATTGCTTTCAAAACAAATAAAAAAGAATATTTCAAAGTATACAAATCTTATAATGATTTCTTTTAAAGCTTTGTTTTTTTGTTTGTTTTGTTGCTTTGTTTTGTTGCTTTTTTTTTTTGTTTTTTTGTTTTGTTGCTTTGTTTTTTTGTTTGTTTGTTTTTTTGTTTTTGTCTTTTTACATTAAAAAGTTTTTGATTTTAACACTATTTACCTTAGTTAATTAAGTTTTGCTTTTAACACAATTATAGGAATTTAATATTGTAAAAACATAATTATTACAACGGTTCTTGATGATAAGACTTAATGATCTTCTGCAAGTTTCCCGCGTTTTTATTTATTTTTGTATAACTAACTCTTATTATTTTGTCTTTGATTTTTTATATTTAGAACTGGTTTATATTTGAAAGAATAAGAGTATCTGGTATTATATTACGGAATTTAATTGTAACAAAAACGGAAAATTAAAAAGAAAAAAAAAAAAAATACATCTGCGCTAGCTTAATAGATGAAGAAGGGGTACGAGACTGGTCAACAGATAGAATCTGTTTACCCCTTAAGTTTATCCCTGTCAACAGGTTTTAAGTTTACCCCTTAAGTTTAACAAAGTTTACCCCTTAAAAAACAAACTTTACTCCTTAAGTTAAAAAACAAACTTTACCCCTTAAGTTTAACAAACTTTACCCCTTCAAAAGCAAACTTTACCCCTTAAAAAGTTTACCCCTTTAGTTTAACAAACCTTAATTTTGCCCCTGGCCAACAGATAGAATCAGCTTACCCCAACAGATAGAACCTGTTTACATGTCTCTTCAAATAAATGTGATCTTGCTTTCACAAAATTCTCAAAGTTGTTAGAAACAACTAGAAATTATTTAGATGAATTTTAAAACCATTGAAGTTGGTACAAAATACATTTCAAAAGTCTTGAGAGTGTTTTTCTGTTATGTCATGATCAACCAATAAACTTTCTGTTATGTCATGATCAACCAATAAACTTTCTGTTATGTCATGATCAACCAATAAACTTTCTGTTATGTCATGATCAACCAATAAACTTTCTGTTATGTCATGATCAACCAATAAACTTTCTGTTATGTCATGATCAACCAATAAACTTTCTGTTATGTCATAATCAACCAATAAACTTTAGTACAAATATTTATATGGTTAGTGAAAGCATGAAAGAAAAGTCACTTTTTTTTTGTGAAAAAAAAGACAAGTGACTATCAAAGATCTTATGATATCTTACAAATTATCTCAACTAGTAAAAATTAACAATCAAAGACTGTTTCTAACGCCTCGTTGAAATATAAATAAAATCTAGAGGAAATTAGAAAGTTTTTTTTGTTTTTTTTTTGTTTTTTTTATGTTCTTTCTATTTATTCAAAATAACTATTACAATCAAATAAAAGAAATAAGAAATGCATAAAAATAAAAATTACAACTTTTGTTAAATATAAAAAAAGAAGAACGCAGTGATTTACAGAAGATCTTATGATCTTGTCATCAAGAACCGCTTACAACTGACAATCATTTCGTATTTAAAAACAATTTCGTTATGTATATAAAATAAATAAACGAAGTCTAATAAAGTTTTTAAAATAAAAGTTAGAAGTAAAAATTAACGTTTTGCATGAATATATAAAATGCAAAATAAATAATATAAAATGTATAAATCAACATGTTACACAAGCCAGTCAAAACAAAGTTAACAAAACTAAATTTAAATATACAAGTATGTGATTAAACATATATTTTGGATATAAGAATTCGTATAAACATTATAAATAAATCAAAGTAATTAAAATTAAAAATATACAAGTATGTTTTCAATAGAGAGAATAATATTTTTTAATTTTCTTTTAAATGTAAAGAAGTTCCAGTCTTGAGAAAAATCAAAATGTTTCAAAACTATATTGTTCCACAGAAACGCCCCTCGGAAAGAAATACAAAACTTGCCTAAATTTGTTATAAATACAGGTTGTAGAATGAAATTATCATTTCGTAAATTATACTTATTTTTTAATTTTGAGGAATATAAATTGTGAAAAGAAACCGGAGCTGTATGATTTTTACATTTAAACATAAAACACAGTACATTAAATACATTTAGTTGAAATATATTTAAAATATTCATTTCAATAAAGCGATGCTTAGTATGCGCAAAACGGTCTTTAAAATTAATAAGACGTGCAGCATGTTTTTGTTGGCGATGAAGAGGTTCTAATTTACTTTTATTAACACTACCCCAAGCTGCATTCGCATAGTTTACGTGGCAATGAATGAATGAGTGGTATAGTTGAATTAAAATATGTTTACTTAGCATGCTTCTTGCTTTATACAATATACCTATACTTTTTGAAATTTTGCAGAATATGTTTTCGATATGGTTTTTCCATGTGAGATTTTCATCAATTGATAACCCTAAAAAGTTTGTACATGTTGCTCTCTTAATTAAAACGCCATCAATAAAAAGACTGGGAAGCTCTATTGGAATTAGACGTTTTTTAGAATTAGAATGGAAAAGAGATCATTTTGTTTTTTCAATATTCAGAGAAAGTTTGTTTGATTTAAACCATTGGGAAACTTTATTTAGTTCAATGTCCATTCAAGAAAATAGTGTCGTTATGTTGCTATGAGATAAAAAAAAATTGTATCGTCAGCAAACAGTTGTTGAAAGTTGTTGAAAGTTGCAAACAAAAGAAATTAAAAGTAATGTTATAATGTTGTTGAATTAAGTAGTATTAGGACTTAAGAAGCAGGAAAAGTTTTGAGTGAATATAAAGTATGAAATGCAAGTTATTATTACCTTTATAGTTATTTAAAAGATTTTAAATGTTGGTTATTTTTTTTAGCTTAGATATACATATAATTTTTCATTGCCCATCCCTAACTTTTTGAATTTAAATCAATGTCATTTAAATCTTTCCATATTTTTCTTTGGTAGATAAACCCTGAGTCCATGATAGTATCCTGCTCTTGGTGATATTTGAATTAAAGTAGAAACCATGTTTGCACGGTCAGGTGTCACCATTTTTGTTTTAATTATGTTTCCTTATCTGTAATAAATTAAAACAAGGGGAAAATCAGCTAAAAAAAATGAACATCCTTGACATATTATCATTAAAAATGTTTTCCTTAGAGAACAAATCTGCGATAGATTCAATTCATTTGAATTTTTCAACTTCGTAAAAATTGTAGTTTTGTCAAAGTTATTGATTGCAGATGTTGTGTCACTACCAGTGAATGCGTGTGCAAGTAAGAATATCATCACTTGTGTTGACAAGCTTCTAAATTTTATAGCATACTTTTTGATCTGTAACTTTATTTCGTGTCAACGATATTAAATAAGTTCTTAGACCTTGTGTTATGGTATGGACATAATGCAGTAAATGACAAAACAGCTGCCTAATTTAAATTAGGCAGCCGTGGCGCAGTGGCTAGAGTTCTGGCTCAGAACCAAGAGATCTAAGGTTGGGTCTAGCTTAATAACTCTGGTCTAGCTTAATAAACGACATTGGTTAGAAAAGAGGCGTGAATTTTCTAGTTAAATGATCTTCCGCGGTACTCTGTGATAAGACCGTAAAGACTTCTTAAAGCACCTCGAGAATCACAAAAAAATAAATTTGTTACGGGTTCAATGTGGTTGGTTTCAAACATAACTTTAACAATACTCGTCTCTGCATTACTGGTATAAAAATTAATTTTGGTTTGTAACTTCAATGCTAAAAAGCTAACAATATTTTCTTTGTTTTGTAGTTAGTCAGAAAAATACTATTTTCTGCTGGATATGAGTTAAGATCATTGATTTCTACTCATTGTGATATCTAACTATATTACATCTGGTGGGAGAAGTTTATGCCAAACTGTAAATGTTAGCAGAGGGGTAAAGAGAGAGAGGACATGGTCAATTTGATCAGAAATTATATCTAAAAGAGTGCACTCTTAGGAAGAAGGAGAACGATAAAAAAAAAATGAGAATGGTGATGGAGTGAAGGAGTGAAGAGGTTCTAAGCGGAAGCATATAAAAGAATGGTCAAAGGATTCGAACCTGATTTCACAACAAATAAGTGAATTGATGCGTATGTGTATCCCAAAGCCAAGCATGTGACTATTGAAGTCTTTGGATCAAGGGATAGTACCCATCAACACTGAGATCAGAAGAAGAATAGCAGAATTTAAATTAGTCTCACTAAGAGCAAGCAAGTCTGGTAAATTTTGTAAGAGGTAAGATTCAACTGATGGTAGGTTGCTTCGCAGACCACTAATATTAGTAAAAGATACTAAAACAGTAAGGTGTTGGGGAAAGTTTTTTTATGTTTAACAATTTGGGTTACTTTGGCATGATATAAGTTTAAAGAGAACTTGACTCATTCATAGATAGAGCACGGCCTCCTATGCAATGAGTAATGCAATTTTCTCAGTCTTGTTAATTAACCCTAAATCGTGATATAGGGTTTCTTATGTTGCCTCGACAATACGTACCAAGAGTATTAACAGGGACAACATTCATGCGCAACATGGCACTGTTAATACTCTGATATTTTCAGCCGTTGACGAAATCAGCCTCTCTGAGAGCTACCACAGATTCCGCGAAACCTTAGTACCAGCCAGCCATCATTAAACTAAGTTTTTTAATTGTACTTTCATTAGGAGATAACAGAAAGAGTTGCATGGCCAATATCAAGCAGACATAAGCAAAAACCTATGAGTAGAATCAAAAAGATTTAGTATTCTAAGCAGAAAACAATGTAATACAGGGGTAAATCTGTGCAATGAAACAAAAGTTTTTTAATAGAAAGTACGAAAGAAGAATTTTAGATTCTACGGCTCTAAGTCTTCTAAAGAGGACATCACTAAAAGTAGTTCTCATTCCACGGTAACAATAGATATGATGATTTAAATAATAATGGTTTTACCCAAGAATCAGAAGAAATTATAGTACCTGAGCCTAAAGAAGAATCAAATGCTTCTATGTTTCCGTTTTTTAGTTGTAATCCATTTGAAAATTCTTTCTTTGATCCACTTATAACAAAGCGTTTATGTTTTTAACCCTGTTGTATTTAATGATAAGCAATTTATTTACTGAAATTGAATTTGATTGATTTTCGAAGACGTTGCTAGTATGTAAAATGTAGCCTACATTGTATAATGTACTTGTAAATGTAGATTGCCAAGCCAATAAGATTATTAATCAAATTGGCCCTTAAAAAAAAAAAATAAAATCAAACATCTTCAAGTTTAGTGTTAACAAAGCCGACGACACCGGTTTCAAAGTGGACAATCGTCAATTTTTGAAAAAGGTCTTCTATATCTAGAATTTTCAGAAAAAAAAAAAAAGATCCTTTAGATATACAATAGGGGCGGGGGACGAACACACGCCCTTCCCTTTTCCCCTCCTCCCTCACCCGTTGTCGTTGGCTCAGATTAAATTTGCTATATGTAACCTACTATTTAAATTCAGAAATTTTTAACAAATTTAAATATGAATAAAATTTTTTTTTATATTTAATAATTGAATAGCGTCTCTAAAAAAGAGGGCCAATTTTAGCGTTCAGAAGCTCTTTAAAGGACCATGTTATTTTTTGGAGAATTAAATTTTACTTTGGCATAAAAAAAGACTTTTTGGTGTATTGACGTAAATCTAAAAAATTACTAAAATACAATCCCTTTATTAACGTGGGTGCACATATGCCACGGTCTGCAAAACTAACCCAGGGTGCATTCCATGTTTTTTTCATACAGAACATATATATATATATATATATATATATATATATATATATATATATATATATATATATATATATATATATATATATATATATATATATATATATATATATATATATATATATATATATATATATATATATAAATTATTTAATTTATACCAGTACAGCAAAAAAAAAATTTTTCACAAGCCAATAAAAATTTTAAACATTAGAAATAAAATGACATTAATTAATAATGAAGCCAATTAACAAAGTCGAATAAACAGCCTCGATTTTTAAAATATTATTCAAATTTATTTCAAGTTGCTAAACTTAGAATAAAAGTTGATAAACTTAAGAATATCTAAAAAGCCCTAAAATTTGCACTTTATCTTTCTAATTATTGCAATGGTTCCACAAAAGGGTTTAGTAAATTTAGGTTGTACTATTAGTTACTAGTAGTAATATTAGGTTGTAGGTCTTACTAGTCTAGGCTGCACGGGCTGTCCTATTTCTAAAACTCTCCGTTTTCGTCAAAAGTGCGTGCAACCAGACTGTTCAGACTAGTCTGTGAGCCTGTCATATTAAGTAAAGAACTGTAAAAAATGTTGTTTTGGTATTTATCTCTCGCTGCCATCAGAAACGGCGCACATTGCCAATAACTTGTAAAAAAAAGCCTGATAAAATTGGTACAAGTAGAGAGTTTTATGATCAGGATTATTCTACATTATTATCTAGTCTTATTTTCATTTCAACAAGTGGTTGGGACCTGGATTGGTTAGTAAAGCTTAAAAACTCTATTTTTAAGTTTTAATTTTCTATCTTTATTTATAGATTTTTTAGTGTATAAATAACACGCCGTCACCTCTTAAAATGATTTGTAAATTTGTTTACAAAATTGTATTCTCACTTAGTGAGGCAACGCATACAAATTATTGTCATCATTGCTGCGCAACTTTAATAAAATAAAAACTCGTTAAATTAAACAAAAGATGAAACTCAACACTCTTAAATCCGTTAAATATCATAAATTATATCAAAATATCTCAAATTATTCTTATCTTTCTTATTTTCTCTCATTCTAAAGGATCAGCAGTGAAACTAACCAAATCTAATAACATGCTGATCTTTTAAAGTTAAGTCATAAATTTTATAATGAAGAATTTTATCTAAATAAATATACAATATTCCAGAAATCAAGTCAGATTTTCCGACAAAATTTACTGCTTTGCAGACAATTTTTTGAATTCAACAAAAAAAGTTTTAAACTTGAAAAATGTTTTTTTAGTAATATTTTAACTTTATTATAAATTCAGTGATTAGTAACAATAGGAGTTTTCAAAGATTCTTACAGTAATAAAAAAATATAATGCTGGCGCCTATTCAGTGATTTCTTGATATTATAAAAGCAATAAACTCATTCTCAGCAGTGTCATCAATTTCAGGTTTGATCTTTTTTGCAAATTCAACTATAGCAGTGATAAAATCGGTTTTATTTTCATTCAAGTATAAACCTTCTGCGGCAGTTTTCGGTGTTAATATAAAAGCAATTCCAATACCTGGTGTAATGAGAAAATCAAGGCCAGATTGCACTTTTTGTTGTATATCTTTATCCGTACATATAAGAATAGTACATTTGACCAAATTAACGATACACAAGAGATGATGGAGCTTCATTACTTTCTAGCTTTCCAATCACGTTGGAAGAAAATTCAATGCTTTTGACAAGCTTAGAGAGACGGTCCCATAATGGGTTAGATTTTATTAACGCCATAACAGCAGCAGATATATTCTTTGGTTGAATTTCCTTCAGTAATGTATTTTCTTCGTCTACCAACTTAATAAAAACGTATTTTGATAGCTGGAAACTGCTCATCGATTTATAATAACTAAACCATTGTGTAGACATGGACAAAAAAAGAGAAATATTTGCTGCATTTTGTCTTTCATCTAATTTTTCTTTCACGATGTGATGATTTTTCACATATTTGATAATTTTCTCTGCACCTTTGACTGTTTTTGTGGCCTCATTTGTAGAAACTGTCCTTCACAAGTAAGTTGACTCCATGAGCTCCGCATCCGGTAGCCGAGATGTATGGATATTTCTCCTCGATGATCCTCCACGCTGATTTTATAACAGGAGCGTTGTCGCTTATGAAACTGGTAAATTCTTGTGACCTAATCTTCTCAATAACTTGTAAGATTGTCGCGGCGACTGCAGATGAATTTTGAATGATTCCGGATGTATTTATCGAGGTGTAAAAAAAAGGCTTCTGATCGGGCGCTTTAATACAAATATTCATTATGTTATTGCCTCTTATGTTCGTCCAGCTTTCAGATATCAGTGTTAAGTTTGTTTCAGAATTAAAAATTTCATTTACAGAAGTAGAACATTTTATGTATTGTTTGTCGAGCAGAGATCCTGATAAGGCATTCGGGATGAAAGATGCGTACGATGGATTGAGCAACTTAACGAAATCCTTAAAGGCCTCCGATTCGACTAAACGAAATGATATACCCGTACGCTAAAAGAAATTAGCAAGCTTTGTATCGATATCATTTTTGAGCTCTTCATTAATTGGTGGATGTGCACGCAGCGTCGGAGAATTAGACGTAGACGGAAGTTGCTGAGAATCATTAATTAGATGTAACGATTCACAATTACGCTTCGAAAACAATCTTTTTTCCTCGACACTGACGTTTTGACATGTTGATCTTTTATGCGCTGCAAGGCGTTCCTTCGACCATTGAACAGTTTTGTTACATGCTAAACAAGTGCCAGAACGTTTCACTCGATCAAGATTTGTCAAATAATTCGAAATTTTGATGTTTTCCATTTTAAACATTTTGAATGACGAAAATAAACGATTTCTTGATTCTATATCACTTTTTTTTTTTTTCTTTCTTTCTTTCTCTGTTTACATAACATAAGAATTTTACAAATTCCACTATATAATATAAAATTTAGCAAAATAAGTAAAACAGATAAGGGCTCAAAGAAGATGAGGATGACAGAACGTCATCTTAAGAATCAACTTTAAATTGTAGTAAGAATCAACTTTAAATTGTAGTAAGAAACACTTACAAAAGTTTATATTGATTGATTATATGTAGCTCGAACCAAAATGAAGCAAATAAGTAATGAAAAACTCGTAAAAAGTAGATAATAATGCAAAAATAATTTTAGACATTTGATTCAGATAATTTAAATTTTTTGTTTCCGTTAAAGTGTCTGCGCGCAGACATTGGCTCCCGACGTCTGCTCAGATATGCGCATTTTTTGTCTGCGCAGATCTGCGTAGACACACTTTTCGAACCCTAGAAATTTACAAATATAACAGATAATATTTGTGATGTTGTGAGCAACACTGCTGTGAAAAAAGAAACCAATTTTATTAGTTTATAACATCCATGAAGTCAACTTTGTTTTATTTTAGTCCAGATAAGTCCGTACATTAGAAATAATTAACAAGTTAGTTACAGGTCCTTTTTCAGCAAATTATTGAATCACTTGATAGGATTTTGCTTCTGAACCTTCCACTTGAAAATTAGACAAGTAACTCTTTGTAAGGATGTTATTTCTTTATTGCTTTGTAAGGATGTTATTTCTTTATTGCTTTGTAAGGATGTTATTTCTTTATTTCTTTATTTCTTTATTGCAAATGGAAAAATTTTGATGAATACTGATCTTCTTCATAAATACAAACTGTTTGTAAAACACACAAAATGATTAGTTTAATTTATTTATTTTGCCGTTTAATTTTTTTATTTTATTTTGCCGTTTAATTTTTTTTTATTTTATATTTTTTTAAAATAACAAAAAAGAAATTACAACAATGGCCGGGACAAGAAGAAGACAGACTTGTCTTATCAGTGAGCCCCGTTACATAAGTAAATAAGTGATAAATAAAGCAGTATAAGTACATACAAAACTTCAGCAATAAAATGAATTTTTGCTAACAATCTTCCAGCGAAATAATTTTAAAAAATAAATTAAGACAAAAGTGAGAACATCATGAAATCACAAAAAATTACGTTAAGTTAAAAATGATGCAATATAAATAAGTATTTAAGGCTAATTGAGGTGGTACCCTGGTAAAGTCGACTTTTTTAACAAAAAATTAAAAAATATCATTAGAATTTAGCTCTTTTTTATTATTGAACAAAAAAAATATAAATTGGTATATAAATAAATATTTTTTAGTGATGACGTCATTAATTATGCGCATAATTAGCGTAATTTTAATCCTTAAACTGCCAATTCTTTTAACAATATAACTAATTTATAAATTGTCAAAACTGTTTTTGAACATAAATTCTTTAATGCATTTAGAATGTTGTCCATTTTAATTTTACCAGGTTGACATTCAAACTTTAAAATATAAAATTTTGAGGAAGTTTGAGACTGAAACACAATAAAAATTTTTTTTTTTTTTTTTTTGCTTCATAGACAAATTTCCTAATATGTTCATCTTTAATCCTGCAAAATTTCAGCTCTTTAACTATTTTCTATCAAAAGATATTTTTTCTGAAAAATTGTAATTTAGAGAGAAAAAAAAAGTGGCAAAAAAGCTAAAACAAGTTTTAAAAAGTAAAATATTGATATTATATTATAAAATAAACTATTTAATAACGACCATAACCATATGTATTTCCCTCTTCAAATTTATTTTGATCATTATATCTTTTTCTCAGGGCTCTGAGCTTTTTACATCTTTTTTTAACACAATCTTCTTTAATATGGTTCGATGACACGATGATTATTTTGACTTTCCTCTGTAGTATAAATCATTTCTTGTAATTTTCCCTCTAAAAACCTTTTACCTACTTGAAGAACCCATTTACAATTCAAAACACTAACAAATCTTTAATTATAACTCAATTTAAACTGAAGGAAGGACTGACAAAAAGTTAACTACCGTCCTTCAGGAGCTCTACTTTAAGAACATTTTTTGTGGTTTAACATACAGCTTATAGTTTAAAATAATATTTAAAAAGAAGTCAAACGTCTTGAGCATTTTTTAGCAAAAATTTGAAGTATATCGCTTTTTTGGTTTAGAAGATATTGAAGCAATCATAAAGGTTCTATAAAATTAGCACAGCATATGCACAAGATAATGAATATTACGTTAATGAATATTATTTTAATGTATTAATTAATATTGATTATGGTTCTGATTTTTCAAAAATTGAGCGCGAAAATATTAAAACAGACCATAAAGCGATATTGTAATAGTAAAAAGCTCGTATAAAAATAATAATAATAACTAAGACAGTTAAAATAGTCAAGAAAAAAACAAATTAATTAAAAATAGAAAAAAGAAAAATTTTTCTTATGATCAAATTTTAAAAATTTATTCAAGGATTGCTCCATAAATTTATGTTCCTTTTAACAGTCATTCCGTAATTTAGGTCCTCTATAAGAAATACAAAACGCTTATTATATTTCCGAGGCAACTTTTAGTTGTTGTTTCTATGTGATCTTAGATTATACTTTTTATTTTATAGTTGCTTACTTTTTAATTATCATTTAAATAAAGTTCGCGCAACTTAAGACGAACGTTTAATTCTTGTGTTTTTTAATGGAATAGAGTTTTTTCTTTCTCAACATTAAGTGAGAGTTTATTTGCCCTAAACTTTATTTAATTCCATATTCATATCCGTATGTAGATATTTGATATTACTATTGATAAATATAAATTTGTATTGTTTGCATACATTATTGAGTTTAGCTTTAATGATGCATTACAAAACTCGTTAATATAAATTAAGAATAGAAGCAGACCAAGAATTGATCCGTGTGGTACTACGCATACGACATTTATATTTCGGATTACAAATTATGAACATATTTCTTTCTATCTGTGATATAACTTTTAATCCAGGAATAGGTTCTATTATTTATACCATAATGTTTAATTTTTTTAATGCAATGGTCAACTGTGTTGAATTTTTTTTTTTTTTTTTTTTTTTTTTTTTTTAGTGTAATTTATTTCGCCATTAAAAAATTTTTACATTGCATATACATTTTTATAAATTGATGGCTGGAGCAAGAAGAAGGCACATTTCGCCTTATCGCCGAGCCCCATTAAAAATTCTACATAACCGTAACATACAAATATATATATAAAAGAAACAATTAGAAATGAAATAGAAAATAACTAATATAATAAAAAATATAAAAAATAAGAATTAATTAAGAAGCGTTAAGATGCTCAACAGTTGCTAAAATGTTTAAGAAATAAGTTAATATATAAAAAAAAAAAAAAAATTCCTGAATATAAAAGAAATTGAAAAAATAAAATCTCATAATTAACACTAAATGAATATGTAACATCATCACTTATGACATCATCACTTGTGACATCATCACTTGGATTTCTTATTCTTTTTTTTTTTTTTTTTTTTTTTTTTTTTCTTTTTTTCCTTTTTCTTTCTTTTCTTATTCATATTATCATATATCATTGATATTATTGAATCTGTTTTTTTTTTATTTTTTTTATTGTGTTTACTTTAAAATAAACATTTAAAGTCGGATTTATTGAGATCCATGAACAATAATAATCGTTTTGATTCATCCTTAAATTGCTCCAATGTAGTCTGCTTTTTGTTAACAATATCTGGAAATTTCTTCCACAGATAAGGTCCGCGGTATTTAATTGAATAGGAAGTTAATTTTAATTTATGTTTTGGAACAACAAAATTGTTTTCTGAAAACTTTGTTGAGTACCTATGGTTAATTTTATTAAAATAAGATTGAAATATTTTAGGAGACAAATCCTTTTTTGTTTTAAACATAAACAATAAAACTTGGTGTAAATTAAGTTTATATACATTTAAAGCACCGAGCACACTTAGAAGTGGTTCGCAAGGAACATTTCTGTCGGCTCCAAATACTATTCTACATGCATGTTTTTGTTTATTGTAGAGTTTCTTTAGTTTTGTATGACTAGTACTAGCCCACACAACATTACAATAAGACAAATAACTGTGAATAAAGGCGAAATATAATTTTTTCAGAGATGATATATTTAGAAAGGGTTTAGCCCTAAACATCATTGCAATATTTTTTGAGATTATTTTTTCAATGCTATTTATATGTGAACACCATTTTAAATTTTCATCCAATTTTACTCCTAAAAAGTTTATGTAAGATTCCCTTTTAATATAAGTTTTATTAATATTAAGATCTGGTAATTTAAGAGGAATATTTTCTGATTTATTTACTTTATGGAAAAGCATATATTTTGTTTTTTCCGCATTTAGTGAAAGTTTATTACTTACGAACCATGCACTAACATTACATAACTGTTCGTTAACTATTTTAAAAAGTGATTTAATATCTCGGTGAGAACAAAAAAGATTTGAATCATCAGCAAACAAAATTAGGTCTAAAAGATTTGTTGATCGGTATAAGTCGTTTATGTACAATATAAATAAAAGTGGTCCTAAAATAGAACCCTGAGGAACCCCGCAAGTTATGGAGTGTGGAATTGTATTATTTTTATTATAGTATAAAAATTGCTTTCTGTTAGTCAGATAATCTTTGAACCAAAGTAAGTTTTTATTTTTTACACCGTAGTTTTCGAGTTTTTTTATTAGTATATAGTGATTTACGGTATCAAAAGCTTTTGACAGATCAATGAAAACTCCTAATGTAAAACAGTCATTATCTAAGGCATTAGATATTTGATTGGAAAGTTCAACTACTGCGTGTTCAGTGGAATTTTTTTTTTTAAAACCAAATTGTTTACAATATATACATGTCGTTCTCAGTTAGATGATTATAAAGTCTGTTATACATTATTCTCTCTAGCAATTTTGAAAAACAAGGTAAGATTGATATAGGCCTGTAATTTAAAATATTTGACTTATCTCCAGATTTAAAAATTGGTGTTATACGGGCAATTTTTAATTTGTTAGGAACAATACCTGACTTTAATGAGAGATTGAAAATGTGAAATATTCTTTTTTTACTTTTGAGACTGCTAAATGCAGTTCTCAACTCACTCAGTTTTAAATCAGTTTCATCCATAAGTTTATCATAAGTTTTTAAGTATGAATCAAATGGAATGGAAGTAGTAGAAATTTTAGCAGCCAAATTCGGGCCAATATTAACAAAGTAGTTGTTTAGTTCTTCAGCTATAATTGATTTTTCATAAACTAATTCTCCATTAATTAAAAGATTTTTTGGCAGAGTGCTTTTGTTATAATTATTTTTTCCAATTAAATCCTTAATTAAATTCCATATTTTTTTAGTGTTTCCGTTGGTTTTCTTTAATAATTGATCATAAAATAGTTTTTTTGAGTATTTTTTGGTTTTTTCAAATATATTTTTATAATTTTTGTAAGTTATTTCATTTTTATAAGTTTTTTTTTTGAGATATTTTATATATAATTTTTCTTTCTTTTTTGAAGATTTTAGTAAGCCTTTAGACATCCAGGGAGCTTGAAGTGACTTGGTATTTATGACTTTTTTTATTTCTGGAAACGCTATTTCATATTGTTTGCAAAATTGATTAAGAAACAAGTCATATGCATTGTTAGCCTCATTTGATTGCAGTACTAGATTCCAATCAACACAATTTTTTAAACAATTTTTAAATTGTTTTAAGGAGTTTTCATTGATCTGTCGCCGAATTATTATGGATTTTGTGGAAATATTGTTAATTAAAATGTTGTTTGTAGCTAAGAATGTAGGAAAATGATCCGATAAATCGGTCTGGATTATACCTGTTTGAATGCTTTAGATATATCTATAAATACTCCAAAAGTAAATTTGTTATTGTCAAAACCATCAGTTATTTGGTTGACTATTTCGATAATTTCATGCTCAATTCAAACAAATAGGTTCATGTCACCAATGTCAGCAATAATACATAGGCTTTTATTTTCTTTATTAATTTTTATAAGTTTTTTAATAAAATTTTCGATTGGTTTAACTTACTAATATATTTTTACATTTATTGTTAATAATTTCAATTAAAATACTTTTATAGTTGGTATTTGAGAAACATTGTAAGTTTTTTATTTTATAGATATTTTAATTGGAGACATAAACCCCTATTCCTCCACTTTTTTTCCCGCTGACTCTTGGTTGACTAACTAATTTATAAGATGGCAAACTATAGTTATAGTTTACCCGGTGGGAAATTTACTAGCGAATGGCTAGCTATAATTGTAACAATAAAGATAGCGATTTGGCCACGAGGATCGCTAGCTTTTTTAAGTTAGCGAAAAGCTATCAATATTTGTAAAGATAAAGGCAGCGATTTGGCTACGAGGACAGCTAGCTTAATAACCTAAAGACCCACAGGCTATTGTAGCTAGCGTCATATCGTAATAAAATAATTGTCTAAAAAATTGTATGAAAATATGTAGCTATCAACAAACTATAGATTTGATGATATTTTGTAGCTAGCTACAAACCTACGATATGTAGCTAGCGACACATTGCTACAAAATCGCATTGTTTAAAGTTTAATTATTCTTATAATAATTATTATTATTATTATTATTGCTATTATTATTATTATTATTATTATTTTCTTTGTTCTTTATTACATGAAAATTTTTATACAAATATATAAAGTTAAAAAGTTTACAATTAAAGATTATTTTAAAATAATGATAGAAATTAAGTAAAAATAAAGAACGCGGAAACTTAAAGAAGACTTCAAAGGTCTCGTCATGAGAACCGCAAAAGTTTGACACGTCAATAAAAGTTGATATATACTCATACAATGCTACTTCTTCTTTTCAGTATGTCTTAATTTTTGTGACGAATTTTTCATTTTTCTTCAAAATTATTATTTTCTCCAACAATTATAAGAGACTTAACACTAAAAATCGAATTTTTAAAGATGTTAAAGACATTAGGAAAAAATAAAATAAGAAAAAAAAATCGCTAGAAAATTGCTATAAAGCTAGCTAGTCGCTAGCTCAATTCCCACCGAGTAACTTATCATAACTTTCTGTATCCTGTCACGTCTCCATAATACCAATGAAGTCGAATGCGTAATTTACAATGCTTCAACTTTTCTATACTTTGTTGCATGATTCTAATGTTTACATGTATTACAAAAAATGAATTTTTTTATATTACTTAAAAGTCAAATAGTCTTGGATATTTTTTAAAATAAAATTCCCTTTTTTGAAAATAAACAAGAGACCATCCATAAAGGATGTCATCCAATTGGGGGAAGGGAGGGGGAAGGGGAGGGGGAGGGGATCGAGTTAAAAAGGACAAAATAGGACAAGGGGAGGGGGGAGTTTATCAGAAAAGGACGTCACTTTATAGATTTTTTATTTTAGTTTAATTAACATGGAAAACTACGTAAACATGTGTTTTTGAGAAGATAATGTATGAGAATATTTTTAATTTTATTTTTCAAAGGTGTAGCAGCAGATTCAAACATCATTGCAAGATGAAATAAATTTTTTTGGAGTTAAAAATAGGGAGGGGGATCAGGACTTTATGACTGGTGACGATGGAGGGGGAGGGAAGGGGTCAAAAATTGGCTAAAAAATAGTGACATCCTTTATGGATAGCCCCCAAATAATATTATAAAAATAATTTAAATATTTTAACTCTAAAGATATAAATATAAATCAAATCGATAAAGACTTTAAATTTTTAGCGTCGTTGGAATTCATATTTTTAAATTCATGAATTACGAGCTTGTTGTCTACCACTTTTGCGAAGTATCAGTTTAGCCTTTGAATTTTTGCTTAAACAAAGAGTTCTTTTAGAATTTTTCTTGTGATTTTGCTATAATCCTCGTTAATATAAATACTGCTACCTTTATGATAAAAACCTTTATCCAAGATTATTTTTTGTCCTCAAAGTCATGTAGTTTGAGTACCATTGTTCGTGCACGCTTATTGTTAGCCAACCAAACACGTTCAATTTTAATATACTGTTTTATCTCGACGTTCTCATTCAAAAGTTTTTTGACTTTTTTTTTTGTAAATTCCCACTCTTTTTTGTTACAAGTTTTTTGAAGACCGCCAATTCGTAATTTACTTCTTTGTTTCCTATCCTCTATATCAACACATTTTGTAACTTTAACTCACTAATATCTGACCAAATTTTTCCTTGTATTTATTTAATATTAGATAACTCATCACTTACTTGTTTTATCTTTTCTTCGTACGTCTTTATCTTTTCAATATACAGGTCACCAAAAAAATTCATACCAGTTTTAATTTCTTCAAGATCATTACTTAAGCCGTTAATATTTTGTTGCAAAGCTTCAATGTGCAGATTAAAGTCTTTTACTGTTTTTTTGAAAAATGACATCATAGTTTCTTTTTGAACATTGAGAAGTTCTCTCATCATTACAATGGTTTCATATTTAACCAATTTGCTCATTTAATTTCTTTTAACGTTTAAATATATAGTTATTAAGATAAATTTGTTGGTTTACATTTTCTTAAAATTTATCTACGCAAGCAAAACACGTCCAATCGCTTTAGAGTTTTGAGCATAAATTTTAAACGAATCACCAACCAAATATATTGCTGCAAAACTACGTTAAAGAAACTATTGGAAAAAACTTTCTCTAGATTTAGACTGTAAAACTATGTGGAGCAGTTTTAGAATATACTAGAAAGATTTTTAAAAATGCACATAAAACAAAATGGACACTGTTTAAAGGGTAAACAGATTCTAAATGTTTACTAGCTTTGCACCCCTTCTTCATCTTTTAGGCTGGCGTAGATATATTTATACATTGTTTCCAATATAGGACGTTGAATTATAAAACATAAAAAACCATTGTCAAAACCAAGTTCTCTAAATCTATCATTCACCATTATTTATGATCTTCAAATTAATTTTTATTCTGTTGAGTCTTATCTCTTGCAAAGTTCACCAGACCTTCTTTCTTTTTGTGAGATTAATTTGAATTCAGCTGTTTCATCTTGTGATCTTAGTTTTGATGGTTATCCTCCTATAATTCGTAAAGACTAATTAGTCACATGCTTAGCCTGGGCATTTACGATCGTAAGAATTCAACAATTTATGGCGAAACTAGGTTTGAATCCACATTCTATTTTTTTATGTGCTTTTGTTCAGCACCACTTCACTCTTTCACCTTACTCTTTGTTCTATATCGCTCTCCTTTATCTTAATACTGCACTCTTTTCGATGTTATTTTTGATTAAATTGATCGAGACCTTTCTCTTCAGCCAATATCGTTTTTGTTGGTGTTAATGCTCATCACACTGAATGGCTTGACTTTAGCGTCAGTGACTTTGCAAGTTTTAAGGCCCTTAACGTTTTAAAGGCTTTTTCTTTATCTCTAACTATTCAACTTTCCAACTCCCTTTCAGACTATCCGAATCATTAACCTTCTCTACTCAACTTATTCCTTATTTCTGATCCTATTAAGAGCTCAGTTTCCCCACATTCCCCTTTAGGTGCTTCTGATCACGGTTTGATCTCTATAAAACTATTATCTCATTCTTCTTCATAATCAGAATCTCCCTATCATTGTACCTCTTACATCTATCCTAAAGCTGACTGGGACTCTTTCAGTAATTTTTTTTCTCAATGGTCCTTGGGAAGAAATTTTTTGTCTTCCTGCTGACAAAGGTGCCTCTTATGTAACTTCTTGGATTCAGGCTGGAACGGAAACTTTTATTTTCTCTTAAAAAATTCAAGATCGAGCCTCACTCTTCTCCATAGTTTTCCTCAAATTGGGCTGCTGCAATTTCTAATGGGAACCATTACATCCATATCTATCAACAAAATTATATTCCAGAAAACAGAACGTGTGTTTAATTTTCAAGAATTTAAAATTAGGGTCGAGCGGGGTATATAGGGGACACTTAAAAACAAATGCGGATAAACTAACCATAGTTAACACTGTTTTTTATAAATTTTCTAAAATTCATTGATATAAAAAAACGAAAAAAAAAAAAAAAAGTTCTTAAAATAAGTTACAAAACTCTAGACTTGAAAAATTTTTACATTTCACTAGTGGATAGGGCAAAACGAGGCAGTTAAAAAACAGCAGTTACTCGTTAATTGTAAAGCTTTAAAAATGATAAAAAATGAAGGCTATCACTTAAATATGTTCAGACATTAAAATCTCAAAAAAGTAACGCATCCATATAAACTACACGTACATGTATACACCCATACACCACAAAAAGAAATAACAATAAAAATAATTTTTTTTTTGTGTTTTATTATAAAAAAACACCGCTCCACCCCAACCTATATATTATTAAATTGGTAACTACTACTAAATTAAAAATTAAGCAAAAAATACTATGGACCGCATAAATCACACCAAAAATATCCTGAAACTATTTAGCAACATTTTTGATGAGCTGGCTAATTAGCGAAATGCCGTTATAGAGCAAATTTAAATATGCCATATGTATCAGCAGCTTTTGTTGTTCCAAGTTTCTTTTCCTACTCACAGCTAAAACTACTTTTCGTCCCATTTTGGATGAATGATTTTTTTTTTATATATTTTGTTACCATCGTTGTTTACATTAAATACAATAATTAAAAGTTAAGTTATAAAGATATCAATTTTTTTAAATTTATTACTAATTTTGCTTTTCTAAGTAAGGAAAAAAAATTGAATTAAAAATAAAATCATCAAACTGTAAACACCATTACGAAATGTAAACACCATTACGAAATGTAAACACCATTACGAAATGTAAACACCATTACGAAATGTAAACACCATTAAGAAATGGTATTAATATAGTCAATTATATAAATAACTTGTTGTCCGAATATGCCCCATAAATGTCATTTTACTGAAGTTAATACTATTAAAAAAATTTAATTCCAGATATTTTTTTAAAACCAGATTCTTAAAGAGGGTGAAAAATTCGGTCTAAAAAAAAATTTTAATGGATTTTGGTATGTCTAAAATTAAGTTTTCTTTTTAATTAAATGAAGCATAGTAATTTAAAATGTTTTATCAAAAGATAAAACACTTTTAATTACAGAAAAAAAAATTCTTTTAGCTAAGATATAATGCTTTATGCCAAACTGTCCCGTTATGCCCCGCTCTACCTTACATTACTTTGTATCAATGTGCTTTGCAATACCAGTACACATAGGACACTTTCTGATTCAGAGTAACTTAACTGATTACAGTATGAGGATTTTCTCTTGGATTTTGAACAGTACAGAGGTTCGGTTTTTTTATTTAAAAAAGACTTTTAATAATTCTGCAACACCCACAATAATTCATATTCTTAGCATTTATTCTTAAAACTAATTGTTCTTTAAGTAAATTTTCACTCAGAGAAAGTGTATGTGTTAACTAAAACTATGTGTTAATACTCTTTTTTTTCTTTTGATACATAACAAGAAAACATCGCTGAGTAAAATAACAAAAGAAAAGCCTAACAATAACCTTTTTTAACATGATAATATTAATATGTTTTCGTTAATACTTTCAACAAACCACTTGGTCTAATAACACAACTTACAGCGATTATAATACACGATGTGTATTATAATAGGTGCATAGTTATGTAAATATTATAAATCATTTAAATTTTATGCTTTAAATTTAAAGCAGGAATTTAACTTAAATTTAACAGAAAGTATAAAAAATAACTTCAACTTTGAAGTAAACAAGTCCAGATTTTTGTTTGCTTCAAACCTAAATTAAATGTTTGACATTAAAAATGAACATGAAAGGCGCACGCAATAGTAGTCTGGATTAGTGGATAATGTGTATCGCAGCTATTATTAATATGATGTATCACTTTACAGACATTTCCAAAGTCATAAATAGTTTTTAAAAAAAAATCCATTTTTTTTCTAAAATTAAAAAAAGATTCAATTTGCTCATAAAATATACAAATTAATAAAACAATTAATCCTAAAATAAGAAAAAACTATGACTAATATTAGATTAACACATTAAACATAATATTAATAAAAAAAATATTGACAAAATATAAGTTTAAATATTATAAATATAACTTCAGCGGTTTAAACAAAACAATTAGGTTTTGGATTTCAAAGCCAAGCATCGTCTTCACCAGGCTTTAGTATTTCATTTAATAATGCTACTATTTCTTTTTTTTTTGCATGCCTTTCTTCAAGTCTTGTATAAAATGTTTCATCTTCAGTAGCTTGACGAATCTTGTCATATAAACCAGCCATCAACATTTTTTTGTTAACACTGTTGTAATAATAATTGTCATTATTTTCAAATTCATCTTTACGCCCTATTTGAATAGGGTGTTGATTTAAAGTAACTGTTGCCGGTTTATGTTTTTTTCGAGAGAAAAAAAAATCTTTTTCAAAAATCTTCCTGAAGTCATCCACAGTTTTTCCAACTTCATTCTATTTGTAAAAAAATTAAAAAAACAGATTGCATTTATTTATAATGAAAATATTCGTAATAAAAAAAATAATAAAGTATTAATATAAATATTAATTCGTAATAAAGTATTACTATATATATATATATATATATATATATATATATATATATATATATATATATATATATATATATATATATATATATATATATATATATATATATATATATATATATATATATATATATATATATATATATATAGGGCCGGCGCGAGTAGGTGTCACGTGGGGGGGTGCCATTACAACTTGCCGACTAAGGATCCAATTTGACGACTAAGGGTCCAGTTTGCCGACTAAAAATCATTGATGGGGGGGGGGGTGTCACACCCCCCCTATCGCGCCGGCCTTGTATATATATATATATATATATATATATATATATATATATATTTAGTAATATTTTAGAACAGAGATGAAAAAAAGCTATGGGAATATACATCTTAGGAATGGTATTAGCTGGGTCAAAAAATTTTTAGTAATTACAAGATCATTTTTGAGTGAAATTTTTAGATTTATAAAATCAAATAAAAAATATTCACTTTTCAATTATACATAAAATGCGTTTAATTATATGTATATAAAGTTTATATTTTATTTTACAAAACATTTTGTATTACTACATAAACAGCAAAAAAAAAAAGTATTTCTATTTGAAAGAAAAAACAAAAACATTCAATAAGCATGTCAAAAGTTGTACCTGATTTAGAGGTGCTAGATTTACAGCTAAAAATGAAAAAATAAAAATAGATTTAAAACCTTTAAAATAAAATAAGAATTTAAATTTGACACATGGAAAAAACCTATAATTACCCTATATTTATATAATACTAAACTGGTATACCATATTATCTTAAGTAATTCCAGTGACGTCAAACATACGTTTAAAATAAAAAAATATATAATCTTTTCTAAAATAATTATTATAAAGCGTTGTATTAAGCCGATATTCAAGCAGGCATAATCTTTTTTTTTTACTTAAGTGTCTATTTTACTTTAACGCAGTTAAAAACTTATATAGTTCCTGGTTTTCAAAAAAGAAGGCATGCGAATTTTATACACTAAGGTAACTGGAGGAAAATATTTTCTTGGTAATCTTTATCGATTATGAGCAATGAGTCATCAAACTTACATTTATACTTTCATTTTTGATAAAATAATAATCACGTTTTCGGTTCAAAAACTAATTTTAATTTTTTTTTTCATTTTTTTCAAGTGACAAAACTTCTCTAAAATAATATTAAAAAGAGAGAGAGAGAGAGAGAGAGAGAGAAAGAGAGAGAAAGAGAGAGAGAGAGAGAGAGAGAGAGAAAAGAAAGACAGAAAGAATAGCACAGAGAAATGCTTTTTTTTGTTAACACACAAGAATTGAAATTAAACGCCAACCTGATATAGTAACAAATATAGCAAATGCAACGATGCAAGAAACCATTCTGTCAACGAATTCTTTTTATAATTTACCTTTATTCAGATCAAATAGTAAATGTTTTTAATATACTGATCTAAAAAATAACAATAAAAAAATATATCACAAACTAAAAAAAAAAGCAACCAAAGTTTCTTTATCTTCATAATTTAATTTTCAAACACTGATAAACTTTTTTTTTATTATTATGCTAACTACCTTCATTATCAATTTAACTGATACCTGAATATTATTTAAACTAAAATTTATAACCAAATTTTTTTTTGTTTTTGGTCTAACTAATATCTAACTATTTTCTTGTAATATGCAGAGTTATTTTTCTTGATTTAAATGTATTTTTTTATCTATATATAGTTAGCGTGGTTTTGTGTCGCAAAGATACTCAGTTTAATTTCTTGCCTTGAATTTTATCCTTATTCTCATCCCGTTATATGAGAAGTAAAAGACACCATCACCTAAAAAATGTGCCCCAAAGATTAAAGCATTTTTTAAATAAAACAAAAATAATTATTATTATTATATTATTACTCTTTTTCAACTATATTTATTTATTAATTGTATAAAAATTCTCATCTTAGCGAACCAAAGCTAAAAAAAAAAAAAAAACTCCTCAAATTTAAGTCCATAAAACTTGTTGTCGTTTTTATGTTTGAAATTATTTTGATTTTTACGACTTTTAAATTATTCTGTTGTGTTTAGAAAAATAACTTTTATTATATCCATCAGACTTAGCCTATAGCGACTTTTTCTAAAAGCCAGTTTTTTATAATGGCGCTTTTGAATTTCCTTTTTCAGAGGTCGTATCTATAACAAATAACTCAGTTTGTCTAAAGCGACTTCCGTTATAACGACTGTTTAATAATTTGCTATATATTTTAACTCCCCACAAAGCATAAATATTGTTAAATACATTTCACAAAAAAACCTTTAAATTTCATGTACTTTTCAAAAAAAAACAAAAAAAAAACAACTAAAATATAATACATTAAAGGACAAAATTTACAGATGATCTTCCTAAGTTTGCTGGAGTTGGCTCCCATTTGTTTTTATTTTATATTATTTGTGTTTGGTTTCGCAGTTATTTTTAAAAAATTGTTTTAAAAAATTGTTTTGTTCCTTTTATTTTTTCTGAAATTAGCTTAGAATTAGTTACCTTAGTTACCAAGAAGGATTTTGCTTAGTTTTATTTCTTTGAGTTTATTAAAAACAAAAAACAAAAACGTTGTATAATACTCAATATTCAACTCAAAATTCCAATCAATTTTTCTTTTCTTTAAACATTTTGAAGGACAATTAATCGTTTTTAAAAGAGCCTTTGATTGAAAAGGTCCGAATTCATTACACAAAGTCCGAAAAAATTTAGAATAAATAAAAACTTTCTTTAGCTGAATTTTCGTCATTTTTTTCTTTCGATTTTTATAAATTGGCCTACGTTTCATAATCATTTATGCATTTAAAATAGCATTTAAACACTTCGTTTTAAAAAGACTCTAGATTAAAAAAGGCTCTAGTTCATTAAACAAAACCCTTAACATCATCAAATACTTTCATTAACATGACTCTTCGCTAGAGTTTTTTTTTGCATTACCTAATATATTACAGTAAACGAAAGTGTGGGTTTTCACAGCATTTTGCGCCAAAACTAAAAAAAATTTCAAGTTTTTAAGACATAAATTATTTCATAAACCTCCATAAATCAGAATCTTTATTTATTTTTTTACATCTTTATTTTTCTTTCTATCTTACGATAGAAAGATTTCTATCTTAAGATGGACAGTTGTACTCACAACAAAGTTGTGAGTAGTGTTTATTTTAAAAGCAAAAGTACATATGCAACAATGTGCAGTTTTATAACGAGCCTCTGCAAAATATATCAGTATTAGAGTTAGAGAATTACCTGTAACTAACAAGATTGCTGTTTAAAACATAACCCTATTGCGCAAATATATTTAAGAATTAATGAAATGAGCAATGTTAAAAAGTTATCTCAAACAGTTTTTAATAAAATAAAAGCTAATTTAAAGGATGGTTTTTTTTTAACCAATCATGATGTGATTTTAGTTAGAATATTTAGGAGGAAGGTTTAGTTGTGATTACTACAGAAAAAAAGATTTGAAAATAAAATTCAAAATCTGTTGATGTTTATTTTTTAAGAAGTAATTAAAAGAGTGTTGTTTATACTAAAGATATCACCAGTTTAGTGATCAACTGTGTATGTTTACCTTCTGATTAAGGATTTGTTATTTTACAATTACTTCATAATAAATGTTAAATAATCAGATTCAAAAAGTTTTTAAAGTCTTCTTTTTAGTGAGCCTAATATTTTGTCTATCAATTTTTATTTTATTTCAAATTATTTTTGCAAATTTAAAATACTTATATCATTAAAATGGCTTTATTACCAATCTTGTCTATTGGCAGCATACGTAAATACATGTGCATGTACAAGTGATGAGTTGTTAAATGTTATATATGTATTTTATTGTTTAGTTCTATTAAAATACTTTATTCTGTCGTCACTATTTTTGAAAACAATGTTTTGAAAAAAGTGACTTTTCCATTACACTAATATATGCAAGGTAAATGACAATATTATTTATTGGTTATCTTTTTAATTTTTTAGTTCTGTTTCATTTTTTGTATTTTTAAGGTCGTTAGACTAAAGCAGGTTGATGGCAATACATCAACATCAATAATAAACAAAGCTTTAGGTCAACAATAGTTCAAGCTAAATTTAGCAAGGTTGGAAAACGGAGAATGACCAGTCACGGCTACTTACGAGTACAAAGCTTTAGACAGCAAACGTCAATTCAATATTGAATTAACGCTGTACCAACGTTGCTATGTTGTATTAATATTATTTCAATGTTAGATTGACGTTATGGGACCTCTGGGTACGTTCATTCAGGCAAATGTTACTTTTAGATAAATATAGTATAAAGATAATGTATATATAAGATTTTGTATGGAATTTATGAAAATGTTATATCTAGCTTAATGCAGTTTCAAAAATTTTATTATCTTTAACAGTTTAAATACAAATTTAATTATAAATGTATTCAATTAAATTTTCTTGGTTTCTTTAGTGGTTAAAATGTGTTTTAAAAGTATTTATAATAACTAGCAGTAAGCAACCCGTAATACGCGTTGTTAGTAAATAAAATTAAAAAAAACTGCGTATAGAAAAGCCTAGAAACTACTTTAAAATAGAAAAGCCTAGAAAATGACGTAATTCGACTAATAATATTAAATGAGCGTATTAATATTATCAGATGTCAAATAGATGATAACCTAAATACGAACATTGTTTGGGCTTTTTTTTCTTTGTATGTGCTTTGGTGATGGAAAGGCTACGTGAAAAAATTTTTATTTTGAATAATAAGAGACCGTTTTTAGAGAGCTCCCAAGGCTGAAAATAAAAAAACACATTTAATTTTGGAAATCTCATTAATATCAAATATATGTTTTAAATTATTGTTTTATTATTATTGCTTTTATAATGCTATTATAATTAAAATTATAAACATGTCTTTTTAAATTTAAATTTAATAAATTTTACAATTAAAACACAAATTAATAACAAAATTTAAGCAGAAGATATTTTCCTACTAAAAAACTTTATTCTATCCAAATGTTAGTGTTCTAAATTTTGTTTTTTACAACTCATTAGGCCGGGTGAATAAAAATTAGCAATTGCTTTTATTCAGTGATTGGTCAACTTTACGTGAACAAAAACTTAAGGAGTTTTGGTTCAGTTTTTATTTACGCAAAGCTGAACAATTGCTGAGTAAAGTGCTTAACTTTACATGAATAAAAAATTTGATAAAAACTCTTAAAGTTTTTATTCACGTAAAGCTGACCAATAACTGAGAAAAAGCAATAGTTCATTTTTATTCACCCGGCCTATTATAAAGGTGAGTTTCCACTCATCCGTTTTTTCACGGGAACGGGATAGGAAAGGGAAAAATAATAAAGTGAGCATGCGCAGTTTCCTTACGGACAAATAAAAACTTTTATTACGCATGCTCGCGTGATTATTTTTCCCGTCCCTTTCCCGTTCCCGTGATAAAACGGATGAGTGGAAACTCGCCTTCATGATTTGTAAAAAGGTAAACAGACAATATTTGGTTGAAAATAAATGGTTTTGTACTGTCAAACCATTACATTCGGGCGGATAAAGCTCATAAAATAAACCCATCCAATACTCGTCTAAAATTCGTTTATTGAACGTTTTAAAAAACCGTTCCATCACCATTTTCTTTAGATAAAAAAGCACCTAAAATAAACGTTTCTAATAAACGTCTAAACAATGTTTTCTGAGCGTTTATTAACACCGTCCACCACCATTTTCTTTAGACTAAAAAAGCATCCAAATTAAACGTTTCCAATACACGTCTAAAAAACGTTTTCTGAATGTTACCGATTCCACTGCGTTCTTTCTCACTTTTCACAGGGATAATTGTGTTGAAAAGAATATTGAGAGCTCCTATTTGTAAGCATTTAAGTTTTGCATAAATTAGAATATTATGTGATAATGACAATGATTACAGAGACTCTGCACATAATCTTCTAAAAGACTTTGTTGTTAATTCAAATGAACATTTTGGTGAACTTTTTATTTCACCCATCAAATTGCACATTGTCACTCATGAGCAAAAGTTATTCGTACATATGCGACAATGTGCAGTTTTATAACACGCCTCTGGAAAATATATCAGTATTAGAGTTAGAGAATTACCTGTAACTAACAAGATTGCTGTTTAAAACATAACCCTATTGCGCAAATATATCAAAGAATTAATGAAATGAGCAATGTTAAAAGATTATCTCAAACAGTTTTTAATAAAATAAAAGCTAATATAAAGGATGATATATTGGTTTATATATATATATATATATATATATATATATATATATATATATATATATATATATATATATATATATATATATATATATATATATAATTTTTGTATTATATATAAGATAGGTATGGTCTTATTATGTATATTATAATTATGTATTATATTATGTAAATGTTATGTATTATGTTTATAATAATTTGTATATAACAATTAATGTAATAAATCATTTATTTTTTTTATTAACAATTTTTATGCAGATAAATTTTGTTGAAATTAATGATTAACAATTAAATTCAAAAAACAACAATTAAACTTTCTACATTAATTAATTGGAATTTATGTATGATAAGCTCAATTACATATTAATTACATAATGTTGAACTAAAATGTGTTTGCGCTTGTCTGTCAACTATTGTTATCAACATAAAAAGATGGAATAAATCGAAACATAACTTATCGATTTAAAAACACAACTTATCGATTTAAAAACACAACTTGTCGATTTAAAAACACAACTTGTCGATTTAAAAACACCACTTGTCGATTTAAGCTGCAATCTTGGCTTTAACGAAAACAAAAATGTTTCTAAACATCGATAAAGGTTATTGTAGCAAAAGCATTGCCAATTTTAAATTGAAATATTTGTTATCAACAAAAATTAAATTGAAATATTTTTTATCAACAAAAATTAAATTGAAATATTTGTTATCAACAAAAATGTTTAAAATCTGTTTGAACTACAGAATTAATGATGCGGCACCAAATTGGATTCAAAAAATCTTGGTAAAAAAATTAAATCTTTTAGTTCAAAAGCAATCTTGGTTTTAAGCAGACACCTGTGAGTCAATCATCATACTTTATGGTATCAACCATTAGATGACAACTGCATTGAAGGGGAAGAGTTGTGTATAGTTAACCTTTATTGATGCGTTATAAACTATGTAAAAGTTCAAATGCGACAACTCTATGCTAGATTTGTTGGATCTGAAGAATCATTTTTAGTAACAATAGTATAATGCATACAACAACTAAATGTATTTGGTTCTGGGGTCTTTGCAGCTATTTTGAAGATGAGTTGGAAAGAGCTTCGAAAATAAAATAATGTGTTCTTAACTCGTTTGTTGTGACAAAACATTAATCATTGCACTTTTTTAAAAAGCTTAATAAAAAAACGTGTTTGAACGCAATAATACAAGTAATAATAATAATCTTTAACTACTTTTAATGTATTTAATTGTTAATTATTAAATTAAAAATAAATACAATAAAACAATTAAATTGTTTTAATTTTGGCATAAAATCTGTGTTAGTGTTGTTATAATTGTTTAATGATTGAGCCATTTGCATGATGTTCAACCATTTGCATGATGATTCAACCATTTGCATGATGATTCAACCATTTGCACGATGATTCAACCATTTGCTTGCACCGGTAATTATTAATTTTTAAAATTATTTAACCTTTAAAAAATATTACCAAACAGTTTGAATTACCAACAATTCACCTTTTTTCAAGTGAGTTGTTTATAATACAAAGTTGCTATATTCAAATTGCTAAATTTTTTGATAAAAATTCCAGTACTGAAATTTCTAATTGCACTGCCAGAAAATAGAATGCTTGGCATTTTCTTCCAAGTGGTGGTATATTTAAACTTTATTCAAATTGTTTGATGACATTTACAACATCCCACTTTCCACCTACATACATTGTCGGCAAATATAATATGAGTTTTGTGTAAGTTGTTTAATCGCACTGTCGAATTGTTCAAAAAACAAAACATTTATTTTCACTGCAGGAGATTAAAGTATATATATTTCCATCACACTGTTTGATTTCACTGCTGGGTGTAAATTTTCTAACCGCTGTCTATTAATAAACAAATACTGAGATTTTAATTAGAATCTTTGCGTTAGCAATGCACTACTAGAATAAAACATTCAAATTATTCTTTGCTAACGCAATGCACTACTAGCTTATAACATTCAAATTATTTTCCTGTTTTTTATTGCTTGGGCGAGCAGTTGTTAAATTAAGTTCAATTTTGAATTTTTTTTTTTTAAATTCAAATTTAATAAATAACACAATTTCTAATTTCTTTGCTCAAACTGCCAGCAACTAAAAATAAAATCATTTTCCGGCAATAAACGTTAACCATTTAAAATAATTATATTACAACTATATATTTAAAAAGTTATAACAATATAATTTTTGGAACGTATAGAGAATACAACATAAAGACCTGCAACAAATTGTTGAAAAAATGAATTGGTCAAAGTTTTGGAAACCAACGAAATGTAGCCGGAAAAAATTTAAAAATAATAAATATAAAACCTTTAAACTTCAAATAATATTATTTGAATATCATATATATGATTATTTTTTACACTACATTTAAAATGACTTGACAAATTAGTGCCAAGTTCACATTTAGATGAATAAAAAACTAATTTTTAAAACTTAATGAATAATAAAATAAATAATTGTTCGAACGAAAAAAAAAAAATTAACTAAATGAAAGGTCAAAAAAAAAAACTAAATAATACTACACTAATATTACACAATAAGAATTATAATCGAAAAGTTTATTAATAATGTTTAAAAACTTTATTTAATACTGTTATATAAATATTTTTTTTCTTTAAAATAAGTGAATCTTGAATTTTTTAGACTATATCAGTTTTTTAAACTTATTCGTTAAACTCTTTTTCTTTTCGCTAATAACTCTTTATGATTTCCATAATTAACCTTTCTAAATATCAATTCTTTTTTTAACTCGAACTGAATTTCAATCGATCGAAATGAATTTACCTTTCAAGAATCATTTTTATGTTTTAAATATTCTCCAATATCATACTCAAATAACTTACGAACAAATTCTTCATTAATCATATCCATGTTTACGTCGAAGTATTTGTTATCATCCTCTATGAAATTCTCTACGTTACTTTTAGTTTGTTCTAAACCACTTGATTGGTCGTAGTAATTGACATCAGACTTCAGTAGATCATTTAATAATGCGGCAAAAATACTTTTATACAAATCTGTAACCATTATTTTCTTGTTTATTATCTTAAAATCATCTTTTGGGTTAATTTTTACTTCGTCGCGGCCTTGGTAAATAGGACGTGGTTGAATAGTGTTTTCTACCTCGTTTTTGTGACGAGGTTTTTCGAAAAAATATTCTTTTAACTCATTAAGAGATCTTCTGATTTCTTCGGCTTTTTTTGATTCCTAAAAAGTTTTTTTTTTACATTATTTTGATAGCATATTATTTACATAATTAAGAATAAAAATTGAAAATTTGTCACAAAATTGAAATTTTTATGCCAGTTTTTTGTTTAATTTTGTCTTGATCAACTCTTACATGAACTCAGATACTACACCTCTCTTTTCCTTTTTCTCTGAAATCGCACAAAATTTATAAAAAAAATTCCAATAAAAAAATGTCATTTATAAATGCAACCAACATAAAAAGAATGCAAGAAAACCAAAAATGAGAGTCTAAAAGGTACTAAAGTTTAACACATTCTTTTTCACTAAAGGTTTAACGTCAGGTGTGGTCAAACTTTAGTAGTAACGTCAAGTGCTGTTAACTTTAGTATTGTTAGGTATAAACTAAATTTTTTTTTTAAACAAAAATTTCTTCTTTTCTTCGTCAGATAGAGTTTACTACCAGCCGGCACAACTCAGAAACAAGTTACGCTTGGTTTCTGTTGCGCGTTTAAAACCTTCTAAAACAAAAAGAAGAATACGTGCCTAGAATGGCTTTCATTCCGTTAAATTAACTATTACTATATACTATAAATACCAGTTAAATTATTAATGGTTTCACCGGTTCGAAAACGTATTATTATACTATAATAAACTTTTGTAAGAAATGTAAAACCACTGATAAAACCATGCGACATTTAAATTTGACTTTAAAACCTTAAAAAACACGTGTTAAACTTGAGTTCAACTGCCCGTTATGTTCACGTGTTTTTGGTTTACGCCTGGATCGTAAAAAAACGTGTCTATACAGGTTTTAATTCCGAAAAAAGAACTTGATGTACAGGTTGGACTGCAATAAGATTGAATGTAAATTTTTAGTAAAATGAAGTTTAATTTTAATGTAATTTTGAGATATTTCAGAAAAAACTTTGCTACCTTCCATTGATGTCACATTTTCTTAATACCTTCTTTTCACTTTTAATGTAAAATATTTTCGAGGTAATAATCATTCTTTTCTGCTTAGAAGTATTACCTAAAACTATGCTTTTCATTACTTAAGTAACATTTGTTAAGTAACATTCGTTAGGTAACATTTGTGTAGTAATATTCGTTACGTAAGATTCGTTAAATAAAATTAATTACGTAAGATTTATTAAATAACAAATGTTAAGAAAGATCTGTTAGATTAGTTACGTAGGATTTGTTAAGTAAAAGTTGTAAGTTAAAATTCGTTAAAAACTCTTAACTATGAAACTTTAAAATATAAAAAAATGACCTGACAAATTGGTGCAAGGTTCACATCTAGATAAATAAAAAATCAATTTTTAAAACTGTAACAGTTTAATGTATTAAACTATAATAAAATAAATAATAGTTAAAACAAAATAAAATTAATTCAATAAATAAAACTATTATCAAAATATATACCTGATACTATTAAAAAAATACCAAACACAATAATGTAAGAGTACATTTTTTTTATAATAATTTTTTATCCCAGAAAATTTTAATTCGAACTCCAAAATCAATTATTTAACTGTAAAAAAAAATTAATGATTTCTATTAAAAATATTGGAGTTGAAAAAACGTTTTAAACGAAATGTTTTTAATAAGTGTAAATAATCATATGACATTAACAGTTTACTAGATATTAACTTTAGTATCACTAACGTTATCACCATATGACCATAAAACTTACAACACGTTTTCTAAACTCAAAAAAGTCATCCTTTAAATAAAATGCAAAACTGAACAAGTGTTCCCATATGGTTCAAACCTCAAACTCTTGCTTTTAATGCTTGCTTCAATTATCCGGATAATCGTAACCAGATTACCACTGCTGGTTATCTTTATTGAAACTATTTTCATTAAAAAAATCTTTTTTGTATTTTCTGTATCTTAAAAAGAAACAATTTTTAAATATTATCAATGATGCTAATCGATGCATTGTAGATTTGTTTGCGAAATTTTAAAATTTTAAAGCGTAGAAAAATATGTTTAAATGATTAATCCTTTATTGTCAAAATTTTGAATAAAAACGATTTCAAAAACAATTAAACAAACAACCGCTAAACGAATTAAAGTAAATAGATTTTTTTAGGTCTTAAAGTAGTGCATACCACAATATTTAATTGATGCCAAAAACATACCTTTCTTCGTTTTAGTAAATTAAAATTTGACGCATTTATAAATTCACTAGTAATAGAATTCAACCTCCTAGAAGGTAAATCTGTTTTCGGCATTTTAAACTGCGGAGTCATTTGGTAATACTGTGATAAACAATAAAATATTATTTTTAATTATATTTAATCATTTTTTGAACGGATCGTCAACTATTGCCTATTTATTTGAATTAAACTTGACTTGCAATAAACAATTTTAGTTGCTATAAACAACTTTAATGTATATCATATATCCAAGGCAACAATCCAAAACAAAAAATCTGATTATTATTTATAACATAAAAATTAACTAAGTAACTATAATACGTAAAGTGAAAACAAAATTTCTGTAACAATTACTGCAATACGTAAATAAAAATACGTAAAGTGAAAACAAAAATTATGTAACAAGTACAACAATACAAATCCCTGACAAATCAAACCACTGACAAATCCAAAATTTTATCTTTGAAATATATAATTAACGCAACAACCCAACATGATATTAGACAACATCAAATAAAAGTTTAAAATAAAATGAATGATTTGGGATTTACGTGGGATACGAAAAATGCCATTTTTTCTAATCTAATAAAACAAATATTGACAATAAAGTACCGAATTTCCAAACAATAGTACAAACTCTGATTTATTCTGAAATCCGATTTGCATATCGAAGCTTAATTATCCAATTATGTAATTTATTAGCAGGCCCTACACAAAGGCCCTACTCAAAGCTCAAAACACTTTTCTATACCTTAAAAACTTACTTTAATTTATATTGTATTTCTATTAGAAGGTTTTTATATATATTAGTAATGTGCCCGGTACCCGGTTCGGACCCGGATTCCCTGTAATTTGGCTGTTTTCCCAGGTTACCATTATTAGCCATTTTTTTGCAGTGTCCGGCACTAGGTATTTTAAAAGAAAGTTTTAATTAATATTTACCTTTATTGCTGTACTTAAAATATTTTTATTTATTTTATTTACACTACAGTTGAAAAGGCTAACTCTTTTTTTTTTTTTTAATTCTCTGTCTCTCTTAATCTTTTATTTTTTGTAACGTAACTTTTAATTAACTAGCGTATATAAGCGATTATTTAGCAATAAATTACAAAAAAACAAAAATTATATATAATACCTCAATTATAAAACAAAAATTTGTTAGTCGGGAAAGTATTTTTTGAAGTTGAAAGAGTTAAGTTTAACTTTAAAGCTCTCGATGATTTTTGGCATTAACGACGTAAGACTGCAAGTAAGGGATCGCCGGTAATGTACATATTCACGGATATAGTAGAGGAGGGTCAATTATAAAAGTAAGGAGACATTAAATAAAAAAACATCATAAAACTTTGGGTAGGTAGGTTAAAAGCGTAGGTACCTTTAGGGAGGTGAAAAAACGTATATCAAAATGCGGCAGAGTAGGAGGTTAAAATAAAAGCATACGTACTTTATGAAAAACCCCTTATACCAAATATTAACGATCTATTAACTACTATTTAATATTAGGAAACTTGAAATATTACGAAACTATTTAGGTAAACTTAATTAGCGCAAATTAAGATTAGGGGACTCGGCAAAAGCTGGTCCTGGCACATTTCTAATATATATATATATATATGTATATATATATATATATATATATATATATACACACATATATATAATATATATATATATATATATATATATATATATATATATATATATATATATATATATATATATATATATATATATATATATATATATATATACACACATATATATATATATACATATATTGGGATCTACATATATTAGGATCCTAATATACGTATATATATATATATATATATATATATATATATATATATATATATATATATATATATATATATATATATATATATATACATATATTAGGATCCGTCTCTGATATAAATACATTAAATTAATATGATATATAGTGTTTTATTATATACAGTAGAATACCGTTAACTCAGTCTCTGAAAGGGTTTATGTATATATTGTCGCATCCTCATTCATTTTACAGAAGTTTAATTTTTTTTGACTTCTAAATATATATTGTGTTTTTTGCTTTTGACCATTCAGACAATGTTTGTTTTGGAATGCCATATTTCTTTGATATAGTTTCTGACGATTTTTCTTTGTCGACTTTTTTTTTTTTTTAAAGTTGATTTAGGTGCCCCAAGAAGTCCTTACGGTCTTATCACAGAGCACCGCGGAAGAGCATTTAATAGGAAGTTCACGCCTCCTTCCCAACCGATGTCGCAAAACTTGCTCAGAGGTGGGGTTTGAACCACGGATCCTACGTTTCTAAGGCAAGTGCCTCTTTTAGTATTATGCATTTTTCTGCATAGTTCAACTTGTTAGCTTTCTTTTAGCAACCTTCCACATTTTTTAAAATAAATACAATTTAATCGAAGATGAACTGAATCGAAAATATCAGTGAAAAAGTTTAATTTTTTTAATTATACTTGATGCAAAGGTATTTTATTTTCGAACGTTCTAAGTTTTGACTTTTTATTGACGTTTTTGAGTTGTTAATATAATAGTCATAAATAAATAGAATTTAATCGAAGCTTAACCGAATCGAAGACATCAGTGACAATTTTTCGTTTTGTTAAATTATATATGACGCAAGGTACTTTATTTTCGAGCTTTCTAAATTTGGAATTTTTATTGAAGTATTGGAATTTTTGTAACTATATGCACTTATATGTAATTCAAAATAAAAGTCCCAGTTAAGTGAAGTTTTTTTTGCCGAAGGAACCCCAAAAATCAGTACGAGTTAGCGAATGGTATGACCTAACTAAGGTACGACTTAAGCGGATGACTTTATAGTAAGTCGATATAGAAAATTCAAGGGAAAATAAAAATTTCTTTAACTATAGAATGTCTATTAATTTTTATAGAAATTGCTATAAAACTTTTTTTTCTATAAAAAAAAAAAGTAGAAAAAAAATTTTAATAGGAATTTTTATAGACGTTAACAGAAAGTCTATAGAAATTCTATAGAATTTCTATAGGCTATATGTTTCTAAAGTTTATATAAAATTCTATAGAACTTTTTTTCCTGGGTGACCTACTCAGGGTCAGAGTTAACTGGATTCAACTGTATTTGTAAATATTCTACTAAGGCTTGAAGAGTACACGGGAAAAAATGACATAGCCACATTTAAAAAGTTTCGAAAAAGCTTGTATTGATCATTTATAAAAGTCTTCATATAAAGCAAAGAAGACTTAAAATTAGAAAAAAAAGAATTTCTATAATAAAATTTTTGTCTTTTTTCGCCCTATGTCGTTTTTTCCCTAACTTTATACAAAGACTTTTATAAATGATTAATATAAAATTTCTCAAAACTTTATAAATGTGACGTTTGTCCTATATCTGCTTCGGTCATATCTTAATTAAAAAATTATTGTATTATAAATATTTATTATGAATATGACGAAAAATAAAAATAAAAAAATATAAAAAAAAAATTAAAAATTTGCAAAAGAAAAGAATTTAAAAAATTTATTTACGTAAAAATAATTATCGTCTATTAACTAACTGAAAATTTGCAATAACAAGAAGTTTTCAAAAACGGAAAAAAGATTTCGCATATAAGAAATTATTAATGAGTGTATTTAGGCAATAGTAAATTTATTAAACACATCATTTTACTTTGTCGACTGTTAGCTTCTTTTTAAAAAAAACACTCAATACAAATAACTTCAAGTTTTTAAAAAATCAAAGCTCTATCAGTCTATGTTAGAATAGTTTTAATTACTGTAACACCCATTTTGATATTGTAATTGTAATGACTGTAGCACCCATTTTGATATAATACAGATAACGAAGGTTAACATCAGATAATGATGATAAGTTTTTTTTACTGAATAACGTCACTGTATAATTATAGACTTGCGGTCAGTAAATCGGAAAACGCGTTTAACAGATTGATAGCAAGATATAAATTCTTTTATTTACTAATTATATTAAATTAAGAAAAAAGTAAAAAACCAAAACCTATAAAAAAGCCGTTTTTTCTTTTTTAATACCTGGTTAACTTGTTTGACATCTGAGCTAACATCTTGCTTAGCTTTTTTATTATTTTATTTAAAAAAAGAAATCTTTAGATCTTTTAGTTCTGTAACAGATTAAATAAAGTTGTCTTGATCAGCAAAACCAAATAATCGACAGTCTTTTACTAATTTGGTTTTTGCATAGTACTTTTGTGGATTAGACAAGATAAAAGGTATATCTTAGACAATGTTGTCAAGTTTGAAATATTTTTTGATTTTGAAAGATATTGATTTTTGATTTTTTGAAAGATTTTTTGATTGTCTAGTAGTAATGCGGAAAATGATAAAATCTACGCTTAGTACAAAACAATATAAGAATGGCGGTTGATTGTTTTTCTGCTAACTTCTGCTAAAAGGCAAGTAAACAATCTAACTGATATAAAGAAATTTCTGGCTTAATTGATATATCAAGTTCAAGTTAAAAGTCCGACCTATGATTGATATCCGACCGATGATTGTACAAAGCTCTATCATTACTTCAAGAGTTATGATTTCTAGAAATCGCATTAAATTTCTTTTAGCAATACTACATACTATGAACCCAAACAATCAAAACGAATACAACTTACAAGCTAGAAAAGTTATGCTGCTACTTGACAAATTCACATGTTGACACCTGTTTCGGCCGGACATGTTGACACCGGATTAAAATGGAGCTTAAATGAAAAAGTGTACTTTAAAATACAGAGCAAACATAATGTCTTTTGGAATTTATTTTACTGTAATATACTTTTTCTTATATAGTAATTCTGAAAACGCCGGGGGGCAATCACAAACATTGTTGTGTAATAACGAATAAAATGCCAATTGTACTAAATAAGTGGAAAAATTTTACTATGCAACAACAACAACAAAAAAGGAGTGGTTTTACATCCATAGAAGCTACAACAGAATGTTACTCAAGAAAAATGTTGCATTAAATTTTCAGAAAAAGTTAAAATCAAAATATAGTGAACAACAATTGCAGCTTCATTACACTACTGCACGTCTAGAACTGAGCATTAATTCTCTCTCAGCAGTTAAAAAGATATTCTAAAATTTATTTTTCTATAATGTTTTTTTGACCATGTTCGCAGTTACCCCGTGTTCGCTATTACCCAAAGGCTAAAGATTGTGTTCCCTAGATAGCCCGAGTTTTTTTTACGATAAAAGTCTTTATGTAGACCTCCCAGAGTAAGAGTTTTGGTAATATATATATATATATATATATATATATATATATATATATATATATATATATATATATATATATATATATATATATATATATATATATATATATATTTATATATAAATTTAAACAATTTAAAATGTATTCTACAAAAAGAGTGCTCAATGTTCTTAAAAGAACAGAGCAATTACAAATTAGTAGAAAATCACTTAGCAAAATTTTTGACACTGTGTTTCATCAATAAAGATGAAACACAGTGTTAAATGAGAAAAAATTTTGCTAAGTGATTTTCTATTAATTTATATACATATATATATATATATATATATATATATATATATATATATATATATATATATATATATATATATATATATATATATATATATATATATACATATATATATACATATATATATATATATATATATATATATATATATATATATATATATATATATACATAAGCAAATTTTCTCAAAGTTCAAAACTCCAAATCTTACGACTAGTACCCCGTTGTGCGTATCGTTGTTGAATCAACGTTGATTGAGTGTTTCCGAGCAGCGTTGATTCACGTGCAGTGAGTGCAAGGTTTTGTTAACACTTCTAACGCTGTTTTACAGTTGCTTAATCAGCGATGAGTTACTATTGCTTTGTTATTGTTAATTTAACATTGATGGAATGCTTTTTAGAGTTGATTAACCTTTAACTGACTGCAGTGTTTTGTTAACATTAGCAACGGTGTTTTAAGAATTTTTTACTGTTGATTCAAATTAACAAGTAAAATATTTTCTGCATTTTGTATTTTTTTCAATCAAAACAAATTTTGTATTTTTTTCAATCAAAACACATTTTGTATTTTTTTCAATCAAAATCTCAATTAAACTCGTCTACAGCTTGTGGTCCAGACAACATTCCTGTCACAGTCTTGCAGAATTGTTCTCCAGAACTTTCTTCAATTCTCTCTAAACTATTTAACAAGTGTTTGACTGAGTCTTGTTTTCCTGCTTGTTGGAAAATGGCATCTGTGGTTCCAATATTCAAAAACTCTGGAGAAAATTCTGACCCCTCCAATTATCGTCCGATCAGTCTTCTTTCTGTTATTAGCAAGGTCTTTGAGTCTTTGATCAACAAATTCCTCACATCTCATCTTGAGTCAAATAAACTGCTGTCAGACAATCATTACGGTTTTCGATCCTCTCGCTCTTCGGCCGACTTGCTAACTGCTGTAACTGAAAGATTTTATCGTGCATTAGATGGAGGCGGTGAGGCCTGGGCTATTGCTCTCGACATATCTAAAGCTTTTGACAAAGTTTGGCATGCTCGTCTTCTCCATAAGCTTGCTTCATATGGTGTTTCTAAAAAAGTTTTTGAGATTATCAAATCATTTCTTTCTAACCGGTTTATTAAAGTCATCCTTGAAGGCCAACACTCTTCTTTATTTCCAGTAATTTCTGGGGTTCCCCAAGGTTCCATCATGGGCCCTGTTTTGTTTCTTATCTACATAAGCAATCTTCCTGACAACCTTTCATCTAAAGTAGCTCTTTTTGCTGATGACTCAACTTTATAATCCTGTCTTGACAAAAAGTCTTCTCTTTTTGATCGCCTAGAACAAGCAGCTGATCTTGAATCCGATTTTACTTCAGTAATAGATTGGGGTTCCCAGTGGCTTGTGAATTTCAACTCTAAAAAAACCCAGTTGCTTACTGCAAACAACTACCGTAATATGGTCAACATTCCTATATTAATGAATGGCAATCCTCTTACTGAGTCCTCCTCTTTACGTCTTCTTGGATTATCGCTTACTACTGACCTTTCATGGAAACCATATATACAATCGATTGCTAAATTAGCTTCTGCTAAGGTTGCTTCTCTTTATCGTGATTGCCATTTCCTTACTTCTGATTCCATTCTCTACCTCTACAAATCTCTTATTCGTCCCTGTATGGAATATTGTTGTCATATTTGGGCTGGTTCTTCTAACGATTCACTTTCTCTTCTTGACAAGGTCCAAAAATGCATTGTAAATGTTGTTGGACCTGGACTATCTGCTAAGCTTGAGCCTCTTTCCCATCGTCGTAAAGTTGCATTTCTTTCTCTTTTCTACAAATACTATCATGGTCACTGCTCAAAGGAGTTATCATCTCTAGTTCCATCAACTAAAATTCATTCTCGTTTTACTCGTCATTCAGCTAAGTCTCATTTGTTTACTGTATCTGTCCCTGCATGCTCTAAAAACTTTTATTCATCTAGTTTTTTTCCCCGCACTTCAATCCTTTGGAACTCTCTCCCTTCATGTTTTCCTGACTCATACAACCTTCAACTTTTCAAGTCTTCTGTCAACCGTTTCCTTGCTCTATAACTCTGTTCTTTTTATTTTTCCTAGTAACTCCCAACTTAATAGTGGTTGCTTGCAGCCTTGTTGGGAGTGAATATGATATATGATAAACTGATTGTGAAGGAGTTAAATCGTAACACTAAGTAAGTATCTTTATTCTTTTTTTTTCTTTATATTTAGTTGTTTTTTTTATTATTTTTATTAATTCTTAAATGGAGGGCAACTTGCAAATAAAATATTCTCCTGAAAATTTAAGTCTCAGTGATAAAGATACATATACAAAATACTTTGATCAAATAACATATGAAAGTAATTACTACTCAATTTCCCAAACCGCAAAATATTTTCACTAAAACAAAGTCTCATTTTCAATATTAAATATTAATATACGAAGTCTTAACAAAAACTTTGAAAATTTTAAATTTTTACTTGACGAAATAAAACACGATTTCGGCATTATTTGTTTTACAGAGACTTGGTGTAAATGTGAAAAAAATCCACAATTTGAATTAAAAAATTATACATCTGTTCACCAACCGCGTAAAATTCATGCTGGAGGAGGCGTAAGTGTTTATATCCACAATTCAATCGACTTTTTTTTGCGTAGGGATCTTAGTGTGAATGAAACAGATTGTGAGTCATTATGCATAGAATTAGTTAATAAAAAATCTAAAAACATAACCATAAATACTATTTATAGACAACCAGGTGGGAATTTTAAAACATTCAAAACTCATCTTAGCTCATTCTTAAACAAATTTAATAACGCACAAAAGCATGTTTACATAGATGGTGATATAAATATTAATTTGTTGAAGCATACTTTTAATAATAGTGTTAAACATTTTGTTGATACTCTACTTGAGCACAATTTCATTCCAACAATTATCAAGCCAACCAGAGTAACTAAAAATTCTTCTACCTTAGTCGATAATATAATAACCAACAATTCCCATGTTTTCACCGATATAATTAAGACAGACCTTTCAGATCATTTTCCCACCTTCTTAACTACTAAAAACATAGCACAAAACAATACCTCTCCCAAACCTCCTTTATACAAACGAGAGATCAATGAAAACTCCTTACAAAAATTTAAAAGTTTACTAAAAAACAATGTTGATTGGAATCTTATATTGCAATCAAGCGATGCGAACAACGCCTACGAACTTTTTCTAGGTCAATTTTGTAAATATTATGAAAAAGCGTTTCCAGTTTAAACTGTTGTTATAAACAAAAAGTCACTTCTAACTCCTTGGATGTTTAAAGGTTTAATCAAATCCTCAAGAAAAAAACAAAAACTCTACGACAAATTCCTAAAAAATGAAACTTATTTTTTAGGAATTTGTCATAAAGTTATCTCCGCCGATATTTCAACCCTATTTTAGCGAAATAAGTCATAAATACCCTACTAGATTCTCATATAACAACTTTGTCATCCCAAAATTTACATTAAAGTTAAATTCATACTCAATCCAACACCGCGGACCTTATTTGTAGAAAATTTTTCCCCAGATTGTTTCTATCAAAAGAAATACACTTGAACAGTTCAAATCTGAATCAAAGCGTTTTTTATTATCTACGGACTTAAATTTTCTTTTTCTTTTTTAGTATAAAATAAACTAGCACAATTTATTTCTTTTATTTGTTTTAACTTTTACTTGTTCTAAATTTATTTTACTAAACGAATTTATATATAAACAGTTATATCAATTGTAAAACGTAGTTTTTCACATTTTTACATATTTTATCACAAACAATTTATCACGATTTTATATATTTTGTTGTAAAAAACGACCTGAAATGAAGTCACTATGGGGCTCGGTGATAAGACTAACTGATGTCTTCTTCTTGCTCCAGCCATTTGTTTTATTATTTATGTTATTTTATAAATTGTAACTTTCTACGGCAAAAAATTGAAAAATAAAAAAAAAAATAAAAAAAAATGCAAATAAAAAAAACAAAAAAAACAATGTTATTTGTTGTTTTATTTTTTACTGCTGTTTGACGTTTGAACAGCGTGTCATGCATTCGCAGCTATTTATACACTTTCCAAAAAATGGTGGCTGTTATATCGCTATCTTTAGCTAATTTATCTTGCAATTTAATGGCATCTAAAAAAGCATACAATATAATCAAACAATAATTCATCGAAATAAGTAACAATATAATATTACAATCCAGCCGGATTTACGTCAAATGTGATTCTTTCTAATGGTTTTCGTTTTAGCTATATAATAGATCTCAATTAGTTTTAATCAATGACACATCTGTAGTAATAATATTTTCTACTGGTGTACCACAAAGCTCTGTGTTAGGCTCTCTGTGTTGAGTTGTAAGGAAACATTTTGTTGCACTTGCGAAGAGTCATGACGGAACCGTCTCATAAAAAACTACGGACACTGATTTCTTTCTTTGTAAACAACAAACCTTCTTTAAATACATCTGAATCAATTAATGAATTTAATCAAGAAAGAAATGATGCTGAAAAAACTTTTTCACCTGCGAGTGGAATACCAAAAAAACAGATATAAATTCTGCCAATATTGACGCAACCTAAAAATAAATGGCCAACAACTTGGATTTTTTAATGTAAAACGGATTACAGATTACCCTTGGATTATCTATGCCAATTCAAAAAGAAATTATTTTGCTATATTTGCATTGGTGCCGTCAAGAGAAATCTGGTATCCTTTTCAAAATGCGGTGAATAATATTTTTTTGACAATGGGTTATCACAATTGGAAAAAAACCAATTGCGAAATTGAATATCAATATGACTATTTCATAAGAAAGCACATGATAAAATATTGACACTACGTGCAGCAGCTTCAAAAATCGTCCATCAAATGATAAATAAAATGCGTGATAACCAATGCGACGAGCATTACGAGTGCCTAATTTGTGTAATTTCTACATTAAAATGTTGCAAAAGCTATTCTTTTATAACTTAGCTATTCGACGGATGGATGATAATAAAGACAATCTTAATCAGTTACTTTTAATGAGGGGTAAAGATTATGTACTATTATCGAGCTAGATGTCAAACAGTAAGTACATGTCTCATAATATTGTTAACGAGATGATAGAACTAATGGCAAATTATGTGTTGTGAATTACGTTTTCCAAGCTTCTAGAAAAAATTATCGGTTGTGTTTGAATAATAAAGCTAATGTATTTATAATAATGTGGTCTTCTGGTAAGTTTGGAAAAACAGTATTTTGTTAACGGGTTATTTAAAAAGTATTAATATAATATGTTGTGGCAGCGAATTGTATATATATATATTAAGGTTGATATTTGTAAATATTGTTTGCAGTCAGATGGTAATACAATAACAAAAAATGGAAAGAACCTATTTCAACCTATTGCACTTCCTAACAATAAGTGCAATCCTGTCCGCTTTCTTTATGCTATCTTTTTAACACGACTACTTCTGCCTTTCACTCTAACATATCTTCGTTCTTCCTAAACTCACTTTACTCTTAGTCCATAGAGCGGGTTATGACGCTCCTTGGGGAGCCGAACCTGTCTTTGCGGGCCTTGGTAATGTGGCCTCTATATGGCAACTAGCCGGAGGAGGATAAACCACAATACCAATAACAAAAAATAATATAAAGTTATATAGCAATAATATAATATAAAATAATATAGTATAAAAGTATATAACAGTATAAATAATATAACAA
>NC_061160.1:43211354-43236354 GCF_022113875.1 Hydra vulgaris | reverse complement strand
TTCTAAAAATTTTACAATATACGAAAATTTTCTTGGTCTATATGCAGTTGATGCTACCGATAATAAGTTGCTTTTTTATGCAATATATGGTGTTTTAATTAGATGTGGACAAGACAAGAAAATGGTGGGCAATGCTACAATGGTGTCTTTCAACGTTAGGTCATCTATGTGTTGATGCCAAACTGTTTAAAAATGACATTGATACTCAAATCAGCTTAACCTTTTTCTCAGTGTTGCCACACCTGGGTTTTTTCACTAGATCTGGGTTTTTTTTACCCCTGTCTGTAAAATTATTACCGACGGAACTAAAAACATCTGGAACATTTACATTGGTTCAACGTATGTAAAAGCATCGCAAAATGTTGATTGTTTTTACGATCTAAACTCAATGTTGACCAATGTATATAATTCAACGTTGGTTCAATGTATATAAATCAACATTTTTTCAATATATGTAAAAACATCGCAAAAGTTTGATTGTTTTTAGGATCTAAACCCAACGTTGATCTAATGTATATATCTCGACATTGATTCAATGTATATAAATTAAAGTTTTTCCAATGTATGTAAAAACATCGAAAAAAGTTGATTATTTTTACGATCTAAACCCAAAGTTGATCTAATGTATTTATTTCGATGTTGATTCAATGTATATAAATTAACGTTGATCCAATGTTTGTAAATATATCGCAAAAGGTTGATTGTTTTTACGAACTAAACCCAACGTTGATCTAATGTATACGACTAAACATATATGCTATAGCGAAATTATATAACTTAAATTGAATATCCATATAAAAATATATGGTATATATATTTTAAAAAATAGAACCTAATGAAAATTTATTTCCGAATAATAACGTTTTGCCAATTAAAGTTCAACGTTGAATTAACGTAAATACAACGTTGTGCCAACTTAAAATACAACATTGGGCCAAAGTATAAAAAAAAAACGTTTAATCATCGTTGAAAATTTTCCGACTTTAAATAAACGTTTTACCAACATTGGTTTTTAGTTGTTGGCAACGTCGCATTTGTAACCATAATGATAAAAAAACAACATTGACAGCCGATGTTTTGCTAGCGAAACGCGCGACATTGTTATAATGTTTTAACAACGTATGTGTGCTAGCTGGGTAAGTAGGGGTGGGCACAGCAAACTTGGGTACCCCATTTGAATATGGCTTTGTGGAAATTTAAGGAGCTTGAGGGAGGGGGGGAATCAAAAAATTAAAGTGATGCCATAAGCTCATAGGGTGCTATTAGAAGACTTTGTTATAACTTACTCACGAGATATTTACCGTCTATTTGATATATTTTTACCGTCTATTTAATAGATATTAATTTGATAGATATTTACCGTCTATTTGATAGATATTTACCGTAATATTTGAATCTTTGTCAACTTCGTGTCATATTACATAGGCAACAACAAAAAAAAGATCCAAGGTATCCATCCATGTGTATAATTCAGTTTCCGAAGCGTAATATAATACAAAAACAAATCTCATATATATATATATATATAAATATATATATATATATATATATATATATATATATATATATAATATATATATATATATATATATATATATATATATATATATATATATATATATAGATATGTATATATATATATATACACATATATACATATATATATATATATATATATATATATATATATATATATATATATATATATGTATATAAATAAATATATATATATTTATATATGTATATATATATATATGTATGTTTATATATATATATGTATATATATATATATATATATATACATATATATATATATATATATATATATATATATATGTATGTATGTATGTATGTAGGTATGTATGTATGTATGTATGTATGTATGTATGTATGTATGTATGTATGTATGTATGTATGTATGTATGTATGTATGTATGTATGTATGTATGTATGTATGTATATAAGTTTAGAACATACATATATATATATATATATATATATATATTTATATATATGTATATGTTTATATATATATATATTATATATATATATATATATTATATATATATATATATATATATATATATATATATATATATATATATATATGTATATATATATTTATATATATGTATATGTTTATATATATATATATATATATATATATATATATATATATATATTTATATATATGTATATGTTTATATATATATATATATATATATATATATATATATATATATATATATATATATATATATATATATATATATATATATATGTACATTAATATTTATATATATGTATATGTTTATATATATATATATATATATATATATATATATATATGTTTATATATATTATATATATATATATATATATATATATATATATAATATATATATATATATATATATATATATATATATATATATATATATATATATATATATATATATATATATATGTATATATTTCGATAAAAATAAAGGACAAAAGTTATGTATTTGTTATGAATGTATAACATTCAAATAAATTATAGTAAGTTATAGTATTTTGATTTTATTATTTAAGAAATAATAAAATCAAATTCATAGCAAGTTTTTGATTTTATTATTTAAGAAATAATAACCATTGCTGGTTATTATTTCTTAAATACAAAGGTATTTAAAAAAATGATAATTCAAAAGAGAAAATAAAAAAGATATGAGAACTACATTGTAGCATGCCAATACATAGATATGCACATATGCAACATTTTGTTACTTTTTTTCGTAGACTGAGAAAAACACACACTGAAACATTTTAGTCAGTGTGTAATAAGACATTGATATATAATCAATTGAACATTAATAAATATGACAAATATTAAATATGAAACTAGTGGGACTCATAGGTCCAAATAAAATGGAAATCAAAACCAAAAACAAAATGGAGGACAAGCAAAGATGAAAAAAAAAATGCACATGTTAGTTATGTGAAAATATTAGTAAGAATGAATAGGATGATTGTATTTGTTGTGATAACAAAAAATGTAATAAGTGGTTCCATAAAGAATGTAGTGAAGTTTCTGATGATGAACTCTAAATTTTTTCTAATGAAAATTGTTAAACTGTATCGTAATGATTGTGCCAATCTTATTGAAAGTATTATGAAAAATAATATTTATCAAAAAGAAAATAATGAAATAATATTAAGTATTCTAAATGAAAATAAAAATTTAAACAAAGAAATCAAGGAGCTTATTATAATTAATACAACATTACAAATTCAAATCAAAATCTAAAAGAGGAGAAAAAAAACATAAACAAAGAAAAAGAAGTAATAGTGGAAATATACAGCTCAATACAACTGAGTCAGAGTGGAATCTGAGTCAGAGTGAAACAAAATGAAAAAAAGAAATATAATGAAGTATAATAGTAAAAAATGTTTCAAAGGATAATGCGGATACTAAAAAAGTTATCAATGAAAATTTGGATCGTAGCAAACTTCAAATTCATATTAGTTATAAGAATATAAATAAAGATGGTGGTGTGATCTTAAGTTGTGTCAATGAGGTATCTAAACAAAAAGTTGTAGAAGTTATTAAAAAAGTGAATGACAAATTGTCAATAGAAGAAGTTAGTAAAGAAAAGCTAACAGTTAGAATAGAATTTATAGTTAACATCAGAGAAGAATACTTACCCCAGGAAAATGCAATTATAACAAAAAAAAATATTTGCCAAAATAGCTTGGAACAAGAGTACAAGTTGGTTGTGATTAAAAGAAAACGAATTAACAATGGTAATGCTGAACTGATTATCATGGATATGGACAAGCAGTCTTAAAAGTATATAGCTGAAACAAGAGATAATTGTCTCTATATTAATTAGCAAGCAGTGTATGTGAAAAAGCATGTGAATGTTACAAATGTCAAATGTTACAAATGTTGTAGTAAAGAGAGTTACTGTAGATTCTGTGCTGGAAGTCATGCTTCTAATGAGTGTAAAAATAATAAGGTAAAGTGTTGTGTGAATTTTTTTTAAATGAATAAAAGATTAGGACGACCATGAGACACCATCTACCTCACTCTAAAGATTGTCAATTATATCAAGAAGTTAAAGGAGGAATTGAAAAAACCTAAAATAGCAATCAAAGAAATTCAAACATATAAAATATGTGTTAATGTAAATGGACTGGTTAATAAAATAGATGAAGTTAGGAATTATGTAAGTGAATTTAAGCCACACATATTTGCACGTGTTGAAACACATACTACTGATGATATTTATGAAAAAAAAATTGAAATTGAAAGCTTTGACAATTTAATACGTTTGACAGAGAGTAAGCACACAAGGAGATGTTTGTTATACTATAGACAAGACATTAAATTAAGAGTCATAATGAAAGTACGACATCTGGGTTCTTAATGCAACATTACACATTTTTAAACAAACATTTAATATTTCTGTATTATATAAATCACCTCAATTTTCTACAGTATCGTTTTTGGATTTTTGGGACAAATGGGTAAATAATATTAGTGCCAAGTATAAGAATATTGTCTGCATAGGCGACTTTGAATTTGAATATCTTAAATAAGTCAGGTATAAATGAAAAGTTCACAAATATAAATCAAAATTACAACTTAAAAAAATTACGCATAGTAAAAAAATAAAACTATCTGATTCAAATGATTCACTCTTTATTATACACATGAACGATATAATCAATGTAATCAAATATGTAAAAATCAACTTATTTGCTGATGATACATTAATCTATATCAAAAGTGCTAATTACGATGATGCAATCATAAAACTAACTGATGCAATCGTGAAACTAAATGAAGATTTCAAAGCTAGTACATTATGGTTAAATAACAATAAATTAAAACTGAATACAAAGAAATAAATGGTAATGTTAGTAACAAGTTTGGTGATTAGAAAAGGAAATTTGTTATTGAATGAGTCACATGAATCAGTTATCTTAGATAATGAGAAAATTAAGTTTTCTGAATATGTCAAATATTTGGTTATGATGAAAATTTTTTTGTTGATGAAAATTTAAAATTTGATGTTGATAAAAATTTAAAATTTGATGTTTTTTTGTTGATGAAAATTTAAAATTTACTGAACATATCAAATATACTGCTAAGAAAATATCTAAAAAATTGGGTTACCTATCAAGAATAGGTAGAAATCTAACAGTGGACTAAAAAGTAGTTTATAATACAATAGTGGTTCCTCATTATTAATATTATGCCTGAATCTTTTTAAGTGCAAATGAAGGTGATATTACAAAAATTCAGAAGTTGTTGAATAAAGCAATGAGACTTATTCTAAAATGTGATTGGTATTCACATAGTAAAAAAATGTTGGAGAAAATTGTTATCAGCCGAGCAGAAAAAAAAATTAGTTCATGAGCTAGTAACTAATCAAAATAATTAAATATATGTAAATATGTTCAGGAACAACAGTGAATTACATGAATACAATACCAGAAATGCAAACAATTTTCATATGGAAGTGCAAAACAATATAAGTGGGCAAAAATCAATTTTCTGTAATAAACTCAAGCTATATATTTTATTGCCTAAAGAAACAAAAAATATAAGAAATAAAGGTTTCAAATCAAATGTGTTAAGATTTATCAAAAATAAGTGGACAGATTAAGCGTACGCTTATCAAGGATATAGTTTCATGATTAGTGAATGAATAGGTGTAATTTTGAAATAATAATAATAATAAATAAACATTAGCATTAAATTGCTATCTTAAACAAGACAAGAACAACAAATCTAAGTAAAAAGTTATCTTTTGTCAACCATGTAATAGGTTAAAAATAATTTACTTCTGTAAATAGGAAATTATGGTATAAATCTTTAAAAAATGTTTGTTATTGTAATTGAAACAAATATAATTTTGGAGTGTGTTTAACTTAAAATTAAATTTAAGTTGAAATAAAACCTTTTTTTTAGTACTATACATTGTTTGAATGATGTTAAAAGATAAGAAAAATGATGCAGAACATGAAGTTACCTTTACAGTTACAGTTGCTAAAGCTGCCTTAACATGTATTATTCTGTTTACTGTTTATATATATATATATATATATATATATATATATATATATATATATATATATATATATATATATATATATATATATATAAATATATATATATATATATATTAAGGTAGGTTAATTTTAGCTTTTTTTTTAATTTGGAGATGCATAATGTTGCAGTTATTGTGTCTAGGTTAAATGAGGTTTTGCCCAACCTCAAGAAGCCTGGTTTAAAAATGGCTTGCGGATTTATATTTCAAGTCTTAATTTTGGACTAGTTTTGTTAGATTGTTAATTTCAAACAATGAAATATTTTATTTTAAGTCTAGTAATCTCGTTTTTAAATATTTTGTTTCCAATTTATAAATAACCAATAAACGATTTTTTAAAAAGAATAACTGTCTTAAGAAGCCAATAAATTTTCGATAAATTACACGCATTTAAGTTTAAATTTTGCGAATCTTTTTTGTATTTGAATATTCTTATTTTCTATTGTCTTGTATTGTATCTTTTGTATTTCTTGTATGCTTTGTATTGTCTTGTATTGTATCTTGTTTGTATTTGAAATATGATTTTAAAATTAAATATTAAGTAATTAAAAGTTGGTTAAAAAATAAAATTGCAATTTAAAGAAATTGTTTAATATAAAAAGTAAATACTTATGATTATTATATTTAGAGTAATATTTTTACCTGTCTAATATTACATAAGTTTTGTTTTGCAACTTCTGAAGTAGAGTAAAATAAACTTTTCAAAAGGACTAATGGTTTTACTTAATTCAGTCGAAGAAACTAAGGGTTTTACTCAATTCCTGAGGGGGCCATGGCCCCAAATTATTTTTTTTTTACAAAGCAGGTTTTTAATAGAATAGCAGGTTTTTAATAGTTGATAGCAAATTCAATCAGATAACTAAAATAAGTAAAATAATAAACTCACTTCAAGGAGAAGTACTTAAGAAATGCATTGAACCTTAACATCACCTCACATTTACTTATGAAGATGGAAATCAAGTGAAAATTATTTGACTTATACAGGGCTCAATTTAATATTTTATAAAGTCCCAGACAAAATGTCCGATCAAAACTTGTTTTGGTCGGACAGTGTCCGATCAATTTTTAAACCATAATTTTAATGGTTTTATGGAGCTGAGTTATGCAATCAAAATCTTTGTCGTGTTATTCAGTTTTAATGTTATAAAAAATTTTAATATTATCAAAAACACAACAAAATCTTTGTTGTGTTATTCAGATTTAAGTCTAGTGAAGTTGTATTTTCTTTCTTTACTATTTAGAAAAATTCATAGTAGATTTTTCGTTTTTTAATAAAATAATTTCAATTTAAAATTGTATGTTTTTATAGATAGATTTAAAATTTCACGCTGTAACTGACAACGCTTAATTTTTTTTTCTTTACAATTTGATAACGGCTGTTTTTATGTTTTAACAATTTATATGCAATTAAAAAAGTCGTTGATTTTTTTTAAAGTTTTTAAAGGCTTTAAATAAAATCAAATAAAAAATTAATTATAAAGATCCTTTAAAAATAAACACATATGTAAACTAAATATTATATACATTTTTTGATTAGGTATGTATTTTTTATGATAAATTTGAACATTTGAAACTATTTTTCCATGTCGTTCTAAAAATCTTTTAAAAGATTATTTTTTTAAGTTACTTTAAATGATAAATAAGTTTAATTAAATCTTCCCATAATTTAATTGCTTTATTTCTTTTTTCGTTTCTTTTTTTACAAAGAATTGTTTAAAAGTTTTATTTTTTAAACTTTAAATTATGAAATGATTAAAAATTATGATATTAAAAAAACAACATTTTTTTAAACAATTTTTTTTTATTTAATTTTTTTATAAATTTAAACTAACTTAAATTTAAACTAATCATGAAATGATTAAAAATTATAAAAAAAACAATGTTATTTTTTTAAACAATTTTTTTTTTTAATTTTTTAAAAAAAAGATGTTTATACAAATTAAAAATATTAAATTTTTTTCTTTTTAATAAATAATATATTTGGTCAATTATTAAACAATCAATTGAAGTAATTTGTGAAAGCGTTTTGTGTAACTAATAATATTAAATAATTGTTTTTTATTATAAAATAAATAATTTTTTTATAGCATGGTCCTGGACCACTGTGCAACAATGATACTTAAAATGAAAACACATAACTTTGATGTTTAATGATCTCAAACTTTTGAGATTTTTATAACAATTCAAGCAAAATTAAATTGTTTATATTGTTATAATAATCTCTAGTGATCGTAACGATCCCAACAATTCTCAATAATCAAAGTCTCTTTAAAATTTAAATAATAGTAACTAATATTAAACGTTTTAAAATAAGTTTAAAAGTAATTTTTTTCAAATGCAATTAAAAAGCGTAACGAAAATATTTTTTATTTCGAGTTTTTTTAGTTTTATTTTTAAGTTAATTTTTTTTTTTTTTTTTTGTAAGGAATTGTTTTGCATATTCTTTAGATTTTTAATTTTTTTTCCAAGTTTAAGTTTAGGTTAACATTTCTTTTTTCAGCACATTTATGAAATGTTTAAATCATCAAAACATCTAAACAGTTGTGGTCAATTTGTAACAAAAAAAAAATCATTTGCTTGGTCAGCAAAAACGTTCGATTGCATGCCATTCATGTCCAAACTTTATTTTGTAAAATTTAATTCCTGTCGGTCAAAATGTCCGATTACTTTGTAAATCGAAGCAAACAATCTGAGGTTTTAGCCGGACAATGTCCGATGTCCGACCGTTAAATTGAGCCCTGCTTATAGGGCGATTCCTGTTTCTGATGCTAAAGGCTTAGTTCTTGCTATTAAAATGTTCAGTGTTTTACAAGAACATAACAGTTTGGAAAGTATACAAGCTGTTCTTCTTGATAATACTGCTAATAATACTTAAACAATAAGTGGCTTAGTGGTGAAACTAGAAGAGTTTAATTGGATGCGCCTTACATCAAAATGAACTTCCGTTACGATATTTTTTTATAAAACTTGATGGTGACACAACTGGGCCAAGAAGCTTCAGTGGTCTACTTGGCAAAACATGTGCTGATAATATTCAGGATAGAAATCAAGTTTTGTTTGAAAGTATTGAAAACCCAATTGTAGATGCATATATTTCAGAAGAAATATTAATAGACCTCAGTTGCAATCTTGACTTTTGCAAATTAATGCAAATTAATGCAAATTTTGCAAATTAATTGCAATTAATAGACCTCAGTTGCAGTTGCAAGACTTGAATATTGAATATTGAAAATATTCAAGATACGAAACTTTGGTTTTCAAATCCTACTGGCTCTAAAGCAAAGGTATTTATTTATAGTTAACTAAAATAAAGTTTTGAAAAAAATGATACATTAAATGTGGTAATTGGCTTCAGTTTATATTTATAGAGTAAACAATGAAAATTTGAAAGAAAATTTAAAGAAAAATTCCTGAAAATAATTTTAATGCTAATCATTGGTTTGAGTTGGTTGACATCATTAAAAAAGTTATGGAGTCCCCTATAACACAACATTTTTCAATTGAGCAAATCCAATATATGATTGACAATAATGTTAAACCTGAAATTCTAGACTTTCCATCTTACTCATAGAGTGTTGAGCAAGTGGTAAAACTTGTGTCGGAAGCATCCCAATATGTTTACGGGTTAGAGAATCAACACAATTGCATTTTAACTAAACTGCTAAGCAGAAAGATGCCTAAACCATATATTTCAAAAGGGCATTGTTCCCATTCTTATAATGATATTTTTTATTTGAAAATGTTTTCCTAAAAATATATATTCCAAAATATGTAGTTCAAAATGTTTTAAATTGTCAAAATAGTGTTTGTTTTAAATTATAATAGAAGAATAAAAGTTTCACTGTTTAAGTCTTCAAACAGTTAACAAGTTGTTATAAATTTAGCTTACTTGTTATAAATTATTATAAGTTTAAATCATTCAGCGATGCAAATAATATTAAAAAATATTTAAATATGAACATCAGTTTTTGCATATAACGCTTTTTAAGGTTGTTTTTTTTGCATAATCTTACAAATCTTAAAAATTAAATTCATAAGCGATTATTCATCCAAAATCTCTCAAAATTTTGAGAATAATCATTTTTTAATTACTGTAATATTACATGATATACGGAATTAAAATCAACCTACCCTAAATATATATATATATATATATATATATATATATATATATATATATATATATATATATATATATATATATATATATAAATATATGTATATATGTATATATACATACATATATATATTTAGTAGTTACTATTGGAGTTCCATCGCATAAAGCATGGAGCTCTGAATCATGTTTAAAAAAATTTATTTGTAATTATTTAATCACTTTTCTTATATGGATGGCTTAGCGCCAAACCAACCTATACAACCAATATGTTGAAATGAGATAACTATGTGCAAAGTTTAAAAGTTTTTAACAAAAGCAACGAAACCAAAAAAACTAAAAGTAGTTGCAGTTCAGTGCACTTTAAAATTTTTTTAAAGTGCACTGAACTGCATTTGGGTTAATTCCATTATGTGAATTTAATTTTAAATGTAATATAGTATTTACTTTTATATTGAGAATGGATTCATTAATAGTTTTTAAAGCAATCAAATTGCTTGTCATAAACTTGTCATAAACTATTGTAGAAAGACTGCTTTAAAGAGATTTAAGTATTATAAAAAAGATATCAGAAAAGAATTAACTTGAAGATTAGAAAAAAATTAACTTGAAGATCTAGTGTGATGAATGATAAAATTTTAACTGTCTTTACCATTGAAAGATTTTTTATGTAAATTTTAAAAGCAGCATGCTTAATGTAGTTATTGAATGAAATGTTAAGTTTATATTTGATAACCTTTATAACACTACAACAACAACAACAACAACAACAATTAGCTATTTATTTTCCATTTTAAAATCATTTTTACAATAATAAGGTAAATAATAATAACAATAATTATAAAAAATAAGCACTAGTAATAATTTATAACAACAATAATAATAATAACAAAAAAAAAAAAAAATATAAGTAATAATTATTATAATAATAAATAAAATGATATGTTATTTCTTATTTTAATAAGTTAATGATTAGTATGAATGGTGTCACTCATACAGAAGTCTGATCAAAGGAGTGACACCATTTTTCAAAATAATATGACTAATAATAAACATATAGAAACTATAAATCATATATATCTTATTATTATGTCTATAGTTATCTATAGCTGAAGATAAATGAAAATTTATCTACAAAGGTTTGTTTGACAAAAATTGTGTGTGATAAGGAACTGCAGGATTTTTCATGGATATCTTAACAGTCCAGATTTAGTTATTTTTAAAAGTTACTTTAATTTACAGCTAATTAATAGTCAGAATGATAAGGTGTTACTTAATCTATTGCTTACTACAGACTGCATGTGGTTGATACTTATTAATTGGTTGACTACAGGCTGCATGTGGTTGATACTTATTCTGTAGCCGACTACAGACTGCATATGATTGATTAGTCAGAAATCAAGGATTGAAGATTATAAATCTATGTTGTCTAAAGCAAGAGACAACTGTATATTTATCCAGGTCTAGTAAAGAGTGAGGCCATTTTTTTTTTTTTTTTTGACTAATTGGGTCACCCGTCATTCCTCCTCCTTCCCGATTGGTCTGCCCCTATATACATATTGTTCTGTCAAGTGTCATGCATGTTGTTTTCTCATATAAAGTAAAATAGTTTTTCTTTAAGCTGGTCATTTTTGTTTAATAGAGGACAACGAGGTGTAATGTAAATTGACTTTTGTTTCTTATTTTTGTAAATATTTAACATTTAAGCAACTTAAGTTTCAAAAAATTTATTTTTAGATAATTATCTACATTTGAGTTGATAAAATATTATGTGAAAATAATTTTTATATTAACAGATAAAATTTTTAAAGCTCTATGAATCCTTATGTCACATAAGTCTTTTTTGCACATATATCAAGTATGTTTAAAAGTTATTTAAAATTATTTAAATTAATAATTAAGAGTATTTTATGATAAGTAGTTGCTTAAATTTCATTTAAAGCAAAAAACAAACAAATATTTTAAAAGTTATCTGTTAAAATTTACCAATCAAAAATGTAGCTCATAGGAAGAAAGGAGGGGAAGGGGGGGTTCAGGAAGGTATTAGCTAAATGGCAAATAGTCTTATTTTAGAAACTGCTAACAGTTAAAGACTAAAATTAAATGGAATTTTGTTATATTAGGTCCTCTCTATTGTATAAAAAAAAAAAGAAAATCTGAATCATTTCACACAGAGTTACTCATAATAGTTTTATACTTTATCTACTAATAATATAAAAAGTAATTAAAAAAATTTATATAATTAGATTTAAATATTTTTTTACACTTTTTAGCTGATGGTTTACAAAGCAAAAAAATGCCTAAAGTCCAAAGTTACTTCCACTGTGAGTATAAGTTACTTCCTATCGATGATGACTATTCCCAGTTTGATGTCATTTCATTTGGTATTGCTGCAAAGTTGTACAATGGAGGAGAATCAAAGGTATTAAGGACATTCCAGGATGAAAATAAAACATGGGTTGTATGGAATACTAGGTAAAGAAAGTTTAAGTTTTTATATTTTTTATGAATGATTAAATAAATTGACCATTTATTTTATCAAAGAATATTAGTAAAATGATTTTACAATTTTAAGAGTTTTTAAGTCTGTCTTTTTAAGTCTCTTAAGTCTGGATAAAATAAGTAATTATTTTTATCTTTTTCTGGGTTTTCTAATTTTTATTGTGCTAAAACTAAATTGATACAATGCAATAAAAAAGTTATAAAAAAGTTATAATAAAGTAATAATAATAAACAATTTTTTTTTCTCCAAATTTTTTTTCTCCAAGCTTTAAATCGTTAATATTTGAAACGGTTAAACTATTGGTACAAGAGAGAAAATAAATAAAACAATAAAATCATCATACAACTTCTTATGATGTTTTAACATTTATATAACAATTTTTTGTTTTTGTTTTTTGTTTTTTTGTTATTCACTTCCTCAAAGCCGAGAAGGCCACTTCAGACGAGGAGGCTACTTAATAGTGGTTATAACCCTCTCTCAACTCTATAACTCTGAAACACAAACCTTGACAAACAAAGCTGCTGCGCAGAGAAACAAGTTGAGCGCGGTACTACCAGGGACGTGGTGGGGATCGAACTCGGAACCTCTTGCTTATGAAGCGAGTGTTTTACCACTACACCACTACCGCATATTATAAACAGCATATCAATCTGTTACATCAGGAGTCAACAAGTTATGAAAAATTGTGAAAAAATTATATCTGATTTCAGATAAAAATATATTTGACTATTATAGTTTTCCAAATGTAAATAATGAAATATTAAACAAAAAAATCAGCAAACAATACTCATATGCAGGTAAATTAATCAGTTCAAAAAATTAAACATAATAGTTAATAATTTTATTTTATTAAATAGTTAATAAATGATAATAACATTTATTTTATTTGCGCAACTGTTCATGAACATAAACTTCTTCATTAATGTACTACTGTTTATGCATATATATAATATAAATTTTGATATAATTTTATAAATAAAATTTTGTATTTTAATTGAAAATAACGTCATAAGTTATTATTATTAATATTTATATATATTATTAAAAAAATTTGTAAAATAGAGCATTAAAAGTATAATCTGAGCAGCAGAGGCAAATTATTGTCTTTCTTCCATTATAAAATTTAACTTTATTTTATCGTAAGTTGTTGTTTCAATGACAATGTTGTTTTTTAACCTTTTCGTGATATTTAATTATGGTAAATTCTTTGGTGTTAATAAAAGTAACTAACCTTGCATATAATAGTTCTATTAGAGATGACATTTTCACAAGTCCTTGATTTAAAAAAAAAAATTGAAGCAACAGACCCTTTATATTTTTTAAGGCACTAATTAATTAGCCATATTTTGGTTGATTAATTGACAAATAATTATATGTGTTTTATGTGTTAAAATGTAAATTATTTCAGGACTTCCAAGTCACCAGGTAGCTTTGACACAAAATAGTACTATCAATTCGACCTTTTAGTTGTTAAATATTGGGCTTTTACTATGAGTTATTGCATTTCTTACTTTATTAAATGTAATCAATTTATATGGAAAGAGTTTAATTATGTAGTGACACTTTTTTTTAAACTAACAAAAAATAGCAATAAAATACAGAAAATTTTAAACAATGTTTAGCAATCTAAAAATACATTTAAACAAAAAGTAACCATTTAATAATTTTTACAACATAATATTAGCTATTTTCAGTTAAATGTAAATTAAAATGAGCAGCTACTAGGTAGTATTATGATGCTTTCATAACTGGGTTGTTACCATTGTAACTGTCTTTGCTGTCTCATTTAGTTTTTTTCATAATAATTTTTCTGACACATATCTACTTGTATTTATACTTTGAGTTTTGACTCAGTTGAGCTTTTGAATCTAGACTCGCAGTTGAGCTCAAAACGTTGTATCTTGCTTGATTATAATCAGTCAAATGTATTTTAGCTTGTCACAGTAAAATGTGTTTTAGCTTGTTACAGTAGATTGTGTTTTAGCTTGTTACAGTAGAATGTATTTTAACTTGTTACAGTAGAATGTCTTTTAGCTTGTTGCTGATCTATTTATCATTATAGCATTTTTTTTTTAATCAATTTTTTGAAAGTAAAATTTTTGTCTTGGTTCCAAGAAAGTACACAAGCTCAGGAGTTTTTTAGTTAGGTACCATGAAAACCTTGTTTTAATTGATTTTCTGAATCATTCAACAGTTGAAAGGATTCCATTAAAGAATTAGATTGGACAACTTTTGAAAGAAATAAGCTCAGAGTTAATATTGTAGGTCAGCATAATATTATAGCTTCCTTTATTTTATTGTTAATAAAAATAACAGTGTCACAGTGTTCTTAAAGATTTTTGTAGTGGACAAAACTATTCTACATATATATGTGTAAAACATTGGTTATATAATTATACCCATGTTTCACATTTATTAATAATAAATGATAAATATCTTGTTTTAATGGTGCAGCCTTACCTGATGAAATTTAGTAAAAGTTAAAAAAATTTTAATTAAAAATAATATGTCATTGGATCCAATGATGATGAAATATGATTGTGGCTCAGAACAGGTTTTTTTTTATCTATTCAGTGGAGCAATTTTAAGGACAGCTCTGTGCTATTTAAAATTATTTGAAAGCCAATGACCTTTCACAATCAAAAACGAAGCATTGTTTATCCAAATGTTTGTAGTTAAAGAAATGCTGCTCATTTCTTCATTATATTTACTTTTTTAAATATATGCACTTTTTTTTTTTTAATGAAATGCTGTTTGATAGAACTTTGCAGAATGGACTCAGTTTTGTAGTAAATCTATTAAATTAATCAGATTTTTAAAAATGTGGTGAAATCAATTGCTGTCATTTCTCCTATCAAATAATGGTTCTTGAATAAATTGTGATCATTTAACTTCAAAATAAAATATTAATCTAATAATCAATTTTACTAGGAGCTTATAGCTGCTTGTTCATGGCTTCTCGCTGAACATTCATCACATTTATTTTTTACTTAGGAAATAAATACTTTCAGCCAAAAAAATTTTTTTTTAGATGAATTCACATGTTAGTTGTTGCAAAAGTTTTTTTTGTTCATTTGTGATCTTTTAACATGATGACTTTACATAATTTGCATAAAGATTTTTCTTTTCTTAGAAAATAAATACTTCCAAATTTTCACCATAAAGCTTTTTTTAAATTAACAAACTTTTGAATACTTTAAATGAATTAATACAAATAAATTATAATTTAAGTTTAATTGTAAAGTAATGTCCTTGACTGTAGTAGCCTTCCTAGACTTAGAGAGGTGTTATTAAATAAAAATTAAATGTGTCATTTTATAAAGGACACAAGTCCATTATTTAAAAATTTATTTAAAGTTCAAATTAAAAGTATCTGTATGTTTTTTTTTTTTTTTTTTCATAATAAATAAAACTCACTAAAGGGCTGTTTATATGAGGTGGGCTAGCCCAAATAGTTGGGCTGACTAAAAAATAATAACATAAAAAGTATATATATATTTACACTAGAATTTAAATTTAAATTTGAATTACACATTTTTATTTAATTTATTGTTTTAAAAACAATCAGAAATGTTTTTGATAAGATAAAAGAATTAGTGTGATTTATTTTATTCAATCAGCAACATTCATAGGCCGAGCTGAACTACTTGCTTGTGTTTATATGGAAAAAAATTGTATCACCTGAGTGGAATCCCACTGAAATTATCAAGATCTTTTTTTTTTTTTTGTTAATAAAAAAATTTTCAATTTTTTTTTAACAAAAGTAAATATTAAACATGCTGAGATCTCATTTAAGTGAGCAGCCCGGCTAACCGGGCCTGCCTCATATTAACAGCTGCTAAAACTATATGTTTTTTATTTATCTACTCCTATGTTTAGTTTTGCTTTTCTAGCATAGAAAACTAAACATTTTATATGAAACATATTTTTTGTTAATCTTGAAAAGTTTTTTTTTATATGACGCATTTAATTAAGTAAAAATAGATAACCATAAAATACTTAAAATTTTTACCTGTTTATTTATAAGTGTTATTTTAAGTTAAGAATAAACTTGGTAATCAACGTATTAATTGGTAATCAGTTAAATATCCAAGGCTGTTTAATTGGAAGAAAATTTATTTATTGGTGCAATATTAGCTATACTATCTAAAATCTTGCAATAAAATATACAAGCAGCCAAATTTAAATTTTGAGTTTTCAAATTCAATTGTTGCAGTAACCTACTACTGTCAGACAATCAACACGGTTTTCGATCCTCTCGCTCTACGGTCGACTTGCTAACTGCTGTAACTGAAAGATTTTATTGTGCATTAGATGGAGGCGGTGAGGCTAGGGCTATTGCTCTTGACATATCTAAAGCTTTCGACAAAGTTTGGCATGCTGGTCTTCTCCATAAGCTTGCTTCAAATGGTGTTTCTGGGAAAGTTTTTGAGATTATCAAATTATTTCTTTCTAACCGGTTTATTAAAGTCATCCTTGAAGGCCAACACTCTTCTTTATTTCCAGTAATTTCTGGGGTTCCCCAAGGTTCCATCCTGGGCCCTGTTTTGTTTCTTATCTACATAAACGATCTTCCTGACAACCTTTCATCTAAAGTAGCTCTTTTTGCTGATGACTCAACTTTATACTCCTGTCTTGACAAAAAGTCTTCTCTTTTCGATTGCCTAGAACAAGCAGCTGATCTTGAATCCGATCTCACTTCAGTAATAGATTGGGGTTCACAGTGGCTTGTGAATTTCAACTCTAACAAAACCCAGTTGTTTACTGCAAACAACTACCGTAATATTGTCAACATTCCTATATTAATGAATGGCAATCCTCTTACTGAGTCCTCCTCTTTACGTCTTCTTGGATTATCGCCTACTACTGACCTTTCATGGAAACCATATATACAATCGATTGCTAAATTAGCTTCTGCTAAGGTTGCTTCTCTTTATCGTGCTCGCCATTTCCTTACTTCTGATTCCATTCTCTACCTCTACAAATCTCTTATTCATCCCTGTATGGAATATTGTTGTCATATTTGGGCTGGTTCTTCTAACGATTCATTTTCTCTTCTTGACAAGGTCTAAAAATGCATTGTAAATGTTGTTGGACCTGGACTATCTGCTAAGCTTAAGCCTCTTTCCCATCGTCGTAAAGTTGCATTTCTTTCTCTTTTCTACAAATACTATCATGGTCACTGCTCAAAGGAGTTATCATCTCTAGTTCCATCAACTAAAATTCTCGTTTTACTTGTCATTCAGCTAAGTCTCATTCGTTTACTGTATCTGGTCCTGCATGCTCTTAAAACTTTTATTCATCTAGTTTTTTTCCTCGCACTTCATTCCTTTGGAACTCTCTCCCATCTTCATGTTTTCCTGACTCATACAACCTTCAACTTTTCAAGTCTTCTGTCAACCATTTCCTTGCTCTATAACTCTGTTCTTTTTTTCCTAGTAACTCCCAACTTAATAGTGGTTACTTGCAGCCTTGTTGGGAATGAATGCAAATAAAAAAAACAAAAAAAAAACAAGTATTTATCTTTCAATTTAAATTAGTTAAATAATGAATATTAAGTATTATTGACAAATGCTATTAAGTTTTTAAAAGTTGTTTTTAATTTTTAGTCGAAGAGTGCTTATTGACAAAAAGTTACTACTAGATACGTTTCATCACACGGTCGAGTTGAATGTTTGGAACTCAAAAAAAAGAGTATCTAGTCAGGCAAGGTTTGATCGACCAAAAGCTTTTTTCATACCAAAGATGCTGAGATATGATGAAGTTGATTTAGATTTTATAAAAAAAATGCTTATCCAAGAGGAAAAAGGTTTTAATGTCTATTAATAAAAATATTTTAAAATACTTACAATATTTCGTCAGTATACAAGAGAAATGCACTTTTGATTTTTGGCTGTATGGAGTTGTTTATACCACTATTTAGTATTTTAAATTCCCAATCGTTTGATATTCCACAATAATTAATAAATCAATTATTAACAAGTTATTCAGATTTTTTATTTCAACTGTTACACAAATACTTATTTGTTCATTATTCAAAAACATCATTATCTAAATGATGTTTTTGGACTTATTGCATTTTCCTTGTATACCAACGATTCAGTAAACTCTAATCTCTAAGAGACAAAGAAAATGTTTTGAATGTTCGAGCTTTCCAGTGATTTCTATTAGAAGTTGGGTTCAACAAGAATATGAAAATACTTTGAGTTACTGAAAGTTTGAGTTATCGAGGAATCAAATTTTTGAGACTTCAAGTTAACAAGAGTTTACTGTATTTTCAATTTGAAATTTATTTTATTCATTGTTTTTTATATATCTTTTTAGATTTTAGTTTTGACGTATTTAAAAAGACAAAATTAAAAACGGTAGGTAGTACTTTAAATCAAAATATTTAATCGCATTATAGAATAAGATTGTGCCTTTTCAATTTCATAGTTATTTTTCTTGTAAAAAAAAAAAAAAAAAAAAACAGACGCTATATACTTTTGAATATCTTTGTATACTTCTGGAAACTCCAAAAGTTAAAACAATTTTAAAAACAAATCCTAAAAAATGCAAATGCAAAGAAAATTTCTGACAAAAATTGTGTTTTGAAAAACTGACATTAAAAGGTTTGTTTTGTACACTTTTAAAATGATGTAGTTAAAAATTAAAATAAAGTAACTTCATAAATGTCTAGTCCATCAGAGCTAGGTCTATAGAATAAGATGAACAAATAAGAATAATATAATTTGCTACAGAAAAGATAAAATAAAGTTTTCAGTTTTTTAAAACTACATCAGCTTTGCTTAAGTAGTGATGTGTAACAATGTTCTAAAAATTGTTAGTTTATTCGATTCCATTGGAGCTTTAGATTAAGGATTTTTTTTTTTAGATTAATATTAGGATACTAAGAATACACATTCTTACATATTTTTTATGTGGCATTTTTTGGTTTTTAATCACTATTTAATTTCATTTTCCTTTATTTTTGGTTTCCTTTTTGGTTTTTCATCAGTTTTATAAATGTTATACAACAGTTTTTTTATGTAGTTTTACTTAACTATTCAAGTCAGGAGCAAGTTTACCTACAAGTAAAGATAAGAGCTTTAGAGCCTGAAATTGCTTGACAGAATATTGTAAATAGTTTGAGTTAGGACAACATAAAGACTGAACCTAGGGATGGATTTTTTCAATCCCCAAATTCAAGGCCTTAGACTTGTCTAAAAATAGTGAAAATATTTTCAATAAATTTATCTAGTGCTACTTAATTGCAACACTTAGATAAGTAACAAAATTGACTAATAGTTCTGAGAAAAATTACAAATAAGTCTATGCATAAAATGGTAGTCCCAAAACAACCGCAAGAAAAAAAAATTCTGCACCAATTAAAATTCAACAATCTACCTCGTTATCAATAAATTCTTTACGCACATATGACCCTAGGTACAAGCAAACTAAATTGTCTTAGCTACAATAAATGTTAGCCTCATTAAAAATATAATCTATTAACGAACCTTGATTGAGTGGGACTTAACAGTATAATATACAAGAAGGTAGGATTGTAAAAAAATCTATGATACCAGCAGCAAAAACTTACTTTAGACAATCAAAAAGCGTTTTCCGATTATTACTAATCATAATAGGATTAAAAAATATTTTTTATGATTATATTATCTCACTGAAAAGCATTACTTATAAGTTTATAGTTTTCAAATAAAATGGGGCGGTCCTGAAGATATTCTATACTAATATTCTTGAGAATCATCATTAAAAAAAAAAGAAGATAAAGTCATAATCAGAAAATGATGACTTTTTCTCAAAACTAGAAAGTATAGTAAAGAATATCTTAAGCAAATAGCTACACTTTAGAGGTAAGATTATCAGTAAAATATCAGTTACAGAATGGAACATTGCAGTTCCTCATAGGTTAGTAGAACTAAAGGAGAGTTTTGTCCATCAAGGATTAATACTGCAATTAGAAAGGAATGGTTAAAATATTTTTAAAACTTTCCCAGGTACATTTTATGAAGAAAAATATCAGGAGTTAAATAAAGTTAGAAACTTTAAAAAAAAAATCAAGAACTTTAAGAAATGTGAGAAACTACATAAAAGTAAAACAATAAGCTACTGTATTAAACTAATAAATTGCTAATGAAGTGTTTTATCTTCATATCCTATACTGTAATAATGTTTCATAATCATTTATGGTTGCTTTTTTATAATATGCTATAAATGATTATGTCTGTAATATCTTGAAGCATATATATAATAAAACTGTTTTCAGTAAGCATTAACCAAAACAAAGTAATCATCACATGCAATATTTTTTCTGATGAAAGCTTTTATCCTGGATTTCATTATGAAGATCAATTTGAAAATTTTAAAAAACTATTTTAATATAGTTATTAACAGGTGCTTGTTGTAATCATACCATTTATAAATACATTTTAACTTCAAGGGTGTCAGAAATACATTTTATCCACGCTTTTTTCCATCTTTTCACTTCATTTTCATCTATGTTGCACACGACTAGAAAAAAAAATATACCCTCATAATTGTAGTTGTTGCAAATAATCACAATTATTTGCAACAACTGCAACAATTGGCATTTTTTCTTATTATATTATTACTTTTATTAGTTTTTAAAGTTTTTTTTTTCTTTTCTAAATAATAGTATTCAAGTGACAATTTGGCATTATTAAAGAAGCGCTACATTGAAAAATCTGAAAAGTATATAAATGTTCAAGTGCGTTTGAATGCAAATAATGAGCCTGAGTTAAAAAACATTTTTATGTTGGCTTCATCTGGTGATAAACCACTTGTTTTTGATACTAAAGAAGAAGATTTTATGGGTCATACATATAATCTAACATCTGACGGTAATTAATTTATCATTTAATACACAAAATATGTTATAACAGATTGTTCTAATTAGAATTTTAAATTAAACATGAGTTCGATTAGTTGTAATAATAACTAGACCTAGATATGTAGTAATAATGTTATCATTCCTTAAGGTTATATGGTATTTTTGAAGCTCACCATTATTTGAAATTTTTTATCTGTTTTTTTTTTTTTATATTTATTTATTTAATTATTTATTATCTATAATTTTGATGATTTTAGTTACTGATAGCTCTTCTTGTCAGTTAGCTGAAAAAAAAAGAAATGTTGTTAGAAAAGATTCCAAGGGAATAATAGGCGCCATCAAAATTCCTTTGTCAGACTTTTTCAGTGGTTCTACTGTTAAAAGTGCAAAATTGCATACCGAACATTCTTTATTAACTGATGTAATAATAATTATTAGTCTTGACAAACCGTTGTTATCAAGTAAACAGAATCATGATCTAAATCCTATGGTTATTACAGTGGCATCAGCTACAAACATGCCTGATAAACTTTTATCATTTAATGACTTAAAAAACAGGTGGTTCTTTTTTTTAGAAAATTTTTTTTTTTCTATAAGTTTCAGTTTTTTTAGTTTTGATGGTGTAATTTTATTTTTTTGTTGTTGATAAATTGGTTTAATTAATTGATTATTTTGTCTAATAAAAAGGTAACTTACCGGGTGAGCTGAAAAAATGTGACTGTTTGTTAGATCCAAGACCAAACATCCGATATTTTTTTAAATTCTATAGACAGATAAAGTGCCAGTTGGATATTTTTGATGGAAAAATTAATTTTTTTTTAAAAAAAAACATTTAAATAAAGTCAAGAAACTAACAAATTATTGAATTTCTAAATGTTGGAATTCTGCCAAATCAAGTTGCTGAAGTTCTGGGTGTACATAGAGCAGCAGTTTATGTGTTCAAGCTCGTTTTCAGACTTATTGTCATGTAAAAAGAAAAAAAGGCAGAGAAAGACAAAATTTAAAAGAACACTAACAGCAATGAGGGCTGTCAAAGCCAGGCTTGTTAGGAACCCTGTGAGATGAGTCAAAAAGATGTCCAAGGAGATGAACAAAAGAAATACAACAATCAGAACACTCTAAAAAAAAATGTTGGAGCTAGGTCATTGGCCTGAACTGCTAAACCATTACTCACAGCTTCTAACATGACAAAAAAGAGGCATGCCAATTTTACTGTTTTTAGATGAAAACTTTTTATAGTGGACAAGAACTTTAATGGTCAAAATGATAGAGTTTTAGTCAGAGGGGATGCTGATAATTTTCCTGACTATTACCTATACAGAATTAAGACAAATATCCTAGTCAGGTAATGTTTTTTAACCCTGATGATGGTAGACTTTACCCAAGATAGGACACCATGCCACACATCTATAAAAGCAAAATGACACAGGAGGTCAAACAGAAATTTTTCATGAGTTTTAAGTCCAGATAGTGCCATAGAATAGTAGCTTTAGGGGTCACATTGAAAAGTTATTGAGAAAGATGGCGGACTTGAGTAAAAAGTATTGTTTTACTTTGTTTTAAATATTTTCTTTCAAAAAAGTTAGAAATAAGAAATAAAGCTTTACTGTTAATTTTTTTTTTTAGTATAAATATATTTGCATTTTGTTCACTTAGTAGTTAAAGTAGGTTCAAATACTTGTTTAAGGTTATGATAGATTTTTTGTTGATTTTCAAGTTTTTAAACTTATTCTTTATTTATTATTATGTAATAATATCAATTAGTCAGAGAAACAATTCTTGATTAATTATTATAATTAATCAAGAATTGATTTAATTCAATATATATATTTATCTTTTGAAACAGTTTTGTCATGTTCTTTTCTGTTGCCATATTTTATATCTACATTTATTATCTATCAGTTATGAGCATGAAAATAGCAGTATCTTGAATTTTTTGAAAACTCTTGAGCAATTTTTTTTACTAATTACTGAAAAAATTTTGTTATTTTTATTTTGACACAATCTAGTAAAATAACAAAAAAATCACATCAATAGTAGTTTTAAATTTTTTTTCAGAAACAAAATAACAATATTAAAAAAATGTTACAGTCATTGAAATACCATTGAAATAGCAGTAAATGGAGAAAAATAATATTTTTTTTAGTGTTCAACATTAAAAAAGTTAATTTTTTAACATTAAAAAGTTAAAAATAAGAATATATTAATACTTTACCCATAGTATTTTATTGCAAAATCTGTTTTAGATAACGGCTTTGCAATGCTGATGTATTGAGTTACCTAGGCATTGACATTTTTGTGTTGGCATATTTGTACACATACATTGTGCACCATCCTTGTTGAATAACTTTCCATAACTACTGAGCATTAGTTGGATTAGCAGAAACTGCTTTTTTAATCCAAAAGTTTTTAATGGATTTTAGGTTGAGTGACTGAGCAGGTCCCTCCATAACCTCAACCCCATTGATCTAAAACCACTCCTTTGCTATGCAACTTTTTTTTTTTTTTTTAAACATCTTCGCTTCTAACAAGGCTGCAAGCAACCACTAATTAGTGTTGAAAGTTACTGGAAGAGAAAAGATGAAGATTGTAGAGCAAGATAACGATTGAAAGACGACTTAAAAGATTGCAAATTATATGAATCAGGAAAGCAAGATGAAAGAAACATTCCAAAGAACTGATGTTCGAGGAAAAAAACTAGACGAATAATTTTGGAGCACTTAGGAACAGTAACAGAAAAAGGATGAGACTTAATTGAATGACGAGTAACACAAGGATGAATTTTAGTAGATGGCACAAGAGACGCTAGCTCTTTAGAGCAGTGCCCATTATAGTATTTGCCATATGCCATTGCTCCAAATGATGTTGAACTTCGATTCATCACTGAACAGGACAGTTCGTTGTTTCTGCACAACAGGAGTCTTTTCTTCTGGTTCTCTAGTGAAATCAGCAGTTTCTTTGCAGGGCGTCGAGAAAACAATCCGGCTTTTGTCCGCTGCAATATGGCACTTGTCAACGAAATTCTGCCTGTGTGCTGTCACCTGTCAGCTGATTGCTCATGTAATGGCATGCTATGACTCCATACTCCTAAACTGTTTGCTGTGGTAGTATAGTTCGTTTTATTTTTAAGACATGTAAAGTTAGGAACACTTTTTAACATTGTTCGATGTTGGTTGCAAATGTTTAGTCCAATACTGTACAATCCACGTCACTGATAGTACAGCGCTCAACCTGTTTCTCCACGCAGCAGCCTTGTTCATTAAGGTTAGTGTTTCGGAGTTATAGAGTTGATAGAGGGTTATAACCACCAATAAGTAGCCTAAGTGGCTTTCCTGCATCAGCAGGTTTTAAGATAGTTGATGTATGTACTTAAGCCCTTGGCAGCAGGCTATTTCGGTGTGATGTCACAAGGCTTGTTTAAACACACAGTTATT